>CM046958.1:54829845-55494168 GCA_025698475.1 Gossypium anomalum | reverse complement strand
TCGTTAGGTTTAATTGAAAGGTCGGATAAGAGAAGGAAGGATATTGGTTTTTAGTCGAATTAGGATAGGTAAGTGAAGAATTGAAAGTTCGGGCTTGAGGTCCAAATAGGTATAGATGAATAAATTGGTTCAATTAGGTAAAGGGAATTCAAAGTAATGGTTCGTAATGGTAGTAAAGGTAAGAACGAAATGGTATTATGAAATGAATACGAATGGAATGATGGTTTGAACAAAAGTGCAAACAAGAACCAATACCCGATTTGGTATCGACCCAATTATTTATAGGCTCTTTTAGTTCGAGTTTGGTTTTGGTAAAGGAAAACTCTAAACTGACTATCTAACAAGATAGGAACCTCGGTATGTTTGAGCAGCCCAAACTACGAGTAGTGATAAGTTCAATTTTGACAAAGAACAACGGTTGACACAACTAGAAGCGTTTAGGGAAATAGCATTGAATCTTTGAACAAAAATTTGAGAAAGTTTTGCCTCCTCGAAATAGATGGCCCTCATTACTATAAAAATTTTCTAAAAGAACCTTTCTTGCAATGAGCAAATATCTACCAAATCAGAATCATTAACATAAGCATCTTTTAATAACGCGAAACCTAGAATTTTGGAATCCAAATATGATAACAAGGTATCACGTTCTCAGAGGCGCATCGGCCATGATATTATCTTTATTTTCTTATATTTGATGATATCTAAAACGACTCATAGTATTCCAATACTCCCGTGTGGCGTCGGTTCAATTTATGTTGGCCTTTGATGTGCTTCAAGGCTTAGTGATCGGAGTGAATAACGAATTCCTTAGGGGCCACAAGTAATGTTGCCATGTCTCTTGAGGGCTCGTATGGCTGGCGTACATCTCTTTTTATCATACAATCGGATAGTTGAGTGCAGCTCCATTAAGTTTTTCACTAAAGTAATCCACGGGACGTCCGCCTTGTGTCAACACCCGCCCCGATCCCAATGCGACACTTTACATCGCACTCGATCTCAAAAGTCTTGAGAAATCTAGAAGGGCAAGCGAAAGAGGCGTTAGTGAGACAATCTTTGATTTTATAAATGATTTCTCTTGTTCATCGTTCCAAATAAAGAAGAATTTTTCTTAATGACACTCGTAAGTGGAGCAGCAATAGTGCTAAAATTCAAACGAATCATCCGTAGAAACTTGCTGACCATGGAAACCAGAACTTGCATGTGCTGCGTAGGCCTTGGCCAATCTTGTATGGCCATAATCTTCTCGTGGTCTGCCTCAAAGGAGACCATCAAGACTAACTACAAATCCTAAAAATAGTTTTGTTAGAACAAAAAGAGCATTTCTTTAAATTAGCATATAAGGTCTCTTTTCACAAAAACTTCTAAAGCAGATTTGAGATGACTTACATGTTCTTCCATAGATTTTTGTGTAAATCAATATATCAATCGAAATATACCACACAAAACTACCGATGAAAGGCGCCTTGAAGACATGGTTCATTAGTCTCATGAACGTCACTTGGAGCGTTAGTAGGAGGCCAAAGGCATAACCAACCATTATACGTATAGTCCGTGCTTGGTCTTGAATGCCGTTTCATCTGCTCTTCTCAAAGCATCTGAATTTGAGTGGTAGCCACTCTTCAAGTCAATTTTTGAGAACACTTTGGCCCTGACTCAAGCTCATCTAACATGTCATCTAGCGAGGAATGGGATGACGGTATTTGATTGTTATCTTGTTAACGGCTCGGCAATCCACACATTATGTGCCATGTTCCGTCCTTTTTGGTACCAATAATACGAGAGCTTGGCACAAGGACTTAAGTTCTCGCGAATGTAGCCTTTTCCATCGGTTCGTTGACTTGTCTTTGCAACTTTCTTTGGTCTCCATCGATTGGCTCCAAGCAGGCGGTCGATTTGGAATAATGCGCTCCCGCACGAAATCAATTTGATGCTCTGATTCCGGCAGTGATGGAAGACCACCAGGGCTTCCGGAAAAACATCTTGGAAATCCGCAGAATAAAGACAAAATAGAGAGGCGTAGGGTATCGGGTAAATCGTTAGTAAATTAATGCTTCCTTGTGCAAAAGTACAAAAGCAGTTGATTCATCACCAAAGCCTTCCTCACATCACTAACTCTTGCAAAACACTCATTTTTCGATTTTCTTTTCTTTTTCTTCATTTTTCTTGGATATTTTCTTGTCACTCTCTTTTGTTTTCTTTTTCTTATTTTTCTCTTCTTTTTTTTTTACAACTTTTCTTTCCGTTTCTCTCATTTGCTCAATGAAGCTTTTAGTTTGATTTGGTGGAAGTCATACACTTGTTTGGGAGTCAATGGCCTTAACGTCACATTCTTTCTATAAATTTAAATGTATACCGTTGGTATACCCGTCATGTTGAACTCGCCTATCAAATTGCCGCAGTCGGCCAAGTAACAAATGCCCTACATGCATCGGTATGGCGTCACAAAGAACTTCATCCGAATACTTGCCGATGTTGAAAAGAGACAAGTACTTTGCTTCCTTGCCTTAAAGCTCTCCTCAGTCATTGAGCCATTGAAGTTTATGAGACTCCGGATGCTTGGTGTGGGTAGACCAAGCTTTCAACCATCATCGCACTTAGCTACGTTGGTACATTTGCCTCCATCGATGATAACACTAAGCATACTTTACCTCGACTTGATATCGGGTGTGGAAGATGTTCTCTCTCTTGGAGATCATTGTCCGCACCTTGAGACTTAGACTTCGCTTTACCACTAGTAGTTCTCCTTCCATAGGTTGTTTCTAAGTCCTCCTCGACTTGATGGTTGATTAGGACTCTTTCTCTTCCTCGTCTGCACTGTCTCGATCTCGCCATCAGCCCTCAACACCATGGTCCTTCCGGTTAGGACATTGGCTTGCTATATGGCCCTTATACGAGGCACTAAAGCACTTGATGTCCGATTTACGATTGAAGGATGATTCGGGTGCCTTGCCTTTGTTCCGATTGGTAGGCTTGTTGGTTTCGGAGGAGCCGTGAACTCTTTTCCTCGAGAATTGGAAAAACCTTTGCTCATTCTTTGGCCCCATTTAAGAGTGTTGGAAGTGAAGTAAATCCTCGAACCTCGGTCCCTTTCGTTTGAGTTGCTTTTCTACCTTGGTGGCCATATGGACCATGTCAACCACTTCAAGGTAGTGTTGTAATTCAACAACATTGGTAATCTCGCCGGTTTAAACAGACCAAGAATCGCGCCATCGTTGCTTGATGTCTTCTGCTTGCGTCGTCACGGATCATCGCGATTTTCATCTCTTTAAAGTAGTCCTCGACACTTTTGGTCCCTTGCGTTAGATTTTAGAGTTTTTGGTGTAACTCCCGGTGGTAATATGTAGGAATAAAGCGTGCGATCTCATGGTGTATTCATTTTTGGCCAATGTGGAAATAGGACGTTCTCCGATTACGCCTTGGGTTAGTAGTTAATTGATCACCAAATCATGGCATAATCAGAGAACTCTATCATCGCTTAGTTTCACCCTTCTTGTTCTCGAGGAATAGTTGTGACACTCGAACACCAACTTTATCTTTTCTCCCATTCAAGATAGGCCTCAGGATCAGGATTTTCCTTGGAAAGAAGGAATGGAAAGTTTAATATTCTTCAAGTCATCATCTTCTGCATGCTTATTTGATCTACTGCGTCCATGGTTTGGGGACCTCTCCTTTCTAGGCTTATGTTAGACCCATGATCGCATTCATCCTCACTATGTTCGTTAACTTCATCATCTTGAGCCCTTGGTTGTCTTCATCGTTGGTTGGGCCCTCACGTCTTTGCCTAGCAACCGGGATATTCATCATGGCGTTGTCTTTGGGCCTCGACTTGGTAGAGTCGATCTTCAAGAGGATTAAGCCTTGGTCAAGTAATCGTTCCATCTCATGAAAAAGGGCTTACATTTGCAAATCAGAAACATTTCACAGTGGTTTTGTCCTTGTTGTTTCTTCCATGTTTTGTCCACTATTTTTGGGACATCTATTTTTAAAATAGCCTCACAAACAAATCCTCTCGATCCGCTCGAGAAAGAAAGAAGTTTGATGACACTCACACTCGTGTTTACACTCTTAGTTCACTTTTACCTCCTCAGATGTGCTCACGCTCTCTTGCCTTTTACCTCTCTTAACTTTTTCTCGTAATTTAGTAAGCGATTCGTTAGGCTTAAACCTTGATCTAGGTGGTGGTTCAAAAGGGTATCAAGGGATTGATGTATTCCGATTTAAGGTAGGTGAAAGAATAGCTAATTGAGTTAATAGTGTGGCGTGTTAGGGAGAGTAAAGCAGGAGGATGGATTGGGAACTATATCAAACCAAAACAGCGATCGAATAACAATGAATTGCATAAATCACTTTTTTTGTTTTTAATTTTTTTATAAACTTGTATAACTTTTTTTGTTCTATATCAACAACTAAATACAATAGGATCACTTTTGTACACGATTTTTTCTTGTTTCATGTGTAGATTTTTGTTTTATAATAATGACAACAAACTAATCGAAATGAGAAAACTTGGTATACAAAATTTTTTCTATACTCTTTTTCGGATCCTACTTACTCGCGTACACTTGGACTAGCCGGGATTAATTTGTTGCACGAACTTCTCATTTTAGTAGCTCGATACTAGATGATACGATCTGCCGGAGGGAGTCGAGTCGTATTAGGGTGCCCGATCGTCGACAGAAGATTACGTTAGGTTTAATTGAAAGGTCGGATAAGAGAAGGAAGGATATTGGTTTTGGTCAGAATTAGGATAGGTAAGAAGAATTGAAAGTTCGGGTTTAGGGTCGAATAGGTATAGATGAATGAATTGGTTCAATTAGGTAAAGGGAATTGAAGTAATGAGTCGCAATGGTAGGAAAGGTGAAAACGAAATGGTATTATGAAATGATGCGAATGGAATGATGGGTTTGAACAAAAAGTGCAAACAGAACCAATACTGGATTTAGTATCGACCCGTTGTTTATAGGCTCTTTTAGTTCGGTTTGGTTTTGGTAAAGAGAAACCTCGACCCACTATTTAATAAGATAGGAACCTCGGTATGTTTGAACACCACACTACGAGTAGTGATAAGTTGATTTAAACAAAGAACAACGGTTGACACATAACTAGAGCGCTAGGGGAAGCCAATCGAATCTTTGAGCGAAATTTGAAAAAGTTTTGCCTCACAATTTTAGCAGCGTAACATTAATAAAGTCCCAAAGTCCCTTTACAATGAAAATGAACAACTATTTATACTAGCGACCTATGCTAACTTATGAATAGTCAAGTTCATGAAGCAACAACTAAGCAATGTAACTATTAATGGCTATGAAAATTCTAGAAATGATCTTTCAATGTGCATGTCCATGTTGGCTGAATGGGAGATAGATGGAAGACTTCATGGTTAAGCATTTATGCACTTGGATAAATGGTCTTCATGCATGCTTAGGTAAGTTCGTAACACTTTAATTGAGGCATTAAATTCATGTGGTTTCATCCAAAGGTGACTTCTTAAATGGGCTTCATGAAGAGACAAAATAGGTGTGAACATAGGAGCATGAAACGGCCTTTGAGGTGTGAACACAAGTAATCGAATGGTTGCATGTGTGAACTCCTGAGTGTGAATGCAACTTAATTCATCCATGCATCTTGCCATCCGAGGAGTGATGTACACGCAACATTAAAATCAAGCATTAATCACCAATGTGAACACATTAAGGTGGCGACAAATATGAACATATTAAACACACTCATAAATTAGGCTAACACAATAAATAATTGTAGTAATTTGGACACATTAAATCTAGTTCAACCAAGACATATTAATAACATGTAATATCCTACTTAAATTTGGCACACCTATTTAAAATGTCGAATTAAACAAATTAATTAATTAATTAAATATGTTCAAATTTATTTAATGCATCAATCTTATTTAATAGCTAGGAACGAATAGACTTATTGAGTTATAGGTGCGTGAAAGCTAGTGATGAGTGAGGGTAGCTCGAGAGCTAATAATGAGCTGGTTAGAGCTAATGGAGGTGTGTGAGCAAACATGGGAGCTAACTTGAGATGAAGGTGAGCTCGATGAGTTGATTTGGACTCACGAGTAGTTGCATGGTGAGTTCAAAGAGCTGGAATCTGCTTTCTCGAAGTGTCTAATAGCGTTTCATTCCAAGTTTGAGCTACAAAATGATAGACTCCTTAAACTTCTTAGCTCGAGCTCGAGTAATAGGACCTTGTGGTAGCACCAAAGAATCCTTGCTCGAACTAGTTGAACCATGGAAGTAGCGATCGCATCAATTCTAACGGTTCAATGGGCAAGGATACTGCAAAACCAAATGTGAGTTCAAATTAAATGATTCGGGTATGTTTGAGTTTATATGAAGTTTGGAAATAAAGGTAAGTGTTGTTGTATAATATGATAATATGAATTAATTATTTAAATGTGATTATAAATACATGTAGAATGGGAGTATTTGGCCTACTTGAAATAATTATACTAAATTTAATAATTTATTTGCTTATGATTTACTAAGCTATTTAAACTTACTGTGTGTGTTCATTAGAATTGCTTTATAGATTTTGGAAGCTGAATTCTGAGCTCGGGGATCGTCAAGGAAATCCATCACACTATCGATTGCTATTTTTGGTATTTTTAAAGCTTGATCTTTGAACATATGGCATGTATAGGCTACTGGATTGTTGTTGTTGATTTTGAAATTGTCTATATGTAAAGCCATGCGAAAATGGCTAGTAATGATGCTTATGTTTAGGCATTTTGGTTATGGTATAAGTTCATGTTGGGAATTATGTTTCATGAAATATGTTTGTAGTGTGCTTGATATATGATTTGGTATGAAGTAATGATAAGTATGGTTTATAATTAACTCATCTTATTAAAATTGTTAATTGGTATGATATGCATTTGTGATTGTTATAATTCGGCTTAAGTGAATTAAGTATGGTTGTTGGATGTGTTTTGGGTATAGTTTGTTATTGATTTTTATTTTGACTGTAATTTGTTTATTAATTAGTTTGGAAAATGGCGGTGATGAGTTATTATATTTGGTTGATGATAGATAAATGAGTACATATGTGCCTATGTCATGAATTTTGGTGATTTGAGATGAAAAGTCAAATTGTTATATATATATGTTATTTTATATTCGGTTCATGATGGCAACAATGGATATGTTTTAGCTGTTATATGGAAGTCATATTAAATGATCGAATATATATATAAATTGATTCAGTTTTTGTATATGAAATTTTGGCATGATTTATAGCATATGGAATTGACATGTTTTGATTTGGCTAAATTACATGAAAAATGGTTAATGTTAGTCAAGTGAGCAATGTATGAATTGGTTATGTTGCAAGTGAAATTTGGTTATTTCGATATGCTTGTATGTATTTGTAAACTTTGCTAAGTTAACCATGAGGTATAGTTCAACTTAAGGCTAATATCTGTGAGATGGGAAAGCTTATAATTGAATGTATTGTTGTAAGTTGAGTAAAGAAAATGAAATATGATTAATGATTATTTTAAGAGTTCAAATGCCATGTTATTTAGTTAATATGTTAAACTAATAGAAATATAAAGTATATGCATTATGATATGTTTTATGTTTATAACACCTCAAAAATCTTTAATATTTATTTATTTATGTTGTGACAAATCTATATACATTTCGAGTGGTTAAGTGTTGGGAGTGCCTAAGAAGTTTTGGGTTCAAGACTTGGATTGTGCAAATTTTTGTTTTAAGTGAAAAGACCATTGTCTTTAGTCGTGATGGGTTTATAAATAAATATGGGTATTACATGACAGAATGGGCTGCTTTGATGCAGTGGTTAAGTAGTGTGGCAAAGTCTTTGGTGAGTCTGGTGGAGTGCGATGGAGTGTTTTATTTTCTTTGCTAAGTGTCGTGTGGGTGTTTTAGTCCATGGGACTACTGAAGAGTTGTAGTGGAGTTTGAATTAGGTGGTTGAGGAGAGTGGGCGATTTTGAGGATTTGGGAAGAAAATATGGGAATTTGAGGATAGTGGGAGTGTTGGTGCCTAATGTCGACCATAGCTCGGGAAAATCACTACCAAATCCATTGAGTACACCACGAGGACCTATAACTCAATCACGAGCTAAGAAATTTCAAGAAGCATTAGCAAGCTATGTGGATCAAGCTTTGGGAAAGCACGAAGCGAATCTAATAGCCATGCATGGAATAGCTCAATTGGGCGTCACTTGCAATTTATTGCAAGTTGAACTTGGAATTTTAATAAACTCATCTAATTTTAATAAACTAGTTCTTTGGACTTTATTCAACTCATCTTAGTTTATTTTAGTTTAATTAATAGAGTTTTTGTTGAACTTCATTTAATAAATGTTGGTCTTAATTAATCTAGTTACTAGGATTATTCTTGATGCGTGGTTAAGTTTAATTAATTATGCTTCTATTAATTTAATTAGTTCTTTGGAATAATTGTTGCATAGGTTTTAGTCCATTTATCTAAGTTAAGTGTTTAATGAGTGCTTGTTCAATAAGTGCTTAAATATGTTTAATAAGTTCAATTTAATGTGTTTAAATGTAGTAACGCTTCAACTCATAACCATTACAATTCAAGGCTGTTACACATTCAATAAAGTGGCTTTTCAAGTCATTTTTTGGTTACAAGCAAAAGCAGATGTTATAAATGAGGTTTTATACATCATTTAAGGAGCATTATACCATTCTTTTATTTCAGCAGCAACCTCTTCACCTACCAGCTGTTTTTGGTACTTCAAAAATTAACTCAAAGCATTCAAAGTGCCTTTAAGGGCTGATGTCTATATGGTTAGCCAAGGAACAATTCAAGAGTCATTTTTCAAGCATTTCACGGTCATTTATTTAGTAGAATTAAAGAGAATTCAAGAGTGGAGTTATTTGGTTCAAGAATACCAAAAAGATTTGAACTTTATTTTAGTTTTTAATTAGCTTTATTTAGATGAATTCTTGTGACTATTCGTCTAGCCTATTCTAGCACTATAAATAAGAGAAATAAGCCTTTGTAAAAGGACTTTTTTTGCTAAATATTTGAAATATATTTGAATTGTGAGTTATCAATTCTCTTTGTCCTTTTTGGAATTGATTTGACTTATCAAGCTTAGCTTGTGGCGTCTATCTTTTTCTTGTTACAGAACTTATCACTTCTAAAGTGTGGCATTCATATACCTTCGGTTCTTATCATCCATTGATAAAGGGTCAAGGTCCATTTATACCAAAGTTCCTATCAACCATTGATAGTGGGTCAAAGTTAGTTATCAAATTATCTTATCTTTCAACCATTATAAAACCTAAGTGCTTGTCTAAATTTCAGTCAACACGTCCAATTGTGTTGGTTCACTTTTAAGCCTTGCGTGAATCCCATTCTTTGCTTCCCATAACCATTTCAAACTATTCCATTTGAGCCTATCTTTCATCATTTTAAGCCTATTTTTTGCCAAGCCGTTCAAATTACTCAAATTCACGATCGAGCAACATTACGACTCGAATCATTCCGAGACGCAGTTCATATCGATGTCGAATTTGAGCTCTTGTCTCTCAAGACTTTGGATGGTATTTTCTCTTTCATTTCAATTTCTGTCAACATTTTTCATACAGGAGGCGAATATTGCTAAGGGTTCATTCGGGTATCTTTCTTTTCTTCTACTCCTCTAACAAATGTCCTCTTCTTGCTTTCTTTGGTAGAACACTCTTCCTATCACTCTCATATCTCTTTCGATTTTGGCATTTTCTCTCTTCTTATCTTGTTTGCTTCTTGCCTTAGTTTGCACCCTTTTATTTTACAGTATCGACTTCTTTCTTGTGGCGAAACCTACCTCTTCTCACTATTCTCTCTTCGTTCTTCGACCAATCGATTTTTGGCATAGCAGTTGTTTCCTCCTTCTACTGCGTAATAGTTGCTTCATCAAACACCTCCTTTTTTGCTGTCGATTTTGCTACCTACAATCGCTATCTTTGGTTTCTTTCTTCTTATTTATTCTTGTGGATTAAGTTGTCGATTATTGCTAAGAGTGGTTGTTCTATCTTTTGCCTCTTTGAATCATTGTGCTTTGGCCTTCTTCTTGGGTGTAGGCGATGAGTATTTTCCCTATACTCGAATTTGCATTTTCAGTAAGTTAATTTTTGTTTTGCTTCAAGGTAGTCATACGAATACTTATTAATAGGGGTTCGAATGGAATCTGAGTTCTAACTTAGTAGAGATAGTGATCACTCCTTATCAACGATTTAATTGTGCAAAGCCTTAGTTGTTCAAACATGGCAAGTGGTGTCGATCTTTTGGATAAGTGTTTTTAAGAAGGGTCATTTAATCTGATTTGTTATGTGATTAATTATGTGTTATGATTGAACATAGGTTTGGAGTGCTTAAGAGCGGTGTGCGCATTTTTATAGCCATGTGTGTAAACACAACCACATAAACTAAAATCGGTAAAAAATTAAAAATGTGATAAATCGGCGCCACACGAGCATGCAACTACCGTGTGGTAGGTGAGTAGTGTAGCCGAACACGGTGTGTGTGGTCGGCGAGGTGGGCCGTGTTGTGTACCTGAGGCCAGGACCATTTTGGGTTGTGTGGGCCACATGGGCAAACAACATGGGCTTGCGAGCCCATTTTCGCTGATTAAGCGCTAAGGTTGCACGAGATCACCAGAGGCAGTGTGAACCTCTTTGTAGGGTCGGTAAGTGTACTTAGACCACTGAAATGACTGTTATACCCTTATGTGATATAGACATCTAAATGAGCGTATATTAGGCATCTTTGCTAAAAGCATCTTGATTGCATGTATGATACCATGATTTGGCATGATATATTTGTATATTGCATTACATCGAGTTAAGCGGTTATATTATTCGGAGGAAGTGCATTGAAAGGCCTCGAGCCTACTTTATTGTGATTGAGCTGCATATTCTTTGGAGCAGTCTCGACATTGGTACTACTTAGAGTGTAGGGTTGGGTGGGTTGATTATATCCCCACATGGAGTGTAAGGTTGGACAAAGATGGCGTGTAGAGGCTAGTTGGGTAGGATTTTTGTGATTGCATATATGTGATTATTCTTGTACTAAGATGGGATAAGGCCCAAACTAGGCGAGAAAAGGCATGCCCGGTGTGATTATCTATTTACTATTTGTTTTTGTGCATGGGGATTACCTTTGAGTTTTGTAAACTCACCCTTTTTGTTGTATGCAGGTAACTTGGACATAGGTGGATCGGTGCGTGAGGGACTCAATGGTGGCCACAAAATCGCATCTATTTTTGTATGTGATTGTGATTATAAGTATTATTATTTGGGGTATTTTTGTTGTAATAAGGCATTTATGGATTTTTACTTTACTTTAGGATTTGTTTATCGTTGCTTATAATTCATAATCATTAGTAGTAGGAAACATGGGTTTTCAAAAGTTACAAATGTTTTCCTTCAAAACACTCACCACTACATAGATTGTTTTAAAAGCTTTATAATTTATAATGTGTAAATAAATGGATAATATTTTGGAAACAAATAAGCTGGATTTAGAAATTAGTTAAGATAACAAAAAGGATTTATTAACTGATTTAGTTTTGAAAGCACTATCATGTAACATAGCTTGATTCGGCCATAACGTCTAAAGTCGAGTTTAGGGTGTTACATTTAGTGGTATCAAAGCAGTTGTAAAACTCATTTGTGGATTTGGTTTTAAAACTTGAATTTTTACTTCTAAATAATTTGAAAGGTTTTGAAAAGTTTTTGAATATGTGGTATATTGAGTCTCTGCTTAGATCTGTGTAAGTTTTGTAACTATTAAACATTTTTTATTAAAATGCTATAAGCGATAAATCGAGTTATTATAGATAGCATTACATGTACTAAAAATACTTTAGTAGTATACCTTTGAGACGATAGTAAAGCTGTAGTGTGATTTGCGAAGGCGAACTTTGAATTATTGACACTATTTTCTATAAAATATTTGTTAATAAAACTTTGGAACTATAACATGACGCATAAAATTGATATCTGAGATAAAACATAATTTGATAATGAGCACTAGAGGTACTCGCGGATGGGGTACAAGAGGCCGTGGAGGTGCTTCTCAGTGAGTCTTTGTCATCGGCCACATACCTAATGTAGACACTAGGAAGGCGTTGGCTTCACCTATGGTGAGACTAGGTCACATGATCATGCGTTTGTGGGGTGAGACTAGGTCACATGATCATGCAGTTTGGGGATGATGTACTATCCCAAGCCATGTTCACGAATCTTAGAGAGGGTCATTTGGGCTGTCTGGTGCTATGGCCGAGTCGGTTATGAAATGACTGCTGGTCTAATAAATTTGAGATTTTTAGAGTATTCTTTGGAGTTGCCCCTAATGTGGCTAGTATTAAATTAAGGCCACGAGAGAGAGGATCATGGGCGATCTCATTGCACCCGAGCGAGAAACTAAAGGGTGTAGTGTCACTACTAAGAGATGAGGCTTACGGTGGTGGCTTACGGTTAAGAGGGCACTCAACTTGAGCAGCATCTGGGAGATCTTCAAGACTACTTTCGGGGAAGTATGTGGGGTACCGATTACGTGGATGCTCATTGGAGAGAGTTTCTCAATCTGATTTAGGGGATAGATCGGTGGTAGAATATGAGGCTAAATTTTTTGTGACTAAGCCATTATGCGCGAGGATGGTGGCGCCTGAGTATGTGTGATGTGTTCACTTTGGAGGTGGCCTCGGGGATAGTTTACGGGTTACGATAGCTCCACAAAGGGACCAAGATTTTGTTGCATTGGTTGATAGGCGAAGATCAGGAAGTGAAGCATATTGAATGCGAGCGGTGAGAAGAGAGGTAGGAACAAGAGGATTTAGAGCCCTCGAGTTCCTTCTACGAACTAAGAAAAGCCGAGTTGATGGGTCGGTTAGAGTTGGGGCCCATTGTTTTGCTAGTAGACAGTGACCTGTGTCTTGATTGTGGGAGGCGCCATCAAGCGAGTGCTAGAAAAGAACTAGGGCATGTGTGAAGTGTGGAGAGAGTGTCTCACGGAGACTGATCGGATGCAAGCTCTAGGTTTAGGTACTACCACGACCATCGAGGGTGTTCAGCGACCACCACCAGAGGTTGTGGTCGAGCTAGAGGTGGGAATGGTGCAGGCGTGGTCGAAAAGCCGGATAGAGAGTCTTTGGTCATATTGATGCGGGCGGTGAGCTCTAGTTTATGCTACCGTCAGAGATGATGGTGATGCTCTGGATGTTATCACCAGTACGTTTTTATCTATGATGTACCTTATCTTGCACTAATAGATATAGGATCTACTCACTCCTATATAGCTTGTACTATATACGAGACTGCAGGTATCTTGGTTGAGAGCACTACGAGTGAGGTTCTTGTATTGAGTCCATTAAAGCGATCGGTGAGGTAAATAAAGCTGTTTAGAGCGTTCCTTTGGAGGTTCAAGGGGTTATCTTTATGGCGATTTGATGGAACTTCCTTTTGGAAGTGCGATTTAATCTTTGAGAATAGATTGGTGGTTAAACACCGAGTGAGTTTGGATTGTACCACTAAGCAGATTATGCCGAGAAGCTGCGGAGGGCGGCGAGGTGGTTGTAATAGGGAATGTCGAAACTATTTGTCGAATGTGATCTACTGCTTTGAGGCGAAAAGGTTGGTTCGTAAAGGATGTGAGGCGTATCTAGCCTACATCGGTGTTTTGATTCTAGGGTTTCTTCTATTAAAGATATTAGAACGATTAAAGGCTTTGGATGTCTTTTCTGATGAGCTACAGGTTACCTCAAGCGAGAAGTTGAGTTTGGGATTGAGCTTCTATTGGAGTGCAGACTCAGGTGTCCATCGCCCCTTATAGAATGGCACTAAAGGAGATTGTGGAGCTTAAGGCCTAGATTCAAGAATTATTGGATCGTGGGTTCATTAGCCTAGTGTGTCTCCTTGGGAGCACCGGTTTTGTTTGTGAAAAGAAAGATAGATCCATGCGTATGTGCATCGATTACCGGTAATTGAATAAATTGATAAGTACCCTCTACCAGAGGATAGATGATCTATTCGACCAATTTCAAGGAGCTTGATTTTTCTAAAATTGATCTCTTGTGCAGGTACCATCAATTGAGGTCAAAGAGGCGATGTATACCGGACAATGTTTAGGACTCGTTATGGTTATTACGAGTTTCTAGTGATGCCATTTGGGTGATGAATGCACTAGTGGCTTTTATGGATCTAATGAAGTGAGTGTTCCGGATCTATACGGATCGGTTCATAGTGGTTTTTTTTATGACATTACGGTGTATTCGGAAGCGAGGATGATCATGATGAACATCTCAGAGTGGTTTGCTGATTTTGAGGAGAAACAACTATCGCCAAGTTCGGTAAATGTGAGTTAGTTACGAGAGGTAACATTTCTAGGCCATGTAGTATCTATTGAAAGATTAGGATTGATCCTTGAAAGATTGAAGTTGTTTTTGGATTGGGCGACTTAAGATTGCATCCGAGATTCGTAGTTTTCAGGTGGCGGTATTATCGTTAATTTCTAAAGGGATTTCTTGATTGCAGCACCTTTGACCAGGCTGCTACATAAAGAATCTTGTTTAACTAATTGATCTGTGATGGGAGAGCTTGAGAAGCTCAAGAAGGTTTTGTTGAGGCCCTTGTCTTGACAAAGCCAAAGTTAGGGGAAAAAAGTTCCTTGTCTCTGATGATGCATCACATGTTGGGTTGGAATGTGTGTTGATGTAAGAGGATAAGGTAGTAGCGTATGTGTCTAAATCGACTTAAGATTCACGAGGTGAATTATCAAGAAGCATGACTTGGAGTTAGTTTTGTGGTGGTATTCACACTAAAAATTTGGAGGCATTATTTTTATGGTGAGAAGTGTATCATCTACTGCTTGATCACAAGAGCCTCAAGTATCTCCTCACTCGAAGGAGCTAAATCTTAAGCGGCGTAGATGGATTGAGCTGCTTAAAGACTATGTTGTATGATCAAATACCATCTTGGTAAGGCCAATGTAGTGGCGGATGCCTTTGAGTCATAGAGCTATGGCCGATTTGAAAGCGATGTTTGCTCGCCTCGGTTTATTTGATGATGGTATTACATTGCATTTGAACTTTAGGTTAAATCGATGTGGATTGAGCGATTAAGAATAAGCAGTTGAAGGGCGAGTCTTTGGGTCTTCGTTTCAGTCGGAGTTGAGAGTGGGGGATCGTGGATTTTGGGTGAATAGCGAAGGGTGTTCTGTTTAGTGGGAGAATCACGTATGCAGAAGGATCTTGATTTGGCGATCTATACTCTAAGAGGCGTATAGTAGTCCTTATGCTATGCATCTGGCGGGAATAAGATGTACTAAGACCCGTGAGTTATATTGGTGGCCATGACTTAGCGGGAGGTTCACAGGCTTCATGGGTAAATGTCGACTGCCCGGCCAAGTTAAAGTCGAGCATAACTACCTATGGGCTTGTTGCAACCAATTAAGATTCTACTTTGGAAGTGGGAGAGAGTGACTATGGACTTCGTTAGTGGTTTGCCCCTAACGCCTACTAAGAAGGATTTAGTATGGGTTATCATGGATCGATTGACCAAGTTAAGCCCATTTCATACTAATTCGTCACGACTACTCATTACTGAGAAGCTGGCTAAAGCGTATGTATGCGGGATAGTGAGATTGCATGGGGTAATGGTTTCAATAATATCGATAGGGATCCTCGCTTCACGTCTAGGTTTTGGAAGAAGTTACATGAAGCTCTGCAGGTACAAGATTGGACTTCACTACTACGTTCTATCCTCAGATGGATGGTCGATCGTGAGAGAGGTGATTACATCTTTGGAGGACATGTTAAGGAGTTGCGTAATGGACTTTCGAGGCGGTTGGGAGGATTACTTACCACTAGCGAGTTTTCTTATAACAATAGTTATCCGTCTAGCATACGGATGGTACCTTACGAGGCATTATATGGTCGTAGGTGTCGCACTCCTTCATGTTGGATTGAGTTGGGCAAGCGGAGTGTTACGGGCCTGAACTAGTTTTTGATACGAGGATAAAGTTAGGTGATTCGAGATCATTGAAAGTAGCATCGAGATAGAAAAAGTCGTATCACGGATCTGAAGCGTCGAGAGATAGAGTATTATGTGAGGACTTCATTTTTCTCAAGGTCTCACCATGGAAGAAGGTATTAAGGCTTAGACGTAAAGGTAAGTTGAGCCCTAGGTTTATCGGGCCTTATCGCATACTAAAGCCAGTGGGACCGGTTGCCTACCAGTTGGAGTTACCTCTAGAGTTAGATCAGATTCATGACATGTTCCATGTTTCTATGTTGAGACGCTACCGCTACGATCCCACGCATATTATTTCGGTGGAGGAGATTGAGGTTAGGCGGATCGGCGTTTGAGAAGGAGCAAGTTCAGATATTAGATCGTAATGTAAAGGTCTTAAGAAGAAGTCTATGCCACTGGTTAAGGTTCTCTGGCGTAATCACGGCTACGAGGAGGCCACGTGGGAGCTGAGGATGCGATGTGACAACAATATCCTCACTGTTTTGATCGGAGTAAAATTTTGAGGTGAAATTTTCTTTAAAAAGGGTAGAGTTATGCGCCCCAAAATCTTTAATATTTATTTATTTATGTTGTGACAAATCTATATCTATTTAGGTGGTTAAGTGTTCTAGGAAAGTGTCGAGAAGTCTTGGGTTCAAGCCTTGGATTGTACAAAATTTTTGTTTTAAGTGAATAAACCATTGCCTTTAGTCAATATGTTTTTAAACAAATATGGGTATTACATGACAAAATGGGCATCTTTGATGCAGTGGTTAAGTAGTTTGGCAAAGTCTTTGGGGACTTAAGTTTGAGTCCTAGTAGGCGCAATGGAGTGTTTATTTTCTTTTTGCTAGTGTCGTGTGGGTGTTTTAGTCAAACCAAACTCTTTGAAGAGTTGTAGTGGAGTTTGAATTAGGTGGTTGAGGAGAAGTGGGCGGTTTTGAGAGGATTTGGGGAGAAAAATATGGGAATTTGAGGATAGTGGGAGTGTTAGTGCCGAATTTGAGCTCTTGTCTCTCAAGATTTTTGCTTTAGATGGTATTTTCTCCTCATTTGAGTTTCTGTCAACATTTTTGCACTGGGAGGCGAATATTGCTAAGGGTTCATTCGGGTATCTTATTTTTCTTCTACTCCTCTAACAAACGTCCTCTTCTTGCTATCTTTGGCGAACACTCTTCCTCTCACTCTCATAACTCTTTGGGTTTTGGAAATTTTCTCTCTTTTCATCTTGTTTGCTTTCTATCGTTTGCAACCTTTATTTTTAATTTCTTGACTTCTTTTCTTGTGGGTGAAATTTACCTCTTCTCACCATTCTTTCTTTGTTATTCAACCAATCGGTTTTGAAGCGCAATAGTTGTTTCCTCCTCTCTGCAGTAATAGTTGCTTCATCAAACACCTCCTTTTTCTTTGCCAATTTTGCTACCTACAATCGCTATCTTGATTTCTTTCTTCTTATTTATTCTTGTGGATTAAGTTGCCCATTAATGCTAGGAGTGCGGTTGTTCTATCTTTTGTCTCTGTCGAATAATTGTGCTTTGGCTTGCTTCTTGCGTGTAAGCTAATAGTTTCTTTCCTATACTTGGATTTGCGCTTTCGGTAAGTTAATTTTTGTTACGCTTCAAGCTAGTCATGTGAATACTTATAAATAGAGGTTCGATTGGAATGCATGTTCTAACTGTAGAGATAGTGATCACTCCTTATCAATGGTTTAATTGTGCAAGGCCACAGTTGTTCAAACAAGGCAAGTGGCAATCGATATTTTTGATAAGTGTATTTAGGAGGGGTCGTTTTAATCCGGTTGTTATGTGATTAATTGTGTGTTATGATTGAACATAGGTTTGGAGTGCTCAAGAACGGTGTGCGTATTTTTCGTAGCCAGGTGTGTAAACACAACCACGCAAACTGAAATTGGCAAAAAGCCAGAAATTTGAATCGTTGACACCACACGGGCGTGCGACTGCCCGTGTTGTAGGCTGTGTAACCGAACACAGGCGTGTGGTTGACGAGGTTGGCCGTGTGCGGTACACGGGCCGGACCGTTTTGGGTCATGTAGGCCACATGAGCATGTGGGCCCACATGGGCAAACAACATGGGCTTGCGAGCCCATTTTCACTATTAAACTGCTAAGGTTGCAGTGTCGCAGGAGACATTTGTGAACCTCTTTTGTAAGTCGGTAAGTGTACTTAGACCCTGAAATGATTGTTATACCCTTATGTGATATAGACATCTAAATGACTGTATATTAGGCATGCTGTTAAAATTATACTGATTGCATGTATGATACCACGATTTGGCATGATATGTTGTATATTGCATTACATTGGGCTGAGGGTTATATTATTTAGAGAAAGTGCATTGGAAGGCCTCGAGCCTAATTTACTGGCAGTTCAGCTGCATATTACTGTAAAATGCCACATTCGATACTACTTGGAGTGTAGGGTTGGGTGGGTTGATTATATCCCCACATGGAGTGTAGCGTTGGACGGAGAGATAGCGTGTAGAATTTGGTTAGGTAGGATTTTTGTGGTTGCATCTATGTGATTGTTATTATACTAAGATGGAGTAAGGCCCAAACTAGACTAAAAAAGGGCTTATGCGTAAACTGTGATTATCTGTATACTATTTGTTTTTGCGCATAGGGATTATACACTGAGTTTTTGTAAACTCACCCATTTTGCTTGACTGTGCGGGTAACCCCCAGACATAGGTGGATTGGTGCAACGAGGACTCAAGGGTGGCCACAAAATCGTATCTATTTTTATTTGATTTTGATTATAAGTATTATTATTTGGAGTATTTTTGTTGTAATAAGGCCTTTATAGATTTTACTTTACTTTGGGATTTGTTTATCGTTGCTTATAATTCATAATCACTATTAGTAGGGAAACATGGGTTTTCAAAAGTTACAAATGTTTTCCTTCAAAACACTCACCACTCGTAGATTGTTTTAAAATCTTCAGCAATTTATAACAACGTGTAAATAAATGGATAATGTTTTGAAACAAATAAGCTGGATTTAGAGATTAGTTAAGATAACAAAAAGGATTTATTAACGATTTAGTTTCAAAAGCACTATTATGTAACATGCTTGATTCGGCCATAACGTCTAAATTTGGGTTTGGGGTGTTACATTGTTAATAAGATCGGTAAAATGATTAAATAAATATTATTGATATGTTTAATTTCTAAAGCATGATTAGTATATGTTTTATAAGTGGTAAAAAAATCATGTTGGTTTTTGTTTGGTTAAGTAATACAAATGTGTGAATATTAAAAGTTGAGAACTATATGGTTTAAATTAATATGGTTTTATGCGCATAGTCTTGTGATGAGTTAAAATGGCTAGGCATATTTGGTTTTGATTTGTTTTTGAGCATTCGGATTAGATGCGCTATGAAATGTCTTTGATGTTCGAAAGCGATTAAAGATATTATAATGGATTGCGCTTGGATTAGTAATGCACATGATTATATTTGATTAATTGGTAATGTTTAAAAATGTTTCATGTATGAATATTTTATAAGACACATGTAGTAAGGTTTGATACATATTAATGGAATTGAAATTTTGATTTGACAAAAGATAATGATATTGATATGATTAAATTTTATAGCATGGATTATTTTTGTAATATGATTAATAATGTATGTTCGATTTATATTGGTCATGTGCTTTGTATATGGAGACTTGACTTATATGGATGAGTGATTGGTTGCTAATTGAGTATAAAATTATTATAAAGAAGTCGATATAATATTGTGTATAATTTGTAATAAGTGATTGTGATGAACTGTGTTTATGTTTGGTAATGCCTCGTAACCCTAATTCGGCAACAGATACGGGTTAGGGGTGTTACAATATGTCACTATCTATCAATTCAAATTGAGACCTGAGATGTACCTCTTGATTTTTAAATAGATTATAAGAAAGCCTGAACACAAAACATAATTTTAGTATAGTGTCTCATCTTTAGATTGACGGGCAATTAGAACTGTAACACCCCAAACCCGGCCTGGAAGTTTGGCTCGAATCTGGCGTGTCACATTAAAGTGTTTTTCGAAAACCATGTTTCCATTAAAAACCCTTCTTAATAATTAAAAACTTATACCCTTTTTAAACCTTGTTAGAAAACCTCAATTTGAATAACATTCTTAACAACCGTAAAAATCTTGGCGATTCTTGGAAGCTTAATTTAAAAACAATTGCGGATCGTGATGTTTTGAAAAGCGATGTTGCTTTGGAAAACCGTGTTCTAATACTAGCAATTATAAGAACAATAAATAAAATTCCAAATTAGAAATCCAGAAAATTACAATGGCTTTACTACAACCCACATAAAAACATTTAAAAGTAATAATCAAAGCGTAACATAAACATTGTGTGTGGCTCCTCAGAGCCCCTCGTAGCTACGATCCGTCTAAAGTGGAAATTACTTGAAAGGTTAATAAGCGGGGTGAGTTTATGAAAACTCGGTGTGTAATCCCCTACTTTATAAAAGGCGATCGGAGTCATATAAAAGAATTAAAAGTGCGGCTGACCCTACTTACGATTTCGGTATCAATTGGGCCTTAGCCCTTATATGACGATGCAGTGCAGGATGGGCCTTAGCCTATTACGAGAATAGAAACATTATCGAACTAGAATCGAGAATCGGTGTGAGAATCGGAATCGAAATTAGGCAAAAGAATCGAGAATTAGAATGTGAATGCAATACCAACCCAATCCATCCGTATACACCCCCGTACCAACCTTACACCATGTGGGGAGACAACTCGACCTACCCATCCGCTACACGCCACAGAATTTGCAGCATGGCTTCGGAGAGCGGATATTGTGATAGAGTCACGGATCTGAGATATTGTGGCGAGCCACGAAACAGATATTTGTGGCATAGCCACGAGCGCTTCCTCCATCAATATAACCCATGTCTATACAGCGGATATACATGTCATGGCATACAATATACAGAGTCAGAATATCATGCCCATATTTGAATCAATCAATCAGAGTCATATTATTCATATCACCAACATACATTCACAATCAAATCCGTCAACCACACAGTCCAAGTCAGTCACTTGCCCACAAGGGCAAAACGATCATTTAACACCCTAGGGGCAAAATAGTAATTTTACCCCATAAGGGTATCTCGGTAATTCTACCCTACAGGGGTATTTTAATAATTCTACCCTATAGGGGTATTTCGATAATTCTACCCAACAGGGGTATTTCAGTAATTCTACCCTACAGGGGTATTTCGGTAATTTGGTAAACCAAAGTATTCTAAATAAGGATAACAATACGAATGGGCCTAAAGCCCTTTCTCGGCCCAAATAGGCCAACACGTTCGTGTGGCCCTTTTAGCCCAAATCTAGCCACAGATATGATATTCACCTAGCTTAGTCCAATATTTACTACACAATCAAATAACTTATCCAATTGGGCAGTAGGCCCATTTGGGCCCATAGCCCCCTTTAGACCCATCGCGGCCTAAAGTAGCCATCCTCTGACTAGAGTAGTGAGAAATATACACGATAGGAGGTGGAGTTGTCTGCGCTCAGAGCACTCTTAGCCGATGCCCAACCCAAGCGAGCACGCCATAAAGCGAAAGGATCGGCCAAGAAAGGTACCTTTACTCTCCTCATAGTTCTCTCTATTTAAAGCCAACTTCGCATCCACTTTTATGTTAGCTTCCCGATGTGGGATCCCTCCATCATCAGAGTTTAAATTCAACACCAACTCTTGCCTCCCCCTGTTAGCAAAATAAATGCTCTTTGATTGCCATGAGTTTCGACCCCTGGACTTCCTTGCCAACTCTATGACGCCACCTTCTTGCCTCTTATGTGGCACTACTTTGCCACTAGACCACTAGACTTTTTGTGGCATAATTTCTCCAACAATATTCTTAAGGCCTACCTACTACACCCAGGGTTTGATTCACCTTAAACCAAAATTTTTGCTAGAGTCTAGGTTTGAACCCAGGACTTCTCCATCACTTCTCAGCACACTTAACCACTAAAACAAGCCTTCATTAATGAAATTTACATGCACAACAAAATATTATAAGCTGCCTTCAACCGCTCCCATACTCAAGGCCCAAAACTTCTAGGCCCAAATTCAGGGTGTTGCAAGAACAGATAATTTAGATATTTGAGGATATGTGACATTGTTTTATAATTGAATTTGAAGGTAGTTGAGAGGAATTTATTTTGTTAATTGAGTTCACGTATAATAACTGTTATTAGTAGAGTATCAAAATGATACCATACGAAGTTTTATACGAACATAAATGCATAACTCCATTGTACAAACCTCTGTAGTAAAAAATATAAGGACTAATCTGATTCTTGAAACAAAAGATAAGTTAGAGTTATACGAGTTTGTTTGAAAGCCACCTCGGAATGATGAAATCGTATCTTTGAATTGTAGAGAAAAAAGTTATCAATTTAAGAACCAATGATAAAATACTATGGTATCGTTACATTCTGAGAAAAGGATATGTGGAAGTTGGAAGATAACCATTAAATTCATAGTATACAAACCTATTTTAGAGTAAAACTTTTGAGGACGAAATTTCCTAAAGGGAGAGTTGTACCAACTTTGTTCTTTAGTGGTGTCGAAGCTTGATGATTTTGAGATCTCAATTCTAATGAGTGAGTCTATATATATTAGTAATTAATATTTAAGAGTTAAATATAATATTATGGTGAATTTTAATTAGTTAGATATTATTAATTCGTTAGTTAGTCAAGAATGCGATCGTGCGTATTGAAAGTTAGTGGTTTTGGAAAATGAGGTATTGACACCTCATTTTCATAAAGCCGATCTTGTAAATATTTTTATTAAATATTTCTGAGTTGTTGTATAAATGGATTGCAGTTTGGTTTAGAAATTTCAATGATTTGATAGTTAATTAATGAAAAATGACTAAATCATAAAACTGGTAAAAGTTTAATCGATATGCGAAAGACCAATTAAGCAATTGGACCTTCTTATGTATGTCAAATAGTGGTGGAATCCAATTGTTATCCACTAACTCTATTAATTGAGTTTAATATTAGTTAAACATGTTTAATTAAATAAACTATGATTAATTAATTTTTAACTAAAGATATATATATATTAAATTAAAGAAGACAACAACCAATTTTTCTTCTTTTACTCATCTTCTTCACGAAGAAAAAGAAAAAATGGGTCTTGGAGCATTGGATGTTTGATCCCTCAATTTGGTAAGATTTCAAGTCTGTTTCTTGTAATTTTTATGCTTTTGATATTGTTGTAACTAGGTCCAACTAACCCATTTCTAAGTTTTCACAACTGTTAAAGATTTCTAAAGTTTCCATTGATGTTGATTGAAGTTTTTGAATGTTTATGGTAGGTTTTAAAGCTTAGAAATGAAATAAGATTAAATTGTTAAGTAAAATTTGTTAGTTTGAGTTTAGGGACTAAATTGTAAATATCTTGAAATTAGTATGTCATTTTTGTAAATTATGTTAATAGGAGGTTGTATATGGAAATAATTTAAGGGGGTTTAAAATTTGAAGTTTAAATTCGGAAGATATGATAAGTTTAATTTTAGGGACTAAATTGAATGAAATGTAAAATTTTAGGAGGCATTCAAATAATAAGAATTAAACTAATATATACTTATAATAGGATATCATAAGATGTTTGGAATTGATAAATTGAATTTAATTTGTTGAATAGATTAAAAATTGGGTCAAATTGAAGATAATCGGGGAAATGGCAAAATTTGTTGATTAGTCCTTAGAGAGTTGTTGGTTCGCTTTTTTGACCAAGTAAGTTTACATTGTATGATTGTATTTACTTTTTTTTATATTTGATTTTTGAATTTGTATTTGTCTGATAATTGTTTGAATTGTTTACAATTTGGTACAACGGGTGAGTTATGAACTAAAACATAGAAAAATGATAAGTTGATGGTTAAAATTCAAAATGATGAATTGATATCTAAAATTAAAAAAATGAATTGATAATTTATTATAATTGATTGAATTGTGCTGATATGAAATTGATCAATTGTTTCTGATGAGGACTAAATTGAATTGATTTGAGATTATTGTATATTGAGGTAAATGCACAATTAATTTTGTATTGAGAAGACTTGTGTTAGTATATGGATATATATTGATGAATTAATATTGAAAATATATAATTGTAATATCCTAAAGCTAGGTCTAGTAGTTTTGGGTATACTTTTCGAGTTTCGAGTGTGAAACTAGGAATTTATGGGGTTTTTATTAATTTTTAATTTAATTTAGGAGATTAATTTAATCTAAAATCAATTAAAAATAATTCAGAAAAAATAAAAATATTTTTGGAAAATTAATTTTTAAGTAATTAAATAATTATGAGTGAAAATAATTAATTTGGGTCGAAAAAGAATTTTAAAATCATTTTTATTGGGGGTTAATTTGAGTTAAATTTAAATACTAATTAAATTGGGTTTAATTGTAAAGCAAGAGAAATTTTAGAGTATCTATTTGGCAGATAAACCTTAAAATTCAGAGTTTTGGAGCGAAATGATTAAATGGCAAAAAAAAAAGGGAAATGTGGGAGTGGCCATTAGGCAAATTCCCCAATTTTTAAATTCTGGTGGGTTGTTTTAGTTTTAAACACAATGCATCTAGCCTACTTTTCACACCATTTACATCATATTAGAGAGCTATAAATTTTGTTTTCTTTGCGTGGTTTTAAATATCTATCATTAGAGAATAGATCTAACCATTTTCCTTCTCAAAGTACTCTTACAATTCACCCAAAATTATTGTCAAAAGTAGCCAAAAATATTTTTAAATTTCTCGAGATTCTTTAATCAAGATTTTCAATCAAAGGAATTAGAACGAATCAAAGGTAATTATTATTTCTAAACTTATTTTTATGATGATTAGAAACATTTTTATATGATTTGATAGTCAATTACATGATTGTTTATCAATGTCATCTTCTTCAAAAGCTTAAGGTGATTTAATGGTGGATCTCAAATTTTGAGAGGAAATCCACAAATCAATGGATTTTCCAATCAAGATGGATCTATTAAAAGGTTTTGGTTTTATTTATCAAGATTATACATGATTTGTGAGGTAATTTGAAGAAATCTTGTAACAGCCCGGTTTCAGTGAAATCAGAAGAGTGGTTTTGGGACCACACATCTGACATGAAAATATTTATTTTATTATTATTATAATGTCTACTACATGTTAGTAGTATCATATAAAAATTTTGTTAAGAATTTTTATCATTTGCATGCTTAATTCAATAAAAAGGACGAAATCATAAAAGGTGCAAAAGTAGAGTTCTAGTAGCTAAAGGTATCACATGGCTATAGAACTTTAAGGTGAGAGTCCTTATGTGGTAATTAGACCATTAATGAAGTTAGTGGATGTATATGGCTTGGTATTAATGAAATTTTTAATGTTTTAAAATGTTACAAAGGTATCATTTTCTTCATTTCATCTAAGTTCAACCAAAAATCACCATTGGAAGGGAGTTTAGGTCCGGTCAAGTTATTCCCTTGCATGTAAGTGAATTTCGGTTCTGTTTTAATGATTGCTATGTTTTTGAAGTCGTTATCTAGCTAGTCCAAGCGCTAATTTGCAAAATTGTTAAAAGATTTAAGTTTTGCCATGAATGAATCCATTTTTTTGTGATGTTTGGTAGTAGAAAATGAAGTCTTGTTGTTAGATAAACAACTTTTGTTAAGTGATTTTGAAGAATTTGTTAATTAGGGATTTAATTGTAAAATGTGAAATATTCATGGTGTAAATTATGAAATAATGAAATGTATGGGTTCTATGAGCTTGTATGAAATTTGGCTAGGCTTGGGTAGGGGTGAAATTGCATGAATTTCATTTCTGAGCTTAAAGATTGAATTGTAAAGAAATCAAAGTATTAGGGGCAAAAGGGTAATTTTGCAAAAATGTGAATCTGGATTGAATTGAATAGAATGGCTATTAAATTGATTGAAATTATTCATTTAAATTAAGATAGACCTCGTACGGCTTTAGATCGAGGCAAAGAGAAAGCTTCAGATTAATCGATTCATTTCTACTTATTATCATCAAGGTAAGTTCGTAAGTTTAAATAGCGTTTTAAATTATGTTTTAAACGCTATTATTTTTTAATATCAAATTGTGTCTCGATGGAAAAATCCCACGGCATATCGACGGTCATCGACCAATGGAAAAGGATAGCCTCGGCTGTCAAATTATGAAAAGGGATAGCTTCAACTGTTGAATTGTGGAAAGTTATAGCTTTGGCTATCAAATTATGAAAAGGGATGGTGACGAACATTAACAATGAAAAGAGATGGTGACAACCATTGAACTATGAAAAGGGATAGCTTTGGCTGTCGAATTATGAAAAGGGATAACTTTGGCTATCAAATTATGAAAAGGGATGGTGACGACCATCGAACTATGAAAAGGGATAGCTTCGACTATCGAATTATTGAAAGGGATGGTGACAACCATTGTGATTTTACTTCGTGTGAGCTTCAGTAAGAGTTTTTGATGTAATTTACCTTATTACCACGGAAGGTAAGAAGTATGTGTTTTCATGACAATGAAAAGTATGAATTCATATGATTTAAGCCTATGAATCATTTATTCTTATGTTGGATTTATACATATGTATTTTAAGATTATGTAATGCCTTAACAAGAATCGATTATATATGACAAACTTATTAAGCATAGCATGCTTACTTGGTGTTGATTTTCTATGTTTTGTAGTTAATCAAAAGCTCGTGCGGTTTGGAAGTTTGTCAGAGACTTATCATACTATCCATCGGCATTATCGGTAGATTTTGATGATTTTGAGTCATGGTTATAATGGCATGTATAGGTGTTTTATGCTTGATAAAATAGCCATTATGTTTGGCTTGTAAATGTTGTATTTTGGATGATTAATTAGTTGTTATGTTAGCTTGTATAAATGTGGTTTGATAATGGTTGATAATTTGGCATTTTGTGCTTTTTGTGTAGCGTTGGAATGCGGTTAATGTTTGTTTTAGTGACCATTTTTGTATATTTGATTGTGATTTTGTTATGGTAATTTTAGTAGAATTTGGTATGGAAATTGGTTCCAATTATTAAGTTGTTAAATGGATAAGTATGCTTGTGTTTGGATATGCTTAATGTCATGTAAATTGAGGTACCTTAGGGCATATTGGTTGTATGAATTGGTATCATATTGTTGTAATCATATTGTTGTAGCTTGATTATGCACATTTTAGGTGCATTTTGGAGGCTTGAATTTGGGTGCATTTGAGTTGCATGAGTATGCACAAATTGGGTGAAAGAAATGGCTTGAAAATGGCCTATTTCTTGTTCACACGGCCTAATACACGAGCATGTGTCTAAGCTGTGTGTGACACACAGCCATGCAACATGGTTGTATGTCCTCTGTAGCTTACAAAGGGTTACAAGCCAGGCTATTACACGGCCTAGCACATGGCCTGGCACACGGATGTGTGAGGCCATTTTGAAGGGTACACGGCCAGGCACACGGACATGTGGCTTGGCCATGTGACCTAAGTCAAAGAGTTACACGGGCACGAACACGGGTTGGGACACAGCTGTGTGTCCCTACTTTAAATGCCCACATGACTTGAGACACGGGCGTGTGTCTTAGCTGTGTGACCCCTGCAGTTCAAATTTTCCAATTTTTTCCTAAATGTTCTAAATGTTTCCAATTTAGTCTCAAATCATTTCTAAAGTGTTTCTAAGGCCTTGAGGGTTCAAGATAGGGAAGATATACTCGTGTTTGAATGAATTTAGACATGACTCATGAAGTGTATGTGATTGAATGTTTTAAATTATATTTTTATGGTAATGCTCCGTAACCCTATTTCGACGACAGATACGGGTTAGGGGTGTTACAAATCTGAATTTCATCATCTTCATGAATCGATTTTCTAGATTTTTTTTTAAATCGATTTAAATGTTAAATTGATGCTTAGGTTATGTGTATTTGGTTTAGTATTGATGTTTGGAAGTGATTAGAGGGCTGGAGAGATCAATTTTGTGAGGAATCAAGTTTTCGACTTGGTGTTACAAATCAGGTAAGGTATTTTTGTGAGAGAATTTCAATTAGCATAGTTAATTAAAATTCGTGTTTAATATAGTTTTGGAAAGGTTGTAATGTCTACTTTACCTTTTTTGAAGCTCCTAATATTGAAGAGGACCGAGATAATCGAAATTGAAGCTTGGAATTGCCTAGTTCATCACTTGTTGTGATAGAATAAAATTGTGTGGCAAGTGTTTCTAATGGTGATTTGGTAAATTGACCCTCAATTATGTTTAATTAGTACCTTAATTAATGATTAAATTTAATTAATTATGGATGAATGGTTGATTTTGCAAGATTGGTATTAAATGTGCAAAAAATTGAATTTGTATTAAAAAATGGTAAGTGAATTTTTGGGTGGCGTTGTGCTATTTAATTAAATTAATTTTATGGATGATTTTAAGCATGTGTACTAAATTTTTTTTATCATGATATGTTGATGTTTCAATTGGTAATTGATTATGGAAAATTGGCAAATGAATTACTTGATTTAATTGGATATTAAATGCTATGTTACATGTTACACATAAGCATCTTGTCACATTAAATTGAGAACATTAATGATTGATTTAAATTCTATGTTTGATGGAATATATTGGCAATATGCATGGTGGATCCATTGAATATAGTTGGCATGCTATACGATTTGTGGGTACTCAACTTTATTTGTGACATTGTGGGCATATGGCTCTAGGTGGACTGATTTGTTGGAGTAGATAAGGGAGTGTTGAGCATGAGTCTCCACTTAATGGGTTATTTGCAGTGCTATAAGGCAGCGCATGCTTCGGCCTGCTCAACACGGTGGACTGTATTTGATATTTGTGGGCATTCGGAGATCTGTTTATCCAATGTATGATCACCCAATTAAGCCATGAAAAATGAATGTCAATATATTTATGTATGGTTGTTTCTATATCAATTGATGATTGAAAGCCATGAATGATTGAATTTTTTGTATTGGAAATACTTATGGAAATTAAATTTATATGTTTAATTATTTTTGGCTAACAATTGGTGAACGATCGATTGTGAATTAAGCATGAATTGGATGTTAATTTACTTGTTGTTTTATTAACATTTACTTAGCTTTTTAAAGCTCACACCCTTACATTCGTGTAGATATTCATTGGGATTGAGGAGCTAAGGAGCCGAGCAAGAGAGTTCTAACAGATTAAGGCTTGGTAGAGACTTTATTCCGCATTTTAAATTTGTAGTCATGCCTTTGTGGAACTATTGGGAATTAGTTTGATTTTTGGTTGTAAATGGACTTTGGACATTTAATTTGAATAGTTTTATAATAATTTTGAGGCATGTTTGAGTTTAATTATTGATTGTTTTATGATGTACTGTTGCTTGATAACATGGTGATTGATAACATGGTATGTGAAGCAAGAAATTTATACTAACGATTGTTTAAATGAAGCTTCCGTAGATGGTTTACTAGCGACTAAGGTACTCCACTTGTTTGATTTATTCAGTGTTTGACATGCATGAAATTGATTTCCTAATTCTATTTAATTGCGGCTTAATTAATGTCAATAAATTCAATTGAAGGTGTATGTATATGTATGTTAATTATTCGTAGTTAAATCGAGTGTAATTGGTTATTAAAATATGTAAAATTGGGTTATTAAAATATGTAAAATTGGGTTTTTAAATGAATTTAAAATAGGGCGTGTGCCTATCCACACGGGCGTGTAAGCGGTTGCACACAGGCGTGTGGGTGAGTGACACAGGTGTGTGGAAACTTGAACTATCACACACGGGCGTGTGGGATTTTCATACAGGCGTGTACGATCTGCCTAAAATTTTTTCACGACATGAACACGGGCATTTAATGACACACGACCGTGTGGGTTTTTAGGGGTTTGAAATTTTGTCTTTTTAAATTGGTATTCTAATTTGTTAAAGTTAAGATTTAGTCCTGAAAATTGATTAGTCTAATTAGAGCCCTAAATGATAAGGAAACTTGGTAAAATTTTAGGATTGGTCTTGTAATGGGTGAAATCTGATAGAAACACACTTAATTTGTAACTCAGAATAGGTCATGATAGTTTTTATTTGTTACAATTTAGTCCCATAATGTAACACCTCAAACCCGGCCTAGACGCTATGGCCAGATCTGGCGATGTCACATATTAATGTGTTTGACAATCGTAACTTGGGTTGGAAAACCGTAACTTTGCTTAAAACATTTTCTGTTTAGAATCTTTTCATTATTACTCATTGATTCTATCATCGTGTTAATTAATCATTCGAGCGCTTTCAAAACGTTTATTCTAAGCGGAAGCTTTTAAAACAGTTTGCGTTTTCAAGAGTATTTTGTTAAAATGTTTGGTTCTTTTGAAAACTCAAGTTTTCCTAAAACTAGCAGTTATAAGCCATAACTAATAAAAATCTCAAATTTAAGAAAAATCCATAAAGGCCATATTTACAATAAAACTCCCAAATAAAATTTAAAACCATAATTAAATGCTAAAAGCGAGTCAATAAGTTGTGTGGCCACCGCTGAGTCCTCCGCCGCACCAATCAGCCCCAAGCCTAGGGATCACTTGTATAGATAAATCAGAAGGGTGAGTTTACGAAAACTTAGTGTGTAATTCCCATATAGAACAAGTAGACAAAATGCGATCCACGATTTGGGCTTAAGCCCTTTCGATGCAATTCAATTCGATTATGGCCTTAGCCCATTTTAGTCTGAAAACTTGATCACGCATTAGGGCCTTGGCCATTACAATATTAGTAATCAATACGATATGAGATATCTGATCACAAAGTAATAATACCAAGCCAGTCTCTACACACCATCTCCGTCCAACCCTACACTTCTTGTAGGGATATAATCAACTCACCCATCCCTACACTCCAAAAAGTACTGAATGTGGCACTAAACAGTTGTTTGCAGCTGAGCTGCTAGTAAGTTAGGACCGAGGCCTTTTAGTACACTTTCCATGAATAATACCAACCCTCATCCCAATGCAATGCAACATACAATAATGACATGCTATATCACGGCAACAGTGCATGCAATATCAATTCATTAAATATCATCATGCTCAATACCATGTAAATATATATATACCAGTCGTACAGTCAATTCAGTCAATTAGGGGTCTAAGTAGTGCTTACCGACCCTACAGTAGGTTCACAATCGACTTGGGTGACCTTTACAACCTTAGAAAACATTTTAGTAAAATGGGCTCACACGCCCATGTGGCTTGCCACACACGGCCCAAATTGGCCTTGGCTGTGTGGATTACACAGCCTAGCCCAAATTCCCACACGTTCATGTGGTTTACCCGTGTGGGACTACACGCTCGTGTGACCTACATGGCCCAAATCGGTCGAGCCCGTGTGTCGCACGCGGCCCACTTGGCCATCACACGATCGTGTCTGATGCGCACGGCCTGGCTCATCAATCACACGCCCGTGTTCCATCACACGGCCTACCACACGGGCGACCACAGCTCGTGTGACGTTGACAGTAAGCTTTTTTGGCTTTTCACTGAACTTCATTTTCTACGTTTCAGACCTGGTTTCGTTTGAAGCTAAACCAAACTCCGAGAGCTCGAGAACCTAAAAATTCATAATCCAATTCTGATTTTAGAGATACACGAAACTTGAATCGAGATTATAACACTATGAAAAACTCACCGAATCAACTAGTGCTAACGCCCTTACTGTCAATGAACCAACAATCCTAATGCTTTAATCGCTATGGCATACCAACATGTTACTGACCTTCGCCTAACGAAAACAACAAAACAATCCTTCATCAACACTTAGTCCAAGAACATCAATGCTTAAGCAAAAACCCAAAACTTACCAAGCACGCCTACGTCATACAAAACCAGACGAGTTAATGGAAAAGGAAACGAGAAAAAGAAGAGATGGGGGAGAAAACGAAACAAAGATCAAAAGAGGAAAAAAAGAGAGCAGAATTTCGGTAGGGGAGTAGTGAAATTGATGTTAGAAGAAAGAGGGAAAAATTTTGGGGATTTCGAAATACAAAATAGAATAAAAATCAAATTTTTAGATGATCTCCAACATTCCCTAATTCCCTCCTAAGATCTCTCCACCTGACTCCCCACTACACCCAACTACTTAGAATCCACACTAACTCAAGCTCCTGCCAAAACCAATAGCAAAAATTATCCCCTTGCACACGCAGGGATTTGAACATCAGACCTCAAGCACACCAACACTCTTCTTAACCACCAGGCCAGTAGGCCTATTCTGTTAGCATTTTACAAACAATCAAATATAAGCCTATTGAACCCAGCTAAGACTTTATTCATAAAAATACCAAAATTTCCCAAAGTTAAGGCTTGAACTTGGAACCTCTTACACACGCCCAGAACACTTAACCACTAAAGCAGATACACAGTTGTGTGTCAAAATTTACAAAAGCCGAAAAATGTTACAACTCTACCCCCTAAAAGAAAATTTCAGCCTCAAAATTTACCTGATTAGAACATATGAGGATACTGCTGACGCATCGCATCCTCAGGTTCCCATGTGGCCTCCTCAGAGCTATGATTATGCCATAGAACCTTAACCAGTGGGATGGATTTTCTCCTCAGAATCTTTACGTCGCGATCCAATATCTGAACCGGCTCCTCCTCGAAAGTCAGATCTGGCCTAACCTCGATCTCCTTTATTGAAACAATATGCGTTGGATCAGAGCAGTAGTGCCTCAACATCGAAACATGAAAAACATCATGAATCCGATCCAACTCTGGAGGTAGCTCTAACTGGCAAGCGACCGGTCCCACTCATTTTAGAATCCGGATACGGTCTAATAAATCTAGGGCTCAACTTGCCCTTATGACCAAACCTTAATACCTTCTTCCATGGTGAGACCTTTAGAAACACAAAGTCCCCCACAGAGTACTCGATCTCACGTCTCTTCAGATCAACATAAGATTTTTTCCTGTCAGAAGCCTTCAGTCGATCACTAATCAGTCGAACCTTATCTTCAATCTCGGAAACCAACTCTAGACCCAGAACTCACGCTTGCCCAACTCAGTCTAGCATAAAGGAGTGTGACACTTACGACCATAAAGTGCCTCGTAAGGTGCCATCTATATACTAGACTGGTAACTATTATTGTAAGCGAACTCCGTTAACGGCAAATACTCCTCCCAACTGCCTCAGAAGTCAATCACACAGCCCTTCAACATATCCTCCAGTATCTGAATCACCCTCTCAGATTGACCATCTATCTGAGCATGGAAAGCAGTACTGAGGTCGAACCTTGTACCCAGAGCTTCATGCAGTTTCTTTCAGAACTGAAATGTGAAGTGAGGATCCCTATCAGATATGATCAAAATCGATACGCCACGCAGTCTCACTATCTTAGACACATACAATTTAGCCAGCTTCTGCAGCGAGTAGTCAGTACGAACCGGTATGAAATGGGCAGACTTGGTCAACCGATCCACGATGGCTCACACAAAATCTTGATACGAGCACGCCCCGCGAACTTTATCGGACAAGTCTGTCAAGCCGAGCATTGACATGTTGGCAAGCTGATCCCAACTCGTTTCCAGCTCCACGAGCTCCGTCCAGCTCAAATCCAGCTTATTCAAGCTCAATCCAACTTGCCTGAGCTAAACTGAGCTTACCCCTAACTCATATTCAGCTCACGAGCTAAACCTTAGCTCAACTACAGCTTAGGAGTTCAATCTCAGCTCAACTTTAGCTTAAGGGCTAAAGCTTAGCTCATTTTAGCTCAAACCCAGTTTTAGACTTTAATGCATTAAATAAAATCTGAACATGATTATTTAAGCATCAAATTTGACTTATATTAATATTCATTTTAATATGTCATAGTTATTACATATTTTAATTATGTTCACATTTTAGCCGATTTAATGCATGACATAAATGTGTTCACATTGTGCTGAATTTATGTGTGTTCACATGACGTCTTATGAATTGTTTTATTTCTTGTAGGTGCAATGCTCATGGACGGCGCAATGAATGCTTGAAGAAACATCTCTTTTGGACATCCCACATGCATGAATGAACAACATTTAATTAGGTGCATGCATGACCAGATTCAAGGTGTTTACAAGTTCATGTATTTGTCAAATACATGAATGCACAAAATACATGAATGTTTGGGTTCAAATGCACATTCAGTTACATGAATGATGAAGATTCAAGCATGAATGTATCTAGAAGATCCCCTTTGGACGGTACATATTCATGCATGGAAGGAAATTAATGCAAGTTCATGTTGGACTTGGTGCAATGTATGAAGAGGTGCATGTAGAATTGGGGTTCAATGTGATACGAGCACGCCCCGCGAGCTTCATCGAACAAGTCTATCAAACCGAGCAATGACATGTTGGCAAGCTGATCCCAGCTCGTTTCCAGCTCCACAACCTCCGTCCAGCTCAAATCCAGCTTATTCGAGCTCGATCCAACTTGGCTGAGCTAAACCGAGCTCACTCCTAGCTCATATTCAGCTCTCTCGAGCTAAACCTTAGCTCAACTTCGACTTAGGAGTTTAGCCTCAGCTCAACTTTAGCTCACGAGCTAAAGCTTAGCTCATTTTAGTTTAAACTCGGTTTTGTCTTTAATACATTAAATAAAAATTTGCACATATTCATTTAAGCATTAAACTTGTTTTATATTAATATTTGTTATTAATATGTCATTGTCATTATATAAATTGATTATGTTCATATAGCCGAATTAATGCATGACATTAATGTGTTCACATCATCTTTGAATTTATGAGTGTTCATGAGATGTCTTAATGACTTGTTTATTTCATGTAGGTACATTTCTCTGGGGCGGTACAATGAATGGATGAAGAAACATCTCTTTTGGGCATTCCACACTCATGAATGAAGAAGTATTAAATGCTTTGGTGCATGTACGGTTAGATGCAATGTTTCTACAAATTCATGCATGTGTCTAATGCATGTATGGACATTAAAGGCTAGTCCATGAATGGATCAAATGCATGGGATGATAGAATGCATGAATGGCTTAAGTGCATGTATGGTGGCTGTCTCCTAACTTTTCAAGGCACTTATTCGGCCAAGAAGTAGTTGTTCACACTTTGAATTGACCTATAAGCTACTACACATGCATGGATGGGTTCAAGAACGTCCAAAGGAAGGAATTAACTCAATAATTCAACACATTGATTGAATTAAGTGCATGCACAAAGGGAGAACAATTTACTAGGTTCATGCTGCCATTTATGAACTTACATGCCATTAAAGTGTTTAATTATGAAGATACATGTTCCATACAAGTGCATGAACGTCCCAAGAAGATGAATGCAACCTTTTGGTGCACATACAAGTCACTTGAAGCCTTTCTTTATGACTAAGCATTCATGCACAAACCAAGGGGGAAGAAAGTGTCCATTCAGCTAGTGCATGAATCTGCCGAATTTATGAACTATTTTAATACATTAGTGTGAACGTTTTTATTATTGTGTGAACACCTAGACGCCGAATTTGAATGGTCATCTATGTGCCTATAAATATTTGTTTTCTTTCATTTGTAAGGGACTTTTGCCAAAATTGTTAATGAACATTTGTTTTTGTGAGGTTGCTTCCTCTCATATCTCGTACAAGTTTCGAAAGACTTATCTGGCTTGTGCTAGTGGCGTCAATCGTCTTGTTTGAACTTATCACCAACCTGGTGTGGCGTTCATCCCTTCCATTATACCTTTGGTTCTTACTTTTCTAAATAATGGGTCAAAGTCCATCCATCTTTTCACCTTAACACTATAGGAACCGGGGTGACACTTCTTAGTGTTGAATCATTCTGACGTTAAGTTCGCTTTTTCCATTCCCCATCTTTTAACTTTCCTTCTTGTAACCAAACCGACCCATTTATCCATCACCCATCTTTGCTACACATAACTGAACCTATTACTAAACTTACCTGCTTGAAACCTTTCGCTTATTCTAATCCATTATTTTTACTTTTATTACTAAAATCCAGAGACACGAACGACTCTCTCGAACTACGATCGGGCAACTACGTGAATTCGACTCATCTACCCGGGCCGGATCGCATCATTTGGTATCAGAGCTTATAAATCGAGAGGCACCGACGTTCGTATCAAGATCGAACTAGGTTCGTTGTGAAAAAGAATTCGAATTAAAAAAAATTCAAGTTGTAAATTTTCGTTCTCTCTTGTAATGGTGATATTGTGAAGTATAAAAAAAAAAGAGACAAAAAAAAACGAAATTATAAAAAAAAAAGTGAAGTGATCAAGTTCTTCTTTTGTTTATATTTTGACCGATCGACAAAGTGTTCTTTTCATCAACTTTGCAACCCATTTCCAAAGCGCCACACTACACCAAAGAAAAAAAAATTCTTTTAGCTTACCCATAACCTATACATCTTATCCCTTGTGTAGATTTTGAAGCCGACCCCAAAGCACCAAGGCGAGTCAAGAGAAACAAAATACGAGGTTACGAGAGTAAGCTTGAGTGGTAAAAGGCTAGAGTGTGTGAGAACATTTGAGAGATTGAAAAAGCCTAAAAATGAATACAAACACAAGTGGAGTGTTCATCAATATTTCTTTGCGAGTGAAATAGTGAGATTTGTGGTGAGCAATAAAAATCATGTCACGCGAAGAGTTCACCAAATCGGAATACCAATACTTGGTTCAAGAAATGCGAAGAATGGTGACTAAACGAGACCAAAGTGATCGAGTTTCTTCAAGTCGTAAAACGGAACCAAGAACCCCACAGAGATATACCCCCGACTATTACTTAAGAAAAAGTTCCTATCGTGATTCCTTTTCGCCATCTACTTCGAGACAAAGAGATTCATACTATGACTCATATTCATCAGCGAATTCGAGAAGTGACTTCGATCGAAAGTCCTTTTCATCAAGAAATTCGAGAAGACGAGAAGTCGATTACAATTTTGATTCATTCCAAGATGGCGTTCGGAGAAAAAGACATACTCCTACTGGATCGTCGACGAAATCTTACTCGGAGTATTCTTCACGAAGTTTTGATTGTGAATCATATGCAAATAATTCTTCATCTTTCGAACAAGATTTGTGTTCTCATTGTTCTTTTGTACATTCTTGTAAAGAAGAAAAAGAAAAAGAAATAAAAAGAAAAGAGAGGCAAGAGGCAAGTAAAAGAGAAAATGAGCGAATCTTGAGGGAACTTGAAAAAGCCTTTGAAAAAGCCTTTGAAAAACAAAAAGAAAAATAAAAATAAAATGAGAATGAAAAAGAGTTTGAGAGAGAAAAAGAATGTGAACAAGAAAAAAAAGTGGAAAAAGAAATTGAAACAAAAGAAACGAGTGATTCAGAAGAAAAAGAATCGAGTGAGAAAACAAGTGAGCAAGTGAGGATTATTTCTACTAACCCACCTATTCGATCTTCTTGTGAATTAACTTTTCAGGTTCCTAGAAGTTTGTGCGACCAATTCCATCTACATTACCTTCCAAACGAGAGGTGCTTTAGGTTGTTCAAAAAAGGTAAGTTCGCGAATGACTACCACCCACTTGCGATCAAAGGTAAGGAAGGTAAGGATTCTTTGTTTATCGAATCAAAGTCACTTGATTTGGATAATTTAAAAGGTGCCATATCGACTTTTCTTATGACGATTACTACATTGGCAAATTTGTTGACAACATTGGATTAGTTTTCTCTAAGCGAATTTTGAACATGTTTGATCAAAGTCATCACGTAAAAATTCGATGTGTTTGACCCTGCAAACATTTTGAACTCTTGTGTTAAATCTTTATGTTTAAATATGCCTGCTCAATTGATTTGTGATAAACCTGCCTGTTTGAAAAGTTGCATGTTCGTCAAAAATTCTTTGTTTGGCATCCATGTTAAAATATCTTCACATGATATGTGCAATTGTGTTCTTCATGAACAATCTTTGAGTTTTTGTGCAAAATTTCCATGTAGTGATTTGCATTCCCGATTAATACTCTTGAAGTATGAACCATTGCATATTGGTATGCTCAGTTTTGTCAATTCAACATGTGTGTTTAAACTAATGAAATATAATTCGTGTGGTGAGTTGATTATATCTTCTTCTAATATGTTGCTTGTTGGGATTCCTAATCAAGTTCGTGTGTTCAAGCCTGGTATTTGCTACATGAGTTCATTTTATGGAAACATTAAGCACTTTGCATCATTTGCATTAAAATTATGTTTGCTTGATGTTCAAACTTTTGATAAGAAGGTGAAATTCAATTATTTGGGTTTCAATTTTGATTCATTTACTAATCACCTTGTATCGCCACATTTGAAATTTTCGTTCCATTTTGAGAAGGTAAGATCGACTTATGCTTTGGGACTTGAATCAAATTTCAACGATGATTTATTTTCTTCTTTTTCAGTCCATACCTCCTATTGAAACTAACCTTTTACATTTTTGTGAATGTAACCCTTTAAAAGCACGTGTCATGGTGCTTCGTCACCCACCCAAGTTGATCGAGATAAAAGGTTTGTTTTACATTACTGTCCAAGAGAGAAGATTCATCTTGTTTGAAAAAGGTAAAACCGATCATAAATTTTCTTCTCTTCAAGATCGACAAGGTAAAGTTTACAAAAATTTTCAAATAACTTTACTCTATTCGAATATTGTTGAAAATCTTTTTGATGGTTTGATGTTTGGAAATTGTTTGTACCTTGTTGTGATTGATTGTTGTTTTTGGCCTAGTAATGATCAATTTGTGTTGGAAAATGATTACACAAATCATGTTGTTAATAAGCAAAGAGTGAGTTAGTTTTCAATTGGCCATGGTACACTTTGCGTGTACATTCCCATGAATTGTTATTTTTGAATAAACATATTAAAAAGTTTTGGTTGTGGATTAACATATTTGAATCTTTACAAATGTTCATGACTAATTACCCCTTGATTCAGCTAAGTTCACATATTTGTAAAGATGGCTTATCAAGACTTTTGATAAATTTACGTATATGCTGCTTTTTGCACAATTAAGATTCGGGCATATGATCGAGTTGAATGCGTTTTCCTTGAATTTTGATTGTCGTGTGTCTCTAACTTCTTTGAGTTACTCTTTCCAAAAGTGGTGAGACTTTTTTCAGGTTTGTGTGACATCTTCTATCCCATTTGACCGAGGAAAACCATGCTCGAGGCAAAGTTCTCCCATGGACAAACGGCTTGACTTGAGGACAAGTCGCCTAAAAGAGGGGGAATGATACGAGCACGCCCGCGAGCTTCATCGAACAAGTCTGTCAAACCGAGCATTGACATGTTGGCAAGCTGATCCTAGCTCGTTTCCAGCTCTACAAGCTCCGGTCCGGCTCAAATCCGGCTTATTGAGCTCGATCCAACTTGGTGAGCTAAACCGAGCTCACTCCTAGCTCATATTCACTCTCGAGCTAAACCTTAGCTCAACTTCACTTAGGAGTTTAGCCCTCACTCAACTTTAGCTCACGAGCTAAAGCTTAGCTCATTTTAGTTTAAACTCGGTTTTGTCTTTAATACATTAAATAAAAATTTGCACATATTCATTTAAGCATTAAACTTGTTTTATATTAATATTTGTTATTAATATGTCATTGTCATTATATAAATTGATTATGTTCACATAGTCGAATTAATACATGACATTAATGTGTTCACATCATGCCAAATTTATGAGTGTTCATGAGATGTCTTAATGACTTGTTTATTTCATGTAGGTACATTTCTCTGGATTTCGGTACAATGAATGGATGAAGAAACATCTCTTTTGGGCATTCCACACTCATAAATGAAGAAGTATTAAATTTGGTGCATGTACGGTTAGATGCAATGTTTCTACAAATTCATGCATGTGTCTAATGCATGTATGGACATTAAAGGCTAGTCCATGAATGGATCAAATGCATGGGATGATAGAATGCATGAATGGCTTAAGTGCATGTATGGTGGCTGTCTCCTAACTTTCCAAGGCACTTATTCGGCCAAGAAGTAGCTGTTCACACTTTGAATTGACCTATAAGCTACTACACATGCATGGATGGGTTCAAGAACGTCCAAAGGAAGGAATTAACTCAATAATTCAACACATTGATTGAATTAAGTGCATGCACAAAGGGGAGAACAATTTACTAGGTTCATGCTGCCATTTATGAACTTACATGCCATTAAAGTGTTTAATTATGAAGATACATGTTCCATACAAGTGCATGAACGTCCCAAGAAGATGAATGCAACCTTTTGGTGCACATACAAGTCACTTGAAGCCTTTCTTTATGACTAAGCATTCATGCACAAACCAAGGGGAAGAAAGTGTCCATTCATTTGGTGCATGAATCGAATTTATGAACTATTTTAATACATTAGTGTGAACGTTTTTATTATTTTGTGAACACCTAGATGCCGAATTTGAATGGTCATCTATGTGCCTATAAATATTTGTTTTCTTTCATTTGTAAGGGACTTTTGCCAAAATTGTTAATGAACATTTGTTCTTGTGAGGTTGCTTCCTCTCATATCTCGTACAAGTTTGAAAGACTTATCCGGCTTGTGCTAGTGGCGTCAATCGTCTTGTTTGAACTTATCACCAACCTGGTGTGGCGTTCATCCCTTCCATTATACCTTTGGTTCTTACTTTTCTAAGTAACGGGTCAAGGTCCATCCATCTTTTCACCTTAACACTATAGGAACCGGGGTGACACTTCTTAGTGTTGAATCATTCCTGACGTTAAGTTCGTTTTTCCATTCCCAATCTTTTAACTTTCCTTCTTGTAACCAAACTGACCCATTTATCCATCACCCATCTTTGCTACACATAACTGAACCTATTACTAAACTTACCCTGCTTGAAACCTTCCGCTTATTCTAATCCATTATTTTTACTTTTATTACTAAAATCAGAGACACGAACAACTCTCTCGAACTACGATCGGGCAACTACGTGAATTCGACTCATCTACCTGGGCCGGATCGCATCACAATGGATGGCATTTAAGGAAGTACATGTATTGGAGACGTTCATGCAAGTAGGGGATATTTAATGTTCATGTTTTTGAAGGTTCATGGACCGAATTTATGGAGGAACATACATTGGGACGTTTCATGCATGATCCATGCATTTTCAAGCTAACTATTCAAGTATTCAAGGTATATTAAAGCTTCATTCCGCCAAGGGGGATGATGGAACATTAAAGGGCTGCACATTCATGGATATTCATGATTTTTCTTCTAGAATTATCTAGGTGTTTATGGCCAAATTTCTTAGCCTCTAAGCTTGTCCATTCGGCTACTTTTATTTAGGCTATAAATATATGTTATTTCATTTTGTAAGAGAGACATTTTTTTTTCAGACTTTTCAATTAATGGAACTATTTGGAGAGGATCTTTCTCCCATATTTCGTTGAAGACTTGTTGGCCTATCTAGTTCTTAGTTGGTGTCAGCCTTGTTCTTCTTTTGAACTTATCACTCAACCGAGTGTGGTGTTCACCCCTATACCGAGGTTCCTGCTTTGCTAAGTAGCGGGTCGAGGTTTATCACTTTCATTCTCCACCTTGAAAGCCTATAAGCATTTGGGTCGATATTATCTAATAATGGTTCGTGCTTGCTTTTAAGAACCCTTTCTTCCATATCCATCATCTATTAACTTTTTTCACTTTCCCTTCCAATTTAACCGAGCCTATACATATTATTCTTATCCATAAACCATCATTGAACCTTTATACATAGCTTCTGTCCTATTTTCCTATCAAATTCATTCCAAAAGCAAATTGAACGATACTTTCTCGTAGACGATCGGGCAACTCGCATATGACTCGACTCATCACCGGGCCGGTTCGTATCATTTGGTATCAGAGCTATTAAATCGAGAAGTACCAACATTTGTGGCATTACCGAAATAGGTACGTTGTAAAAAAATTGAAAAAAATTATTTTTGCTTCAAAAATTCTCTTGAGTTTATTTCTTTGTATTAGAAGTTAAAAAAAAAAGGAAGAAATTCGAAATTAAAAAAAAAAGTTGTGAAATGATTGTGAAAAAAAATTGAAAAAAAAATATTTTGAAGTGAAAACTTGTTCTATTGTAATTCAGCCCCGATCTTGAAGTCATTCTTCCATCTTTTCTTTCACTTCCTATCCCGTCGCCACAATTAAACCCGAGAATTTTCTTTCTTTCTTTCAGCCAGCCCGTAACCCCTCATATTTTATCCTTTGTTATCCAATTTTAAAACCGACCCCTAAGCCTACGATAAGGCCTTGGCGAGTCCGACTACGAAGTTGCGAGAGAAAAGATTGAGAGGTAAAAGGCACGAGCGAGTGAGATCATTCGAGTTGAGGTAAAAGCCAAACGAGTGTAAACACGAGTGGGAGTGACACCTTTTCCTTCTTCTTTCCGAACGAAATTGTGAGGTTTGTGGTGAGGTATTTAATTTTTTTTTATTTTGTTTTGTGATCTAACATTTTCTTTTCAGCAACCAAAAAAAAAAAAATCATGTCACGCGAAGAGTTCACCAAATCGGAATACCAATACTTGATTTAAGAAATGCGAAAAATGATGGAGTTCAACACTAAGAACATACACGAGATATTAGATCATTTGGAAAAACAAGATCAAAGTGATAAAGTTTCTTCGAGTCAAAAAATGGAGACAAGAACCCCACGGAGATATACCCCCGACTACTACTTGAAAAAAAGTTCCTATCATGATTCCTTTTCGCCATCTACTTCAAGACAAAGAGATTCATACTATAACTCATATTCCTCAGCGAATTCGAGAAGTGACTTCGATCGAAAGTCCTTTTCATCAAGAAATTCAAGAAGACGAGAAGCCGATTACAATTTTGATTTGTTCCAAGATGGCGTTCGAAGAGAAAGACATACTCCTACTAGATCTTCAAAGAAATCTTACTCGGAGTATTCTTCACGAAGTTTCGATTATGAATCATATGCAAATAGTTCTTCATTTTTCGAACAAGATTTGTATTCTCATCGTTCTTTTGTACATTCTTGTAAAGAGAAAACAAAGAAAAGAAAAGAAAAAGTGAAAGAAGAAAAAGAAAACGAAATAAAAAGAAGAGAGAGGCAAGAGGCAAGTAAGAAAGAAAATGAGCGAATCTTGAGAGAACTTGAAAAAGCCTTTGAAAAACAAAAAGGAAATGAAAAAGAGTTTGAGAGTGAAAAAGAAGATGAAAAAGAAATTGAAACAAAAGAAACGAGTGATTCAGAAGAAAAAGAATCGAGTGAGAAAACAAGTGAGCAAGTGAGGATTATTTCTACTAACCCACCTGTTCGATCTTCTTGTGATTTAACTTTTCAGGTTCCTAGAAGTTTGTGCGACCAATTCCATCTACATTACCTTCCAAACGAGGGGCCTTTTAGGTTGTTCGAAAAAGGTAAGTTCGCGAAAGACAACCACCCACTTATAATTGAAGGTAAGAAAGGTAAGGATTCCTTATTTAATGATTCGAGGCTATCTGAATACAAAATTGCTCATATAGATTTTTATGGCCTTATTTTTGAAAATCTTCCATATTTTGATTTGGTTAATTACTGTTCACATATTAATGTCAATGATGTTGTTTCAAAAGATGCCATGAAGATTCCATCTTATGGCATGTTTTATAACGACAATTCTATTGATTCTGTTGGATTGGTTCATCCCGTGCAAATTGTGAATGTGTGTGATAGCAGTTTTTCACGTTTTGATTTGTTTGATTATAAAAATTCTTTGAATTCATCTTTCTGTTTAAATGTGCCTATTCAAATGATTTGTGATGGATTTGAATTTCTGAAAGGTCGCATGATCACAACTTCTTTGCTCGATATATGCGTTAAAAGATTTTTGCATGAAATAATTGATCTGTTTGACTTTGTTCTTAAGATAAATCTCTAAAATTTTATGCAAGATTTCCATGCTTTGATCTATCTGTTGAGTACGATGCAAGATTATTCGAGGATTTGCATGTTTAAGTTTCCTTTGATTTATTTGCATGATAACATGTTGCATCGTTTCTTTGGTGATAAAATGAATATGCTTGGTTATGCCAATTTTTCAAGTCTAATTGAACGAGTGAAATTTGAATCATGCGATAAGTTGATTATATTTTCCTTATTTAACATGTTGCCTGCTAAATCAAATGACCAAGTTCATGTGTTCAAGCCTGGTATTTGCTACACGAATTCATTTTATGGAAACATTAAGCACTTTGCATCATTTGCGTACAAATTATGTTTGCTTGATGTTCGAACTTTTGATAAGAAGGTGAAATTCAATGATTTGGGTTTCAATTTTGATTCGTTTACTAATCACCTTGTTTGGCCACATTTGAAATTTTCATTCCATTTTGAGAAGGTAAGATCGACTTATGCTTTGGGACTTGAATCAAATTTCAACGATGATTTATTTTCTTCTTTTTAGTCCATACCTCCTATTGAAACTAACCTTTTACATTTTTGTGAATGTAACCCTTTAAAAAGCACGAGCTGTCATGGTGCTTCGTCACCCACCCAAGTTGATCAAGATAAAAGGTTTGTTTTACATTACATGTCCGAAGAGAGAATATTCATCTTGTTTGAAAAAGGTAAAACCGATCATAAATTTTCTTCTCTTCAAGATCGACGAGGTAAAGTTTACAAAAATTTTCAAATACCTTTACTCTATTCGAATATTGTTGAAAATCTTTTTGATGGTTTGATGTTTGGAAATTGTTTGTACCTTGTTGTGATTGATTGTTATCTTTGGCCTAGTAGTGATCCGTTTGTGTTGGAAAATGATTACACAAATCATGTTGTTAATAAGCGAAAGAGTGAGTTAGTTTTCAACAGGCCATGGTACACTTTGCGTGTACATTCCCATGAATTGTTATTTTTGAATAAAACTATTGAAAAGTTTTGGTTGTGGATTAACGTATTCGAATCTTTACAAATGTTCATGACTAATTACCCATTGATTCAGATAAGTTCACATGTTTGTAAAGATGGCTTATCAAGATTTTTTGATAAATTTATGTATGCCTGCTTTGCACAATTAAGATTCTGGGCATATGATCAGTTGAATGCGTTTTCCTTGAATTTTGATTATCTTGTGTCTCTAACTTCTTTGAGTTTCTCTTTTCCAAAATTGGTGAGATTTTTCCAGGTTTGTATGACATCTTCCATCCCATTTGACCGAGGAAAACCATGCATGAGTCGAAGCTCTCCCATGGACAAACAGCTCGACTTGAGGACAAGTCGCCTAAAAGAGGGGGATGATACGAGCACGCCCCGCAAACTTTATCGGACAAGTCTGTCAAGCCGAGCATTGACATGTTGGCAAGCTGATCCCAGCTCGTTTCCAGCTCCACGAGCTCCGTCCAGCTCAAATCCAGTTTATTCAAGCTCAATCCAACTTGCCTGAGCTAAATCGAGCTTACTCCTAACTCATATTCAGCTCATGAGCTAAACCTTAGCTCAACTACAGCTTAGGAGTTTAATCTCAGCTCAACTTTAGCTTAAGGGCTAAAGCTTAGCTCATTTTAGCTCAAACCTGGTTTTAGACTTTAATGCATTAAATAAAATCTGAACATGATTATTTAAGCATCAAATTTGACTTATATATATTCATTTTAATATGTCATAGTTATTACATATTTTAATTATGTTCACATTTTAGTCGATTTAATGCATGACATAAATGTGTTCACATTGTGCTGAATTTATGTGTGTTCACATGATGTCTTATGAATTGTTTTATTTCTTGTAGGTGCAATGCTCATGGACGGCGCAATGAATGCTTGAAGAAACATCTCTTTTGGACATCCCACATGCATGAATGAACAACATTTAATTAGGTGCATGCATGACCAGATTCAAGGTGTTTACAAGTTCATGTATTTGTCAAATACATGAATGCACAAAATACATGAATGTTTGGGTTCAAATGCACATTCAGTTACATGAATGATGAAGATTCAAGCATGAATGTATCTAGAAGATCCAATCCCTTTGGACGGTACATATTCATGCATGGAAGGAAATTAATGCAAGTTCATGTAGGACTTGGTGCAATGTATGAAGAGGTGCATGTAGAATTGGGGTTCAATGGACGGCATTTAAGGAAGTACATGTATTGGAGACGTTCATGCAAGTAGGGGATATTTAATGTTCATGTTTTTGAAGGTTCATAGACCGAATTTATGGAGGAACATACATTGGGACGTTTCATGCATGATCCATGCATTTTCAAGCTAACTATTCAAGTATTCAAGGTGTATTAAAGCTTCATTCGGCCAAGGGGGATGATGGAACATTAAAGGGCTGTACATTCATGGATATTCATGATTTTTCTTCTAGAATTATCTAGGTGTTTATGGCCGAATTTCTTAGCCTCTAAGCTTGTCCATTCGGCTACTTTTATTTAGGTTATAAATATATGTTATTTCATTTTGTAAGAGAGACATTTTTTTTTCAGACTTTTCAATTAATGAAACTATTTGGAGAGGATCTTTCTCCCATATTTCGTTGAAGACTTGTTGGCCTATCTAGTTCTTAGTTGGTGTCAGCCTTGTTCTTCTTTTGAACTTATCACTCAACCGAGTGTGGCGTTCACCCCTATACCGAGGTTCCTGCTTTGCTAAGTAGCGGGTCGAGGTTTATCACTTTCATTCTCCACCTTGAAAGCCTATAAGCATTTTGGTCGATATTATCTAATAATGGTTCGTGCTTGCTTTTAAGAACCCTTTCTTCCATATCCATCATCTATTAACTTTTTTCACTTTCCTTTCCAATTTAACCGAGCCTATACATATTATTCTTATCCATAAACCATCATTGAACCTTTATACATAGCTTCCGTCCTATTTTCCTATCAAATTCATTCCAAAAGCAAATTGAACGATACTTTCTCGTAGACGATCGGGCAACTCGCATATGACTCGACTCATCACCGGGCCAGTTCGTATCAAATCCTTCTTAGTGGGTGTGAGGGGTAACCCACTAACGAATTCCATAGTCACTCGCTCCCACTTCCAAAGTGGAATATTAACTGGCTGCAACAACCCCGAAGGTAACTGATGCTCAGCCTTAACCTGCTAGCAAGTCAGACATTTACCCACAAAATCGATAACCTCTTGCTTAAGTCCTGGCCACCAGTATAGCTCACAAAGGTCTTAGTACATCTTATTTTCACCAAGATGCATAGCATAGGGGCTACTATGCACCTTTTTCAGTATCGACTGCCTCAATTCAATGTCTTTCGGTACACAGATTCTCCCACGAAAATAGAGTACCCCTTCGCTACTCAGTCCAAAGTCCTCAGTATGCCCACTCTTAACCTGTCGAAAATAAAGACCCAAAGATTCGTCCTCCAACTACTTATCCTTAATCTACTCAATCCACGTAGGCTTAACCTGAAGCTCAGCTAGCAGACTTCCATCATCAAATAAACTGAGGCGAGCAAACATCACCCTCAAATCAGTCATAACCTTACGGCTCAGTGCGTCAGCCACCACATTGGCCTTACCAGGGTGGTATTCAATTGTACAATTGTAGTCTTTAAGCAGCTCAACCCATCTACACTACCTAAGATTTAGCTCCTTCGGAGTGAGGAGATACTTGAGGCTCTTGTGATCTGTGTAGATGATACACTTTTCACCATATACGTAATGCCTCCATATTTTTAATGTGAACACCACTGCGGCCAACTCTAGGTTATGCGTTAGATAATTCGCCTCATGAGTTTTAAGCTGACGAGATGCATATGCTACCACCTTACCCTCTCGCATCAACACACATCCCAAACCGACATGTGATGCATCACTCAGAGACGAGAAACTCCTTACGGACACTGGTCAGATCAAAATAGGGGCCTCCTCGGCCAAGAGAGTTTTGAGCTTCTCAAAGCTCTCCTACTGCGCATCAGCCCAGTTAAACGATATACCCTTACGTAGCAACTTAGTCAAGGGTGCTGCAATCAGTGAAAAGCCTTCCACAAAATGTCGATAATACCCTGCCAATCCCAAAAAACTGCGGATATCAAATACAGTCTTAGGCTACTTCCAATCTAAGACAGTCCCAATCTTTTGAGGATCAACTCTAATCCCCTCAGCAGAAGCCATATTTCCCAGAAACGTTACTTCATGTAACCAGAACTCACATTTATTGAACTTGGCGTACAATTGTTTCTCTCACAGAACCTGTAGAACCACTCTGAAGTGTTCATCATGTTCATCATCAATCCTTGAATACACTAATATGTCGTCAATAAATACCACTACAAACCAATCTAGATAGGGTTGGAACACTCGATTCATCAGATCCATGAAAGCTACTGGTGCATTCGTCATTCCAAATGGCATCACTAGGAACTCATAATGATCGTATCGAGTCCTAAATGCTATCTTGTGTACATCAATCTCCTTAACCCTCAACTGATGATATCCTAATTGGAGGTCAATCTTGGAGAAAATCAAAGCCCCTCTGAATTGGTCAAACAAATCATCTATCCTCGGTAAGGGATACTTATTCTTGATTGTCAACTTGTTCAATTACCGATAGTCAATACACATACGCATGGATCTATCCTTCTTTTTCACGAATAGAACTGGTGCTCCCTATGGAGACACACTAGGGCAGATGAACCCACAATCCAGTAACTCTTGAATTTGAGCCTTGTAACACCCCTTACCCGTATCCGACGCCGGAACAGGGTACGAGGTATTACCGGACTTGAGTACTTGTAATCATTTAAAACCGAGACACAAAATTTCATCAATTTTAAACTTTTCAAACATATTCAAGACTATTTATATTAAATGACTTTATACAATAGAGACCTTCAAATAACATAGGTCAGTATTTTAGGCCAACTCCTAGCAACTTAATAACAATTAAACGAGTCCCCATACATGCCAAAGACTTAAAAATACTTTAAAACCTTTATACATAAATCAATAGTTTGATAGTGTGATTTAACCTCCGGTGACCTCCAACTCGAGCTAACATCTGTGACACTATAGGAAAAAGGAAAGGAAGGGAGTAAGCATTATAGCTTAGTAAGTAAATATGTAAATATTAATAAACAATACATTATCATACATTAAACAAAGTCACAATATGTTCCCGGAATATTACCATCACAAACACACATATTTTCGCTATTACAATTATAAACAGGTTCAAAATAAGCTGTCTAGTAGAGTACCAGCAGCTAAATTATTTATTTCTGGAGCTACAGAACTCCAAATTACAAACCGTTAATTTTCCTTGAAACTAGATTCACGTATATTTTTACCATAAAATTTTTAGAATTTTTGGTCTAGCCAATTAGTACAGTTTATTCATTGAAGTTACCCTGTTTCATGCGCTTCAACCGCTACGACCACTCTTCACTACAAATAAATTTTCTCTTCATACAGAAATCATATTATGCTATCGTTTATTTTATTTGAAACTAGACTCATTAAGGATTTCAAACATACAAATTATATCCCATAATTATTTTTGTAAAATTTTTAATGATTTTTTTCAAAGTCAGAACAAGGAATCTCGAATTCATTCTGACACTGTCTCGCAAAAATTCAAATATCACATAATATAGAACTCTTTTGCTTCCCATGTTTCTTTTATATGAAAATAGACCCATTAATATTTAATTCCATAATTTATTTGAGATTTAATTCAACTTCTATGATTTTTGGTGAATTTTCAAAATCACGCAACTGCTGCTATCCAACACTGTTTTACTACTAAAATTCACTCTTACATAATTTCACTTAATCCATTTTGTCTTATCGAAGTTCGCTCAAATATTGAGCACATTGCTCATAATTTTTTTCATAAACATATATCTGCACTTATTCATCACATAATCATGTTCACATGTATTTTTACTTAATCGATTTTCCCGTTGAACTCTTCGAAATAATAACTGATACTTGGTTGCTTGCACATATTTTCACACTTGTAGCCAAGGATATCTAGTACGCATAGTAGCCTGCACTTAGTACTACACATGTGATCGAAGTTATCGGGTACGATAGTAGCCTGCACTTAGTACTACACATGCGACCAATTATCCAGTACACGTAGTAGCCTACACTTAGTACTACACACGTGACCTCACAATAGATCGTTCGTATCATTTCTATTCTGAAGGCTCAGCCGGAAAATTCCTCACTTTCCAATATGTTACAAATTTATTCATAGTCTTTTTTTTTTTCAATTTGTAATTTACAACAAATAATCATTCTATAGGCAGCCACATTCTATATGATAACAAAATATAATAAAGTAAAAAGAATCGATGAGTTATTTACGTACAAACTTACATACTTTCTCATTTCCATGTCGAGTTAATATTGAACATTTAAATCATCATAATTATACCCACTTTTAACACCTCAGCAATCCCGTTTTCTGGGATTATTAAGCTTGGAAAGCTTGAAAACCCTAGCCATGGCTTCCCCCATGCTAATTTCGGCCTCCATGAGAAAGATGAGTCAATTTCAGCTTTATTTCCCTTTTTTATTTCTTTTAATTACCAAATGACTAAAATGCCCTTAAGGCCTTTCTTTAAAATTTTGTCATATTCATGCCCATTTTTGTCCAAACAAAATATAAAGGTCTAATTAACATTTAAGGACCTCCTCTTTAAAACCCTATTTTAATCAAGTACTTATGAATTAGAACACATATTTTGCAACTTTTGCAATTTAGTCCTAAAAGTCCAATTAAGCACTTTATCAGTAAAATTTCTTAACGATATTTTTACACAATATTTTAATCAATAAATAAACCTTAAAACTTAATCGAAATAAATTTTTCGACTTCGAATTCATGGTTCTAAAACCATCGTTCCGTTTAGGCCCTAAATCGGGCTGTTACAGCAACTTCTGCAAATAAGCCCTAATAGGCAAATTAAACATGAAATCTATAAAATTTCTTATCAATACTCTAACACATGCATCTAATCACTCGATAAATCATAAAAATGAATCAAAATAAACTTTTCTATCTCAGATTTGTGGTTTCACAACCACTATTCCATTTAGGCCCTATTTTGAGATGTTATAAGCCTTAAGCTTCACAAGCTCTTTTGGTGTCATTCTATAAGGAGCGATGGACACCGAAGCTGTACCAGGAAGGAGCTCAATCCCGAACTCTACTTCATGATTCAGAGGTAACCCAGGTAGCTCTTCAGGAAAAAATTTGAAAAGTCCTTAGTCGTTCTAATATCCTTAATCGAAGAATCCCTAGAATCTAAAACACTGATGTAGGCCAGATACGCCTCACGTCCCTTACGAACTAACTTTTCCACCCTCAATGTAGAAATCACATTCGATAAGTAGTTCCGACGTTCCCTAATTACGACTACCTCGCTATCCTCCTTAGTTCTCAGTACAACCCTTTTTGTGGCACAATCTAAGCTCACTCTGTGTTTAACCAACCAGTCAATTCCCAGTATTAGATCAAACCCTCCAAAAGGCAGTTTCATCAGATCAGCCAGAAAAATAGCCCCTTGATCCTCTAAAGGAACATCTCTAAACAACTTATTTACCCTTACTGATTGTCAAAGCGGACTCAGTATAGTCACCTCACTTGCAGTGCTCTCAACCAAGATACCCAAGTTCTCAGACACAGTACAAGTTATATAGGAGTGAGTGGATCCTATATCTATCAGTGCAGTATAAGGTACATTATAAATAAAGAACGTACCCATGATAATGTCTGGAGCATCTCCATCCTCCCGGTGACGTGCATCATAAACTAGAGCAGGCTTCTTCGCCTTAGTACGACCAGCACTTCTGCCCGGGGCTCTCTGTCCCCGGCCCAACCCATTACCACATCTGGCCTGACCACGGCCTCTCGGTGGCTACTAAACTACTCTTAATGGTGGTGCAATACCAGTACCCGGAGCTTGCATCTGATCAGACCTCCGCAGACACTCACTAATTCGGTACTGTAATGAACAACACCTCAAACAAGCCACAGTTCTTTTCCAACACTCGCTCTGATGACGCTTACCACAGTCAGTACATGGCGGCTGTCTAGTAGCAGCAATAGGAGCCCTAAATCTGATCGGTCGATCAACTCTGGCCTTTTTCTTAGGCCTCTGAACGGAACTCGAGGGCTCTAAATCCCTCTTGCCCCTACCTCTCTCTCGGTTCTGGTGCTCAACGCTCTTCACTTCTTCAGCAATCTTCACCTTATCAACCAGTACAACAAAGTTTCGCTCCCTTTGCGGAGTTATCAGAACTCTCAGATTATCCTTGAGGCTATCTTCGAAGCAATCACATCGATCATACTCAGTCGCCGCCATACCTCGCACATAGCAGCTCCGTCTCAGAAATTCAGCCTCATACTCGGCCATTGATCTATAGAAATTTAGCCTCATACTCAGCCACCGATCTATCTCTCTAAGTCAAATTTAGGAACTCTCTCCTACGGGCATCCACATAATTGGCCCTCCACATACTTCCCCTAGAAAGCGGTCTTAAAGAACTCCCAAATCAGTCGATCAAGTTGAGTGCCCTCATTAACAGTGAGCCACCACTGATATGCCTTATCACGTAGTAGCGATATAGCACCCTTTAATTTCTGCTCGGGAGTGCAGTCCAGATCATCCATAATCCTCTTTGTGGCCTCTATCTAGTACTCCGCCACATTAGGGGCAACTCCAGTAATACCCCTAAAAAGCTCAGCTCTGTTAGACCGAAGTCGTTCCGTAATCGACCCACGGCCTCCAGCTCTAGTATTAGGCCCAGCGACCCTCTCTAAAATCCTCAACATGGCTTGGGGCAGTACGTCGTCCCCAGCCGCTCGATCATGAGACCCCGTCTTAGTCATAGGTGAAGATGGTGTCTCACTAGTATCCAAATTAGGTAGATTTCCAAATGACGAAGACCTAGCTCGAGCACCTCTACGACCTGTACCACAGCCTCTTGTACCCCATCCATGAGTACCTCTAATGCTCATTGTGTAATAGCATTTCATCTGTATTAATAGTTTTGTGCATCAGTTCACAGTTTCAGTGTTTATTAATAGATATTTTATGAAAACAGCATTAGAAGTGTAAAGTTTGTTTTGTACATCGCAGTGTCAATCAATGTCTATCAGTTTTACTACATCTCGGTATACCCTATTTTGGGTGTTTTCAGTACAGTCTATCTATAGTAGTCTCAGTATATACTACCTATAGTAGTTTCAGGATATACTATCAAAAATAGTTTCAGTTTCAGTTTCAGTTTAAACAATTCACAGTTTTAGAAAACTTACTGGATCGACGCCGGACACTCGGTGTACCACACTTTCAGTAAAAACATTTAGAAATCAGTTCTTAGAAATCACGTCTTAAAAACCCATATCCATAGCCAAGTTTTGAAACCTGACTCTAGTACCACTAAATGTAACACCCCAAACCTAGATTAGACGCTATGGCCGGATCTGGCGATGTCACATATTAATGTGTTTGACAATCGTAACTTGGGTTGGAAAACCGTAACTTTGCTTAAAACATTTTCTGTTTAGAATCTTTTCATTATTATTCATTGATTCTATCATCGTGTTAAATAATCATTCGAGAGCTTTCAAAATGTTTATTCTAAGCGGAAGCTTTTAAAACAATTTGTGTTTTCGAGAGTATTTTGTTAAAACGTTTGGTTCTTTTGAAAACTCAAGTTTTCCTAAAACTAGCAGTTATAAGCCATAACTAATAAAAATATCAAATTTAAGAAAAATCCATAGAGGCCATATTTACAATAAAACTCCCAAATAAAATTTAAAACCATCATTAAGTACGAAACGGAGTCAATAAGGTTGTGTGGCCACCGCTGAGTCCTCCGCCGTACCGATCTGCCCCAAGCCTAGGGATTACCTGTACAGATAAATAGAAGGGTGAGTTTATGAAAACTCAGTGTGTAATCCTCATATAGAACAAGTAGACAAAATGCAGTCACAGTCTAGGCTTAAGCCCTTTTAGTACCAGATTTTGTTCCAATTAGGGCCTTAGCCCATTTCAGTAAAGAAACAGTCACGCATTAGGGCCTTGGCCCATTACAATATCAGTAATCAGTATAGTAATAGATATACAGTCACAAAGTCCTACCCAACCAGCCTCTACACACTATCTTCGTCCAACCCTACACTCCATGTGGGGGATATAATCGACCCACCCATCCCTACACTCTAAAAAGTACCGAATACGGCACTAAATAGTGGTTTGTAGCTGAGCTGCCAATAAATTAGGCCCGAGGCCTTTTAGTACACTTCCTCCGAATAATACCAACCTCCATTCCAATGCAATGCAACATACAGTAATGACATACTATATCATGGCAAAAGTGCATGCAATATCAATTCATTAAATATCATCATGCTCGATAACATGCAAATATATATATATATATATATCAGTCGTACAGTCATTTCAGTCAATTAGGGGTCTAAGTAGTGCTTACCAACCCTACAATAGGTTCACAATCGACTTGGGTGACCCGTGCAACCTTAGAAAACATTCCAGTAAAATGGGCTCACACGCTCATGTGGCTTGCCCGTATGGGCCCACACGCTCTTGTGGCCCACACGGCCTAAATTGGCTTTGGCTGTGTGGATCACACGGCCTAGCCCAGAATCCCACACGCACGTATGGTTTACCCGTGTGGGACCACACACTCGTGTGGCCTACACGGCCCAAATCGGTCTAGCCCGTGTGTCGCATACGACCCACCTAGCCATCACACGGCCGTGTCTAATGCGCACGGCTTGGCTCGTCGATCACACGCCCATGTTCCATCACACGGGCGACCACATGCCCGTGTGGCATCAACAGTAAGCTTTTTTTGGCTTTTTGTCGAACCTCATTTTCTGTGTTTCGGGTACATACTTGGTTTGTTTGAAGCTAAACCAAACTCCGAGCGCTCCAGAACCAAAAAATCGATAATCTAATTCTGATTTTAGAGATACACAAAACTTGAATCGAGATTATAATCTATGAAAAACTCACCGAATCAACTAACGCTAACGCCCTTACCATCAATGAACTAACATTCCTAATGCTCTAATCGCTGTGGCACACCAATAGGTTACTGACCTTCGCCTAACAAATACAACAAAACAATCCTTCATCAACACTTAATCCAAGAACATCAATGCTTAAGCAAAAACCCAAAACTTACTGAACACGCATACGTCGTACAAAACCAGACTAGTTAATAAAAGAAGAAACGACAAAAAGAAGAGATGGGGAAGAAAAAGAAACAAAGATCAAAAGAGGAAAAAAAAGAAGCAGAATTTCAGCAGGGGAGTAGTAAAACTGACGTTAGAAGAGAGAGGGAAAATTTTTGGGATTTTGAAATACAAAATAGACATAAAAATCAAATTTTTAGATGATCCCCAAAATTCCCTAATTCCCTCCTAAGATCTCTCCACCTGACTCCCTACTACACGCAACTACTCAGAATCCACACTAACTCAAACTCCTACCAAAACCGATAGTAAAAATTATCCCCTTTGCACATGCAAGGATTCGAACACTAGACCTCAAGCATACCAACACTCCTCTTAACCACTAGACCAGTAGGCCTATTCTGTTAGCATTTTACAAACAATCAAATATAAGCCTATTGAACCTAGCTAAGACTTTATTGATAGAAATACCAAAATTTCTCAAAGTTAAGGCTTAAACTTGAGACCTCTCACACACACCCAGAACACTTAAGCACTAAAGCAAATACACAGTTGTGTGTCAACCTTTACAAAAGTAGAAAAAATAAATTTTTGGGGCGTTACAATAATAGTAAAACTTGAACTAGATATAGTAAACGAACTCAATTTAAGTTAAAATTTTTAGGTTGCATAATTTTGACTAAAAGACGGTTGGTAAACATTTAGATCCAAAATTGGGTTATTTTACCATAGGTGACAAAATAACAAAAATGCCCTTAGGTTAATTAATTTACCTAGAGAAAGTTTAAAATTGGCTCATAATTGGCTTTCGCGTTAATAAATAACTAATATTCAGATAAGATTGAGGTGTTATAAGGTTGGGCTGTGTCTTTGGTGGTCGTTAGCCTGAGAATCACTTAGGTGGCTAATGTAACGCTTCAAATTCAGACCGGTCCATCCCAGTTGGGTTTAAAGTGTTACATTTGGTGGTATCAGAGCTCTAGGTTTAAAATTATAGTCTAACCTAGACTGGTTAGGCTACTTGAATATTAATGATATTGGATTATGGTGTATGCTTGCTTGTAATGATTAAAAACTTTGTATTTAGATAAATCTTGGATTATGGTGTATGATCTTTGTGATATAAGTTGTAACTGGGGTAGGATTAAGAACAAAATGCTCTATAGGAACTATACTTAGATAAATCTTTAATCTTTTGTCGCTACTCACTCCTGGTACATTTTTTTTACTCTTATCTTTAGTATACAATAGTCGTTATGTAACACCCCTAACCCGTATCTATCGTTGGAATAAGGTTACGGAGTATTACCGTACAACTATAGCATCAAAATATTTATTTTAAAACATTTTATGAATCATATCATATTCCATTCAAGCACATGCAAATCGTCCCTTATTCGAGCCCTCGAGGCCTTAGAAACACTTTAGAATAAGCCGGGACTAAATCGTAAACATTTAAAACTTTATGGAAAAATATAAAAAAATTTACACTACAGGGGTCACACGGCCATGTGTTCAGACCGTGTGACTCACACAGCCATGTGGTCAGACCATGTGACTTACACGGCTGAGGTATACACCCATGTCTTAGGCCGTGCGGGTATTCAAAGTTAGGATACACAGCCATATCCCAGCCGGTGTCTAAGTCCGTGTAACTCTCTGATGTGGGTCACACGGCCAAGCCACACGCCTATGTGCCAGGCCGTGTAACTTTCGAAATAGAGCCATTAAAACCTACAGGGGACACATGGTCGTGTCGCATGGCCATGTGTCACACACGGTTGAGACGCATGCCCGTGTCTTAGGCTGTGTGGACAAGAAATAGGCCAAATCAAAGCCATTTCTTTCACTCAATTCAAGCATACCTATACAAGCCATTCGCACATATGAAAAAGGTATCAAAATATGTTAAATCATGCATAAAATAACCAATTTTAAATAACCGACTTCCATTCAACCAGTTTGCCATAAAGGCACCTCAAAAACTTAACATAAAACATTTCAAATGCATAAGTTAAAAATGAATAATGAAATGCAAATTATATATCATCTATGCTAAAGTCACATATTCCGTTATACAATATAACAAATCTTACTATATGAATACATAGCAATTCACTTCACATATCATTGCTCAATTCACTTCACTAATAAACATTCCATTTCACATTTTCCTTTCATTTCATATTCAATTTCCTTTTCAATATCCATAGTATACATTCAAAGATTATATATATTTCAATCCATTCATATACTTTAATTTTGATTCCCATTTTTGTTTCCCTATTAACATGAGTCAGACTCAGACAAATACCTAGATCTAACCAACACACCAAATTTGGTACCCAGTGCCTGACAGATAAATCCGTAATAATGAATTGTGCCCTTTGCTAGCCAGTAAAATTGACAAATAGATATGCCCAGCACTAGTCAGTATAATCGACAAATGGGGTGCCTAGCACTTCCCAACACATAGTCGCATAACCTTGAACTCTTCCTATCCTAGGGCATACCAATTATATTTGATCATGCCTGAATAATTAATAGGTTAACATGTTTCTTGATTCAATTCATAAACCAATTCTGTAACAATCCATTTTCAGTGAAATCAAAATAGTGGTTTTGAGACCACAAATCTGAAGTTAAAAAAATTATTTTATGATTATTTTATTGTTTACAATATGATAGTATTACCATATAAAAATTTGGTTACGAAATTTTACCGTTTACATGTTCAATTTGATAAAAAGGACTAAATCGCTTAAAGTACAAAAGTCGAGTTCTATTAGCTAAAGGTATTAGATAGCTATAAAACTTTAAAGTGGAAGTCCTTGCATGGTAATTAGACCATTAGAGTTGATAGTGGATTTTAATGGTTTGTCATTATTGAAATAAATTTTTAAGGTTAATTTCGAAAATTAGTAATTAAAGTTATTAATTAAAATAAAACAAACCATTATTTTCCATTATCATCATCAACTGAATATGAAGAGAAAAATATATCCATGGAAGCTTGAGATTTCAGCTAAGCTATTTACCTTGATTAGGAATGTATTTTTGTCCCTTTTTTATGATTTCTATGTTTTCGGGATCGTTGTAGCTTAATCTAACTAGCCCAGGGACTAATTTGTGAAATGGTGAAACTATTAGGGTTTTTCCATTGTTGAATACATATGATTTTTGATGTTTGATGTTAGAAAATGAATGGTTGTTGTTAGATAAACAACTTTTGTAAAGTGATTTTTGGTAAAAATGTCAAATAATGATTAAATTGAAAATTATGATAAATTCATGGTATAATTTGTGAATTTATGAAATATATGAGATGCTATAAGTTTGTATAATAATTGGCTAGGCTTGGGTAGGGGTAAAATTGTATGAATTTCATTTTTCAAGCCTAGGGACTAAATTGCAAAGAATTTAAAGTATAATGGCAAAATGGTAATTTTTCCAAAAATATGTTTTGGATTAAATTGAATGAATTATATGTTGAATTAAGTTACATTTATCCGTATAGATTCAGTAAGACCTTGTATGGAGTTATATTGGGGTAAAGAGAAAGTCTCGGATTAATTGCCTCTGTATCTACGTATACTCGTCGAGGTAAGTTCGTGTAATTAAATTGTGTTTATATGTTTTAAATTGAAATATTTGTATGTTATGAATTGTTATACATAATTACTGAATGTATATCCAATGACGTACGACAATTACTGAGCCCTGTTTGAACCATAGGAATCCGTAGGATACAAATGACATGTCATTAAGGTTTCATGATTTGATTGAGATCCTGCATGTGTTGCGAATACTCCACAGCTCGTGAGAGCATACTGATTTATAGCTCGTGAGAGCATACCGATTCACAGCTAGTATGAGCATACATGTACGTGAATTGACGGATTACAGTTAATGAACTAGCACGCTATGTGTAAGCTATTCCGGGCATCCAACGGTATTCTAAACGGTTCAACGGGCAATGTTCTGATACAAAATGATATGAGTTCAATACGAACTATTACAGGTATACATATGAAATACTCTGGAATGATGTTACATGATATATATAGATATATGAAATGGATGCTACATGTATATGTAATTTGACTAATTGTTGAGCTCATCCAAAATTATTGGTTCATATATATGTGTTTACATGGCTAATATGGTTGGTGTATATGTGCTTAGGCATTTGGCCGAAATGTGTTGGGATATGCTTTGTACTTACCTATTACTTGATTAAATGGTAAGTTAAATTCTAAGTTATACGAACTTACTAAGCTTAAATGCTTACTCTGTGTTATTTTCCGTGTTTTATAGTGAATTTAAAGCTCGTTCGGGTTGAAAGCTTGTCGGAGCTATATCACACTATCCATCAGCTCTTTTGGTACTTTCAAATGTGTAATGTTGGTTATAATAGCATGTATAGATATTTTGGCTAATGTTGACATTTGGTTTGGCTTGAGTTATGGTATTCTGGTGTTTTAATGAACTTAGTTTTGGCATGTAAATCTTAGCCTTGAAATGGTTGATGATTTGCTTAATAGGTTTGAAAGGTGAAATGGTAGTTGAATGTGTATATTGTATATGTTTTATAACTTGATGTGAATTGGTACTTTACTATGGAAAACATATATGTATATTGAGGGTAGTAATTGAGTAGTATATTTGGTATCATTTGGTAAGTTAATTCAATGGTTTGTTTTGATGCAAATCTAGTTGGAAATTAGTTGATCATTTTATCAAAATGAGTTTATGATTATACATGTATATATTTTTTCATTGAGGTGCCTAAGGGCATATTGATTGTATGTGATTATACTATATATGTGATTACACAGCCGTGTAACCCCTGTAGTGTTGAAAATTCTCAATGTTTTGTAAAAAATTCTCTGAGTCTCTGATTTAGTCTCGACTTGTTTCTAACGCACATTTAGGGCTTCGAGGGCTCGTATAAGGGAAAATTTTTATGATTTGACTTGGTTTTAATATGTTTGTGGATATGTTATGAAATGTTTGAATTTTCTATCCGTTTGAATTGTGAACTCTGGTAATGCTCCGTAACCCTATTCCAGTGACAGATATGAGTTAGGGGTGTTACAAATTTCTCAATTTCAAATCCCAATTTCATCAATCCATTATCATACACCTATCAACATTACCCATTTCCATATCACAACATATAAATCATTATACATTATTTTCATAACTATCCAATTAAGTCCTTTATCACAACCACTCAATCAATCAATTTCATTCAATCCAATTCATCAATTCAAAACATTTTTTGATAAGGGCGTTGCTCGATGAAAACAACATTCCTTGTAAGTTGCGAATCTAGGATTGAAGCAAACACTTCCCTGTAATCAAAAACAAGACACAATGGACGTTCTAGGCTTAGAACGATCTTAGGAACAAGAAAAGAAACAAAGAAGAAGAAAAAAAATGAAAAAGAGAAAAGGCTGAAATTTCTGGCAGATTTGAATCAAGGTTGAAGATGAATGCTTGAAGCTTCATTCACGGCAGCCTTGACCATTCAAAGATGGCAGAATTGATGTAGAATATTGCTAGAAATTTAGAAAAATGAGGAACTCGAAAGAACTCGTACAATATGCTGAACGAACCCGAATTGAATGTGTTCTTCTTTAACGGACTTGGATCCACTAGATAGCAATCTAAGAACCCGAAGTATCAAGTAAAATTGACACAACAAACACAGTCTGATATGCCAAGAAAGTTCGGTGAAAAACCGAAGTTTGAGAGAAAATCTCACAAAGATAATATTTCATTCAAAGTGTCACACTTCTTACATTGTTTTTACACATATATATGGATAACAAGAGGTGTATGGCCGAATTTCCTTGTGTGGCTGAAAATAGAGGATTTACAATTCAAAATTTAAACTTCTAATAACCCCTAAAATGGGCGGTATTGTATGGCAGCCTTGTATTTGAAATTTGAAATTCAAACACAAACTACTTGATCTTATCTGTGGCAAATTTTGTATTTGAAATTTGAAATTCAAACACAAACTACTTGATCTTATCCTTTAAGTTGATGCCAAGTAAGAAAAAGGAAGAAATTTGCTCCAATTTGGCCAATAATGTACTCATTCATCCAAGCTGCCACGCGGATGTGTGAATGACCGGATGCCACTTGGGCTGCCACATGTGCACTGGTACACTCCTGGACTTGTAAATCATTATTTAGCTACGTCTGGACTTGCTAGCTGAAGTTGAGCTAGTGGAGCTGAAATTGAGCTGACAGAAGCTTAACTGAGCTAGAACGAGCTAGCCACAAGTGGAGTGAGCTGACATGAGCTGGTGTAGAGTACTCTGAGCTATCTTAAGCTGAAGATGAGCTACATATACACTCTTGAGCTAGTGTCCCTTCGAGTACCTAATACAAAAGGCATAAACACTTATCAAAGTTTATGTAGACTTAATGTAACATAATCTTAATAAGTTTTAAACAGGTGCACACTTATTTATTAACACCCAAACAACTTAGAAACAATACAAACACTATCAAACCAATCCCAAAGCATACGTAGCATAATATATACATACGTAAACACACAGAATGAATAGTATAATCTAAATATGTCACATGTCAGCATGCAACACATTATAAAGCCTATGCTCTAAGGCATAAACATGATCGAATGAATCTGAAATTGTAGCACAAGTAAGGAAAAGAACTTCCCTGAATTTCTTTGCCTTGGAACGGGTAATAGGTCCCAGTGGTAAGACCTCCGGATCAGTTTCCTTGATTGGCATGGATGTGCTCACATCATCCCCCCTTCTTAAAAAGGATTTGTTCTCAAATCTGCAGAATCTTCATAAGGGGTTAAATCAGAAACATTAAATGTGGCACTCACATTATATTCTCCTGGAAAGTCTAACTTGTAGGCGTTGTCATTCACTTTCTCCAACACCTGAAACGGACCATCTCCCCGTGGTAATTGCTTAGACCGCCTTTGGGTTGGAAATCGTTCCTTTCGAAAATAAACCCAAACCCAATCTCCAGCATCAAAGGTGACTCACTTTCTGCCATTGTTTGCTTGCTTTTTGTATTGATGAGTCCTTCTTTCTAGGTTCTCCTTAACCTGTTGATGCAACTTCTTCACATATTCTGCTTTCGCTTTACCGTCTCTATTCATCACCTGTCTCTGTGGCAAAGGCAACATGTCTAGAGGAGTAGTAGGATTAAATCCATAAACAACCTCAAAAGGTGACATCTTAGTAGCATAATGTACAACATGGTTATAAGCAAATTCAACATGTGACAAACAATTTTCCCAAGTTTTTATGTTCTTTTTAATAATGGAACGAAGTAAAGTAGATAAAACTCTGTTAACAACCTCAGTTTGTCCATCAGTCTGGGGATGACAAGTAGTAGAAAACATAAGTTTCGTACCTAGTTTGGTCCAAAGAGTCCTCCAAAAATGACTCAAAAACTTTACATCCTTGTCAAAAATAATTGACCTAGGTATTCCATGCAAACGCGCAACATCTCTAAAGAACAAGTTAGCCACATTAACAGCATCATCGGTCTTATGGCAGGCAATAAAATGTGCCATCTTCGAGAACCTGTCAACCACAATAAATATACTATCGCTACCTATCCTAATTCGAGGTAATCCCAATACGAAGTCCATCGAAATATCAGTCCAAGGGGAATCAGGAATAGGTAAAGGTAAATACATACCATGTGGTGAAACCTTCGATTTGGCTTTCTTACATGTCACACAATGTTCATAGTACCGTTCAACGTCCCTGCGCATCTTAGGCCAGAATAGATGCTCCTTCAATGTTTGTAACATTTTGGTGACTCCAAAATGACCCATCAATCCACCTTCATGTGCTTCACGGATCAGTATACCACGCATTGAGCCCTGTGGAATGCATAACCTGTTTTCTTTGAAAAGATAACCATCATGTCTATAGAACTTTCCATCTGCACCTTTCTCACAAGCATTATACTTATCTCTAAAATCAAGATCATCAGAGAATAACTCACGAATATATACAAAGCCAATCAAATGTGAATCAAGATAACTCAAAAGTACATATCTGAGTGATAATGCATCAGCAACGACATTATCTTTTCCCTTTTTGTATCAAATGACATAAGGAAAAGATTCTAAGAATTCAACCCATTTAGCATGTCGTTTATTCAATTTATGCTGACCTATGATATATCGTAAAGCCTCGTGGTCAGTGTGGATCGTAAACTCCTTAGGCAACAAATAATGCTGCCAAGTCTCCAAAGTCCGGATCAGTGCATACATTTCCTTATCATAGACAGGATAATTCAACATTACTCCGCTAAGTTTCTCACTGAAATATGCAATGGGCCTCTTTTCCTGTGACAAAACAGCTCCTATACCAACCCTAGAAGCATCACATTCAATTTCAAACAATTTATCAAAATCAGGTAATGCTAAAACATGCGCTTTTGTTAAATAGTCCTTAATTTTCATAAAGGCGTCCTCTTGTTCTTTACCCCATGAGAAGACTGAATTCTTCTTTATAATCCTTGTTAAGGGGGCCGTAATAGAACTAAAATGGGGAACAAATCGACGGTAGAAACTAGCTAAACCATGAAATGATCTAACCTAACTAATCGATGTCAGTCGTGTCCATTCTTGGATTGCCTTAACCTTCTCAGGGTTGACTTCAACACCCTGTGAACTAACGATAACCAAGAAATGTAAGTTTGTCAGTACGAAACACACATTTCTCCATGTTTCCAAACAACTTTTCTTCTTGTAAAGCATGCAGAACAGCTTTCAAATGTTCGACATGATCCTGCAAAGTCTTGCTATAAATCAAAATGTCATCAAAGTATACAACACAAAACTTTCCAATAAAAGATCGCAGAACATAATTCATCAAATGCATAAAAGTACTAGGTGCATTAGTTAAACCAAAAGGTATCACCAACCATTCGTACAAACCTAGCTTTGCCTTGAAGGCTGTCTTCCACTTGTCACCTTCTCTCATGCGAATCTGATGATATCCACTCTTCAGATCAATTTTGGAGAAGATAGTCGCTCTGCATAACTCATCCAGCCTGTCATCGAGTCGAGGGATGGGGTGTCGATACTTTATTGTAATCTGATTCATGGCTCGACAATCAACACACATCCTCTACGTTCCATCTTTCTTCGGTACCAACAACACTGGCACATCACATAGACTCAGACTCTCTCGAATGTAACCTTTGTCCAACAACTCAGAAATTAGTCGTTGAAGTTCCTTCGTCTCTTCGGGGTTACTTCTATATGCTGGTCTATTCGAAATCGTGGCACCTGGAATAAAGTCAATCTGGTGCTCAATGCCATGAAGAGGGGGTAAGCCTTTAGGTGTTTCATCTAGAAACACATATTCAAATTCCTGCAAAAGAGATGAAATAGAAGCAGGCAAATCATAGGAATCTCAGATAATAAACAATGATCTTTAAACAACAAAAAAAGCATAGATTGCTGAGAGGAAAGACATTTCCTGATTTCCTTGCTGCTTGCGTACATATTCATCTTCTTTTTCCCACGAACTTCCTCGATATTCTTTCACAACCTTACCTGGTCTTCTTGCACTTGACTAGGGGTCAAAGGTGCTAAGGTGATCTGTTTTCCTGCATGCATAAAAGAATATCTATTTGTAAAGCCATCATGCGTCGTCTTCTTGTCAAATTGCCATGGACGACCTAATAGCAAATTACTTGCAACCATCGAAACGACATCGCAGAGTACTTCATCCTTGTATTTTCCAATGGCAAATGGCACTAAAACTTGCTTAGTTACTTTTATTTCTCCACCGTCATTCATCCACTATAATTTGTAAGGGTTGGGATGTTTTGTCGTCTTCAAACCTAACTTTTCAACCATCACAGAACTAGCAACATTAGTGCAACTACCACCATCGATAATTAAAACACATACCTTATCATTGACAAGGCATCTCGTGTGAAAGATGTTTTCTCGTTGTTGTTCTTCCTGAGTCAGTTAAGTATTCAGACTCCTTTTGACAACAAGTGCTTCACTGGTGGCAAACATTTGTACATTGTCATCATCTTCTTCAACGTCCACTAGAGGGGTGTCATGCTCGTCTTCCTCAGACTCAGACTCAATCTCACCACTCTCTAACATTATCATGGTCCTTCGATTAGGACATTGGCTAGCAACATGTCCTCGACCAAGGCACTTAAAGTACAGAATTTCTCTCGATCATTCTTGTGCCACCACTGGTAGTTTGCCATGCCCATTATCAGCAACGGGAGGCTTTGGTTTGCTGGATTCGCTTGCATCTCGAATCTATAGTGGCAGTTGTGGTGCTTGTTTCCTGGCATTGTTAGGAGTATACAATGGATTTGAAAAAGATTTAAATGGAGTATTACCTCGAGTAGAAGCTTTTCTACGTTGTTGTCGCTCAATTTTGATCGCCATATGCACCATGTCATCCAATTCGACATAATGCTGCAATTCAACAATGTTAGTAATCTTAGAATTCAACCCTGCCAGAAAATGTGCCATAGTAGCCTCTCGATCCTTAACAATGTTGGCTCGCATCATGGACATTTCCATTTCCTTGTAGTAGTCTTCAACACTCCTACTCCCCTGTTTCAACGTCTGTAACTTCTGGAATAAGTCACGGTGATAATGAAAAGGAACAAATCTCTTTCGCATGATTTGCTTCATTTCATTCCACGTTCTCACTGGACCTTCATCGGTGCGTCTCTGACTGATTAACAATTGATCCCACCAGATCAAAGCGTAATCAGTGAATTCCATCGCAGCCAAATGAACCTTTTTTTGTTTCGAGTAATTGTAACACTCGAAAACATGCTCGACTTTGCTTTCCCAAGCGAGATAAGCATCAGGATCTGTTCATCCCTGAAAAGATGGAATGGCAACTTTAATGTTAGACAAATTATCATCAAGTTGCGCATGACCCCTCAGATTTTGTCTCAGAGGCTGATCAACTTCATTTTCATCACGGTCCTCTTCATGGATAGATTGGGAACCACCCCATCTAATCTATCCATTCGAGGCTGTAAAGGCTCCAATTGTCATCTTAAAAGACGTTGAAGTTCACATGTAATGGCTTGCATTTGCAAGTTTGGTGGCTGGTCATTCGGATTGCTTTCATTCGAACCTGCCATTATAAACACTAGAAACAAATAGAAAGTAATAATATATGTTAGTAAAATAACAAAAAGGACCTCACAACAACACACTCAACAAAATTCTTCACAGATCACTCACTCATTAATTGCACTCAACACTCGTGTTTCACTGGGGAGAATAGTTGAATGGCTCTTTTTGTCTCCCTTTCTATTCTCACACGGTCAGTTTGCCTTTTCCACTCGATCTCTCGCAATTCAGTTCTTTAAGGAACTAACTCGATCGTTCAGACTTGTTAACTATGTCAAACTTACAAGATAAACAACAAGGATAATGAAAAACAAAAGGGTTAAAACGAAAATAGGGCTGAAAGAAAAAGAAGAGAAAATAAATAAAAAAACAAAAAAAAAAAGTGAAATGAAGGAATTAGGATGACAGTGCAATAGAAAATTCACAACTTACTGCAAAGAAATGCTTACAACGATCCTATCACCGAACAAACAAGAACAAGTTGTTTCGGTTGATTTCCAAGCATTTCATGGCATAATTGAGCATCCTTCTTCATTTCCATGCACCAGCACAAGTTTCTTTTCCTTTTTCTTTTTTTTTCTTTTGAATTTTCGAAACTGATTGTTTGTGTTTTGTTTTTTTTAACTTTTGTTTGTTTTCTTAGTATTGTAGTGCAAAACGTGCTAAAATCTAACCTGACTCTGATACCATATGATAAGGGCGTTGCTCGATGAAAACAACGTTCCTTGTAAGTTGCGAATCTAGGATTGAATCAAACACTTTCCTACAATCAAAAACAAGACACAATGGACGTTCTAGGCTTAAAACGATCTTAGGAACAAGAAAAGAAACAAAGAAGAAAAAAAATAAAAAAGAGAAAAGGCTAAAATTTTTGGCAGATTTGAATCAAGGTTGAAGATGAATGCTTAAAGCTTCATTCACGGCAGCCTTGAACATTCAAAGATGGCAGAATTGATGTAGAATATTGCTGGAAATTTAGAAAAATGAGGAACTCGAAAGAGCTCGTACAATATGCTAAACGACCCGCATCGAATATGTTCTTCGTCAACGGACTTGGACCCACTAGATAGTAATCTAGGAACCCGAAGTATCAAGTAAAATTGACACAACAAACACAGTCTGATATGCCAAGAAAGTTCAGTGAAAAATCAAAGTTTGAGAGAAAATCTCACAAAGATAATATTTCATTCAAAGTGTCACACTTCTTACATTGTTTTTACACATATATATGGATAACAAGAGGTGTATGGCCGAATTTCCTTGTGTGGCTGAAAATAGAGGATTTAAACTCCTAATAGCTCCTAAAATGGGCAATATTGTATGGAAGCCTTGTATTTGAAATTTGAAATTTAAACACAAACTACTTGATCTTATCATGGTAGCCTTGTATTTGAAATTTGAACTTCAAACACAAACTACTTGATCTTATCCTTTAAGTTGATGCCAAGTAAGAAAAAGGAAGGGCTGCTCCAATTCGGCCAATAATGCACTCATTCATCCAAGCTGCCACGCAGATGTGTGAATGACCGGATGCCACTTGGGCTGCCACATGTGTGCTGATACACTTCCCGACTTGTAAATCATTATTCAACTACATCTGGACTTGCCAGCTGAAGTTGAGCTAGTGGAGCTGGAATTGAGCTGACGGAAACTGAACTGAGCTAGAACGAGCTAGCCACAAGCAGAGTGAGCTGACATAAGCTGGTGTAGAGTACTCTGAGCTATCTTGAGCTGAAGATGAGTTGCATATACACTCTTGAGCTAGTGTCCCTTCGAGTACCTAATCCAAAAGGCATAAACACTTATCAAAGTTTATGTAGACTTAAAGTAACATAGTCTTAATAAGTTGTAAACAAGTGCACACTTATTTATTAACACCCAAACAACTTAGAAACAATACAAACACTATCAAACCAATCCCAAAGCATACGTAGCATAATATATGCATACGTAAACACATAGAATGAATAGTATAACCTAAATATGTCATATGTCAGCATGCAACACATTATAAAGCCTATGTTCTAAGGCATAAACATGATCGAATGAATCTGGATTGTAGCACAAGTAAGGAAAAGAACTTCCCTGAATTTTTTTGCCTTAGAACGGGTAATAGGTCCCAATGGTAAGACCTCCGGATCAGTTTCCTTGATTGGCATGGATGTGCTCACATCATTTTTTCTCAACTAACTCACCTTGATAACTTACCATGTAAAGTAATTTAAAATGCAACAATTGAGATAGTTCAGATTGTAGAAACACAAACCGTGAACTCTGAGCTATTTGTCGACAACTTTATTTTTTCCTTTCTTTAACAACAGATCTAGGTCGACGTTAGCAATTGAAGCTTGGAAACGTTGAAATCCCTAACTGAATGTTTTTCTTTTTTCTTCACTTAGGTTTCAGTTTGATGAAAGGAAGAAGACAACCTTCTCTTCCATCCAATTATCACATTTTGTTACATATGTTTTTATTTTATTTGTTTTTATTATTTTAATAAAAATTATAACATTTTAACCATATAAATCCATGTTGCCATCCACTATGTTCTAATAATGGTTTAATTGCCTCAAGAGTTCCTTAACTAAGTTATATATAGTGATTTACTAATAGGTTAAATTTTGACACTTTTATGATTTTGTCCCTGTACCCTAATTAAGCACCAATTCAACTAAATTACTTAACCAAAATTCAATTCACCCCAAACATCACTCCATAAATATTTAATAAAAATATTTACGAACTTGATTTGCAAAAATGGGGTTACAAAATCACACTTTCTGACACCATTAACTTTCGGGTCGTTCTAGAGTTAGGGGGAGAAGGAATCGCAGTAAGGACTATAGCAATAGGGGCCACATCGCTAAATGTTGCAATACGATCTTTTCCTTTCTTTTGGCGAAGCTCCCTTGTAGGGCTACCCTCGTCTTCACTACTCAAAATATTGGCAACCCCAACAGCAGTTTTCCTCTTATTCTTACTCTTGCACTTCCTTCTGCAGCAGAAGTACCAGAGGGACCGCATCGCACATTTTGCATGAATGACCGAACATCCATATATTCGTCAATCTCCCTGGACAAACTTGTTGATTCCTCTGAGTTCTCTTCAACAATGTGAACTGTGCTTGCATCACCAAGAAGTCTATTATCAGTACCAGTTATCATAATAAGGTTCGCATCACTCTTTAGATCCTCTGCAAGTTTAGAGAACCATGAACGAGGCTTTAATTTACAAAAGCTATAAAAATAATTTTTAGGTTCCTCTTTCTTCCCTAAAAGTATAAGTCCCAAATCATCAGTGACTCTATGTGGCCACACGAACTGCTTAGGAAATACCCTTATGATGTCCGCACCATTACCATCCTCAATAGGCCACCATCCATTAGGACTCAGATTTAAGAGGCAATGTTGAAACACATTTCTAACAATTAGCACTTCCTCCAAATCTAGTACTCAACCCTTGTGAAGTCTATAATACTGACCTTACCCAACTTCAGACATAATCTCTCATTTTTTCAGGCACATACTCTTGCTACGTATCAATTAGTTGAAAAATCAAAACCACCTTTAAGCTTGTACTTAACTCGTATGTACTTGCAGTGGTTTAGGCGAAGGTTTGAAGACCAATTTGAGATGATTGATTCTACATTTTCACGAAGAGAGAAATAAAACAAACCCACCAAACCTCCTTAATTGCACGCTTTTAATTGGTACAAATTCTGGAAAATGACATCAATGGCACTTCCTCCCGCCAACTACATTCAATGAAATATGCCATTATGCCCACCACGAAAAGCCATATAACTTTCCCGAAGCTATCTTGTATTCATCGAGAATATGGTAGAAGGGGTGGAGTGGTAAATGGAAACATGCCTCTATTATATGTAATGGAAGTAGGAAACTCTTGTCAGCGGTGTCTTTTAATCGGCTTAATCCTTTGGTGATTGAAAAGTCGTAAGTGAAGTTAGGTAGTTGAATTCCTCAAGCAACTAAAATGCGGCTCATTTCCTCCTCTTTGGTGGTGCAAACATAAGCTTTTGCCTCCACTGAGTACTCATTTCACGGCGTTGTGAAGAGATGCCTTGAATTACATGGCCGCTTCCTCTCGTCCTAACCATTATGTTCTAATAAACCCAGAAAAAAACCACAAGAATAATGGAGATTTTAAGAAAATTACCTTTGAAGTTGTTTTTCTCAACAACAGCTTCTTCTCTGAAATCTCGAATTCAAACAGTTTAATTTTTAGGGCTTAGACAACCTTTTCTTAAAAAGGTTTTGTACTTTAACGATTCATGTATCAGAGAATAGGGGCACAATCAGTTGTGTATAGCTATACCACTCTTTAACACGTAGCGAAATGTACATTACAAGTTAAAACACAAGGTCTATGTAATAAGCTTCTCCTCATGTAACCTTTCATATTGTAAAATCAGGTTCTAAGAAGAATCACTTTATAACTCTTCTTTGAACCAAACGGGGGACAAATTGTTATGATACTCACTATTACCTACTCGAGTACTCGATTGGGTCTTGACCCGTACTCTATATCACATCCATGGGAATCTACCTACTATATCACATCCATGAATAATAACCATATCATATAAATACACAATTTAACCCATCTAAAGAGGACATACTGTAAAAACTACTCAACACCCACACAACCCTAAAGCTAACAACCAATAAAAACAAATCAAGTAGTAAAAAAAAAATCTGTTTTGAAGAAGCCCCAAACAAAAACTTGAACGGAGAGACGAAAGCTTAGCTTGAGCATGAGGAGTGAGGCACTGATGAATAGATTAATATATCAACAAACGACGGTTAATCAATAATGAAGAACGAAGATCCGTTGAGGGAAGCTTAAAAGCTTTTTGTTTCTTTTAAGGATTTTGGTTTTGGATCTTAGAAAACAAATGAAAGGTCCAAGATTAGGAAGGAGAAACTTTTTGATGTATTTCTTTAGTCGAAGAAAGATCGAAGGATGACGAAACATGGTGGTTGAACAATGACGATAGCTAGGGTTTGTTAGAAAAAGAAGAGAGAATAAAAAATGAAAAGAGAGAAAATAAACTTAGGGAAGAGAAAAAGAAAAATGTAAATAGAAATAAATGTTGGGCCCACAATAAAAACTTTAAAAAATTTAAAGATTTAGCATTCTAGTTACCATCACACTCCTAACATTTACAAATCAATAAAGTTTAAGTGAAATGGTAACAATTTAAATATTGATGACCAAAACATAAATTTAACTAAATATAAGTGACTATTTTTATAGTTTACCCAACAAAATTTTTATAGGTTACCCAACAAAGAAAAGAAAATAATAAAGAATTATATAATTTACTGCTCGGGTCCTCGTTCATTTAACTTTCCTTCAAGATTACCCTAAAAAAGAGCAGAGAAAAACTTCCCTTCAAGAAAGAGGAGCGAAAACGGAAAAGACCTTTAGTTGAATTTAATTTTTTTCTTTTCCTCTTTCGCTTCATCTAAGACTGACACACCAACCATGTTGTTTCCTCCGGCGATCCGCCGCCGTTTTGTGGTGTCTTTTCCTTTATTGTTACTCGTAACTTTGTCTTTTGCTGTTGTTGCCACCGCCGACGGTGCTTCCCAGGACGACGGCCCTGAGTTACCTGCTTGCAACAACCCCTTCAAATTGGTAATTTCATTTTATTTCAATTTTTTTCTTATGTCATTAGTATTTATGACATTTGTATTTGATAAAAAGTTTTTTTTTTCTATTTTAATTGGTTAATTTTGGATCTAAATCCAAAATGATTTGGAATAGTTTCAAATTCTATTAGCTCCATTAGTTATTCTTTAGGGTTTGAGAGAAAGAGATTGAGAGAGAAATAGGAATAGGAAAAAGAGCAAATTGTCGTTTTTTCCTTCAATTTGAGAAAACAATGGAAAGAATTGTTGCTCTGGTTAGTTTGAGGTTTGATTTCTGTAGGGATTTTCTCTGACAATGGAATTTAAACTGGGAACCACAGTTGCAGCCAACTAGCATGCGGCTTGTGAGTTCCATGGGCAAATAATTACAAACAAGATTCTGGAAAAGGAATTCGAATGATCTGCTCGATCTGGATTGTTACAAGCTAGGAGTTCCAAAAATTGGGTTCTTTATAATTTGCATTTATATAGGAAAATGTTTAGGATTTAAAAAAAGCGGAAGGGTTTTGAAAATCATTTAGTAATTTAAAAGAAGGAATGAATCTGGTTACTAATTCTTTGAAACCAGCAAGTGCTGAAGGGTGCAAAAATGTAAAGAAGAGAGTTTTAACTGGAACATTATGCTGCTGAATAATAAGCTGTTATAGGACAATTTTACTACAGTACAAAGTACTGAATGATCGACCTTGAATACTTGAGTTCTGGGGATACATCAAATTTGTGTGGGTTTTTTGAAGAATATATGCAAAACCAAAAGTTCTTTCGAATAAAATAATGTTGTACACCTGTTATGTCGGTGATACAAAATTACTTTTGTGATTTTGCTTATTATCTGAAGGCTTTTACAGTTATTTTACAGAGTTCCACAATACCATGAAATAGACCAATTATTTTATTGGTTGGTGTTCAAACTTTATATTGGGAAATATCGATAACAGAGAAGTAGCATGTGAGATTTTGATATGGTAGGCTAGTCCGAGTTTCATCTCTTAGAGTAATAGAGTGCTAAAGGGTACTAGTATATGTTTATCCTAATTTCTTAACAACTAAGTTAAAATCTTCTAGGTCAAGGTGAAGATCTGGGTTGATGGTGTTGAAGGTGAAGATTTGTCTGGTATAACTGCGAGCTTTGGAGCGTCATTGCCCGAGGAAGCCAACAAAAGTTCTAAATTGCCTGCTGTTTTCTCAAATCCCCTAAATGGCTGTTCTAATTCTTCTTCAAAGGTTCTGTCTCAATTTATCATTACTCACAAATTTGTTGGTGAACTTTCAATGCCAAGAATTGTTTTTTTTTTTTTTTTTTTTTAGTTGGAGTACGTTCACTTAAGTTAAATATGGTGAAATTTATAAGCCATCTATGCTATTTACATTTTATTGAATTTGGTGTTATGAGTTAAGTGACCAGTTTAATAAATGAAAGTACCATGAAACCAACTAAACCAGAATATAAAAAATAAAATACAGAAATTGTCTTCAGTTATTCTATCGAGAGATGTATTTTTAGAAAACTACACTTTTCTTCCTAGAAAAACTATCCACTTTTTCTTTAAAAAGCTTCCAATAAGTGATTTCTTCTCTTTGAAAACTGTTTCTACGTCTAACTTTTTCTTTCATCCATATAGTGGGTATGTGGTGTATGTATGACTGAACTACTAAAATAAGTACTCATGTAACTTCTTTTATCAGAGGGGGGCAGAAACCACCTAGGGGTGTACTAAATTCTATTTCTCTTAAACTTCTCTTAGCTTTGGGAGGACCACGTAAGCCTGTGAAGTTTGGGGATGAAACTTTATAGAAGTTTTGAATAAAATTTATGGTTTCATAAGCACTATAATCTGACTCATCATTGTTGGGATTTTATGATTACAGTTAACTGGTTCTGTAGCCTTGTCCATACGTGGTGATTGTGACTTTGTAACTAAGGCAAAAGTTGCACAGTCAGGAGGTGCTTCAGCCTTGCTGGTGATAAATGACAATGAAGGTTATATATATATATTTATATATTTTGCTGGTATATGCTATTGGTATTTTAAACTTCATTTTGAAGTTCAATTTGATGATTAATTCTTGTTAATATATCCAGAACTTTACAAGATGGTTTGTTCTGAGAATGATACATCTTTAAATATTTCAATACCTGTTGTGATGATTCCGAAATCAGCTGGAGATGCAGTTAACAAATCCATGGAAGAGAAACATGGTAAACACTTGATCTCATATAATGTCTTTCTTTCTTTTTCTTTTTGTTTTTCAGATGCAAATGAGCTATTTTCTAGATTGTTAGAAACCAGGATATCTTGTTCTGAAAATGGTATGATGATGTTGGACAGAATGCACTTAAGCCTCTAGATCTGATTTAAAATTGCTAAATAAACTAGCTTTTGGTTAAAGCTTAGTCAATTCAGCGTACAAATGTGTCTAAACTATTGTTTGACTTAGCTATAAGAAATTGGATTCAGGAAACACTTCATCACCTTTTGGTTAGTGGTTCAAGTCTAAATGAAGAGATTACTTAATTCCATTAATATGAGGTTTGTCGTTTTGAGGTGATAAATATGTCTTCTGCAATATGCAGGTTTTCTGTGTTTGTACATGCCTGTATGATTATGGATCAGTGTAAGCAAACCTTAAGCTTTAGAGAAGATAAGAATAATTGTTATGGTACTAAATAAAATCTTTAATGTCATTTCCCTTGTCTATATTTTTAATATAAGAACTCATGGCTATCTGCTTTTCTTGAATGCAAACCTCATGGTGATCTTTACTATACTGGCACTAAAATTTTATTTTTCATGTGTGCGAAATTTCAAGCACACAATAACATCATTGGATAGCTAAGATTAGAATGCTTAATAATATAGAGAATTTTGGTCTGAGTTGAGAGTGTTACCTTTTCCAGTAGAAGCTTTGAAGGGTTGAAATTTTATGCTGACTGAGAAGTACGCCGGAGAAACTTAAAAAAAGAAAGAATATTATGCCTGTAATAGCAGTTGCAGGTGGCTGTTCAATCTGCTTCAGTTTCCACCATCTGTCCCAAACAATGTTCATTATTTTCATGTCTGTAATTTTTTTTTTTTTTTTTGTATCTTTTTCATTTTTCTCTCTAATCCCAACTTAAGCGTAATTACTTAAGACCGAAGCTTCTCCTGCAATAATGGCTGAGTTCAACCTTGGTTGCTATTATAACCTTGATCATTAGTGTCATTCGATTTCCTATTTTATCGGCTGTAAGCACAAGTTTTGAAAAAATCAGATTCAGTACAATATTAGCATTTTACCATTTTGGTTTGTGTGCTATTCTGTACCAATCTTATCAGCTTGTACAAGTCAATTGATGCAAGATTTTGGTTTTTCTAAAAATCATTTTTCACTTGGTTGATTTTTTTAATCAACTAATAAAGACTTCTTTTTAATAATTTCATTCAAAGACATGTTCTTTAAATTAAGCTATTGCATCTGATTTACAATAATTACTATATTTTCTAATATTTTTATTTAAAATTTTTGGATATTAAACATTTATAATTTTGAAAATTCAAACAAATAAACATATAGATGTGTATGATGGGGGCATAGTTGCGTATGTATGTAATATATATTATATTCAATGTTGTCAAGGCCACCAAGCGCACTCAAGGCGCTAGGACCTTTATATAGCCTGAGGAGCAAAAAAAGCGCTCGCTTGAGTAAACCAAGGCACAAGCATATAAATATAAATAGATATGTAAAATATATAAAAAACATATGTAACTAATACATATAATTAATAAGTATTAATTAATTAGTAAAAGAAAGATAAATTTTAATATAGTTCAATTTATAAATTCAAAACATTGTTCAATAGTTTAAGTTTAATAATTTACTTAATGTATTGTAAAATAAAGCACCATTAGTACGAAATTAGATATCATCATCAGAAACTAGATCTAAATTTTCTTTATCTTCTCTTGAAAAGTTTTAACTTTTAGGAGTTAACTAGGTTTTTATATAATAAAATTAGGTCAATAATTAATTAAAAAAAGTCATTTATTATATTTTATTATAATTTTCTTTTAAAAGCCACAATAATATATATATATATATATATATAAACAGGAGAATGGAACGGCTCCTTAGTGAAGTGTGCTTTTTTTGCGCCTGGCTTTGCAACAAAGGCGCCCGAAAGTGCACCAGCTGCTCACCTGATTGAAGTCGCCTCGCCTTGAGGTGACTGAGGCAGTAATGGCCATTTGCGCTACGCCTTAGCGCCTAGGTGCTCGCCTTGACATCATTGATTTTATTAGAGAACTTGAAAATAAGTTATATGTGAACAAAAGTTATTTTAAACATACTGATGAAAATCCGAAATGGTACATTGAAACACATTGGTATATGGCTGTTACTTTTACTTTTGGTGTATATACATGTACCTCTTGGATGCATACATTCTTTCTGATCTTTTAAGTTTGTTCTCATATAATGATTCATATAAACTAAATCATTTTAGTTTTCCAATGCAGTGGAATTTTTATTATATGCACCAACTCGTCCAATCGTGGATTTCTCAGTGATATTTTTGTGGGCAATGGCTGTTGGCACGATTGTTACTGCTTCACTTTGGCAAGAGTTTGGCACTTCTGAGAATTCTGACGAACGCTATAATGAATTATCTAAGGTTTACCATATTCTATCTCTGTTAATTGTTATGAAGTTTATAGCTGAGGTCTTTGTTTATGCGTGTCTTATATATATTTGTTGATACCTATAATATTGGGAGTAATTGGTTCTGATGTATAGCATATCGTCTAGGTTTTCCTAAAATTTTGAGTACCTATTAGTATTTTCATATAAATGACATTCATGGCAATTGAATTTTCAAGACATTTGATTGGTGCTTCTAATCAGTTTGTATTGTTCACATGGTTATTTTTGTTACTTTCTTTTCGAAGTTTATGGTGGGTCTGGTTGGTTGGCGGTATACAATTAAGTTTTTTGTTTTTCTTTCTAGATATTTTTCTATTATCTTTTCAGCTGGTAGATGATTAGTGTCCATATTGTTTGTCATATATCTAAAGGTCCAGTTTGATGGGTAGTATGGTGTTTGCTTCATTTTTCAATAAAATTCTTATGTTGGCACATTGCATCTAAGTGAGTTAGTGTCCTTTGCAAGGAATTAGGAAAATGCATATGGGATTGTTCCTGCATCATCAACAGACAACTATTATTGCATATACTGCTTTGATTTGTCATGTGAAGAAACCATACCAATTTCCATTCATATCTCTCCCTTTTCATAGTGTATCTGTGTTCTTGCTTTTCTTTCTAATTCCATCATTATAGCATCTTATTCTTGAAAGGAAATTTACGTGATGTTTTTTCTGCTGCTGTTGACTAGGAATCTCCTAATGCTGGAACAGGCGATGATGATGACAAGGAAATCCTTGATATTAGTGTAAAGGGTGCTGTAGTTTTTGTTATAATGGCATCCACTTTTCTGGTGCTACTCTACTTTTTCATGTCTGCTTGGTTTGTTTGGTTGCTGATTGTACTCTTCTGCATTGGTGGTGTTCAGGTAACACAGTTACTTTTGTGTTTGAATTTTATGTGTCATTTATTATGTATATTTGGATGTATGCTCAAATCTGCCAATGGTTAGACAGAGCATGTCAAAAACAGCCTACACATTTAATGTTATTATCTGTGATCCATTTTTTCTTAACATTTTTATAGCTGGTGGTTTGCAAAATGGAAAGGCAATATAGAAAATATTAGCACCTCCTAACATATTACAATGGATATTAAATGTATGCAAGTAATGATTAGAAATGTGTAACTGGGTTGGTGTTCACTGCCGTACTTCTGAATATCTTATGTTGAAACACCAGTTTCTGTGATGTACAGAGTATTGAAGAAGCTATTCCCCCCCCCCCCCCTTTTTTCTTTTGTCATTTTTAAACTTTCTTTTTTGTCGTAGTGATGTATTCCCTTATGGAAATCTTTTGTATATCTGTTGAGGGTTTTTCTTTTTCCAGGGAATGCATACTTGCATTATGACGCCTATAGCGAGGTATGCTCGAAATTTGCTTGTCTTTGCTATAAACCTGTCACATAGCTGTTTTACAAGATTTAGTATCTTTTTGTTCTTGTTTCTGATTTAAGTGTGCTAGCAGAAAATGCAGAAATTGTCCGCAGAAGACACTGAATTTGCCCCTCTTTGGGGAGGTTTCAATTGTCTCATTTGTGGTTGCATTGTGCTGTTTGATTTTTGCCGTTGTCTGGGCTGTCAACCGGCGAGAATCATATTCATGGGTGGGCCAAGATATTCTTGTAAGTCTCCACATTGCCACTTTGCATTCCAGTAATGGATGTTTTGGGAATTGATCATACTTTCTAAGATGCAAATATTTAGCACTCTCTCTAGTGTAATATCTTTGCTTAATAATATGTTGAATATGTGGATGCCAATTTCAGGACAAGAAAGATGGCTTTATCAATTTGGCAATTAACTGATTCTATTGCAGGGAAACAAGTAGGGTTTTGAGATTTAAATTTTATGGTGAATGATGTTAAGAGTATTGGAAATTAGAAATGTATTACAAGGTTTGGAATAGGATTGAGAATCAGGTCATAAAATCAGAGTTAGAAGGATGTTTAGAATCGGATCTAAACGGTACTGGAATGCAGTGGACTTTAAATTGCTGACTTAGGTAGGTAGCCATAATCTGGTTTAAAGGAAATGTTATCTAGTATCTCATATTTGAATTCCAATGATATCCATTTTTCATCTACTTATTTCTCCGTTGTTTTGAGTAGCTTGAGGTTAGTATTAACTTTTCCAACATTGTTCTGATGCCTTTTTCTTTGCATTTGTTGATGACCTGGATATATATTTTGTTTGAAAGGGGATCTGTTTGATGATAACAGTCTTACAGTTGGCTCGACTACCTAATATCAAGGTAGAATGGTTTCTTTATCATGTATTTATAAAATATATTTTACTCCATGGCCTAATAGTTTTCATGAACCAGGTTGCTACAGTGCTTCTCTGTTGTGCATTTGTTTATGACATCTTCTGGGTCTTCCTATCGCCACTTATATTCCATCAGAGTGTGATGATTGTAGTAAGTCTTTACCCTTTTGGTTGTTGAACTGAAATTAATATGCTTTGTGTTAATTGTTGTAAAGTAATTGACTAATCTTTTGCTTTGACTCCATTGAAAGTATTGAATCTTTGCATCTAATGGAGCAGCAGCACCTTTTCTCATTACTCAATTCAATACCATCTTTCATAAAAATTTGTTTATATGGAAAAGCATGGTCCCTTGATTTCCTTGTGATTAGCCAGTGCAGTAATTCTTATGGACATAAATAATAATAACACAATCAAATATATGCTGATGGAACGAAGGATGATTCCTTGGTTTGGTTCGTTGACTTAAAAGAAATGATTTCTAGATTACAAAATATGCACGGTTCTTGCTCTTAAGATTACTTTTTAGGGCGCCTTATTGGAGTTACAAAATTGATTTTATTGTAATTTTCTTTTAACCTGGTAATTACCTCTTCCTTTTTTGGTGATTATGTTCTCTGGTTTCTTTCTGTTTTGTGTAATAGAGAACATCTCTCATCAGAAATCATGTTGTCAATCATAGATTTGTCTCCTGTCAAATAACTAGTTAGCCTATGTTATTTGGTTTAGGGCTGAGAATAAGTTTTTAAACTCAAACATCCTTGTGAATAAGTCCAATAAAATGTAAGTCAATCTGGTCCGTCACATGCTTGTATTGAATTTGTTTATTATTTTAAACTCTAAACCACTAGTTCAAAGAGGCTTTGATACCGCATAAAGGAATCAGTAGCATTTTAGATGCCAATGTTTTTGAGGAGTTACTTATGTAAACTGATTTGGTTAGTTGGTCAATCCAGCCGTGTATTTATATGCATGCATAAATATACGCACACATATATGTATATATATTACACACCACACTAGTTTATACTTACTGTAAAATCTTACTTCTTACCTGCAATTCCACTTCAATAGAAGTGGTTTTGGCTTATGGCAAGGACCCATAAACCCAGCTGGCCCTACATCTGGTCAAACTAAAGACAATGTAAGGTGACTGTTCAAGGATGAGCTTTGATCTCTGACATTTTGCTCCCGTTAATAGGTTGCTCGAGGTGACAATAGTGGTGGAGAATCAATTCCCATGCTTTTGAGAGTTCCGAGAGTTTTTGATCCATGGGGTGGTTATGATATGATTGGATTCGGTGACATTCTCTTTCCTGGTTTGCTCGTTGCATTTGCTTTTAGGTACTCTTTTCCTTTATTTTGTTAGCTTTCATCATCTGATACCAAGATGCAAATAACTGGTTTGATAGCGGTCACTGAACTAGGTGTTGTAAAGCTGTTTCAGTCAGCATTTGAACTGTTTTTAGTGTCAATTTTGAGTTTTAATGTTAATATTGCATACTGGTCCTTTGACTTAAGCCATTGTTTATTAAGAGTGTTTGGATGAAGAATTTTAAAATCTTTGAGATTTTTAAAATGCTAGCATTTTGGAAATTATCAATTCAAAATGCTAGGATTTGTAATTGCTTTGTTTGGATAAGTAATCGATTTTTAAAAAGAAAATTAGGTTATTGGAATTTTACAAATTAAAAAACAATTACAAAAGAAGAATAATTATATTAAAAAATAATAATATAAAAAATTTAATATGGATATCATTATATTTATAAAAATTTATAAATAGTTTTAATAAAATAAACTTTAGAAAGTATATATCATAATTAATAAAAGCAATAATTTTGAAGTTTAAGCTTTTTATCTTATAGTGGAACAATGTGGATTAAATCAAACAAAATTATTAGAATTTCGAAAACCACCTATTCAGGTGGAATTTGATGAAAGGATTTGAGCTATAATTTCCTCTTGAAATTAATTACAAAATTTGAAATTCCTTGATATATTTACCCAAACAAGTAAATTCATTTTTAGAATTTTGAAAACCTCGATACAAATGGAATCCCTCTTACAAATTCCTCACCCAAATGCACCCTAAGGGTTTTAATCTTTTCTTTGTTTATGGGTTTATGATTATTTTCCCTGTTTGGTTGTCTCAGATACGATAAAGCATGCAAGAAGCATCTTGCCAATGGATACTTTCTGTGGTTGATAATTGGCTATGGATTTGGTGAGTGTTCATGCATCATAATTTTGTTAATACATACGCTATTTATATATGCATACTATGTTACTCTAACATGGATGTGAGAGTTAGATACAAGTATGTTAAATCTTTTCCAAGGTTTTCCATGTGTTTAGAGGGTCTTTGGAGGGCCATATCCCAACACCCATGTCCAAATATTATTGGATATGGGTACTTCAAGCAAAAGGAAGAGTTGGATTGACATAGTATATATAGTATAAATATATATTCTTTTCCTAACTGTGTCATAAGACTTGGGGTGTGTTTGGTTGGATGAAAAAGTGGAGATATGGGAGGGATGAAAAGTGGAAAGAAAATAAATTTGGAGTGTGCATAATAGAAAAGATAAGTGAGGAAAGAAAATAGGAGGGATGATCATTTTCTATCCTAATGTATAAAAATCGATCCTTCCAAATTAAAATGCTGAGAGGAGAGAAAATGAGAGATAGGTGTATGTTAGTTCAAAATCTCAAATGTTTTTTTTTTCCCTTTATTTTTCAACTCTACCAAGTAATGGATGGAAAGAAACTTATATTTTCCATCCTTCCTACCAAACACACCTATGCAAAGAAAAATTATATTTTCCTTCTTTTTATCCTTTCAATTTTTCATCTTTCCAATTTTCCTTTCCACTCTACCAAACAAATCTATATTTACCCACCTAGTGAGGATAACATATTGTCTATGAAATATAACTGTTTTCATCAGGCTTACTATGTGACTTCAGTTGATTGATGTTTCTATCTTCGCAATTTTTGTTCCTAGTCTAACTTCCCTACAAATGTTTATTTAACTCAGGAATGATTTTGATGATGTTTTACCTGAGATTTAAGTTCTTTGATCTCAAATAATCTGTTTTACCTTTATCTGTTTCAAATTGGCACTGAACTGAGACCTGGACTTGAATTTCCTATGGAATCACCTGCTTTATTCTTTGAGGTTGATATTACAGGAATAAGTAAGATCTTTGCTGTTGAAATTTCCTCTTGAAGGGAAATGAGTCTATCATCGTTAACACACCCCCAACACACACAGAGACACTTGTAATATTGCCTTTAGGTTCTAGATTTTAAAGTGCCGTTCTTCATCTTGAGAAACAAATTGAATATTGAACTGTTTTACATGCTGTCTAGGTTTTTGAGCATAATATGTTTGATTGCATGTAAGTACCAAAACCTTGATATTTGATTTGTAAAAATGAATGATGATCTGAGGTTTTTTCTCGTATTAGTTTGGTTGAGACTCCACTAAAAGCCAAGTTGGAAAGCAGTGAAATAACTATGATGAAGCTGTAGTGAAAGATATTTAATTGTTTCAATTTCCACATATTGCAGGCCTCTTGTTTACATACCTAGGGTTATATCTAATGAATGGACACGGTCAACCGGCACTCCTCTATCTTGTTCCTTGTACACTAGGTAACAAAGCTTTTGATTCCACCTAGACGGTCCGGACAGTAAAAGGATTTCATATGCTTTCTCAATTTGAGTCATTTTCCCCTTTCTCCATTGCTCATGCTTTCTTCTCTGGTTTTGTAGGTGTTACGATAATATTAGGTTTGGTGAGAGGAGAGCTGAAAGAGCTTTGGAATTACAGCCCTGAGTCGTCATCTGCCACGACAATTCTCACCGGAGAGGCTTGAAGCAGGTAATTTTTCATAAAAATCAGATTGCTGATCATTATAAGCTAATTAGTGTATAAAATGATAGATCTGGCATGATCCTTGCAAGGAAATATATTTGGAGTTTTCGGAGGGCAAATTGCCAATGAAATTTATCGTGTGATCAAGGTTCGATTCTTACCACCAAATTGCAGCAAATGTAATATTCTGCAATATTATGCACGGATTGTCAATTTTTATTTTGTGCAAAATTTGTGAGCAGGTATATATATCTATATACTCAACTTCGAACTTAAGCTAATTTGTGAACTATTTCCGTATTTTATTTTAGAAAAATCTCATTTTACTGATGGCATGTTGTACAAAGTTGTAAGAACAAAGAGAGCTACAATTGAAGTTATTTTCTGTTCTTTTTCTTCAGTTAATATATAGATGCACCGTAGTAATATTATATTTCCAAGGGTAATGTAAGATTTTTTCTTTTTAATAATCTACAATTAGAGGTTGATTTGGATGAAAAGTCTGGTTTACTATTCAAAGTAATTTTAAAATTTTTTATAATTAAATTTAAATAAAAATATAACTAATACTAAGATGTGGATTCGGTGGTGACTGAGTTGGCATGAATTTATGAAACCGGCTCATCTGGTATGGGTTATGTTTACCGGTATGGGCATGTAAAAATGTCTATGAACAAAACGTAACACTTGTATATCTGATCAACTTTAGTCAAATGTTTTCGTGTTATGTTTTGTTGAACATAACTTTTTTTCATATTTTTGAGTTAAAAAAGAGAATGAAAATTAACATTATTTGTATTTACCTTAAAAAGACATTTGTATTTTATTGTAAAATGGATGTCCATATAGCTCCCATAACATTTAAGAATTTATTTTCTTGTGACTCTTGTAAACTCCAAAAATTTATAGGGTATCTTAATTATATTTATTATAGTTTTGTAACATATGGTGGTTGAAGCTCTATAAATAGAAGGCGTGTATAGGTTTTTTAGATATCTCAAGAAAAGTAGAATTAGCTTTACTTTTGTGTCTATCCTTTTCTCTTATTCATATTATAATTCTTTTAGTTTTATAATTAGTTATTGGCACGACTTTATTCAAAAGTGATAAGTTCTTAGTTTGCATCAAAATTTTGTTGAACTCAAAGCATTGAAATTTAATTGTTTGGATCAAAAATCACGAGTGGCTACTTAAGATTTGCTTGGGGATGATTACTTTTTCTTTACTACAAAGAATGCTTAGTCTCTACTTCTCATCCACAATTATTTAAGTCTAATCAATTTCTTTTTTCAAAATTTAAGTTGATTTCTATTAAGAAGTTAAATTTATATAATTCTTTATTTGCATCTCTTTAGATTTATCAATCTCTTTTCGAATTTGATTGTTGGGTTTTCTATGTGGAGGTATATGTTTTTTCTTTTGTTATTTTTATAGAATTGATTGGCTAAGCTTTAATTTTGATTGAAATGTATAATTGTTCTTACATCTTCTTATCTATTGTAAATGTGTATTATATGCAATGATTAGTTTGGAGTTCAAAGGATAAACTATTAAAATAGTCACATTTTTTTGTTTTAGGTTACATTTTAGTTATTTATGTTTGAAATGTTACGGTTTAGTAACTTACGTTATTATGTTGTAACATTTTAGTCACTGAGTCGTTAATTGTCGTCAACGGTGTAACGGTAAACTGACATGACACGATAAATTATAATTTCAAATGAAAAATTTAAGTTAAACTATACATTTAGTCCTTATATTTTTTCATTTTGAGCAATTTAATTTTTGTTTTTATGTTCTTTTGAACTTTTTATTTTATTTTTCATTCTCTTTTACTTTTTCTATTTTACTCCCTTCTCCATCTCTTATGTTTTTTTTTTCTTTTATGTTCCCTTATCCCTTTCTCATATTCCAATGGGGGTTTCAAGAGTTGCCTCAAATGATTTTCGTGCAACCAGACCCTTAAATTCATCATACAGTTAAATGTTACACGTTAACAAGTTGTTAACCTTTAGTTGACTGTTTGACATAATTTGCAAGTGGCTCATGTTCGAAATCTCAATTCTTTGAATTAATTATTAGATTATTCAAGCGAAACAACTTTGCAGATGCCCCACGTTTTAAATCACATTTCCTTGAATTAATTATATGGAAAGTAAAAATGGAGAAGGGAGGAGAACAAAGGAGAAGCAGAATGAAATGAAAAATAAAGAAAAAAAAAAGAAAGTTAAAAAACATAAAAGGAAAAAGTTAAATTGCTTAAAACGAAAAAAATATGGGGATTAATTATCTAATTTGATTTAAAATTTTTGTTTGAAATGATGATTTAACGTGCCACGTCAGCTTATCGTTATACCATTAACGGCAATTAAACGGCTCAGTGACTAAAATGTTACAACACATTAACATAAGTGGTTAAAACGTAACATTTCAAACTGTAACACCCCAAACCCGTCCTAGAAGTTTAAGTCGAATCTGGATGAGTTACACCAACGTAGTAAAAACGTACTTCTTTCAAAATTTTAACTTTGAAAATCAGAAATCTATTTTAGTCGATTTAGATGATTTTGTAGTTTCGTTTTAAACTCAGTAGATATTGGCAAGATTATAAAAAGAAAAATAAGACAAGTCCAAAATAGATTACAAATCCAAAGGATCAAATTGTAGTTATCTTAGTCCAAAACAATCTGAGTTTTCGTACGCTGTCCGATCCTAAATCAAATGTCTTCTTGATAGATAAAAGTAAGACAGGGGTAAGTCACCAAGCATGCGTATAACCGAACTCAAATACAAATAAATAGAACGCAATATATAAATCATAGTAACGCTAACAATTGTATAACCAGTACGGAACAGATTTAAAGTATCATAGAGGTTTCAACAGAGGTAGTACAGTAAAACAAAGCAAAACAAAACAGAGTAGAACAACGCAATTCAAACAGAACAGAAACGAATAGAGCAGAACCAAACAGGATGGAACAGAGCAGACCGATATTGAACAGAACAGAATGGAGCAGAGCAGAACAGAACAGAATGGAGCATAGCAGAATAGAGCATGTATGTTTATGCAGATGCAGTGTTTTCAAATAGATCAAAATGTAGATTTATCAGAAACAATCATCCCAAACTCCGATACAAACCAAAATAGAGTTCTCCCCCGAACTCATCCATCCAAAATACACCAATAAAGTCATCTTGGGTTGCCCGACAACGATGACCCGCCACCCCGGGTTTGCCTGGCAACGATGACTTATCAATATGTAGTTAAATTACCAATCAAATATATGTTGTCAAGCCACTATAGTACAGTCGAACTGCCGGAACAGAAGTATGGATAAACCACCAAATAGTGTAGATCATTAAACTGCCCGAAACTTCCTCCTTTTACTTCAACCCAAGTCCCATGCAATGTGTTATAGCACGCTCATGCAGAATCAGAGTAATAAGCATGTAAGTCATGCTATCTCCCAATAACAAAATTATTAAATATTGGGGTCCATGTTTTTTAAAACAAACTTATCAAACCTCAACGAACCATATGTGATTTGCCATGAAGTCATATGCACAGTTATAAATTAGAACCAGTAACAATCAGTCTAACGTGTTCATATATCGTATATTCTTCATCAACAGAGCAACGCAGAGGCGTACCAACAAACTTAACAGAATATAGGTCATACTTGATAATTCGCACACATAGGCAATATCACATTACGTTTTAATGTATCCTACTCATTTAGGTTCAAACATAACATATATACGTACAGATCACAAGTTATTCATCATTAGTCTAACACGTTCAGATATCGCATATATCATCCATATATTAGTTTTAGAGCATCAGATAGTCCTCTTACGGTCAAATTGAGATCATAAATAATTTGTGGAGGTCAGTGCTTGTTTGGGCAACACTCACAGCCTTAAAAATAAGATTTGGATCCTATTCATATGCCATACAGCCTGGACACATGCCCATGTCCTTGCCCATGTGGCTCACATAGCCTGGTCGTGTGGTTCTAATGCGTAAACAGTGAGTTACATGGCCTGGACACATGCCCATGTCTTTGCTTGTGTGGCTCACATGGCCTGGGTACACGTCTTTGTCTCTGGCCGTGTGGCGTCGATAGTCCCATTTTTTGAAGATTGAAAACACAGAAAAAAAGGGGGTTTCGGCACCCACTCGACATGGACTCGATGCAAGAGCAACAAGGATGAATTATGATCCCTAAACGACAAGAAATTTTCCAACAAAATGATTAATTCGCAGTCAAATCGCTAAAAACTAACATTCCAAAATTGCAACACCAGAACTTTAAATCGAACTTACCGGCCAACAAATTGAACTAAAACGCAGAAATTAGACCCCGTATAGAATCAATGTAACGTAACATGACACAAAAAGAAAAGAACTTGAAACGGTGAAACCGAATTAATAAAGAAGAAAGCAAAAGCATAACGTTAGAAAAAAAATAAAACAATGTGAAACAAAAGGGGGGTTTTTGTTTTGGGAAAGTCTAATTAACTAAAATAAACTACCCCACAAGACAGTTCAATAAAAACATCTCCCTAGCTTTTGCCGAGACTTGAAGCCAAGACTGAAGGGTATGCAAACGCTTAACCATTGAACCAGCAGGCTTATTTTTATCATTAGTTTATCAAAAATAGAACTTATGTCAGGCGATCAAGAGTAAGGGTTTGATAAAAATAGCAAAATTTCAAGGAATAGAGTTTGAACCCAAAACCTCTCACACATGACCAGAATACCTAACTACTGAACAAAATCAATTTCCTTGTCATTAATTTCCAAAATCTAAACTCAAAATTGAAGGATGACCATACTTGGTTTCCAAAACCTAATTTCTTCTAACCCAATTTTTAGGGTGTTACACAAAGATAAGTGACTAGAATGTAACCCGAGATAAACAAAAATGACTATTTTAGTAGTTTACTCGAGTTCAAATTTATACATGCTTGAGAACTATCTAATGATATTAATCATGAATTTTTTACTATAGCCTCACTAAGAAAGCAGGTAAAAGATTCTTTAAAACTATGAATTAGTTTTGAAAGAAAATTATGATAATGGAAAAAAAATTATGATTAGATATGGTTGTACTCCTTGAAGTGAATGTAGCATTACATGATCAATCTTAAAAAGGATAAAGTTATAGCTATGGTTATGAGCATGTTTTTTGATGGGCTAGTATGAGTATAATAATCACTATAACTATAATGATTATAATATTTTTTTTCTCTCTCCTATAAAGTGGAATGATAAATTTAAATAAGAGAATCACTAAAGTTTTCCAAATAACCCTTCAAAGAGAATAAAAATATTTATGTGATACTCAAAGATTATTTGACACATTTGATTTATCACTTTTGATCATTGAAGTCAATTTGAAAATTTTGACATATTTCCTAAAGTGAATGTAACACCCCACACCCGTACCCTATGCCAGAACAGAATGCAAGGCGTTACCTAACTTGAACACATACATTCACACGTTTTCGAGTCACCATAATTAGGTCAAATTTAAAACTTTTCTGATCTTTATCAAATCTCCATAATAAAGGCCTACGAGGCTCTAAACATTCAATTAAAACCATTTGGGAAAGTTTCGGATCTTCCCACAAACTTTGAAAAATATTACTAAATACAGGGGCACATGCCCTATGGGAGAGGCAACACGCCTGTGTGACCATTTCAACATGGTCGTACTGTTGGCCCGTGTGGTCCACACGGCCTAAGCACCTAGGGACACACCCATGTCCTCCACTTGTAACGCCCCAAAAATCCCGAAACCCAAAAATCTCAAAATCGTGAATTTTTATTTTTGTGCTTAGCAATTCCGGTTAAGTGTTAATTACGCAAGGGTAGGTCTTAGACAAAGTTTGAGTTTGAATTAGGAGGTAGAAGAAATTATAATTTAATTATTAAAAGAATGAGGGTTGGCAAGTAGTTGGGGTTTTAAATAAAGATAGGGGAAAATAACATAAAAAATCCTTGTGGAGGAATGACTACGTGACGCCACTTAGAGTGTAGGGAGGTGGCGTTAATAGATAGCAATGAGGTCCAAGGTTCGAATCCTAGCTTAGTGTTTTTAGAAGTTTAATTTTAGCCTTCTAGAAGGTTGGAAGTGGCATAAAGATGGACTCTAAGGGGAGTGTTCAGGAGAGAAAATTAAGGAAAGGATCAAGGGGTTATTAGGGAGAAAAATGAGGAGATGAGAAGGGGGAACTGATGGAGCCAAATGGGGAACTGAGGGCATAATTCGGCTATAAGGGCCATAAATAAGTTCCGAATGCAAGGTTACAAGGCTAGTGCCGAGTTTCCTTCACCCTGTTACCGAAAACCCTTTTCCCTAAAAGCCAAAAACCTTTTTGTTTTCTTTCTTTTCTTTCTGTCGATTTCTCTAAAAGTCGAAAACCCTTATTCTCCTTTTATTTTTCTTGTGCTAATTTCTTTGTTTCACTTTTGGGTTTGGCCGATTTTTCTTCCTCTCTCCCTTGGTGCCGAATAAGCAATTATGCCATTCAGATCTCTAGAGCCGAATACTCTTTGACCGAATCTAGTGTAAGTGTTACTCTTCCAATCGATTTTCTTTGCTAAGTATCGAATATTGTCCCTTACTCTTTCTAATCGACTGTGGTAGGGAATTATATTGGATCTCGAATCATAGCTCTCTGCCGAAACTGCTCTTTAGGTGTTCACGATCTTAGTAAGTATTCCTCTCCCATTGGCTAAAGTGGCCGATTGTTCATAGTTAAGGTAAGGGGACTTGTGTTGGATACGAGTCACCTATTATTCTATTTTAATAGTTAAGATTGGTGCAGATCTAGGAGTTGATCGTGGTTAGGGATTTAAGAAGGGGTTGTTATACTTATCGCGTAAGGTTTGGGGTTAAGGAGATCGCATCACGCTTGCTTACCAGGTGTGTACTTACACTGCACACACTAGTAGATCGGCAAAAGCCGAAATGTCAAAAAGCCGAAATGTCGAAAAGCTGAAATGCTAGAAAGCTGAAAGTTTGGCTACGGTAGTCTTACGAGTGCGCGAATACTCTTAAGGGGGAGACCGACAGGTTGCCTGAGACCCACAGGCGATTCTGTGGACTTGGGTTGTAATTTGGCCATACGGGCCAGAATCGGCTAAATGGGCCCGGTGGGCTGTTGGGCCCATAATAGGCAAAGATTGAATATTGATGTTATGTGATAGGAATCTATATGTGAGCATGGATATGAATGTGACTGGGCCTAATAGGCCATATACAGGTGATTTGGGCCTAATAGGCCATATGAATATGATTGGGCTTAATGGGCCAAATGCAGGTATGTGACTTTGTTTGGGCTTTGTAAGGGGTTCTGGGCCTAGCATATGATAACTACATAAGACTTAATTAATATTTTACGACTGTGGATAGGTCAAAGGGTTAAGGTGTGGCAACGGGTATATGCATGTCTAGGATTGGATCCAAGGAAAGCTTGGTACTTAAGCAGTCTTAATGACCCACCTCCTCTTATCTGGAATCCTACCTGATGCATAGTATTCGTTCATCTTATCTCACGGGACTTGTTAACAGGCCAAGGTAAGTGGAAACTATAATTAAGGGAAAATTATCGAAATGCCCCTAAGGGCGAAAATGACCAAAATACTCTTAAGTGTTGAATGTAAGTTTTATGGATGTGACATGCATACATATGATGTTCTGCTTAGGTTGCATATGGGGTGAGAATTATGGAACGGAGGGAGTATATAAGGGTCGCATGGTTGCTTAACAATCGTGGATCCACCGACGACTTTTAAGGCCAGTATGTGATTGGCAGCTTACTGTAACTTGGGTAGTTCCGCAACCGGGCTACCATTGATGTGTATTGGTTGGGTGGGTCGATATTTATATCCCCACAGGTTGTGAAAAGAGGGACGAAGCAGAAGTGTACCGGTTGGATTATTGGAGTCGGTTGCACTGCAATGCATTGCATGTTTAATGTATGATGACTTTTGAATGCTTGTTTTCGTCGAGGGTTGTACACATTGAGTTTGAGAAAACTCACCCCCTCTTTTATTTTATTTTCAGGTGATGCTCAGTAGAAGGTTCGATGTTTGGAGGGACTCTAGGTGGCTAGCTAGCAAGATACTTTGGACTTGTTTTTCTTTCTAGAGCTTGTCAGTTTCTATGTTATTAAGTACTTTTCAAATCAAATTGTAATAGGGCTTCCACTTTATTATTATTTGGATTATTATTTTTATGTGATGCAAATATAAGAAGTTGAGCATGGTTTCTTAAACTATAGTATGACTTTTCTATGTTTCTGCAACTACATTTTAAAATGACATGTTTTCATAAAATCATATATTTTAAACAAGTGATTGAAAGGAGTTTTTTTAAGGATAGTTAAGGTTTCTTTTATTTTAAGAAGGATTTTCAATGAAAACACAATTTTCGCTTAAACACTTCAATGTGATGCGCCAGATTCGGCCATAACGTCAAGGCTGGGTTTGGGGTGTTACACGTTTTATGCTGTCTATGCATAATACAACTGTTTCGAAAGAAAGAATGTTGCTATTGCATTCTATTCTACAAGGAAGACAGATAAATGTAGGGAAGATTACATTCCAAGAGGTCCATAGGTGTGCTGATAAGAATGCTGGGAGTTTGAATTTTCCTTCCCTTATTTATGCCTTATGTAAGACGACAAATGTGCATTTAGATGATGTCGAGGACATTACCCCCAATAAGGGTGGGATAATGAGAACAATTTTTGCCAAGCTACGAGGAATTGAGTTTTTCGCGTAATCCCAGCACAGTCAAGCTTCCTCTACCACGTGTATTCCTACAGCAACATCTCTCACCTCTCATGACCAGAAAATATTGACTTCTCTAAAACAGTTAGAATAGACTCACTAAGAATTTATATCATATAAATTTAAACCCATAATTATTTTTTTAAAATTTATTATGATTTTCCAAAGTCAGAATAGGGGAACCCGAAATCATTCTGACCTTGTCTCACAAAAATTCAAATATCTCATAATATGAAAATTTTTTGATTACACCATTTCTTCTATGTAAAACTAGACTCAATAGAATTTAATTTCATATTTTATTCAACCTCTAAGTTAATTTCCACAATTTTTGGTGATTTTTCAAAGTTGAACTACTGCTGCTGTCCAAAATTGTTTTAGTGAAAAATGTTGATAACTAAGTTTATAACACATTCACTTCCTTTCAATTAAACCCTATACATGCCATATGAAACTTAAGATGCATAATAAAATTTACCGAGTTAATCTGGATAGTGTGCCCTGATGTGTTGATCCGATCCACCAATTTCACGTAACACACAAGAGTAAGCTTTTGAAAGCTTAGTAACCTCATAGGCATAGAAAAATAAATCTTATCGAACATTACACATAATCATATAACATTTAATTTTACTAAATCCTCCTGTAAATCACAAAATCATTAATAAACTCATTTGATTGATGTCAATGTCACTATTCACCAATTCTTAATCTTTTGGGCCCATTTCTCATTTACTTCATAGTCAAATTAGGGAACGATTACGGAATTGAGTACTTCGTTATCACAATGCCATAGTAAAACTATGGTCTTGCAGATAGTCACATATTACACACTGAAGCCATAGCCCAGCCATGGTCTTACACAGATTACATATCACACTGATGCCATATCCCAGATATGGTCTTATACAGTAGCACATATCACACCGATGCCATATACCAGATATGGTCTTATACGGAAGCATATAATCACATCTCTCCGATGCCATAGCCCAGCTATGGTCTTATACGGAAATCACATGATCACATCACACTGATGCCATAGCCCAACTATGGTCTTATACGGAAATCACATATCACATGTTGCCATGGTCCAACTATGGTCTTTTCCGTCAATTTGTCTTAGCCACTGAACGAAAGTACTCAAATCCGTTGTTCAACTTAATTTGTACTTTTATTCAAATATCATTTTACAACTATCACAGTTTAATGACATTCATATGCAATAATATACTATATCATTCATGAAATTTTCATATCAAAACATTAAATTTAGCCATATGAACTTATCTAGGCAAATTCGCAAAAGTCATACAAGTTCAGAGACTAATCGGTTATTTTCTCTTTTCCACGATTCACTTCGGGTTCTTGATCTATAATTGTAAAATCATTCATTTATTAGCATTCATTTCAATTTTTCTCTACTTCACAATTTATACCCTTTAATTCCATAAATTACACTTTTGCCCCAAATTTTACAATTTTTACGATTTAGTCCCTACTCAATTAACCCATCAATTGAGCTAATTTTTCTCAATTAACACTTTATTTATTCATTCTAAGCTACTACAAAACCTTTAAAAATTAGAATTTCAGCACCAAACCTTAATTCACAATTTTTTTCACAATTAGGTCCTAAAATCAATTTCTATCAAAATTACTTAATAAAATCATCATATAATAAAATAAGAATTTCAGTTTAATAATAATTCATCATAATCATACAACACTTATTCATGGTAACTTTTAAAGTCACCCATAAAATCAAAAACTAATGAATTGGATAGTTGGACCTAATTGTAAAAGTCACAAAAACATAAAAATTACTAAGAAAAAGTAAAAATTGTACTAAGAAAAAGTAAAAATTGAACTCACATATGTCAAAATATGAAAAACCAGCAACTTCCAGTCCTCCCATGGCGTTTTTGCTGAAGAAAAATGATGATATATCTAGATTTTTCAATTTTGTCTTTATTTTATATGTTTAATTTGCAAAATTTCCAATTTTGCCCTTGTTTCTCTTTGTCTTTTTGCTGATTTTCTTGCCCAAACCATCCAGCCCATATAATTTGGGTCTAATTCCTTTTAAATCCCTCCTTATTCATCACTTAAGCTATTTAATCACTTTACCAAATTTTGCACTATTTTCAATTTAGTCCTTTTTAATTAATTGACTAGATAAACGTTAAAATTTTCTAACGAAAATTTAATACTAACTTAATAACACTCCATAAATATTTATAAAAATATTTATGGCTCGATTTATGAATTCGAGGTCTCGATACCTCGTTTTCAATCTGATTTACCTAATTAATTCTTTTAAATCACAAAATTCACTAATTAAAAAAAATACTTATATAATCACACTTGACTCATAGGTATTAATTTATTAAATTTTCAACTCACTCGTCGGATTTAGTAATCTCGAATCACTGTTTCTGACATCACTGAAAATTAAACTGTTACAACTGTATCCCCCTTTAGGGATTTTTGTCCCCGAAAATCTTACTAGAAGAAGTTGCTTTCAACACTCAAACACTTTTACTAACTTTTCAGAATCACAATTTGATTTGACCTCGAATATTTTTTTAGTCACCTTTGAACTCTAGAGCACAATGTTGGAACATACTGTCAAAATTCTGAATTACCCTCTTAGGAACACATATACTAGCTGATCTGTCAAATAAAAACTCTGTACCTACTGAAATGGTCATACAGATCTTTCTTTGTCAAATGATCAACCATAAACTAAATAACATTTTCCTTTTCGATGTTAATGACAATCTCAATTCGAAATCTATAGTCATTTTATCTCATAACACACTAGTGTTATCACTGACTATAATATCCTAAATGCTCTTGATGTTCGGCTTACTTGCTAACAAATAGACATCTGAACATGAACTCAAAAATGTTATGTAACGGTCGTGCAATCACTAGCACATCTAACTCACAAGAAGATAATAAAGATCTTGATAATTCCTCAGAGAAAGCCACAAGAAAAACACTGCTTACAGACTCTAGGCTTCCATCATAACAGAGATAATATATTTCCCGCATGTATAAAATGAAATCATAATCAGTAGAAACATAAGAATAGTCTCATATAAATTTTTACCATCGACTTCATTCCAACATATTAGAATGGAACTCCAAAGAAATGAAGAAATACTGATCATAAACAGACCAAACCAACAGGGCTTTCGTATAGCTAGCATTCTCACAACATAAGAACTCCATCAAAAACTGAACAACCACACACATATATCTGAGAATAAAAGAATATACATAATACCTAGGAAAGATCATCATATTCATTTCAACTATAACTGTCACACACAGACATCTTTACTACTCAATTATCATTTCCCTGACTAATTCTGTCATCATTAACCTGCATCATTTCATTCACTAACGAAAACCAATTCGAGAAAAACTTTAGCAAACACATACTTTAAACATCATATCTGAATAAGTCGATTAGCCAAGGTTAAATTTTTCTTTAACCGTGACATTATGTAATCTGAATGATCTTTAGAATAATCTAATATCTTTTTCAAAATTGTATTCACTTGTCAAACTATTTTCAACTCCGTCGGCATTATTAATTATTCCACTACTGTACTTTTCAGTTTCACACTTGTGAACTTATTCAACATAATTCTCGTGAATTTTCGTTATAAAATACCACATTGGTAAGGGGGTGAGGTCGTAAAGCCTCTAACTGGACTCTCATAAATACACACATATGACTTAGCATTTATCATCAACATCGTATCCTCACAATTACATAATTCACTTCAAGCAAACTAACATACATAATTATGTTACACGAACTTTTCAATTATCCTTTTCAAACAAGTGTCTTTAAACATACATTCCATAAATTTTGAGTAAGTTTACTCATAGCATTTACTTAATCAAACAAGTCAGGCACATAACATCATATGAATGCCACACAAAAATAGATAAGCTTATCACAGTATAAACTTTCTTTTCATTCACGTTTCCACATTTCTCAACTTTTGGTTATCTCATTTCGTACATTATCACATACATATCATGAACTTCTATTCATACCTTTCTAAGTTCCGTCTCATCATAAACACATTTCAAATATCTCAATATAATTTTTAGTACTATTGAAAATAGCTTGGTTGGAAAGCATCTCTGCCTATAAGTAAAACAAAGATTAGATCGGATCATACACATCACACTATCACAGATTTATATGGCATGTATTTCTAGACACTTTACACATCTCATTCATTCCAAGAATCGGCTAAACTGAAGCTTTAATACCAATAAATGTAACACCCCTAACCCATATTTGTCACCAGAACAAGGTTACAGGATGCTACCGGAGTTTATAGAATAATTACACATAATTCTACTATTTGCTCATATTCCAGTCAAGCTATCTTTTCGAGTCATAGTCACTAAATTATTTATATATTGAGCTACAAGACTCCAAATTAAGTTCCTCTAATTTTCCCTGAAACTAAACTTACATATCTTCTTACCATAAAATTTTCAGAATTTTTGGTTTAGCCAATAAGTACAGTTTATTCTTCAAAGTCACCCCAATTTGCTATCAGACGGTTCTGACCCCTCTTCACTAAAGATTAATTATTTCCTCATACGAAATTTGGATAATATTATTGTTTGTTTCTTTTGAAAATAGACTTACTAAGTATTTTAAGCATGTAAATTTAAACCCATGATTATTTTTTTTCAATTTATTATGATTTTCCAAATTCAGAACAGGGGAACCCGAAATCATTCTGACCTTGTCTCACAAAAATTCAAATATCTCATAATACGAAATTCTTTTGATTACACCATTTCTTCTATGTAAAACTAGACTCAATAGGATTTAATTTACTATTTTATTCAACCTCTAAGTCGATTTCCACAATTTTTGGTGATTTTTCAAAGTTGGACTACTGCTACTGTCCAAAATTGTTTTAGTGGAAAATATTGATAACTAAGTTTATAACACATTCGCTTCCTTTCAATTAAACCCTATACATGCCATATAAACCTTACGATGCATAATAAAATTTACTGAAGTAATCTGGATAGTGTGCCCTGATGTATTGATCCGATCCACCAATTTCACGTCAATAATTTAGCCATATGAACTTACTTGGGCAAATTCGCAAAAGTCATACAAGTTCAGGGACTAATCGGCTATTTTCTCTTTTCCACAATTCACTTCGGGTTCTTGATCTATAATTGTAAAATCATTCATTTATTAGCCATTCATTTCAATTTTTCTCTACTTCATAGTTTATACCCTTTAATTCAATAAATTACACTTTTGCCCCAAATTTTATAGTTTTTACAATTTAGTCCCTACTCAATTAACCCATCAATTGATCTAATTTTTCTTAATTAACACTTTATTTATTCATTATAAGCTACTACAAAACCTTTGAAAATTAGAATTTCAGCACCAAACCTTAATTCACAATTTTTTTCACAATTAGGTCCTAAAATCAAATTTCTATCAAAATTACTTAATAAAATCATCATATAATAAAATAAGAACTTCAATTCCATAATAATTCATCATAATCATACGACACTTATTCATGGTAACTTTTAAAGTCACCCATAAAATCAAAAACTAATGAATTAGATAGTTGGACCTAATTGTAAAAGTCACAAAAACATAAAAATTACTAAGCAAAAGTAAAAATTGAACTCACATGTTTAATTTGCAAAATTTCCAATTTTGCCCTTGTTTCTCCTTGTATTTTTGCTGATTTTCTTGCCCAAACCATCCAGCCCATATAATTTGGGTCTAATTGCCTTTTAAATCCCTCCTTATTAATCACTTAAGCTATTTAATCACTTTACCAAATTTTGCACTATTTTTAATTTAGTCCTTTTTAATTAATTGACTAGCCAAACGTTAAAATTTTCTAACGAAAATTTAATAATAACTTAATAACACTCCATAAATATTTATAAAAATATTTATGGCTTGGTTTATGAATTCGAGGTCTCAATACCTCGTTTTCAACCCGATTTACCTAATTAATTCTTTTAAATCACAAAATTCACTAATTAAAAAAAATACTTCTATAATCACACTTGACTCATAGGTATTAATTTATTAAATTTTCAACTCACTCATCGGATTTAGTGATCTCGAATCACTCTTTCCGACATCACTGAAAATCAGGCTGTTACACGGTGCCTCTCTAGCCTCAACATTAAGCATATGGCCAGATGACGAAGACTTGGCTCGAGTACCTCTACGGCCTCTGTCACGGCCTCTTGTACCCCTTCCACGAGTACCTCTGGTGCTCATTATCGAATTGCGTTTTATCTTTATTAACAGTTTTATGCATCAGTTTACAGTTCCAGTGTTTATTAAAGAATATTTTATGGAAACAGTATTAGTAATTCAGAGTTCATTTTTGCAGATCATAGTCTTACTATAGTTTTAAGTTTACCCTAAATAGAGTATTTTAGTACAGTCTACTACCTACAGTAGTTTCAGCATTACAGTTTAAACAAACAACAGTTTCAGAAGACTTACAGGATCGGCGCCAGAGACTCAGTGTACCACACATTCAGTAAAACATTTCCAAGTATTTCAAATCATTTGAAATAATTCTTTTTCAAAATTTCAAGTTTAAAAGAAACCCAAATCCACCGTCAAGTTTTGCAACTTGACTTTGATACCACTACATGTAACACCCCAAACCTAGCCTAGACGTCATGGCTGAATCTGGCGATGTCACATTAAAGTGTTTTTCGTAAAGTGCAAAATTGTTAAAAACCCATTCTCTATTAAACCTTTTTGAAAGACCTTGAAGATGATTTCAAGGCTTGTTGTTTATTTTCAAAATTTAAGTCGTTTGTCAAAAATTAATCATATTAAAACATCGTTATTTATTTAAAAATGTTGTTTCTCTTACGGAAGCTTTTGAAACATGTTGCGTAACCGTGATGTTTTGAAAAACACTTATCTTTTGAAAATCCATGCCCTACTGCTAGCAGATATAAATCGATATAAATAAAACCCCAAATTAAAGATTTAAAAAATTAAAGAGGTCTTATTACATAAAAATACCCAAATAAAACTACTTATAAATTAAAAGTCAAATATGGAAGCGTAAGCTATTGTGTGGCCACCTTCGAGTCCCTCGTAGCACCGATCCACCTAAGGATTACCTGCGCAGATAAGCAAAAGGGTGAGCTTACGAAAACTCAGTGTGTAATCCCTTAATAAACAAACAGTGAAACATACAATGAGCAAAGACAGTCCAGGTCGAAGCCCATATCAGTAACAGTTCAGTTTCAGTTAGGGCCATAGTCCAATACAGTAACAATATCAGTGTGGGCCTTAGCCCATTTCAGTGACAGTAATAGTACAGATATGCAATCAGAAATCCTACCCAACCAGCCTCTACCCTACACTCCGTCCTACCCTACACTCCATGTAGGGATAAAATCAACCCACTCATCCCTACACTCCAAAATAGCACCGGTTGCGGTACTAAACAGTATTTGCAGCAGAGCTGCCAGTACAGTATACTTCCTCCAATCAATATAACCCATCCCCATGCAATATGTCATGCACCGTCTCATAATATCTTACATGTATGCAATATATATAAAATGGCATGCTCGATTACAATCACAAATCTCATAAGGGCGTAATAGTCATTTTACCACATAGGGGCATAACAGTTATTTTATCAATTTAGGGATCTAGGTATACTTACCGACACAATAGTAGGTCCACAGTCGTCTAAGACGACCCGTGCAACCTTAACAATCAAACAGTGAAAATGGGCCCAAGGCCTATAATGCGGGCCCACGTAGGTCCACCTAGCCCAGAAGTGGCCTTGGCCATGTGGAATACATGGCCTGGCCTGATATTCTCCACACATTCATGTGGTTTACCCGTGTGGGGCCCACACGGCCCGTTTCGGCTCACCATGGCCCAAATCAGCCCCAGGCCATGAAAACGCTCATGGCCAGCCTTAATGATCATACACCCTCATTTAGACGTTCAGAATATCACATGAGTGAGCGTACGCTCGTGTAGCGTCAACGGTCCCCTATTTCGGCTTTTGCTGATTTACGGTTATGGCAGTGTTTTTACACACCTTGATGTAAAAGTGTGCAACTGGACCACAAGTGTAACACCCCAAACTCAGCCTAGACGTTATGGCCAAATCTGCGATACCACATTGAAGTGCAATTTGAAAAGCATCGTTTTGTTGAAAAATCTATACTATATAAAAACCCTCGTAGTGATTTTTTACAAAACTTTATGGTATCTTGTTCGTTGTTAAAAACTCAAGTGGGTTTAGCAAAAAGTTTAATCATTTTAGATTGTTATTGCACTTTAAAAACAATGTTTTCTTGCGGAAGCTTTTAAAGTATGTTGCAATGGCGTGGTGTTTTGAAAGTATTTAATCTTATGAAAAATTGCGACCTACTTCTAACTGACATGATCCAAGATAAATAAAACCCAAATCAAAAGTAAAACTTTAAAAAGGCCTTATTACATAAGAAATACCCCAAATTAAATGCCTTAAAGATTAAAAGTTTAAAACAGAAGCAAGAGCAGTTGTGTGGCCTTCATCGAGTCCCTCGCAGCACCGATCTGCCTAAGGATTACCTACACAGGAAAGCAGAAGGGTGAGCTTATGAAAACTCAGTGTGTAATCCCTTTATAATAGTCAGTCAAATAGTAGGGAAATATAGTTTGGGCCTAAGCCTATTTTAGTGATAGTCCAATATCAGTTAGGGCTATAGCCCATTACGGTATCAGTATCAGTGTGGGCATTAGCCCACTATAGTAACAGTAACAGAAATGCAATCAGAAGTCCTACCCATCCATCCTATACACTCCACTCCGTCCAGCTCTACACTCCATGTGGGGATAAAATTAACCTACCCATCCCTACACTCTAAAATATAGCACCGATTGTGGCACTAAATAGTATTTGTAGTAGAGCTGCCAGTACAGTACATTTCCTCCAAACATATCAAACCCACCCCCATCAGCATGTCATGTCATAATATCATACGTGTATGCAAAATGTGTAAGAGTATGCCTAAAGATCAATCATGAGATGGTTGTAATAACATACTTGATTTACTATGTTTATTAATATAAGGCGTTGCCATTATTATTTCAGTTTCTTTTCTGTGTGTATAAATAAAATATTTTATAATAATGTCTTGAGAATAATATGATTATTCTTAAAAGGTCCTTAGTCAAGTATTATTGTTGACTAGGACAACAATAATGCATTAAGACTAACATGTAGTTGATTGATGATAAAGAGTTGTCATTGATATGGAGTGTTAGAATCAATGCATGAATATGTGTGTTAGAGAACAACATATTGGACTGACCCGCTATGAGTATGTTTCTTGGATTATTATGTAATTGTCACAACATTACTCATAGTGATTAATATGTATATGATCCCTAGACTTGAGATCATCATTATCCCAACATCGTGAGCTGTATATTTTGATACAGTCAAGCGTAAACCATAACTAGTTGTTTTATAAAGGCTGATGTTGGATATACCACAATCTATGTAGAGGGATATGGTTGATCAATATAGGATAAGTCCCTCCTACATAATGGGAGTAATATCTTAGGCCACTTGATTGAGTGAGACTAGAAATGCATGGCCATGCTCAAATAAGTTGATATGAGATGTCATACTTATTTGTGTATCATAGTCTATTTAAGGTATCAAGAAACATGGGATGTACTATGCAAGTGTGACTATTCCATGACTTGTGTCCATTCCATTGATAAAGGACTTAAGGATTAATGCATGAAAGGTTAATCACAAAAGGTTATGTCGAATCATGACTTCTTGTAACTTAGGTAGCAATGATGCATTGCTAGATGCCACTCATTGTTTGTAACATTAGAATCGTTCTAGTATTACTGCTAATGTTACAAGAACCTACAAGGTCACACCCTATGGTTGAAATGAACGGAATAAAACATAGTTGGTATTGTGTTTGGTTGTCACATGAATTAAATTAATTATAGAATTAATTTAATTGGGCAATCAAATATCGAACATATTATATGTACAAGGATGTTGTACACATAAGGAGAACATAATTCTATTATATATGAATTTGGTTCGTATATAAATTTAAATAAATATAGTTTATCGAAATCTTTATTATAATTAATGTAATTATAATTTTCGGTTAAAACATTATTATATTTATTTTAATTATGATTATTATGTTCGGATTAAAATTTAATAAATTAAGAATTCGTTATATACATACCAATTATAAGGGGAGTTATATATAGAAAGGGAGAAAAACCCTAAAAAGTGAATATATATACAAACCCGAAGCTTTGCTACTAGGTCTAGCAATCGTCAAGCAAAATATCTCTAAAAATAGTTTTGGGGATTTCTCCCGTTCATTGTCAACTGGGTGGATTACGTAGAGGTCGGGATCATAAAGATTGTGGCTTGGATTCGAAAGCAAAACAGTATTCTCATTGCCGAGGCTACACTGTCTACTCAGATTGAAATTTTGGTAATTTCAAAACTTTTTTCACCCCGATTCGTTCCTCACACATGGATCCATGGATCACCGGAATATATATATTTTTTCCGCTATGCCATGGGGGTACCGGTGTTCCAACAAAATGTCATGCTCAAATACAGTCATACATATCATAGGGGTATATCATTCATGTACCTCACGGGAGTATAACTGTCATTTCATTAAATTGGGGTTTAGGTATACTTATCGACCCAACAGTAGGTCCATAGTCGTCTTGGGCAACCTGTGCAACCTTAACAGTCAAACAGTGATATAGGCCCAAAGCCCATAATGCGGCCCATGTGGGCCCACATGCTCGTGTAGCCCAATAAGCCCAAAAATGACCTTGGTCGTGTGAACTACACAGCCTGGCCCAATAATCTCCACACGTCCGTGTGGTTTACCCGTGTGGGGCCCACGAGCCCATGGGGCCCACACGGCCTATTTTGGCCCAACGTGGCCCAAAACTGCCTAAGCCCATGAAATCGCTCATGGTGGCCTCTATGATCTAACGCGCACATTTTACGCGTTCGAACTACCACACGAGTGAGTGTACGCTCGTGTAGCGTCAATGGTCATACTTTTCTGGCTTTTGCCGATCTATGTTTAAAGCGGTGTGGTTACACACTTGTTTGCGAAAAGTGCCAGAATTCCACGAGCGCCCAACCTACAATCATTCAAGGCATTCAATTAGCTGTTTGACAATAGGGTAAATCACCCTCATCTTTAATACTTAATCCCAAAATAATAGATACTTGCCTTGATTGAACGAGCGTGGTTTAGTTCGCTAAACTGCTGATGAAGGTTGATTACACCCTCCTTGTCGAATAACTGCATTACCAGCGAAATCTATTAATGATGATTGCATAAACGTATGGCTTGAATGACCAGAGATAAGGAAAAAGTAAAGTAATCGGTCAACACCCTATAACACAAGCCATGCACCAAGGATCAACACGTGATAAATAAGGACCACGTTACCTATAACCGAGTGCAGAGAGATATTTGATCACTTCAATAACACTTGTAAGCACCTTTACTCCTCGAGAACTTTTAAAAACTGAAAGGAGCACCACCAATAATAGAGAGGAGGTGAGAAACGGCTAAAAGAGAAGAAAATGGGAGAAAAACCAAAAGGGCAGAAGGGACTTACCACACACTATTTGACCAATCTATGCCTACTAAAGGAAAAAAGGAAAAATGGAGGAAGGAAATCGGTAGGGAAGTAACAAGATTGCCTAAAACTGAAACAAAAGGGAGAGGAAGAAACAATATTCGGCAACACAATAGACCAAAATGGTGGTGGGAGAAGAGAAAGACTTGAAGAAAATGTAACACGAAATAAGCCCTACAATATTCAGCCAAGGTATGGAAAAATAGAGAAAAGAAGAGAATCGGTTAAACCCAGGAGCCAAAAGCCGAACAATTTGAGAGGGGAGAAGGGAAAAATTGGCAAGGGGAAAAATAAAACCCAAAATGCAAACTCGAAAGCACAAACGCAAACACAACAACATTCCTTAGGCACCACTCAATTTCCAAAGAAAAGAATCAACCAAAAGAAGTGTCATACTTACCAAAACTGAACTCAATGAGTACCTAGAGTCCCCAATTGGCACAACACTCTCATACCTTTCAAAATCCCAAATTTTCCTCCCCAAATCACTCAAACCGTCTACCAACCCTTAATCCATACCTCAAGTCCCTCCTCCAATCTCTCAACCATCCAATTCAAATTCCATAACAACTCTGCAGTATTTTGGTCAAACTCTACTACCCACATGGCATAGGCAGTAAAATAAAACCCCCATTGCGCAAACTTGGACTTGAACTTCAAACCTCAAACAATGGTAACATACCACTTATCCCCTGGGCCAGCAGGCTCTTTTCTGTCATGCTTTACCCATTTTATTTAAAAGCCTACTGCTAAGAGACAGTGCTTAATTCTTTAAAAAAGCAAAACTTTTTGCACCTACCCAGGCTTGAACCCAAAACTTCTCAGACACTTCCAGAACACATAACACTGAAGCAGACCAATTTTTGTGTCACCTTCTTACACAACTAAATATTTATGAGTAGCTTCATAACTGTTCCCATACTCAAGACCTAATACTTCTAGGCCCAAAATTCGGGGCGTTACAACAAGTGCTCCAAACCTAGATTCAAACACAATATACCATTAGTCCTTTTAACAATAGGATTAAACGATACCTTTTATAACACTTATCCAAGATATGACTTAATACTTGCCTTGCTAGAATTGTTAAGCCTTGCACACTACAACCAATACAGAAGACTTGTTTCAAGCCCTTAGAGACCACCTGCAGTCCAATCGAACCCCATTACCCTTAATCATATCATTCGTACAAACAGTTAGAACCAAAGTGTAAACCACTTACCGAGAACGCAAACTGATTCTAAGGAAAGGAAGCAATCAGCCTAACCACAAGTTGCAAAGAGGGAAGAGTTGCGAGAGAGAGAAGAGAAGACAAGGTATTCGGCCAAAGGACAACCATCGATTGAGAAAGGGAAGAAAAGTATTCGGTTAAGGGACAAAACTGAGTGAGAGAGAGTGTGTGTGTCTGGCCAAATCAAACCGATTGAAACCTCACTAAGGGCGAAGCGAGGAAATAAATCGGGACAGTAGCAAAAATCAATATACAGCAGTGGAAAATGGGAAAGAAAAATAGTAATAGGACTGCAACTAAATGATAATGACGGCAATAAAATGGACCAAGAGGGGAAGGGAGCAGTCAGAATACAGCTAGGGGACATCAATCAAACCAATAGCACAATCAGTAGAAAGTAAAGGGCTTGAGGAAGAGAGAAGAGGAGAAGAGGGGAAAAAAATGACAAAGGCAGCAAAAAAACTTGGCAAGAGAGAGAATAGGTGACCGAATGTTCAAAGAACAAGAGACAAAATAAAATTTTGAGGAAGAATCTTAATTCGGCACCACTACTCCTTCAATCTCTTGATCCACTCCTCAAAAATCCCCTTCAATCTCTCAACCGACAAATTTGAATTCCCACCAAACTCTTCATTCAAATTTCACTCAAACACTATAGTGTTTCGGTCAAACAGAAGTCTTCCACGGCATCGTAGTAAAATAAAACGCTCAACTTTTGCACCATCAACAAGCCACCTATCCGTTGGACCAGTAGGCCTATTCTGTCATGCTTTACCCAAATTTATTTTAAAAGCCTACTTACTAGAGACAGGATTTATTCTTTAAAAAAACAAAACTTTTGCACAAGCCAAGGCTTGCACCCAAGACTTCTCAAACACTTCCCAGGACACTTAACCACTGAAGTAGACATGCAATTGTGTCACTTTCTTGCATGACTAAGCATTTATGTGCAGCCTCCTAACTGCTCCCATACTCAAGACCTAATACTTCTAGGCCCAAAATTTGGGGCGTTACAGAGATTAAGCTTCATTTTGCACTTGGGCCCCTTGAGCTTAGGCCACTCTCGATGACGTCGAGTTGTGTCGAAACATGATGCAACCAGGTTTGCATCAACAAAAAGAAAAGGATTAGAATAAATAACAATAAAATGAAAAAAAATACTTACCTAAGTTTTCTTGTGTGCAAAAACTATCTCTAGGATCAAAGACATTATTTTGATCCTTCAAATCAACTTCGGTCATGTATGACTCTTTTAAAAACAAGGTATCAACACTAAACAAAGAAGTGTTAGGTACATGAGTCTTCAAGTAAAAAATAAACTATAAATTTATTTTAATATGCATGGTCATCCATAAGAATTTCCAACTATGAGTCAAGAATTTCACATAAATATAAAAATCAAGAAGTTTAATATTATTATGTAAAAATTCATCGTTAAAAGTCAAGATAGAAAATTTTGTTGCAAGAGAAAATATGTAAAATGCTTTAAAATATTATTTAATGCAACAAAATTACTATTTTTAACCTTTAAACATTTAGATAAACCCATAAAATTAGTTGAATTATTAGACCATGGTTTAATGAAATTTGATAAACAAGAAATCATATTATAAGGAAATATTTTACTAACAAAATCAATAGCATACTGATCAAAAACATTCAAGGTATGCCTTCTTAAAATAATTTCTATTATTTTTGTAACACCCTATACCCGACCTGGTCGCCAGGCCCAAATATGGGATGCCACACCGTCATCTCGTCTAATGTATATTAAATAAAAAGCTAGATTCAGGTAAACCGATCCTCTTTTGTTAAGTCGTATAAGTTTCAAGATGTTCCAATAGTTATTTAAACATTGTTACATGTAAATCCTTCGTTAATTGATCATACATATAACCAGAATCATGCATAAGGGCTAATTAGCAAAATTTCATAAAAATGTCCGTAGGTATCGATACTGTGTAACACCCCTCGCCCGTATCCAATGCGGGGACAGGTTCAAGGTGCCACCTGACTTCTCAACCAAATATATAAATCAGGTCGTAAAATTTTGATCAATTTAAAACTTTTTGTTTCGCATACATTTTGTCCCTTAAATGAGCTCATGGGGAGCAAAACATACCTTAGAAATGGATCGGAATTAAACCAAGAACTAAAAAAAAAAACTTAGAAAATTCATGCTTTGCGGCTCCACATGCCCATGTGGAAAAGGCCGTGTGGTCACACACGGTCGTGTGGCTTGGAACACGCCCTTAACCTGTGTGCAACACCGACTATCTAACACGGTCATGACCCACGCCCGTGTGTCTGTCCGTGTTCAAAATTGACTTTGGGACACGGCTATGTCACACGCCCGTGTGACCTGCCCGTATTCCAAATTGACTTTAAATTTAAGTGTAGGAGACACATGGTCATAGCACACGCCCATGGGAGTGAGCCGTATGTCTCACACGGTCTAGACACACACCCGTGTGCCTTATCTGTGTGGACAAATCTAGGCTATTTTCCAAGCCAAATTGTCACCCATTTTTCACCACCTATACAAGATCATTCAACATACTAATCTCACCACAATAGACACCAGTTCATCCATAGAAAGAACATTATAAGCATTTACCAAAATGAATAATGGCCATTATCTAGGCTTAATACAAAATGAAGGGCTTTTGACTTAAGTCAAAATACATAACCAATAATCATTAATACCACATCCTAGTCTAGCCCTATACATGCCACCATAAAAAATATAAATCAAACTATACCGAGTATTGCGGCTGATAATGTGATCGATATCTCTAACTTTAAAGGATCCTTAAGCTAGCTTGATGACACTGAAAGAAAAAGGAAATGAAAGAAAGTAAGCATAAAGCTTAGTAAGTTGCATATAAATAATTATACAACAACAATTTCACCATTTGTTATCATGCTTATAGCTCAAAGATAGACATAACTTAACTTACTCATTATCGTCTACTTGAGTCACATTTTCTAAATTAAGCTCATTACTCATGCTTATCAAATAGGTACCTGTACCACTCACAACATGATCATACTTTCCTTATTAAAATTGAACTATAACTTTCATTGTTGAACCGTTTGGAATACTACTGGATATTCTATGAACCTTCAACATGGGATATGTTGCCGATGCCATGTCCCAGACCTGGTCTTACACTGGCTCTCATATATGCGTACTGATGCATGTCCCAGACATGTCTTACACTGGCACTTATCTTTGTGCCGATGCGTGTCCTAGACACTTCTTACACTGACTATCTCTGTTTTGGCTGATGCATGTCCCAGACATGTCTTACACTGACACTCATCTCTGTGCCGATGCGTGTCCTAGACACGTCTTACACTGGCTATCTCTGTCGAGTTCGATACATGTCCTAAACATGTCTTACACTAGCACTCATCTCTGTGCCGATGCCATGTCCCAAACATGGTCTTATACTGGCTCTCATAATGTGGCCGAAGCATGTCCCAGACATGTCTTACACTGGCGCACAAATCACCCAATGTCTTGGCACGAATATCCAGTTCGTATCCTAAGGTTTCAACGGGATCTTTCTACTATCTCAAATATCACTAAGCATTCTCAATTTATAATTTAGCAACTCATACAATATCAATTCAATGACAATACGAATACATGTGTTAACAGTGTAGTTGTATTATTTACATACAACTTACCATGGATTACAAAACGTACTCGACTAGTCGGTTTGCTTGGCCTTTCCCCGATCTAGGTTCGGATTTGGTAAATCTTGATTTATAATGACAATATGCACTCATTTAGTCAATAATTATAATTAGGCAATCATCAATTCACATCTTTGGTAAAATGACAATTTTGCCCCTAGACTTTGACAAAATGACCATTTTACCCCTATGCTCGAAAGTCAATTTTTTTATCGATTTTCTTTGTATCTTAGGCCTAACTGAACTATTTTTACTCTTATAGAAACTTCAAATTCTTACTATTTCACATATTTATCAACTATTTTACAACTTTTGCAAAATAGTCCCTTCATCAAAGTTGTTCATGACATAACTAGGACTCATATTCTTCCATAAAAACTCAGCAAACATCACAAATCCTTTCATGGTAACACCCTAAAATTTCAATCATTTTGTAAAATAGACCCCTCATTTGAAAGCCTATGCTTCAAGGGTTTAAAAAATGTGAAAATCATTAAGAGAAACTTTCAAAATCACTTACTTGAGAGGCTTAATGTTGCTGAAAATTTTGAAGCTTTCAAAACCCTCCTATGGCTGGTAAATATCGATGGAGAAGAAGAAAATTGAGAGGAAACGGCCTTTTTTTATTTAATTTAAAACTAGTCAAAATTGATGACCTCATCTTCACCTAATTTTGACCTTCTCTTCAATTTGTCTCCCCATGGCCGGCCAAGCTATATCACAAGGGTCTAATTACCCTTTAAAGACCCTAAATTTTAGTCCTCTAGCTATTTAATACATATAGGTACTAAAATGCAACTTCTGCCTTTTATGCGATTTAGTCTTTTTTCGAAATTGGGCTCACAAACATTAAAATTAACTCTCCAAATTTTTCATACACTAATATAATCATGCTATAACCTCATAATATTAAGAAAATAAAATTTCTAACTTTAGATTTGTGGTCCCGAGACCACTATTTCGACTAGGCCCTAAATCGGGCTATTACATACTGACATCTAGGTATTGATATTTTCCTTAAATGGTATCGATACCAGTTGCAAAAATGATACCAAATGAGCATACTGTTTCTCGATTAAAAACCTAACTATCGGAATATATTAGTACCACCAAACATAGTATCAATATTTCTTCCCCGAGTATCGATACTCAGACAAAGATATCGATACCAAATCTCTATTTTATTTTTTGTATGTTTTAATTCACCAAGGTATCGATTTTCAAAGCACAATATCGATACCTCTACTACTGGAGCTAAAGATACAACATAGAAAAGCAAGTACTTCATCTCAAATAGTTCCTAAACAACATGTATCAAGTACTAAGTTAAATAACCATTCATGCGACTTAATCAAATGTACAAAATACCAAAAGCGAGTCCGAACAACTATCATCAATCCAACATCAATGTTTATAGTCCTAAGCAATATTAATAACATGACACTTTAGAAACCAAGTCAATTATTTAGAAATCAACATAGCTATAATAAGTTAACCACATTGCCTATTTTCCCAAAACAAATAAAAATGATGTAGCACATACGAAGAATAACTAGACTTCCTTGGATCACTTCCTTAGAAACCACATCACCCATACCGTGATGTCACTAATCTGCATAGGTTGAAATGAGTGGGTGATCTTCGACAAGCTCAGTGAATGCAAGAATTTCTACAATGCAAACATGTCATTATGCAACACGACCAATCAATTACTCACAAGTACCTCATTCTTAAGTCTAGCACCATATAGTGTTTACTCATGCATCGTTTAATAGGTCATTCTCAAAACGCACATATATATACTCATTCAAGCATAGAACATATTCCACACAATTACATAAAATACGATAAGATGGCACTTGGATTATGAAACATATAGTGAGCTCTATCAGCACACATCAGATACACGAATCTCTATTACACCACATAGACTCATTGAGTCAAACATGTCCCAAAAGTGAAGCATATATTTAACACTCTCTTTATTTCCCTTCACATGTCCCGTTGAATTGAGCTTAGCTCTCATTCCCTTATCCCTCCAAAAATGTCCCAGGCCTCAATGCCCAAAACCACTATTCATATAAGTGAGTTATCACAATCCTATGGTATACCAACTATATCCAATGGTTCCAAGATCACAAGAAAATAATATCCAAAAATTAAACATATTACTTACCAATTATTCATGCACTATCACTGCATATAAGCATCTTTTGTAAAACACTAGCATAGTCATATAGCATATATATTGCACATTTATTTCATGTATATAATTGCACCTTACACAATGGTCACTATATTCACATACCACTTTTTGTGTACATTACATAATCACAAAATCACAAGATTAGGGGTTTAGGCTACATCTAAATTCCAATCAACACATGACTCGTGTTTATGAGTAGCAATTCCATACACTTACCACTTTATGCTTTTGTCAAAAACCAAGGCTCAACTAACGCTTCCCTATCTCATAGTAAGCTCTAACAAATATGAAGCTTTACACACATAAATCACACAACAACCATAGTCAAATATCAACCATGAATCCACTCAAACCAACTAGAACACAAGCTTTAAGCTAAGTTCTCATTTAACTTAAACTATTAAGATAACAAACTTTATATACTAATATCTCAACCTTTTTGCTTAAAATTAGTTTCATTCATCTATTTAATCATCTACGCCTAATTCACAACCTTAAAACTAGAAAAATCTACTCAATTCATGGTATCAACATTTTTCGGCATCTTTTAGGCAATTTTCACAAAATTCATTAAAACATGAGAAATCATTAACGAAACTTCAAGATAAGTTTAAAAACCTTCTAATCATGCTAAAATAAGATGAAAACACTTTGAAACCAAATTTTGACTCAAAATCTCGAAATCCACCATTAATGGTTCAATTTTTAACTTTTATTTAAAACATGCAATTTGAGGGCTATTAATTCAGTTTTAGAGTCTAAATAGGATTAAAAACCAATGGATACATTAATGATTACCTTTTTTGAAAGATTGAATGAGTTTTGACATAAATCCAAAAAACCCACGTTTGAAGAAGATGGTGAAACCTATGGAGTTTTGGGTGTTTTTCTTGGAGATTTATGATGGTAAATGACTTAGGAATGATAGAAAATCAAGGTGTTGCGGTTTGGGAGTCAAAAATCAATGGAATGGTGAGGAAAAGAACAAGGGGTAGCAAGCACAAACTTGAAGAACAACTATCGTGACTTTGGCTGAAAGTAGGGGTTTTTTAGGTTCAATTTTAAAATCTGGTTTAATTGCCACATAAACGCTCACTATTTTGACTCTATTACAAATAAATCCTTTCTCTAAAATTAAGGGTTTCTAGAACATTTTTTCAAAAATTGGTTTGACAGTTAAGATGCCAAAGTCGAAAACATTATCGGGTAACAACCTTAGGCCCTGTTTTGAGGTGTTACAATTTCCTTACCTTTCTTACCTTGTGGCACTTGTGAAGAATTATTAATGTTCAACTTACCTTTCTTCCATGAGTGAAATCGTCTATCGATGGTAGAGTAATAAAATTGAGAGTTCGTCAATGGATCCTTGAAGTCTTGCAATAAAGAAACACCATTAAACAAATTTGAGTTAGGGTAAGTTAAAACATAACCATTCCTTACTTTTGTATGTGTATTTTCTTTCTTTTCATATTTTCTTTCCTCGTGAGAACTCTCCAATTTTTACCTCATATGAATTTTCATTCACCAAATTTGGACCATCAAGTAAACTTTTATCACTCAAGGTCTTTTTTCTCTCGGTCTTTTCACATGATTATTCAATTCAATACAATACATCTCAGTAGGAGAACATGATGTTTCTATCTCATATAACTCTATATATTTGAGGAAAAAATTTCTCATTATCATCTTTTTTTTATTCACAAAGTTCGCCATCACTTATCTCTTTTCCACTAAAGTAAGAATCAACAAAAGGTACAAAGTCATACTTACTTTCTTCTCTTGTTGGATATTTAATTGGACATTGGAAACCTTTATGATCTTCTGAACTACACCAATAACGTTGCACAAAAGGTGATAGCTCAATCCTATTCTCTCTATTTGGATATTTAGTTGGACATCGGAAACCCTCATGATCTTTTGAACTACACCAATAACATTTCAGGACAGGTGAGAGATTAATCTTACTCCTATTTCCGTTTGACCATCTTCCCTTATCAAATAGTTCCTCTATTTGCCTTTGGAACTTCCCAATCATAGTATCACGAATCATTGTGAAAGCTTGAAAAGAACACAAAACTCAAGAAAGAAAAAATTAAACAAACCTCACTATTATGCATTGTAAACTGAAAAATATATAGGATTTTTCCTATGCAATTTATCACCTTTTTACTTAAATTCATTGTTAAAACTAAGAACTTGTTTAATAAATAAATGAAATATATGAAAATATGAAATTAGGACATAGAAATTATTAAAATGTGATTTTATGCGTAATTATATAGTTTTCATGCATAAAATGGCTTATTTTATATTTATTTGAACATATTATATTTTTAAGACATAGAATGGGCCATGCATGATTAAATTAAATAATAAAATATAAAATTATATTTAATAATTCATTTTAAAACATTTCATTAATAATTTGGGTTTTAATTAGTTATTTATTTTATTCTTTGGTCCTTTAATTTATTGATTTATTTTGGACAGGTCTGATAGCTTTGTTGGATTACAAAAACTGTCCAAGTTGAAGATTAAGTCAACCCAATTTTGGCTACACATGGCTGTCCACATAAACCACTTTTTGGTTTAATTACACAAGGTTCTTGCAATGTTGAAGAAATTAGAGATTTGCCCGAAGATTTATGTAACACCCTGAATTTGGGCCTAGAAGTTTTGGGCCTTGAGCATGGGAGCGGTTGAAGGTAGCTTGTAATATTTTGTTTTGCATGTAAATTTCGTTAATGAAGGCTTGTTTTAGTGGTTAAGTGTGCTGAAAAGTGTTGGAGAAGTCCTGGTTTCAAACTTAGACTCTAGCAAAAATTTTGGTTTAAGGTGAATCAAACCCTGGGTGTAGTAGGTAGGCCTTAAGAATATTGTTGGAGAAATTGTGCCACAAAAAGCCTTGTGGTCTAGTGGCAAAGTAGCGCCACATAAGAGGCAGGAAGGTGGCGTCATAGAGTTGGCAAGGAGGTCTAGGGTTCGAAACTCATGGCAATCAAAGAGCATTTATTTTGCTAACAGGGGGCGGCAAGAGTTGTTGTTGAATTTAAACTCTGATGATGGAGGGATCCCACATCGGGAAGCTAACATAAGAGTGGATGCGAAGCTGGCCTTAAATAGAGAGAACCATGAGGAGGGTAAAGGTACCTTTCTTGGCTGATCCCTTTCGTTTTATGGCGTGCTCGTTTGGGTTGGGCGTCGACTAAGAGTGCTCGGAGCACGGATTAACTCCAGTATCCTATCAGGTGTGTATTTCTCACTACTCTGGATGTAGGATGGCCACTTCGAGCTGCGATGGGCCGAAAGGGCCATATGGGCCCAATGGGCCTACGGGCCCAATTGGATAAATTGTTTGATTGTGTAGTAAATATTGGATTAGGCTAGGTGAATCTCATATCTGTGGCTAGAATTGGGCTAAAAGGGCCACACGAGCGTGTGGGCCTGTTTGGGCCGAGAAAGGGCTTTAGGCCCATTCGTATTGTTATCCCTATTTAGAATACTTAATTTACCAAATTACTGAAATACCCTCGACTTTTAAAATTACCAAAGTACCCCCGATTTATAGAATTACCATTTTACCTTCGATTTAAAAAGCTATTAAAATATTCCTGTAGGGTAGAATTACCGAGATACCCTTGTGGGGTAAAATTATTATTTTGCCCTTGGGGTGTTAAATGACTGTTTTGCCCTTGTGGGCAAGTGACTGACTTGGACTGTGTGGTTGACGGATTTGATTGTGAATATATGTTGGTGATATGAATGACTTGACTGTGATTGTTTGATTCAAAGATGGGCATGATATTCTGATTTTGTATGTTGTATGCCATGACATGTATATCTGTTGCATGGGATATAGGTTATATTGATGGGGGAAGCGTTATGGTGGCTCTGCCACAAATATTTGTTCTGATGACTATGCCACAAATATCTGTTCTGGTGGCTATGCCACAAATATCTGTTGTGCTGGCTCTGCCACAATATTTGTATCTGGTGACTCTGTCACAATATCTGTTCTGGCAGCCATGCTGCAAATTTTATGGTGTGCAGCGGATGGGTGGGTCGAGTTGTCTCTCCACATGGTGTAAGGTTGGTACGGGGGTGTATACGGATGGATATAGGTTCTGGTGGCTCTGCCACAAATATTTGTTCTAGTGGCTATGCCACAAATATCTGTTCTGGTGGCTATGCCACAAATATTTGTTCTGGTGGCTCTGCCACAATATTTGTATCTGGTGGCTCTGTCACAATATACATTACAGCGACCATGCCGCAAATTCCGTGGTGTGTGCGGCGGATGGGTGGGTCGAGTTGTCTCCCACATGGTGTAAGGTTGGTACGGGGGTGTATACGGATGGATATGGGTTGGGTTTCTGCATACATGAAATATCTATTCTGTATCTGTTGTGGGCCTGTGGGCTTTGTTCTAAATTCTGTATAGGGCTAAGGCCCATCTGGTACTGTCTGTTATAATGGGCTAAGGCCCAATTGATACTGAAACTATAAGTAGGGCTGGGGCCAGACTTTTAATTCTTTTATATGACTGACTGTTTCTTTTATAAAGTAGGGGTTACACACTGAGTTTTCGTAAACTCACCCCGTTTATTAACCTTTCAGGTAATTTCCAACCTTAGACAGATCAGAGCTGCGAGGGGCTCGGAGGGAGCCACACACTGTTTATGTTACAGTTTTGATAATTGCTTTTAAATTATTTTATGTGGGTTGTAGTAAAGCCATTGTAATTTTCTGGATTTCTAATTTGGAATTTTATTTATTGTTCTTATAATTGCTAGTATTAGAACACGATTTTCCAAAGTAACTCCTGTTTTCAAAACATCACGTATCCACAATTGTTTTTAAATTAAGCTTCCGCAACTGCTAAGATTTTTAGAAAGTTGTTAAGAATGTTATTCAGCTGAGGTTTTCTAACAATGTTTAAAAAGGGTATAAGTTTTTAATTACTAAGAAGGGTTTTTAATGGAAACATGGTTTTCGAAAAACACTTCAATGTGACACGCCAGATTTGAGCCAAACTTTCAGGCCGGGTTTGGGGTGTTACATTTAGTGGTATCAGAGCCCGGTTGCAACAACTCGGCTGTGGATTGGGTTTTCAAAGGTTGAATTTCAGAAAATTATTTTCAACCATGTGGTCTGCTTGAAGTATTTCTCTTAAAAAAGTATGGCACACCGAGTCTCCGGTGCCGAATCTGTAAGTCTTCTGAATATTTTTGTCTGTTTAGAAATTGAAATAGTGTAGATTCCTTAGATACTGGTTTGAATTTAAATTTGGTATTTATTTTATGTGGATGTTATGTTTGGATATAGAAATTGTATATATGTGTGATAAATATGTGTCTGCTTCAGTGAATATGTGTTGTATGTATGAGATGTTTCAAGTTCTAGTTGAAGTGTGATAGTGATAGTAGGATCAGAGTGCACAGCGGTAGCGTAGTGGGGTAGATGTTACACGACTACCCTGTTATATGGAAATTTCGGGGACAAATTTTTTTTAAGGGAGTAGAGTTGTAACACCCTGAATTTGGGCCTAGAAGTTTTGGGCCTTGAGCATGGGAGCAGTTGAAGGCAGCTTGTAATATTTTGTTGTGCATGTAAATTTCGTTAATGAAGGCTTGTTTTAGTGGTTAAGTGTGCTAAGAAGTGTTAGAGAAGTCCTGGTTTCAAACGTAGACTCTAGCAAAAATTTTGGTTTAAGGTGAATCAAACCCTGGGTGTAGTAGGTAGGCCTTAAGAATATTGTTAGAGAAATTGTGCCACAAAAAGCCTTGTGGTCTAGTGGCTAAGTAGCGCCATATAAGAGGCAGGAAGGTGGCGTCATAGAGTTGGCAAGGAGGTCCAAGGTTCGAAACTCATGGCAATCAAAGAGCATTTATTTTGCTAACAGGGGGAGGCAAGAGTTGGTGTTGAATTTAAACTCTGATGATAGAGGGATCCCACATCGGGAAGCTAACATAAGAGTGGATGCGAAGCTGGCTTTAAATAGAGAGAACCATGAGGAGAGTAAAGGTACCTTTCTTGGCTGATCCCTTTCACTTTATGGCGTGCTCGTTCGGGTTGGGCGTCGGCTAAGGGTGCTCGGAGCGCGGATTAACTCCAGTCTACTATCAGGTGTGTATTTCTCACGACTCTGGCTGTAGGATGGCTACTTCGGGCCGCGATAGGTCGAAAGGGGCCATATGGCCCCAATGGGCCTACGGGCCCAATTGGATAAGATGTTTGATTATGTAGTAAATATTGGATTAGGCTAGGTGAATCTCATATCTGTGGCTAGAATTGGGTTAAAAGGGCCACACGAGTGTGTGGGCCCATTTAGGCCGAGAAAGGGCTTAGGCCTATTCGTATTGTTATCCCTGTTTAGAATACTTAGTTTACCAAATTTCTGAAATACCCTCGACTTGTAAAATTACCAAAGTACCCCCGATTTATAGAATTACCATTTTACCTTCGATTTACAAAACTATTGAAATACCCATGTAGGATAGAATTACCGAGACACCCTTATGGGGTAAAATTACCATTTTGCCCCTGGGGTGTTAAATGACCGTTTTGCCTTTGTGGGCAAGTGACTGACTTGGACTGTGTGGTTGATGGATTTGATTGTGAATATATGTTGGTGATATGAATGACTTGACTGTGATTGTTTGATTCAAATATGGGCATGATATTCTGATTCTGTATGTTGTATGCCATGACATGTATATCTGTTGCATAGGATATGGGTTATATTGATGGAGGAAGCATTCTGGTGGCTCTCCCACAAATATTTGTTTTGGTGGTTATGCCACAAATATCTGTTTTGGTGGCTATGCTACAAATATCTGTTCTGGTGGCTCTGCCACAATATTTGTATCTGGTGACTCTGTCACAATATCTGTTCTGGCAGCCATGCTACAAATTCTGTGGTGTGTAGCGGATGGGTGGGTTGAGTTGTCTCCCCACATGGTGTAAGGTTGGTACGGGGGTGTATACGGATGGATATGGGTTAGGTTTCTGCATACATGAAATATCTGTTTTGTATCTGTTGTGGGCTTGTGGGCTTCATTCTGAATTCTGTATAGGGTTAAGGCCCATCTGGTACTGTCTGTTATAATGGGCTAAGGCCCAATTGATACTGAAATTATAAGTAGGGCTGGGGCCAGACTTTTAATTCTTTTATATGACTGACTATTCCTTTTATAAAGTAGGGGTTACACACTGAGTTTTCGTAAACTCACCCTGTTTATTAACCTTTCGGGTAATTTCCAGCCTTAGACGGATCGGAGCTGCGAGGGGCTCGGAGGGAGACACACACACTGTTTATGTTACAGTTATGATAATTGCTTTTAAATTATTTTATGTGGGTTGTAGTAAAACCGTTGTAACTTTCTGGATTTCTAATTTGGAATTTTATTTATTGTTCTTATAATTGCTAGTATTAGAACACGATTTTCCAAAGTAACTACTGTTTTCAAAACATCACGTATCCGTAATTGTTTTTAAATTAAGCTTTCGCAACTGCCAAGATTTTTAGAAAGTTGTTAAGAATGTTATTCAGCTGAGGTTTTCTAACAAGGTTTAAAAAGGGTATAAGTTTTTAATTACTAAGAAGGGTTTTTAATGGAAACATGGTTTTGAAAAACACTTCAATGTGACACGCCAGATTCGAGCCAAACTTTCAGGCTGGGTTTGGGGTGTTACATTTAGTGGTATCAGAGCCCGGTTGCAGCAACTCAGCTGTGGATTGGGTTTTCAAAGGTTGAATTTCAAAAAATTATTTTCAACTACATGGTATGTTAGAAGTATTTCTCTTAAAAAAGTGTGGCACACCGAGTCTTCGGCACCGAATCTGTAAGTCTTCTAAATACTTTTGTCTGTTTAGAAATTGAAATAGTGTAGATTCCTCAGATACTGGTTTGAATTTAAATTTGGTATTTATTTTATGTGGATGTGATGTTTGGATATAGAAATTGTATATATGTGTGATAAATATGTGTCTGCTTCAGTGAATATGTGTTGTATGTATGAGATGTTTCAAGTTCTAGTTGAAGTGTGATAGGATCAGAGTGCACAGCGGTAGCGTAGTGGGGTAGATGTTACACGACTACCCTGTTATATGGAAATTTTGGGGACGAAATTTTTTTAAGGGAGGTAGAGTTGTAACACCCTGAATTTGGGCCTAGAAGTTTTGGGCCTTGAGCATGGGAGCGGTTGAAGGCAGCTTGTAATATTTTGTTGTGCATGTAAATTTCGTTAATGAAGGCTTGTTTTAGTGGTTAAGTGTGCTGAGAAGTGTTGGAGAAGTCCTGGTTTCAAACGTAGACTCTAGCAAAAATTTTGGTTTAAGGTGAATCAAACCCTGGGTGTAGTAGGTAGGCCTTAAGAATATTGTTGGAGAAATTGTGCCACAAAAAGCGTTGTGGTCTAGTGGCAAAGTAGCACCACATAAGAGGCAGGAAGGTGGCGTCATTGAGTTGGCAAAGAGGTCCAGGGTTCGAAACTCATGGCAATCAAAGAGCATTTATTTTGCTAACAGGGGGAGGCAAGAGTTGGTGTTGAATTTAAACTCTGATGATAGAGGGATCCCACATCGGGAAGCTAACATAAGAGTGGATGCGAAGCTGGCTTTGGGGTGTTACAATTTACTATTTACATTTGTCTAAGTTTCAGTCCTGAGTTGTTATGGCATTTAAATTACTTAAAAATCAAGCAAAATTCAACTCAAAATCCACTAATCATGGCTGGCACTCATTGAAGAAGCTTGAAGAGGCTAAACCTCTCTATTTTTAGCAAACTACTCTCCTCTCTTCACCTATAAATAAGAGTTCATTTCACCATTCCTAATCATCCCTCATCATTCTTTCTTTTCTCTTAATTCTCTTTAGCATTTTCCATTCCCCATACCTAGAATCATCTCTTCAGAGAGATTTTAGAAATTAAGCCTCTTAAAGAGCCCTTAGTTGGCCACATTGAAGAACCATCAGCAAAGGAGCAAAGCAAAGGAGCGCATGAGCCTCGTCGGTCAGATTCTTAGGTGACAGCCACTTTGATTTGGGTTTAATCTTTCTTTTCTTTGATTTAATTTGAAAATGTTTGGTATGTGTTCTTTGTTCTTGTTACAACAATGTTAGCTTAATTTTATTTAAGCTAGGATGATTGCTTTGATTAAATAATATTTATTTGATTCATGCTTATAATGTTTGTGCCTCAATCGATCATGTTTTCAATTAAAATCAAGTTTGTATTTCGTTCATACATGATTGAAATGCACCTGAATTAGCTGAGTGATCCTAACCAGACGATGACTAGTGGACACATAATTGAAATGTACATGCTCAATTTAGATCCTAACCCGATTAAATTGCAAGTTGCATAACAACTCTAACCAAGCTCTGTTATCTGCATAGTTTTTAGATTTGTGTGATTAAACTGTTTCAAACCTAACAAGTCCCTGTTACCTTACACGAATGCTAAGAAACCTTTAGTAAATAAGGATCAGTAAAATGCATATTTACTAAGTAAAGGATTCTGAAAGGACCTAATATGGTTCCCAAACTCATGAAAGATCGAGTTGCCATGGAATGTTTTTCTGAATGTTATTAAGAATGTGGATAATAAATTGAGTTTAATTAAAATAATTGTCCTAGTTTATTTATGTTATAATTGTTGCAAATTGTGTTTAATTTTGCTAAAATCTATTTCTTTCATATAGTTTGCATATTTAGGATAATTTGCATTGGGGATCATTGCATTTAGTTTAATATATTTAATTTTAATCATCACTTCTCAATCATATTGTGTTTTTGTTTACCAAGTTGTTAATATAGTTTTTCAATTAAGTGATTTAACATAAATACAATCCCTATGGAAACGACAACTCGATACTTATTACTTGATAACGATTGTGTACAGTTGCACAAACCTACGCGTTACAAGTTTTTGGCACCGTTGCTAGGGATTGTTAACTGTTGCCATAGTCATTTTTGTTGTGAAATTATTTACTTCCAATTTGGTTTGTTTCTAACATTACTAACTTATTCTTTTTTATTTTGTGATTTTCTTTTCAGGTGTTTATGAGCATAGATCAGATTATCGATTTACTCCTTGTAGACCTTGAAATTGAGTGAACTTTTAGACAAAGAAGATGTGAATGAACAACTCAAAGACAAGTCGAGATGGGCCTTGGAAATCATAATCAAGACCAAGGTAATGAATCTAATCGTGTACGAAATCTTATCCTCATTGCTGATGATAGGGATCTATGCATCAGACAATATGCTGTGCCAGTTTTCAATGAGTTAAATCCATGAATTAGAAGGCCAGATATTGAGGCAACCCAATTTGAATTGAAACAAGTGATGTATCAAATGCTCTAAACGATGGGCCAATTCAATGGTATGCTCATGGAAGATCCACATCTCCACCTTCAGTTGTTTATGAAGGTAGTGATTCATTCAATATAGCCAGTGTGATAGAGGACGCATTGAAGTTGAAGTTGTTTCTGTACTCATTGCAAGATCGAGTACGAGCATGGCTCAATTCATTGCCACCAAGTTCCATATCTACATGGCAAGAATTAGCAAATAGATTTTTGGTTAAGTATTTCTCGCCTAGCAAAAATGCTAAGTTGAGGAACGAGATCACAGCTTTCCAACAATTGGATGACGAGTTTTTGTATGAGGCTTTGGAGTTATTCAAGGAGTTACTTCGTAAGTGTCCTCATCATGGGATTCCTTATTGTCTCCAGTTTGAGACATTCTATAATGGTCTCAATGCACATACAAGATTGATGGTAGATGCTTCTGCGAATGGTGCAATTTTGTCTAAGTCTTATAATGAGGCTTATGAGATCATTGAGAGGATCGTGAGTAATAACTATCAATAGCCAACAAATCAAACAGCTTCAGGAAGACGTGTAGCTGAAGTTCATGAAGTTGACGCCCTTACTTCGCTATCAGCTCAGGTATCATCTATTTCCTCTATGTTAAAATAGTTTACTGCTAATAGTGCTAATAATTTTGTAGTTCAGCAACCAAGTCTGTTTGAACTAGTTTCATGTGTGTACTGTGGGGAAGGTCATTCTTTTGAGAATTGTCCATCAAATCCTGAGTTAGTGTACTATGTGGGGAACCAACATCAAACTAGGAGTGGACAAGGGCCCTAGTCCAACTTCTACAATCCTTCATGGTGTAATCATCCTAATTTTTCTTGGAGCAACCAAGGAAATAGACCAAACAACAACTTACTGCAGCATAGACCCAACCAATCTCAAGGGTTTAATCAGCAAGCTCCAAAACCATCTCAAGCTAAGGCATCAAACAGTTTGGAGAACCTGTTGAAAGTGTACATGGCAAAGAATGGCACTTTGATCCAAAGCCAAGCAGCAACATTGAAAATTTTGGAAAACCAAATGGGTCAGTTAGCTACGGAGCTTCGTAATAGACCGCAAGGAACCTTGCCGAGTAATACTGAGAATCCAAAAAATTTGGCTAAAGAACATATCAAGGCAGTGGCATTGCGAAGTGGTAAAATTCTGGAATCCCGATTGATTGATGTTGTAGATAAGCCTGTTGAGAAGAATCAACAAGCTGTTGAAATTCTTACACCAAAAGAGTCAGAATCTGCAAAGGCTGACAAGGAAAATCCTCAGTGAATTCAAATACTTTAACATCTTCTTTGTATGCAGATTTACCTACTCAGAAGAGTTGTTTGATTCAACCAAAAGTTCCATCACCTCCATATCTGCAAAGATTATAGCAACACAAGCAGAAACATTAGGTGCAATTCAAGAAGTTTTTAGATGTTCTGAAGTAGTTACACATCAATATTTCGTTGGTAGAGGCTTTAAAACAAGTGCCAAATTATGTGAAGCTTATGAAGGATATACTATCCAAGAAGAAACGACTGAGTGAGTATGAGACTGTTGCCTTGACAAAAGAGTGCAGTGCGTTCTTGCAGAACAAACTGCCACTGAAATTGAAAGACTTAGGAAGCTTTACTATACACTGTAACGTTTTTGAATCTTACTGTGGTAAAGCTTTGTGTGATTTAGGAGCGAGTATCAACTTGATGCCTAAGTCTATTTTCAAAATGCTAGGGATAGGTGAAGCAAGACCTACAACTATAACACTTCAGCTAGCGGACCGATCTTTAGCATATCCCGAAGGAAAGTGATACGAACCACCTCGAGGAGAGTAGAATCGTTTGTAGATTGCCCGATTGTCAACGAGAAGGCGTCGATGGGAATTGGAAAGGAGAAGTGATTTCAAATTTGGAAGAGTTTTGAATTCAAAGTTTAGGTTCAATAAGGGTGTTTAGTTTAGGTTTAAAAAAGAAGGAAGTTGGATAGTTGATAGATGATAGATGATGTATGGTTCAGAAGAGAAACGAAGGTCGGTTGAATTTGGAATATTTGGGAGATGTACGAAATAAGGTAAGGTTGGTCCTAAGAACAAGTTGAACCGATATTAGAAAATATCGACCCGAGACTTATGAGTTCTTAAGAAAGGTTGGTTGAAACAAAATGGACCTCGACCCACTATCTAGACAGATAGGAACCTCGGTATAAAGGGTTTTGAACGCCACACTGAAACTAGTGATAAGTTCTGGGCCAGAAAAGAAATAGGTTGACGCCACTACTAGGTAGATAAGCCAACAAAAATCTTAAACGAGACTTAGAGAAGAAAATTCTCACAAGAACAAAAGTTCGATTATCAATTTTGGCAAAAAAAAAAGTCCCTTTACAAAGAAATGACTAAACTATTTATAAACTAACTTATGTAGCCGAATGGAAAAATTAACTAGCTTAAAGACTAAGTAAATTCGGCCATGAAATAGTTAGAATGTTCTAGAATGAAAACTTTAATTAGCTAAGTCTTGATTCGGCTGATGGGAATGTATTAGACAGCTTCATGTATCAGCAAAAAAAACACTTGGATGAATGTGAAGCTTTGGAAGCTAAATAGATTGTCTAGGTTCGGCCATGGGATGCATGTGGCTTCCAAGAGGTGTCTCTTGGCCGAATAGGTGCATAGAAACTCCAAAGGTCCTCCCACATTCATTCTGCTATTCATGGAACTTGGAAGGGAGCTGGAATCTGGCCATACATGAACTTGCATTAATTGTTCTCCATTCATTGAACAAACCCGTACATGCACCTAGCCCGTCAAGGGTAATGTACCTACAACAATTAATTCAGCAAATTAAATCCCTTTTAGACACATTAAATTCGGCAACATAAACAAATAAATCTTGCATCATAAATTAAGCTGGACATAATTACTCTTTGTAATAGTTAAGACATATTTAATTGGTCCTAATTAATTAAGTAATTAATTTAGAACATAATTGAAACATGTCCAGATTATGACAAATTAATTATTAAAACTAAATAACTAATAAAACTAACAGCAACTTAAATGATTTATTCCAGCATATTAAACGCAATAATAAAATGAGCTGAAACGAGCTCGTTGAGCTAAGTTAAGTTGAAGACGAGCTGATTTGAGCTTGAAGGAGTATGCATGGTTTGATTGGTTTGCTGGTCCATGAGCTTTCAAAAAGTCCAGCAATGGTTTCACCCCAAACTCTATCAACTAAGGTTGTTGTTGCGTCTTTGAATCTCTTTGCTCGAGCTCGGGTGATCGGTCCTACGAGCAACTCGAGAGGATCTTCATTGGCAGCCGATAACTCAGGAAGTATGGGCGTATCATTCCTCCTCCCTTCGAAGCGATTTGCCCCCAAATCGTCACCTATATCATAGAAAGAGAGATCAGCTACGTTAAAGGTAGCACTTACATTGTACTCACCTGGGAGATTAAGTTTATAAGAATTATCGTTTATTCGTTCCAAAACTTGAAATGGCCCATCTCCTCTTGGCAATAACTTCGACTTTACGAGTTGAAATCTTTCCTTCCGCATATGAACCCACACCCAATCTCGGGTTCAAATATGACTTGTCTTCGCCCTTTGTTGGCCTTGCGCACATATTGCTCCGTCCTAGCCTCAATATTAGCTTTAACCTTTTGATGCAACCTGTTTCACATAATCCGCTTTCTTCTTGGCATCTATATTAATAATTTGATCGTTAGGTAATGGAATTAGATCAAGAGGAGATAAAGGATTAAAACCGTAAACTATTTCAAATGGAGAAAATTTAGTAGCAGAGTGAACAGATTCGATTATAGGCAAACTCTATATGAGGCGTGCATTCCTCCAACGATTTGAGATTTTTGCGGACGATGGCCCGTAGTAGAGTGGATATTACACGAGTTCACCACCTCGGGTTTGTCCATCTGTTTGAGGATGACATGTCGTGGAGAATAAGAGCTTCGTGCCTAGCTTGCTCCAAAGTGTCCTCCAAAAATGGCTAAGGAATTTTGCATCGTGATCGGACACTATCGTCTTGAATTCCATGCAACCTAACAACTTCTTTAAAAAAAGGTTAGCAATATTAACATGACATCATCAGTTTTCGAACAAGCAATAAAATGTGACATTTTTGAAAATCGATCTACTATAACAAAAATGGAATCTTTTTCGGTTTGAGTTCGCGGTAGACCTAAGATAAAATCCATTGAAAGATCAATCCAGGGACCTTCGGGAATAGGCAAAGGCATGTACAGTCCATGTGGGTTAACCTTGGATTTTGCCTTCTTACAAACCAAGCATCGCGAACATATTTTTTCGACATCCCGTTTCATCCGTAGCCAAAAGAAGTGTTCTTGTAGCATGGCTACATTATTTGCAATGCCAAAATGGCCCATGAGACCGCCACCATGTGCCTCAAGTACTAGCAACTCTCGCACGGAACTTTGTGGGATACAAAGCTTACCTTCTCGAAAAAAGAAGCCATCTAACCTGAAAAACTTATCAACAGCAGTATGTTCACACAATTTATATACATCCCCAAATTATACATCCCCAAAATCAGTATCAGAGTTATACAAATCTTTCAAAAATGCAAACCCAAGCAGTTTTGAATCCAAATGATTTAACAAGGTATATCGACGAGATAGTGCATCGGCCATAATATTTTCCTTACCTTTTTTATACCGTATAACATAAGGGAAGGATTCAAGAAATTCTACCCATTTTGCATGCCTTTTGTTGAGCTTGTGTTGGCCTTTGATGTGCTTGAGCGATTCATGGTCCGAATGGATGACAAACTCCTTCGGCCACAAATAATGTTGCCATGTTTCCAATGCTCGGATCAGAGCGTACATTTCCTTATCGTATGTGGGTTAATATAATGGTGCGCCACTTAGCTTTTCACTAAAATACGCCACGGGCTTCCCTTCTTAGGTCAACACAGCACCAATCCCGATACCTGAAGCATCACATTCAATTTCAAACGTTTTATCAAAATCAGGCAATACAAGTAATGGGGCATTAGTTAAATGATCTTTAAGTAAAATAAATGATTTTTCTTGCTCCTGGCTCCAAAAGAAGGCTGAATTCTTTTTGATCACGCTAGTGAGAGGTGCGGCTAATGTGCTAAAATTTGGGACAAATCGACGGTAGAAGCTCGCCAAGCCATGGAAACTTCGTACTTGACTTATGCTAGTTGGTCTAGGCCACTCTCGGATAGCTTTCACCTTTTCTTGATCAACTTGAAGTCCTTGCGAGCTGACAACAAATCCTAGGAAAACAACTTGGTTAGAACAAAACGTGCATTTCTTAAGGTTGGCATATAAAGTTTCCTTTCGCAACACATCAAGAACAGCTCGTAAATGCCTCAAATGATCATCTAAAGACCTACTATAAACAAGAATGTCATCAAAATAAACCACGCAAAATTTACCAATGTAAGCGCGAAGAACATGGTTCATTAAACGCATAAAGGTACTAGGAGCGTTAGTAAGACCGAATGGCATTACCAACCACTCATACAAACCGTGTTTGGTTTTAAACGCTGTTTTCCACTCATCTCCCTCGCGCATCCGTATTTGATGGTAACCGCTTTTGAGGTCAATTTTGGAAAACAACTGAGCACCACTTAGTTCGTCGAGCATATCATCTAAGCGCGGTATGGGATGACGATACTTAATCATGATTTTGTTCACGGTGCGACAGTCAACGCACATGCGCCAAGTCCCATCCTTCTTTGGCACCAACAAAACAGGAACAGCGCATGGACTAAGGCTCTCGCGGATGAATCCCTTTTCAAGGAGTTCATTCACTTGTTTTTGTAGCTCCTTGGTCTCCTCAGGATTACTACGATAAGCCGGTCGGTTTGGTATAGACGCGCCAAGAATGAAGTCGATTTGATGTTCTATTCCCCGAATAGGTGGTAAGCCACTCGAAACTTCATCGGGAAATACATCTTCGAATTCCTGCAATATAGAGACAATGAGAAGAAGTAAAGTAAAAGATCTAATTCATTAGTATTCGATTATGATTCCTTGTACATGAGTACAAGTATAGGCTGCCTTAACATAAAGGATTTTCGAATGTCACTCCCTTTCGCATAAACACTCATTTTTGCACTCGTTTTTTCTTCACTCTTTTGTTTTTCTTGTTCTTTATTCTTTTCTCTCATTTTAACAACTTGTTTCCCTTGTTTCTTTTCACTCACTTTGTCATACACCTTTTCAATCTTTTCTTTCTTTTCATTCTCTTTAAATTGTTCAATTGATTCACGTAACTTCACTTGATCTTCATATACTTATCTCGGTGTCAAAGGCGCTAGAGTGATGTTCTTGCCCAAATGCTTGAAGGTGTATCGGTTGTTGTAGCCATCATGTACCACCTTTCGATCAAATTGCCATGGACGGCCTAACAATAGGTGCCCGGCATGCATGGGAACCACGTCGCAGAGAACTTCATCGTTGTATTTTCCGATGGAAAATGGCACCAATACTTGCTTTGTCACCTTCAACTCCCCACCATCATTAAGCCATTGAAGCTTATATGGACAAGGATGCTTCATTGTGGCCAAGCCGAGTTTCTCCACCATTAACGTACTAGTGACGTTTGTACAACTCCCGCCATCCACAATAAGGCTACACACCTTGCCTTGCACAAGGCAACACGTATGGAAGATATTCTCGCGTTGTTGTTCATTCTCCGCGCTTTGTACACTTAGGCTACGTTTGATTACAAGGATTTCACCTTCGACGGCATACTCAAGTTTGCCTTCTTCATCACTGACAGGGGTGTCAGATTCTTCTTCTTTCTCGTCTTCCGACTCAATTTCGCCACTGGCGCGCATCACCATTGTTCTTCGATTAGGGCATTGACTAGCGATATGCCCTCGTCCCAAGCACTTAAAGCACTTGATATCCCTTGTGTGATTTGGATTGGCAACTTCTTTGCCTTTGCTTGATTCACCAACGGGTTTGTTAAACTTTGCAGGATTGCTTTGTTCCTTCGAGTGACTAGGGACGTCTTTTTTGCTCGTACCTTGTCCCCACTTTGAATTGTTTGTGGGGTTGGCATAGGTCCGAACGGAGCTTTTCTTCTTGAGTTGTTTTTCAATTTTAATCGCAACATGAACCATATCGGTCACCTCGACATAGTGTTGAAGCTCCACCACGTTAGCAATCTCTCGATTTAGCCCAGCTAAGAACCTAGCCATGGTTGCCTCGCGGTCTTCTTCCACGTTCGCACGAATCATTGCTATTTCCATCTCTTTAAAATAATCCTCCACGCTTCGGTGGCCTTGCGAAAGGTTTTGCAACTTTTGGTATAATTCCCGATGGTAATAAGACGGGATAAATCTCTTTCTCATCACCACCTTCATCTCTTGCCATGTTGAGATTGGTCTCTCTCCGTTTCGTCTTCGACTTGCTGTTAATTGGTCCCACCACACCATGGCATAGTCAGAGAATTCGATTGCCGCCAACTTGACTTTCTTGGTCTCCGAGTAGTTATGGCAGTCGAACACCAATTCTATTTTCTTTTCCCACTCCAGGTATGCCTCCGGATTAGACTTGCCTTGGAAGGGTGGTATGGAGAGCTTAATGTTCTTCAAATCATCATCAACTCGGCCTCGATCCCTTTGACCCCGATTTTGCTGACCTCGGTGTCGCTCACTTTGATTTGAACCTTGGTTCCTTTCTAAATCACTTGGGTCATACATCTCGTCTTCGAACGGCCTTGCTCGTTCTCTTTCACGTCTAGGGCCTTGAGGCTTTCTTTCTCGTCGCCCCCTCTCTTCGACTCGGTCTAGTCTCTCATTTATGGACTCGAGTTCATTGCGAAACATACGTTGGATTTCTCTTAGGAGGGCTTGCTGGCCTAAATCAGGGACTCCTCCACCTCCGGGAGCCACGTTCCTTATAGGTTGCCTTGGTAGTCCTTCATTCATGTTTCGTTCCGGACTTCGCGACATGTTGTAACCTTAACTCGTGTTTACGCTCGTTTGGCTTTTACCTCCCCTCAAATGCGCTCACTCACTCGTGCCTTTTTCCACTCCTTTCTTCTCTTATAACCTTGTAAAGGATTCACTAGGCTTGATCTTCTAGTTTGTGAGTCAGTTTCAAAAGGGTAACAATGGAGATGTGTATAGGTTTAGGGTTGGCTGAAAGAACAGGGAATTGGGTAAAAAAGTGTGGTGAATTAGGGAGAGTAGAATAAAAGATGGATCGGGAACTATATCAGATCAAATCTTGACGATCAAATAACAACTGAATTGCATAAATCACACTTTTTTTTTATTTTGTTTTTTTTTTATTTTTTTTTAACTTGTATAACTTTTTTTTTGTACTATATCGACAAACTAATTACAATAGAAACACTTTTGTACACGATTTTTTTTTCTTCGGCTGCGTAGATTTTTGTTTTTATTATAGCAGCAACAAACTAATCAAATTGAGAAAACTTCGGTATACGAATTTTTTTTCTATACTCTTTTTTTTTTTTTGGATCCTACTTACTCGCGTACACTTGGCCTAGTCCGAAATTGATTTCGTCGCACGAACTTCTCGTTTTAGTAGCTCTGATACCAAATGATACGAACCACCTCGAGGAGAGTAGAATCGTATGTAGATTGCCCGATGGTCAACGAGAAGGCGTCGATGGGAATTGGAAAGGAGAAGTGATTTCAAATTTGGAAGAGTTTTGAATGTCAAAGTTTAGGTTCAATAAGGGTGTTTAGTTTAGGTTTAAAAAAGAAGGAAGTTGGATAGTTGATAGATGATAGATGATGTATGGTTCAGAAGAGAAACGAAGGTCGGTTGAATTTGGAATATTTGGGAGATGTACGAAATAAGGTAAGGTTGGTCCTAAGAACAAGTTGAACCGATATTAGAAAATATCGACCCGAGACTTATGAGTTCTTAAGAAAGGTTGGTTGAAACAAAATGGACCTCGACCCACTATCTAGACAGATAGGAACCTCGGTATAAAGGGTTTTGAACGCCACACTAAAACTAGTGATAAGTTCAGTTTCGTAAAAGAAATAGGTTGACGCCACTACTAGGTAGATAAGCCAACAAAAATCTTAAACGAGACTTAGAGAAGAAAATTCTCACAGAACAAAAGTTCGATTATCAATTTTGGTAAAAAAAAAAGTCCCTTTACAAAGAAATGACTAAACTATTTATAAACTAACTTATGTAGCCGAATGGAAAAATTAACTAGCTTAAAGACTAAGTAAATTCGGCCATGAACTAATTAGAATGTTCTAGAATGAAAACTTTAATTAGCTAAGTCTTGATTTACTGATGGGAATGTATTAGATGACTTCATGTATCAAACAAAAAAACACTTGGATGAATGTGAAGCTTTGGAAGCTAAATAGATTGTCTAGGTTCAGCCATGGGATGCATGTGGCTTCCAAGAGGTGTCTCTTGGCCGAATAGGTGCATAGAAACTCCAAAGGTCCTCCCACATTCATTCTGCTATTCATGGAACTTGGAAGGGAGCTGGAATCTGGCCATACATGAACTTGCATTAATTGTTCTCCATTCATTGAACAAACCCGTACATGCACCTAGCCGTCCAAGGGGTAATGTACCTACAATAATTAATTCAGCAAATTAAATCCCTTTTAGACACATTAAATTCGGCAAAATAAACAAATAAATCTTGCATCATAAATTAAGCTGGACATAATTACTCTTTGTAATAGTTAAGACATATTTAATTGGTCCTAATTAATTAAGTAATTAATTTAGAACATAATTGAAACATGTCCAGATTATGACAAATTAATATTAAAACTAAATAACTAATAAAACTAACAGCAACTTAAATGATTTATTCCAAAGCATATTAAACGCATAATAATAAAATGAGTGAAACGAGCTCGTTGAGCTAAGTTAAGTTGAAGACGAGTGATTTGAGCTTGAAGGAGTATGCATGGTTTGATTGGTTTGCTGGTCCATGAGCTTTCAAAAAGTCCAGCAATGGTTTCACCCCAAACTCTATCAACTAAGGTTGTTGTTGCGTCTTTGAATCTCTTTGCTCGAGCTCGGGTGATCGGTCCTACGGGCAACTCGAGAGGATCTTTATTGGCAGCCGATAACTCAGGAAGTATGGTCGTATCAGAAAGATCGAGGATGTTTTAGTAAAGTCGATAAATTTATTTTTCCCACTGATTCCATTGTCTTAGATTTTAAAACAGATAAGGAAGTGCCTATCATCCTTGGGAGACCTTTCTTAGCCACGTGAAAAATGTTAATTGATGTGCAGAAAGGTGAACTCACCATGCGAGTTCAAGATGATCAGGTAACCTTTAACATTCTTAAAGCGATGAAATTTCCCGATCCAACAGAAGAGTGCTCAGTTATGGAAGAGATAGAAACCTTGGTTTCTATGGAAAAGAATTTTGAAGAAGATCCATTGGAGAAAGTCTTAGATCTTGACCCTTTGGAGGATGAAGAAGGTGAAGAAAACATGGCTTTAATGGAAGCCAATCTGAGAAATTTTATTCAATCAACACGGTTTGAACCCTTGGAGTTAAAAGTCAGAGAATTTGTGCAGCCCAAGTTGTCAATTAAAGAACCACCTAAGCTCGAACTAAAGGTACTTTCTTCCCATTTGAAATACATTTATTTAGGTGACTATTCCACTTTGCTTATGATTATTTCAGCAGAACTTGCGAAAGGTCAAGAGGAGCAACTAATTGCTGTTCTAAAGAAATTTAAGAAAGCAATTGATTGGACCATAGCTGATATTCGAGGTATAATTCCTTCTTTTTGCATGCATAAAATTATTTTAAAAGAAGGTGAAAGAGCTCGAATTAATGGGCAAATGAGGCTCAATCCTATTATGAAAGAAGTTGTGAGAAAGGAAGTGATCAAATGGTTAGATGCAGGAATCATCTATCCTATTGCAGATAGTTCGTGGGTAAGTCCAGTGCATTGTGTGCCGAAGAAAGGTGAAATCACGATTGTTAAAAATAAGCGTAACGAGTTGATTCCAACGAGAACTGTTACTAGTTGGAGAATTTGTATTGACTACAGGAAGTTGAATAAAGCCACTCGGAAGGACCATTTTTCGTTACCTTTTATGGATCAAATGTTAGATCGATTGGCACGTAATGAATTCTATTATTTTTTAGATGGCTATTCGGGATATAACCTAATAGTTGTAGCTACGGAGGACCAACATAAAACAACCTTTACTTGTCCATATAGTACGTTTGCTTTTAGGCAAATGCCTTTTGGTTTATGCAATGCACCTACAACATTTCAACGATGCATGATGGCAATATTTAGTTATATGGTTGAAAATTTTGTTGAGGTTTTCATGGATGATTTTTTTGTTTTTGGTAACACTTATGATATTTTTTTGAGTAATTTGGCTAAGGTACTGAAGAGATACGAAGAGACGAATCTTGTCCTTAACTGGGAAAATTCCCATTTTATGGTTAAGGAAGGGATTCTCTTAGGGCATAAAATCTCAAAGAGAGGAATTGAAGTCGATAAAGAAAATATGGATGTAATTGAAAGATTACAGGCCCCAATTAATGTGAAAGGAGTCAAAAGTTTCTTAGGTCATGTCAGTTTTTACTAAAGGTTTATCAAAGATTTCTCAAAAATTTCTAAACCGTTGTGTTTATTGTTAGAGAAAGATACAGTGTTTGATTTCAAGAAAGCATGTTTGGAAGCTTTTGAAGATCTAAAAAAACGGTTAATCTCAGCCCCAAGAATCGTTACACCTAATTGGAGCTCACCTTTTGAGTTGATGTGCGATGCAAGTGATTATACCGTTGGAGTTGTGATGGGATAAAAAAGAAACAAAGTGTTTCACCCTATTTACTATGCAAGTAGAACTTTGACAAGAGCCTAACTCAATTATACGGTAATTGAAAAGGAACTCTTTGCTATAGTTTTTTCTTTTGACAAACTCAATTTTGGGGCTAGTCGAAACAATGGTTTCGGGACCACGAATCTGACGTAGAAAAATCCATTTCTATTATATTTTTATGGTCTCCAATTTTATGAAACTATTCTGTGAAAATCTCGTTCGAAAATTTTGACGTTTGGGCACTCAATTTAGTCAAAAGGACTAAATCGTAAAAAAATAAAAAAGTCGAGTTCTACTTGTTAAAGGTGTCCACTTTCTATGAGATTTTAAATTAGAGGTCCTTAGTTGATAATTAGACCAATAGATAAGTTAGTGGACAAAAATGGACATGAATAGGTAAAATTTCAAAGTTATGCACTAAGGGCATTTTGGTCATTTGGTAAATAAAAGAATAAAAAGGGAAAATAAAGTCAAAATTGGTGTCCATCTTCTTCACCATAGCCAAAATTCCCTAAGGAGACCATAGCTAGGGTTTCTTCAATTTTCAAGCTTGATTGTAAGTGCATCCTAGCCCCGTTTTTAATACTCTTTACATTTTTGAAGTTGTTATCATCCGATCTATCTATTTCAACCATTATTTTGAAGTAGGGTTCATGTTCAAAAATTTACCCATGTGTGACATGCATGGATTTTGATGTTTTATGGAAGATATTGTATGTTTAAGGTGTGATAAACAACTTTTATTAAGTGATTTTTTAGTGAAAATGCATAAAAAGGATTTATTTGTAAAAGTTGTAAAAATGGGTAGTAGAAATGTAATTTGATGGAAAATGTGGGCTGTTATGAGCATGATTTAGGTTCGGCCAGGCTTAAGTAATAAAGAAAATGGATACATTTCATTTTACGAGCCTTAGGACTAATTTGTAAAAAAATGTGAAAAGTTAGGGGCAAAACTGTAGTTTTGCCATAATATGATTTTTGGGATAGCATTGAGTAATGTGAAAATTAAATAAGTTAAATTTGCTATTATAGATCAAGAAAAACAAAGTTCGGACCTTGATCGGGAGAAGAACAAGGTTATTGACGATTAGGTCCATTTCCTACTATTTTGTACCGAGGTAAGTTTGTGTGTAAAAAATGCAATGTTATATTATGTATTTAATGCTTAATATTGCAGAAATTGTACGATTGTTTCTATGGAAATATTCAACGAAGTTTTGACGATGAGAAAATCCTAGTTGAACCTTAGGAATAATTTAGGATACAATTGACATGTCACTAGGAAACCATGTGTTATGTGATCTATGTGAATCCAAGTGCTGGTCATGTACTTCCTACCGGTGGCTTGTTAGTTCGGTATGTGTTGCAGATACTTGACAGCTTGTATGAGCATCCTGTGTAGCTACGTCTTGACTGACAGCTTGTGTGAGCAGGCCAGTGATTAGCTTATGTGCGAGCCCTATGTGTTGTAAGATATGAGGTAGCATTGGCTACAAATGTGGCACTTACCTGCAAAACTTTCCGCGTATCCGATAGTATTCCCAGTGTTCAACAGGTAATCCAAAGAGTATATCAAAGAGGACAAAGTATGTGACTATGTTACGAGTTGGTACAGATATGTATGTATAACTAATGAGTATTTGGTATGTGATGAACTCTTGGTAAGAATGCTAATGAGTGAATTATGCCTAAGATATATGATGATATTTATGTTAACTTATGTTGAATAATTATATGATTAATGTATGATTAATTTTGCTTATTATTTACATGCAAACTTATTAAGCTTTAAAGCTTACTCCCTTTTTCTTTCCATTCCTTATAGTGTCGCCAAGCTAGCTCGGGGATCCAGGGTCGTCGAAGCTCGATTCACACCATCAAATGATTGCTTTGGGTATACTTGTAACACCTTTTACCCATATTTAATGCCGGAATAGGGTACGAGGCATTATCAGACTTAACTCAGACAAACATTCAAACCGAGACATGAATTTCCACTCAAATTCAAAACCTTTCCCATGCATTCATACCATCCCTTAAACGAGCCTACGAGGCCCAAAACATACATTTGGAGACTTTTGGGAAACATAGAAAATTTTCTTGTTTTGGAGAGTCATATGCCCGTGTGGGTAGGCCGCGTGGTCACACACGCCCGTGTGGCTCTAAGACACGCTCGTGTCCTCAGTCCATGTAACTCTCTGACTATGACGTCATTATCTAAATAAGGTCACGTGGCCAAATCGCACGCCCGTGTGCTTAGGTCGTGTGGCGAATTAAATTCCAAAAATTAAGTGCAGACTTCACACAGCCTAGGCACATGCCCATGTCCTAAGGCCGTGTCCTCCACACGGCTAAGACACACGACCGTGTCTTTGCCCCTTGTGTTTACTATTGAGCATACTAATTTGCATAATTTGGGTGTAGGGGACACAAGGCCGGATCACACGCCCAAGGGGCAGACTGTGTGTCACACACGGCCTAGACACATGCCCGTGTGTCTACTCGTGTGGACAATTCTAAGGCTATTTTCCAAGCCATCTACCATCCTTAACACTTACACACATAATTTCACTTCAACACATGCAACATGGCACATTTAATTACACAAGCAAACACATTCATGATTAATCCATGACTTTATAATGTGGACATATTACATACTCCAATCATCATACTACCATATGGCATTCCACACCAATATCATGTTTATTCATCATTATAATTTTTCTTTCAAGTTACTCAATTACACCATTATTATGGTCGTACCTATTAATTCCCATTCATTCATTAACCACATATGCCACTCATCTCACATTATCATCCATAAGCAACCAACCACATGAAGCACAAGCACATTTGCATGCATGCATAAATGATTAGGGTTACAACCCAATAATCAATATGAGCCATCTCTCATGGCCATATACAAAATAAATAAATATTATCATAAGCCTTAGTCATACATTTAATACAATGAACAAAATCTTGCATTTTATTAAATATCTTAAACTTATTCTTCAATACATATATATATACATATTATTACCACAAGTTCATCATGTCTCATGTCATTATCATGAATTCAATGTACATACCTGTGCCCCTTGTACATAATGATTTACTTTTTCATCTTGATGCAATAATTAAGATTACTCATTAAGCTTCTCTTGAACTACCTGTTGAACACTTGGAATACTGTCGGATACATCGAAATCTTGCACGTAAGTGCCCCATATGTACCAAATGCTACTTCATATCTCATATCACATGTTGCTCGCTTTCGAGCTACTCACGAGTGTGCTCATGCAGGCTGTCAGGTACCCGCAACACATGCCGGACTACCTCGCCATCAATAGTATGTACGAGACCAGTACCCGGACCGCCAAAACATGTGTTTCATATTCATGAACTCATACATCCTCTAATTCCTAGTGACATGTCACTAGTATCCTAATCTATTCCTAAGGTTCAAACGGGATTATTCGATACAACATCTCTGTCAAACTTGCTCGTAACGTCGATTTCAATATTCATAGCACCAATCATGAGATATCCAAAGCATAATTCATAATAAAAGTGTAAGCTTTTAAACACATGATACAACATCACATTAAATATGTATATACTTACCATACATGTAACAGTTCGATTTAGACCTTAGTCAGAATAGTGGTTTTGGGACCACAAATCTGAGTGAAAAAATATTTAAATATTATTTTCTATGCTTATGATATATGAATTAGCATGTGTGAAAGTTTCGTATGAAAATTTAATTGTTTGTTTGTTTAATTTGATAAAAGGACCTAATTGCGTAAAATGTAAAAGTTTCCTGTTGTTTGTAAAAGTGTTTAATTGATTTGTCTTATTAAAAGAGAGGTCCTTATGATGCAATTAGACCATTGAACATATGAGTGGACATTAATGGCCTCGATGTTAATGTTTTAAATGTTTATAATGCAAGGGCAAAATTGGAAATTGATTAAATTGTTAATATTTATTAAAACAAAGTATGAAAATAAGCATTATGTGTTCTTCCATAACTGAAATTAGAAAGGAAAAAGAAGAATAAAAAGAGTTTAGGGTTCGACTAAGGTTTTGCTCAATTAAAGTATGATTTTTGATCAGTTTTTGATAATTTTTATGTTTTTGTGATTAGTGTTTGATATTCTATAAAGCCCATGCCCAAATTTCTAATTTTGTTGATGATTTTGAGTTGAGCCATTGATGAAATTATAATCTTTGTGAAGTTAATTGTTGGTAAATGAAAGATATGTTTTGGGTTAACATATTTGTATTTGAATTTTTAATGAATTTGAGTAATTTGGACTAAATTGTGAAATTTGTAAAGTGAGGGAATAAAATGTGAAATAAATTAAAAATATGGACTTATATGAATACTATGAAAATTCGGCTAAGCATGGGTATATGGAAATTTTGTGTAATTTGTGATTTTTGTGATTAGGGACTAAATTGTCAAAATGTGAAAATGTGAGGGCTAATTTGTAAAATGCCCTAAATATGTGTTTTTTTTATTGATTTGAATGATTTGGTAAATAAAATATTTAAATTTGAATTTATATAGATCGAGAATTAAAGAAAACAAAATTAGATCAGGGAAAGTCGAAAGCTGTCAAGTAGACGATTTCGTCTATCCGAATCCGTACGAGGTAAGTCTATATACAAATAAATGTGTTTTGAATTGAATTATTATTGATTATATGCTATTGAAAAATAATGAATGATAATATGAGTTGAGAATGAGATATCCGAGAAAGTAACTACAAAGTTCTGACGTCCGAAAAGCCTTGTACGAATCATAGGAATAGTTAGGATACATATGTCATGACATGGGATCCGATATGTGTTATCGTGTAAGACCACGTCTGGGACGTTGGCATCGACTTATGATTTACATGTAAGACCATGTCTGGGACATTGGCATCGTATTTGATTTCGTGTAAAACCCTGTCTGGGACAGTGGCATTGATGTTTGATTACATGTAAGACCACGTCTAGAACGTTGGCATTATATGTGTAACACCCCAAACCCAGCCTAGACGTTATGGCCAAATCTGCGATGTCACATTGGAGCATATTTTGAAAAACATAGTTCCATTGGAAAATTCTGTTTTCTAATAAAAGCTCGTCTGTTTTGTAATAAAACCTCATCGTGATCTTTATGAAAAGCTAACTTATCTTGTTCATTGTTAAGACATAGGTTGGTTTAGCAAAATGTGAGTCACATTAGATTGTTATTACACTTTGTCAATAAGGTATGTTGTGGAAGCTTTTTAAACAAGTTGCGTAGCGTGATAGTTGAAAATCATTTATCTTTTGAAAACCCGGGTCCTACTGCTAATAGATGTAAACTAGTATAAATAAATTCCCAAATAAAAATAAAAACTTTATGCGGCCTTATTACATAAAAATTACCCAAATAAAACTACTTTTACTTAAAAGTCAAATACGAAAATGTAAGCAGCTGTGTGGCCACCTCCGAGTCCCTCGCAGCACCGACCCGCCTAAGGATTAGCTGCGCAGATAAGCAGAAGGGTGAGTTTATGAAAACTTAGTGTGTAATCCCTATTTACAAAGAGTCAATCATGCAATGCAAAATAGTTTGGGCCTAAGCCTATATAGTAGCAGTATCAATGCTGCCTTAGCCCATTACAGTAACAGTATCAATGTGGGCCTTAGCCCAATTTAGTACAGTATCAGAGATACAAACAGAGATCCTACCCATCCATCCTCTACACTCCACTCCGTCCAGCCCTACACTCCATGTGGGGATAAAATTGACCCACCCATCCCTACAGTCCAGTACATAGCACCAATTGCGGCACTAAACAGTATTTGCAGTAGAGCTTCCAGTATCGTACACTTCCTCCAAATATATCAACCCTACCCCCACACAACATGTCATGTCATAATATAATACATGTATGCAAAATGTCATGCTCGAGTACAGTCAAATATATCATAGGGGTATATCAGTCATTTTATCAGTACAGGGTCCAAATATACTTACCGACCCTACAGTAGGTCCACAGTCGTCTTGGGTGACCCGTGCAACATTGACGGTCAAATAGTAAAAATGGGCCAAAGCCCATAACATGGCCCATGTGGGCCCACACGTTCGTGTGGTAATAAGCCCAAAAATGACCTAGATCGTGTGAACTAAATAGCTTGGCCCACTAATCTCCACACATCAGTGTGGTTTACTCGTGTGGGGCCCACGAGCCTGTGGGGCCCACACGGCCCATTTTTGCCCAACGTGGCCCAAACTGGCCAAGCCCATGAAATCGCTCATGGTGGCCTCTACGATTATACACCCTCATTTTGAGCGCTCAGAATACAACACTAGCATGGGCACGCTCGTGAAGTGTTAACAAGCACAGTTCCCGGCTTTTGTCAGTTTATGATTACAGAAGTGTGGTTACACACCTTAAATGAAGATGCGCGAGTAGTCCGCAAGCCCAAAGCCTACATTCAACCAAAAACTCCATCAATCAATGACACAAGATTAACGTCTCACTCTTATACCTATCGTCAAAAATACTACTAATACTTACCTTTATTGAACTAATGAAGATTCCTCTCTTAGATAGAAACACGAAGCCGATTACAACCTCCTTTAGAGATCACCTGTGTTCCAAACGATCATACAACTAACATAGTACTCCTATATAAATTAAACTAAGCGCACAACCACTTACCAAAGGTGTAAAATCGACATTAGAGAATGGAAGCAATCGGTTCACAATCCCCAAAAAGATAACTGCTACGATGAGGCAGAACTAGTGCTATCACTCCCCTAACAAACATCGATCAGAATGAAAAGGTTAAAAGAGAACCATAGATACGGCAGAAGGGAAAAAGAATGAACAGAGACAACATCCAATAAAACAGCACTTACCACCAAGATCGACAGAGAAGAAAACAAAAAAAATCGGTTCACAGAGGGTTAATGCAGGAGCACTATTTGGCTAACAAGGATTAGATTGCACTAAAGAGAAGGAGGAAGAAGAAAAAGAATGAATCGGTCACCACAAGCTAAAACCAAATGAGATAGAGAGGTAGGCAGACAATAGATATTTAGCCAAAGAGGGAAAACCGCTTGAAAAGAAAGAAACCCGTGGACAAGAGGGTTAGAGTGAGGGATAGAATTGCCAGCAACTAAGGTCGAAAGGTACTTCAAAACAAAACACAACTCGGCTATAGAAACCAAAGAAAAGAACCACAAATCGCAGAAAACTGAAAGAAAAAGAGAGAAAAGACCCCAAAAGGGAGACAATGCCGAAAGTTTTAGAGGAAAGCACTAAGCCGAATTTTCTTAAGCTCACAACCCAATTTTAGAACAATTCCACTACCTCTCAAACACTACTTTTTCCTCCCCTTATCACTCTCCTAAAATCTCTCCACCTTATTCTACTCAACCGCCCATTCAAACTCCCACTAGCATCACAATTTCAGTCAACTTAGGATACCTCCCTAGCACTTGTAGAAAAAATATAATGCTCCTTCCACCCTGCCACTGCTCGAACCTTAGACCCCAAGGCACACTCCACATGCCACTTACCACTAGACTAGCATGCTCTTTGTGACAACCTTTACCCACAAAAATTTAAAAGATTACCAACTAAAGGCAAGGGTTATTCTTAAAAAAAAAAATAAAGTTTTTTGCAATTGCCCAGGCTTGAACCCAAGACTTCTCAAGCGCTTCCCAGGACACTTAACCATTGAGACAAGCATGCAATTGAGTTACACAACATACAAAAGATGAGCACCCACATTTTAGGGCGTTACAGTATGTGCTTTTTGAGCTATCCGCTTATCCTTATGATTCCAAGCGGTTCAACTGGCATTCTGAGAAGATGAATTATTATGTGAATATGTATCCGATTCAGGTAAATTTGAATTTGAGTATCATATTTGATGATGAAAGGTAAGTATAAGTATTTTAGTGAACAAATGTTGATATGTGATAAAAGCATCAACTATTTTATAGATATCAAAGCTACAGGGAGCTCGGGAATCATCGAGGATCATCACCACACTATCGAACTATATTTTGGTACCTTTTGAAAATGTATATTTTAGAATATGGCATGTATAAGCTAGGAGTATTTGGATATGTTTTGTAATGTCTATATCATGCTATGTGATATGGCTAGTTTGTGGTTGAACTTATGGTTTAATTTTGGTATATGATATGTAATGCAAATTGTGCTTATATGAAGTGTTTTGAATGGCCAAGAGAATTGGTCAATTTGGTAAGTTTTTGGAATGTGTCTATTATGAAAATTGGTAAAGTTTTGGTATGAGATTTGATTGTATGTTTGGAGTTTATGAAATCATATGTTTTGGTATGTATTTGGCTTATGAGATGTTATGAATTTGTATCTGTTTCAAACATGAAATATGTGGATAATGAATTGGTATAAATGGTGAATGTTTTGGTTGTGAAATGATTGAAATTTGATGTGTAATTTGTGCCTATTTGAAGATAGTAGGGAGGACCTTTAATGGGTGGCAAGTTGGCCTTGTAAATGTCCTATTTTTGTTTACATGGGCAGAGACACGGGCGTGTGTCTCAATCGTGTACGACACACGATCATGTTGCATGGTCGTGTGTCCCTTAGGGTACCCTACGATTTTAAGTCAAGCTTGAGCATGGTCAAGGCACACAGGTGTGTGGCTAACCATGTGGCCCAAGTCAGTTTCAACCACGGCCAAGGCACGCGGGCGTGTCTTGTGGCTGTGTGAGCAAGTCAGTATGTATGCCCTGTTTTGACACGGCCTAGACACACGGGCGTGTCTAATGCCGTGTAAGGCATATGGCCTGTTCACACGGGCGTGTGACCTATACAACTTTGAAATATGTTTAAGTTTTAAAAAATTTTGTATGTGCTCGGTTTAGTCGTAACCCTTTTCTAAAGTATATTTAAGGTCACGATGACCTATATAAGGGACATTATGATAATGTTTGAAGTATGACGCTATGATGTTTGTGAAATGAATGCTTAATGTTCCGATTTGTCCAGTAATAGTCCAGCGACGGATACGGGTTAGGGGTGTTACAGTACATGCAATATTAAAGCATTTAAAGTATGGTACATGTTGCATTATTTGCAAATGAACTTACCTCGGTACAAAATGATAGAAACGAGCCTAATCCTCATAAACTTTGTTTTTCCCTTGATCAAGACCCGAATCACGTTTTTCTTGATCTATAATGCCAAATTTAACTTGTTCAGTACATACATTATTCACATCGACCCAAAAATCATACCTTGGTAAAATTAACATTTTACCCCTAACTTTTTACTTATTTACAAAGTGCTCCCTAGGCTCGTAAAATGAAATGAATGCATTTTCTTGGTTATCCAAGTCTAGCCAAACCTATAACATGCTCCTATCAGCCCATAGTTTCTTTTATTTCACATTTTTGCTACTCATTTTTACACCTTTTGCAAAAAGGTCCTTTTAGGGGTTTTCATGAAAAATTACTTAGTAAAAGATGTTAAACACACATCAAACTTTCATATTCTTCCATTAATCAACAAAATACAAACATGTCACACATGGGTAAAATTTGATACATGAACCCTAGCTCAAAAAATGGCTAGAAATGGATAGATCATGCTTCAGGGATCTCAAAAATGGAAAGAACAAAAAAAGGGGACTAGGATGCACTTACAATCAAGCTTGAAAAGTTGAAAGCCCTAGCTATGGAGAGCATGCAAATTTTGGCTGGTACATGGAGAGGATGAGCCAATTTTGACTTGATTTTCCCTTTTTATTCTTTTATTTACCAAATGACAAAAATGCCCTTAATGCCCTTCTTTTAAATTTTTTCCTATTCATGCCCATTTTTGTCTAAAATTTTAGAACTTGGTCAAATTGCTATTTAAGGACCTCTAGTTAATGATCCAACGCAATTTCATGCTCAAAGCTTCTAGAACATGTATTTTGCAACTTATTTAATTTAGTTCCTAACTTCAAATTGGACACTTTAGGCATAACATTTCTTCATGAAATTTTCACATAAACATGCAATCTTATCATGGACCATCAAATAATCATAAAATAATTATTTCTACTTTGGATTTGTGGTCTTAAAATAACTATTCTGACTAGACCCTAAATCAGAATGTTACAACTCTCCCCCCTTTAGGTATTTTCGTCCTCCAAAATCTTACCGGTAAAAAGGTTTTGGTATTGGTTTCTCATGGCCCCTCAGGGTCCCATGTAGCCTCTTCAACCCCATGTCTTTTCCATAACACTTTCACAAGGGCTATACTTTTTTTCCTCAATTGTTTGACTTCTCGAGCCAAAATCTTAACCGGTTCCTCACCATAAGTCATATCCAGTCGAATCTCAACTTCTGTAGGTGAAATCACATGTGAAGGATCATATCGGTAATGGCGCAACATAGACACATGGTACACGTCATGAATCTTTTCCAATTCGAATGGTAAGGCCAACTGATTGAAAACTGGCCCTATTATCTCAGTGATCTCATATGGCCCCACCGAATGAGGACTCAACTTGCCTTTCCTACCAAATCTCAACACCTTTTTCCATAGAGATACTATCAAAAATACCTTATCACCGACTTGAAACTCAATCTCTTTCCTTTTCAAACCCGCATAGGACTTCTGTCTATCCGAAGTAGCTCTCAAACAATCACAAATTATTTTCACTTTCCTTTCGGTTTCTTTAACTAAGTCAACCCCGTAAATCTAATTTTCTCTAAGTTCAATCCAATACAGAGGTGTTCGACACTTTTGCCCATATAATGCCTTATAATGCGCCATTTTCAAACTCGACTGATAACTGTTATTATAAGCAAACTCAACCAATAGTAAGTACTTCTCCCAACTACCTTGGAATTCCAATACACAACATCAGAGCATGTCTTCCAATATCTAAATTATTAGCTCAGACTAATCGTCAGTCTGTGGATGAAAAGCAGTGCTGAAATTTAACTTTGTACCCAAAGCTTCTTGTAGCTTTTTCCAAAACCGTGAAGTGAACCTCGGATCTCTATCTGATACAATCGATATGGGTACTCCATGAAGTCTAACAATTTCACCAATATACAATTTAGCTAACTTATAGAGTGAGTAATCAATACACACTGGGATAAAGTGAGCCGACTTCGTAAGCTGATCAACTACAACCCAACTGGCATTTTCTTTCTCGGAGTTAAAGGCAAACTTGTCACAAAGTCTATAGTAATCCAGTCCCATTTCCACTTGGGAACCATGATGGGCTGAAGTAAACCCGAAGGTACTTGGTGTTCCGCTTTTACTTTCTAACAGACTAAGCATTTCGATACAAACCTTGAGATATCCTTTTTCATACCATTCCACCAATACATTTTCTTCAAGTCGTTATACATTTTTGTGCTACCTGGGTGAACTGACAAACAACTGTTGTGTGCCTCATGTAAAATATTCCGAATCAACCCAGTGTCCTTCGGTATACAAATCCTACGACGAAATCTCAAACAACCATCAGAGTCACTTAGAAAATCTGGTTCACTGCTGGACTCACACTGAACTCTCTTAGCTTGCAACTCTTTATCAGCTTTCTAAGCATCACAAATTTGTTGAAGAAAAGTCGGTCTAGCTCTTAACTCGACTAGAAGCGAACCGTCATAAAAAAAATTACCCGTGTATTCATAGCCCTTAAGGAAAATAATGTCTTCCTACTCAAGGCGTCAGCGACCATATTCGCCTTACCCGAATGGTAATCAATTACAAGCTCGTAATCTTTTAATAGTTCCAACCATCTTTGTTGCCGTAAGTTCAAGTATTTTTTAGTCATTAAGTACTTAAGACTTTTGTGATCGGTATAGACATGGCATTTCTCACCAAATAAATGATGTCGCGAAATCTTCAAAGCAAACACTATGGCGGCCAACTCTAAGTCGTCTGTCAGATAGTTCTTCTTGTGAGACTTTAACTGTCTCGAAGCGTAAGCTACGACTTTACCCTCTTACATACCTCTTGCATAAGTACACATCCCAAACCATTTAAGGAAGCATCAGTATAAATCACAAATTCTTTACCTGACTTGGGTTGTACCAAAACCGGTGCTTCAGTCAATAACATCTTCAATTTGTCAAAGCATTGCTGACACTTTTTCGACCACTCGAACTTAACATCATTTTGAAGCAATCTCGTCATAGGAGTGACAATCATAGAAAATCCTTTCACAAACTATCGATAGTAACCGGCTAAGCCCAAAAAGCTTCTAACCTCAGATGCATTCCTTGGCGGTTTCCATTCAATGATAGCAGAAACTTTACTCGGTTCAACTCTAATACCAGCACCTGAAACAATATGGCCTAAGAATCCAACTTCTTAAAGCCAAAACTCGCTTTTACTAAACTTAGCATACAACTGTTTATCTCTCAAAGTTTGCAAAACCGTTCTCAAGTGTTCAGTATACTCTATCTCATCTTTCGAATAAATCAAAATATCGTCAATAAACACGACAACAAACTTGTCCAAATATGGCCAAAATATTCGGTTCATTAAATCCATAAACACAGTAGGTGCATTTTTCAACCTAAATGGCATAACAAGAAATTCATAATGGCCATACCTCGTTCTAAAAGAGTTTTAGACACATCTGGTTCTTTAACTCACAACTGATAGTAGCTGGACTTCAAATCTATTTTAGAAAACCATGTCACTCCTTTCAATTGGTCAGACAAGTCATCAATCCTTGGCAAAGGATACTTATTCTTAATTGTTACCTTATTGAGTTGTCGGTAATCTGTACACAACCTCATAGATCCATCTTTCTTTTTCATGAATAATACCAGAGCACCCCACGGCGAAAAGCTCGGTCTCACAAATCCCTTGTCAGTCAATTCTTGCAACTGTGACTTTAGTTCTTTCAATTCAGTCGGGGCCATCCTATATGGAGCAATCGAGATAGGTGTTGTACCAGGGACTAACTTAATACCAAACTCAACTTCCCTAACGGGAGGTAATCCAGGTAGCTCTTCCAGGAACACATCCAAGTACTCGCATACAACAGGCACTGATTCAATCTTTAATTCAGACTCTTTCATATTCAACACATAAGCCAAATAAGCCTCACATCCATTTCTCATACATTTCTGAGCGGACATCGAAGAAATAACAATTGGCAACCTATCTGACTCATCTGATTCAACCCGGAGAATTTCACCATTTTCACATTTCAATTTAATAACTTTTTACCGACAATTTACTATAACATCATGAAGTGTCAACCAATCCATGCCCAATATAACATCAAATTCATCGAACGGAAATAACATCAAGTCAACTAGAAAACAATGATCTCTAATCATCAAAGGACATTTCTTACATACCTTATCAACTAAAACATGCTTGCCTAATGGGCTAGACACTTTAATCCTAAATTTCGTAAACTCAACAGGCATATTCATGCTAGACACCAATTTCATGCACATATAAGAATGAATAAAACCAGGGTCAATCAAGGTAATAACAGAAGTGTCATAGAGAGAAAAAGTACCCATAATCACATCAGGAGAAGATACGTCCTCCCGCGCACGTATGGCATAGGCTCTAGCCAGAGCTCTAGCTTCGGATCTCACCATGGTATCCCTCATTGCATTCTTGCTACTAGCTCCATTACCAGCATTTCTCTAGGGTTTCCTTTTTGTAGCCGTACTACTTGGTCTTGCATTTTGAAAATTTTCCTTCTCAACCATTTCAGGACAGTCCTTGATATAGTGGTCTTGAGAAATACATCGGAAACAAGATCCATCATTCACTTTACACTTGCCAAAATGATTTCTGCCACATTGTTGGCACTCGGGTCTAGAAGGTCTAGCATTACCCACACAAGCCATAGATGTAACCTGAGATTTAAAACCTGAATTCTACTTCTTACGATCTCTATACGAATGCCCAGCCGACATATGAGAACGAGAGTACATATCTCTGGATTTCTTAGACTAAGATGGAAATGACTTGCTCATCTGTCTCTTCCTTATATCTCTAGCTTCAGCCTCGGTCTTTCTTTCCCTTGATCAGCTCCTTGGCTTTACAAGCTCGATCAATGAGCACCATAAATTCCTTCAATTCAAGAATACTTACTAGCACTTTGATATCCTAATTAAGTCCATCTTCAAACCTTCTACACATTTTAGCCTCGGAGGATACATACTCCCGAGCATATTTGCTAAGCCGGACAAACTCGCTTTCGTACTCAGTAACTGACATACCACCTTCTTTCAAGTCAAGAAATTCTTTACGCTTTTGATCGATGAAGCGTTCACTGATGTATTTCTTTCGGAATTCTTCTTGGAAGAATTCTCACGTGACCCTTTCTTGAGGTACCACCGATACTAATGTCTTCCACCAATGATATGTCAAGTCTTTCAACAAAGATATAGCACACTTCAAACATTCCTTGGATGTGCAAGATAGTTCATCGAATACCCAAGTAGAATTTTCAAGCCAAAATTCTGCTTTCTCAGGGTCATCATTGGCATTGGCCCTAAATCCCTCAGCTCTTTGCTTTCAAATTTTATCAATCGAGGTTCTATGAAATCTCATAAAATCCATACCTTGAGGCACTTGGGGTACAGGTTGAGGATTAGGAGGGGTGGAGGAGGTTGAGCATTTGGGATCGTTCGAACGAGCTCTGTGTACTAAGTGTTCCTCCCTAACTAACTGTGGGAGGTCAGTTTTCAGACGACACCGCCCCTTCAGTGGGAGCCAGTGCATTACTTTCCACGTCATCTGCCACAACTTGATCGGGATCTATTACTATATGAAAACATAATTTTTAAAAGGTTAGGAGTCATCACACTATCACAATTTACTTATGGCATGTATAGCTAGACTTGTACATGCGTTATGTTAGTCTGAGAATCGACTAAACCAAAACTCTGATACCACTAAATGTAAAACCCCTTTACCCATATTCGACGCTGAAACAGGGTACGAGGCATTACCAGACTTAACTGAAACAAACATTCAAACCGAGACATGAATTTCCACTCAAATTCAAAACCTTTCACATGCATTCATATCATCCCTTAAACGAGCCTACGAGGCCAAAAAAAACATTAGGTGTGGTTAGGGACTAAACCGAAAACTTTGGAGACTTTTGGGAAACTTAGAAAATTTTCTTGTTTTGGAGAGTGACACGCCCGTGTGGGTAGGCCGCGTGGTCACACACGCCCGTGTGGCTCTAGGACACGCTCGTGTCCTCAGCCCGTGTAACTCTCTAACTATGATGTCATCATCTAAATAAGATCACACGGTCAAATCGCACGCTCGTGTGCTGAATTAAATTCCAAAAGTTAAGTGCAGGCTTCACATGATCGGATCACACGCCCATGGGGAAGACCGTGTGTCTACCTGTGTGGACAATTCTAAGGCTATTTTTCAAGCCATCTGCCACCCTTAACACTTACACACATAATTTTACTTCAACACATGCAACATGGCACATTTAATTACACAAGCAAACACATTCATGGTTAATCCATGACTTTATAATGTGGACATATTACATACTCCAATCATCATACTACCATATGGCATTTCGCACTAATATCATGTTTATTCATCATTATAATTCTTCTTTCAAGTTACTCAATTACACCATTATTATGGTCATACCTATTAATTCCCAGTCATTCATTAACCACATATGCCACCCATCTCACATTATCATCCATAAGCAACCAACCACATCAAGCATAAGCACATTTGCATCATGCATAAATGATTAGGGTTACAACCCAATAATCAATATGAGCCATCTCTCATGGCCATATACAAAATGAATCAATATTATCATAAGTCAACACCTTTGGCTACATCAATATGACATATGACAAAAAGACCAAGTCCCTATACATGCCATACTCAAAATAATAAGTCTAACTATACCTAATTCTCAAATAGATAGTGTGATCGAGTCTCTGACGTTCAACGATTCCCGAGCTAGCTTGGTGACACTATAAGAAAAGGAAGGGAAGGAGGGTAAGCTTTAAAGCTTAGTAAGTTCACATGCAAATAAAATGCAACTAAAACAAGCCTTAGTCATACATTTAATACAATGAACAAAATCTTGCATTTTATTAAATCTCTTTAACTTATTCTTCAATACATATATAAATACATATTCTTACCACAAGTTCATCATGTCTCATGTCATTATCATGAATTCGCTGTACATACCTGTGCCACTTGCACATAATGATTTACGTTTTCATCTTGATGAAATCATTAAGATTACTCATCAAGCCTCTCTTAAACTACCCCTTGAACACTTGGAATACTATCGGATACATCGGAATCTTGCACGTAAATGCCCCATATGTAGCCAATACTACTTCATATCTCATATCACATGTTGGTCGCTTTCGAGCTACTCACGAGTTTGCTCATTCAGGCTATCAAGTATTTGCAACACATGCCAGACTACCTCGCCATCAATAGTATGTACGAGACCAGTACTTGGACCACCAAAACATGTGTTTCGTATTCATGAACTCATACCACAACTCATGCGTTCGAATCACATAAATCATGAACTTAGATCACAACTCAATGAGTTCAAATCCTCTAATTCCTAGTGACATGTCACTGGTATCCTAAACTATTCCTAAGGTTCAAACGTGATTCTTCGATACCACATCTCTGTCAAACTTACTCGTAACGTCGATTTCAATATTCATAGCACCAATCACATACTCATGAAATATCCAAAGCATAATTCATAACAAAAGTGTAAGCTTTTAAACACAGATACAACATCACATTCAATATGTATATACTTACCATACATGCAATATTAAAGCATTTAAAGTATGGTACATGTTGCATTATTTGCAAATGAACTTACCTCGGTACAAAATGATAGAAACGAGCCTAATCCTCATAAACTTTATTTTTCCCTCGATCAAGACCCGAATCATGTTTTTATTGATCTATAATGCCAAATTTAACTTGTTCAGTACATACATTATTCACATCAACCCAAAAATCATACCTTGGTAAAATTAACATTTTACACTTAACTTTTCACTTATTTACAAATTGGTCCCTAGGCTCGTAAAGTGAAATGAATGCATTTTCTTGGTTACCCAAGCCTAGCCGAACCTATACCATGCTCCTATCAGCCCATAGTTTCTTTTATTTCACATTTTTGCTACTAATTTTTATGCCTTTTGCAAAAAGGTCCTTTTAGGGGTTTTCATGAAAAATTACTTAGTAAAAGATGTTAAACACACATCAAACTTTCATATTCTTCCATTAATCAATAAAACACAAACATGTCACACGTGGGTCAAATTTCATACATGAACCCTAGCTCAAAATATGGCTAGAAATGGATAGATCATGCTTGAAGGATCTCAAAAATGGAAAGAATAAAAAAAAGGGACTAGGATGCACTTACAATCAAGCTTGAAAAGTTGAAAACCCTAGCTATGGAGAGCATGCAAATTTCGGCTGGTACATGGAGAAGATGAGCCAATTTTGACTTTATTTTCCCTTTCTATTCTTTTATTTACCAAATGACAAAAATGCCCTTACTGCCATTCTTTTAAATTTTTTCCTATTCATGCCCATTTTTGTCTAAAATTTTAGAACTTGGTTAAATTGCTATTTAAGGACCTCTAATTAATGATCCAATGCAATTTCATGCTCAAAGCTTTTAGAACATGTATTTTGCAACTTATTCAATTTAGTCCCTAACTTCAAATTGGACACTTTAGGCATAAAATTTCTTCATGAAATTTTCACACAAACATGCAATCCTATCATGGACCATCAAATAATCATAAAATAATTATTTCTACTTCAGATTTATGGTCTCGAAACCACTATTCTAACTAGACTCTAAATCGGGATGTTATAATACTTAGTTTTAATATTTTGAGTATGGCTTGTATAGGGACTTGGTCATTTTGTTATGTGTCATATTGGTTTGCCAAATGTGTTGGCATTGTAATGGTTAATGATTCATTTTGTATATTGCCATTGGAAGTTGACTAATATTAATCTTATTAGTCATTGGTATGTTTATGTGATGATGCTTATCATGAAGGTGAAATTGGCTTGAATGGAAAAGAAAGTATGTGATGTTTATGCATGATAGATGTTACTATGTGTAATTGATGTATTCACATCTTATTTATGGCTGATTTGGTTGTATGTATATGCTTGGATTTGGTGTTGCTTGATGTTGTGCAAGTTGGTGCAAGTAAGGGTGGCAAAATGGCTTGATAAGTATCCTTATTCTGGCCACACGGGCAGAGACACGATCGTGTGTCTCAGCCGTATGAAAGACACGGCCTAGGGCCATGGGCGTGTGAAGTCTACACCTATTTTACGAAAAATTTAGAAAATTAAATTCACCACACGGCCTAGTACACGGGCGTGTGACTTGGCCGTGTGACTCCCTTTAGTGCATTTCGTCATAAATAGAAAGTTACACGGGTTAGGGACACGAGCGTGTGTGACCACACGACCAACCCACATAGGTGTGTCCCAAGCCACATGGCGTGTGACCCTATTTTGATGAAAAATTTTCTAAGTGTTTTAAAAATTTCTAAGGTTTTCGGTTTAGTCCCGAACCACTTTTAATGCATGTTTTGGGCCTCGTAGGCTTATTTTAGGGACAATATGTTTGTAAATGAAAAGTTTTAAATTTGGATGGAAATTTATGTCTCGATTTTGTATGTTAGTTTGTGTTTAAGTCTGGTGATGCCTCGAACCCTGTTCCAGTGCCGGATACGGGTAAGGGGTGTTACACTTGCTCACAAAGAAAGATGCGAAACTGAGGCTAATTTGTTGGATACTTTTACTCCAAGAATTTGACCTTGAGATCCAAGATAGAAAAGGTGTCAAAAATCAAATAGCTGATCATCTTTCGAGGTTGGAGCAAGATGTGGTAACTCAATCATGTGTATTTATCAATAAGAATTTCCCAGATGAACACTTATTTGAGGTAAGTCGAATTCATGAAACACCTTGGTTTGTTGATTTAGCTAATTATCTTGCATGTGGAATAATTCCTCGAGAAATGACATACCAACAAAGGAAAAAATTCCTTCGTGATAGTCGGTATTATTTTTGGGAGGATCCGTTTTTATTTAAACAGTGTGTAGATAATATAATTCGAAAGTGTGTAGTTGAAAGTGAGATTGCTGGGATCTTGTATCATTGCCATTCATCTCCAGGTAGGGGACACTTTGGTGGTTCATGTACTTCAACAAAGATTTTGCAAGTAGGTTTCTTTTGGCCTACACTATTTAAAGATGCTTATGCTTATGTGAAGAATTGTGATAAATGCTAAAGGATCAGAAACATATCAATGAGGAATGAGATGCCCTTGACAAACATTTTAAAGATTGAATTATTCAATGTATGGGCATTGACTTCTGAGGCCCGTTTCCTTCTTTGTATGGGAACAAATACATCTTAGTTGCTGTGAACTATGTATCCAAGTGGGTTGAAGTTGAAGCATACCCTACAAATGATGCTAAGGTAGTCATGCGATTCCTACATAAGCATGTGTTTACAAGATTTGGGACACCAAGAGCTATTATTAGTGATGAAGGTTCTCACTTTGTGAACAAATGGCTTAAGTGGTTGCTTGACAAATATGATGTGAAGTACAATACTGCTACTACCTATCAACCCCAATCTAATGGGCAAGTTGATAGAGTGAACCGTGAAATCAAAGGTATCCTTGAAAAGGTAGTACGCCCTAGCAGAAAAGATTGATCTCGAAGGCTCAATGATGCATTATGGGCCTATTGAACAACATTTAGACACAGCATTAGGAATGACTCCTTATCGGTTAGCCTTTGGAAAGGCATATCATTTTCCATTAGAGTCGGAGAATAGAGCTCAATGGGCTTTGAAGTAGTTGAACTTTGATCTTAAGCAAGCCGGTGAGAGAAGAATGTTACAACTTGATGAGTTGGAAGAGCTAAGGTTGTTTTCCTATGAGAATGCCAAAATGTGTAAAGAAAGATCAAAGAGATGGCATGATAGTCATATACAACCTTGCGAGTTTAAAGAAGGTTAGAAGGTTTTGTTGTTTAATTCAATATTGAAGTTATTTCTTGGGAAGCTTAAATCTCGATGGAAAGGATCCTATACCATCTACCGAGTTTATCCTTATGGAGTTATTGAATTATAAGACAATTACGGAGGAACATTTAAAGTTAATGGTCAATGTCTCAAACACTACAAGGATGGTAAAGTTGAGCGAGTTGAATCCTCATTCAAATTAACAGACCCTTGATTTTTCATGAACTTGTTTTGTAAATAAATAAATAATTAGAACTTATTTTTTTTAACTTATTACATTTAATTAATTCTATCTAAGGAGACTGGAACTTAAGAAAGACCGCTGTGACCCCTCTAACCTTTCCTGGGAATTAATTTAATGTAATTTGTTAAGAAGAAATTTTCTAATTAAGATTTAAAATTTTTAAGTTTTATTTGTTTTGTTTAAATTTTAAATTTTTATGTTAATAAAGGGGGTCAAATTTGGCCCAAGTACTAATCGGTTTTTTTTTTCTTGAGTAAGTTTGTAAATACAATCTGAGTTTAAAGCCTGAGATAGCAAAAAGGAGGGAAAAATCCATACATTGCCACCACTCCCATTACTTGCCACCCAAGTAACCCTAATGTAGCTAAATTTTTTCTACATGTTGCCCTAATTCTTCCCTATATAAACTCCTCTTTATTCTAATATTTTTCATATCCCTCAAAGTAATTTGCTTAACCCTAAAGATACCTAAATCTCACTCTTGTGCCGCTAGCCTCAAATCCCAAAAGAAACCTTAGTTTCTCTTCCTTTTTGCCAAAATCACCTATTGCCACCACAATAAGATTGCCGAAGCACCAACGTTGCTGTTGCACATCGCTGTTGTCGCCGCCACACACTGTCATTACTGTCGCATGCTGTCGTTGCCGCCACACCATCCTTGCCATCGCAAGATTTTCATCGTAGCAAGTCCTGTAACACCCCTAACCTGTATCCGTCGTCGAATTAGGGTCATAAGGAATTACAAATTAAAAGCACAATTTCAAACAATTATATATACACATGAACAAGTCTCGAAGATCGGTCAAAATTTATTTCATAAACTAACACAACTCTTAAATTTGAAACATTTCATATCATACTTATATATACAGTCATATCATTCTTATGCAACAATATAAAATATATCATTCAAAACATTAAAGCATATATTGATTTTAACAAAGATAAGACATAAACCTAAATGATTATCCAACTATTATAATACATGAGTATACTTTGATTTTTCATATTAGCTAGTGATATCATTACTCAATTCAAACTCAAGCATCATTTAAATATCTAATATCAATTGAATTTATACTTAAAAATCACATGTCAATACATTATACAAACAAATATCTTTATATATATCTACAGAGTGACTAACCTAATTAGTGTCGAATATCTAATTCAAAAACAACCACATAAGTCACATAATAATGCCGAACATTTATGCATGCTAATACCATGTAATTGTTCATTTATGAAACTAACTTTTATGACTTAAATGAATGTTTTGTCATAGTAACCGAATACATATAATTAAATATACATATTTCATACTTATCAATGAACATACGCCACAACCAAATTCCCAATCCCCTTATTCCAATCATTTTGTCTTATAAACATATAATTCAAATAATACATCAAACCTCTTCATTACATGTATATTCACAAGTGCCAAATCATAGATAGCTCAAAAATAATATTCATATCTCCCATCTCATAACCGAATGCCATTACTTCAAACATAGTCATTTAACTAATATATATATTCAAAACATGAATTTTCCCTTACCATATAATGAACATATTAAGACAAAGTTATATCATGTTCGGACATACCTTTAATGCCAAATCACATATGACATATTAACTAAATACTGCAACCAAAATTCAAATAATAGTTTATCAGTGCATGCCATAACCAAATCAACCTAATGCATATATCCAAAATCACCAAGCAACATCAACGCTCAAAATAGATATCACAAGTATTATCCATCCATATCACGTTGCATAATAACCAAAAAGAACTTAAACCATAGTCCAACAAAACCGAATTTAAGTATTATAATTAAGCCACTTTCGCATGGCTTAAATTACACATAGCCAAAAATAAATCCGACATTACAAAACATAAACCAGCCTATACATGCCATAATTCGAGTTTAACTTATAAAGGTACCAAAACGATAGATAGTGTGATGAACTTTGCTGACGATCCTCGAGCTTGTAACTTGATCCAAAATCTATAAAAATGAGTAAACAAGAACACACAGAGTAAGCTAACTTAGCTTAGGCAAATAAACAACTCAATAATATAGTCAACTCATATTAACTACGAATTACATTAACATTACCATGCTTGACCTCAAACCTACAAATTCCATAATTAATACATTTTCATAGACAATTACCCACCTAGGCCAAATATTCACTTAGTCATTTAACATATTATTAATCAACTTCCAAACCAAATAGCCATAAAAACCATACATCCATTTACTATATGCAAACTCAAGAATCATGGAATAACATCACATATATAAATATTACCTATATGGCCGAATATACCAAATCATATATGCACATATTTAAGAAACATTTCAATGATACACAAATTATTCATTCACAAGATGAATACACATGCCACATACACATATATTCTTCATTTGCATTGTACATGATTTACAACAAATATTCACAGTACTTACTTACCTTATCTCAAGTGGATATCAAGTTAATTCATACCTGGCCATTTAGCTCATTTTACACATTCGAACACAACTTATCTTTGCTCGATGAACCATTCAAAATTGGATAGGACACTCGGATAATCATACATATCATACAATGCCACTGTCCCAGATAGGGTCTTACTCGAACACATATATCAGAGTCACATGTCGATGCCATGGTCTTACTCGCACACATATATCGGAATCCTATGTCATGACATATGTATCCTAACTATTCCAAAGGTTCATACGGGGCTTTCGGACATTGTAACTCAGTCGAAATGAATGCATAAACATGGTTACCAAGCTTATACACATTCGCCAATAGCATATATAAATTCATATATTTCATTTCAGCATATATACTTAGCATTTAATTAAAATTAAGTACGTCTATTTGCTTATAAACTTACCTCGGACAATGTAAAACAGAACGGGACAACTAGTCGACAACTTCCGTTTTTCCCCGATCCAAATCTGATTTCTTTGGTTCTTGATCTAAACATATTCAAATTAAGCTCATTCAAACATATTTTCATTCAATTTAGTCCAAAAACACATAAATCGGTAAATTGCCATTTTATCCCTAACATTTACACTTTTTACAATTTAGTCCCTAATGCACAAAACACAAAATATGCAAAATTTCACTATACCCATGTTAGTTCAAATTTACCCACATTCGTACAAGTCCATATATTTCATTTATTTCACATTTTAGTCCCTCAAATTATTAATTTTTTCAATTTAGTCCAAATTACTCAAAATCATCAAAAACTCCAATACAAAACATGTTAACCCAAAACATATCTTTCATAATTCATCATCAAACAACAAAAATCACAAGATCTCAGCAATGGCACAACTCAAAATATTCACTAAAATTAAAAATTCAAGCATGGGTTTACTAGTACTCGAAGCAACAATCTCAAAAACGTAAAAATTATCAAAAACCGAGCTAAACACATACCTTGATTGAGCTTAGAAGTGGCCAAACCCTAAGTTTCTCTTTTCTTTTCTTCTTATTTGAGTTTCGGTCATAAGAATAAATTACGAACATGTTTTTATTATATGTTATATTATATCATTTATAAGTTATTAACTATTTTACAATTTTAACCTTTTAAATTAAATAACTAAAACACATATTACAAGAGTAAAACCGGCCATTACAAATTCCAATGGTCTATTTACAACTTAAAGGCTTCCATTTAAAAAGCCAATAGCATTTCAGCCCTTTATACATTAAACTACCAAGTTTTCAATTTGCACGATTAAGTCCTTTTATTTAATCGGACACTCAAATGATAAAATTAAATCACGAAAATTTCATAGATATAAATTCGCACAAAATAAACATAGTAAATTTTTTTAAATATTTTTCTGACTCGAATTCGTGGTCCCGAAACCACTGTTCTGATTAGGGTCTAAATCGGGCTATTACAAGTCCTTACCCACCTTGCTAATTTCTCCTTTCCCCCTTGTGTAGAAACTTTGCCAAATTCTCAAGAAAATATACCATGTCTTGCAAAAGAACTAGATCTTCAAAGACTACTCCTGAAAACTCGATTTTGATCGATAAAGAAGTGAAAGAGAGATTTGATTCAATCTTCAAGCATCAACCTATGATGCTGAAAAAGGGTTTTAACTTGAAGAGTCATGATTTGATGGTTGTTCCTATAATGATTAGAAAGAAAATCAATGCTCTCAAATTGAAACGATTTTGTGATGCTCGTTCACTTCCCGATGATGAACTAGTTCGAGAATTTTATGCTAGTTTGACTATGCAAGATGCTACTGAAGTCATTGTTTGAAAGAAAAAAGGTATCTCTTAATTCTAAGTCCATCAATGATTTGTTTAACTTACCTGATGTTGAAGAAGATGGGTACTACTCTATGATGAACAATATCAATTGGGATTTTCTTCAACAAGTGCTTGATGTTGTGACATATCTGGGATCCTAATGGATTATAAAAAAGTTTGGGAGTCATTCTTGCCAAAGGGAATACCTAAAACCAGTAGCAAAGGTATGGTTTTATTTCATTCGCTACAGTTTTATGCCTATCTCACATAGTTCCACCATCTCGATGGAAGAGATGCTCTTTTTATATGCAATTTTGACAGAAAAGTCCATTAATATTGGGAAAATTATTCTCAAAGAGATTTATGATTGTGCTAAAAAGAAGACAGAAAGTGCTTATTTCCCATCATTAATCACTTCACTTTGCTTAAGGGCCCACGTTAAAACACAAACAAATCTGAAAGGGCAATATGTTTAAGGGTGCATTATAAATCATGATCTTGAAAGGTTAGTAGAGAAGGTGCGTGAGCTGAATCAAGGCGAGTAAGAAGAGAAAACGGAGGCAGATACCGAAGAGTCAACAAATGAAACTGGAATTGAAGCTAATTCAATTACAAAAACTGAAGAAGAATCTGATAAGGAACTGAACAGTCCTAAACCAGTTGAAGGATTTACAAACCTGAACCAAAGGTTGAGCCAGAAGAAGAAATAGTCAAGCTAAGTGTTGAACTAAATCTACAACTTCAGTGCTGACTTCTACAAGTACTTCAAAGAAATCGGAGTTGTCATTTATCATGGGTATGTGTAAGTTCATGCACAATCAACAACAAAATTAGTAGAAATATGCAAAAATTATAGATGACTCAATTCAAAATACTTTTAAGAATATCTCTAATGCATTTGTTCCTGAATTCCTAGATGCTATCTTTGAGACATGGACAAAAGATGTAACGCCCCAAAAATCTCGAAACCCAAAAATCCCAAAATCGTGAATTTTTCTTTTTGTGCTTAGCAATCTCAGTTAAGTGTTAATTACGCAAAGGTAGGTCTTGGAAAAGGTTTGAGTTTGAATTAAGAGGTAGAGGTTGGCAAGTAGTTGGGGTTTTAAATAAAGATAGGGGAAAATAACATCAAAAAGCCTTATAGAGTAATGGCTAAGTGACACCACTTAGAGTGTAGGGAGGTGGCGTTAATAGCTAGCAAAGAGGTCCAAGGTTCGAGTCCTAGCTTAGTGTTTTTAGAAGTTTAATTTTAGCCTTCTAAAAGGTTGGAAGTGGCGTAAAGATGGACTCTAAGAGGAGTGTTCAGGAGAGAAAATTAGGGAAAAGATTAAGGGGTTATCAGGGAGAAAAACGAGGAGATGAGAGGGGGAAGTGATGGAGCCGAATGGGGAACTGAGGGCCAGGCAATTCGGCTATAGGGCTATAACTAGGTGCCGAATGCAAGGGTGTGAGGCTAATGCAGAAATCTTTTTCTCACCTTGTTGCCAGAAACCCTCTTTCCTAAAAGCCGATAACCCTTTTATTTTCTTCCTTTTCTTTCTGTCAATTTCTCCAAAAGCCAAAAACCCTTGTTCTCTTTTTTATTTTTCTTGTGCCGATTTCTTTGTTTCAATTTTGGGTTTAGCCGATTCTTCTTCCTCTCTCCCTTGGTGCCAAATAAGCAATGGTGCCATTCAGATCTCTAGAGCCGAATACTCTTTGACCGAATCTAGTGCAAGTGTTACTCTTCCAATCGGTTTTCTTTGCTAAGTATCGAATATTATCCCTCACTCTTTCTAATCAACTGTGGTAGGGAATTAGTATCGGATCTCAGATCTTAGCTCTCTGCCGAAACTGCCCTTTAGGTGTTCGTAATCTTGGTAAGTATTCCTCTCCCATTGGCTAAGGTGGCTGATTGTTCATAGTTAAGGTAAGGGGACTTGTGTTGGATACGAGTCACCTATTATTTTGTTTTAATAGTTAAGATTGGTGCAGATCTGGGAGTTGATCATGGTTAGGGATTTAAGAAGGGGCTGTTATACTTATCGCGCAAGGTTTGAGGCTAAGGAGATCGTATCACGCTTGCTTACTAGGTGTGTACATACACTGCACACACCTTACGAATTGCCAAAAGCTGAAATGCCGAAATGCGAAAAGCTGAAATGCCAAAATGTCGAAAAGTTGAAAGTGTGGCTACGATGTCTTGCGAGTGCGCGAGCACTCGCAAGGGAGAGACCGATAGGTTACCTGAGACCCACGGGCGATTCTGTGGACTTGGGTTGTGATTCAGCCATACGGGCCGGAATGGGCTAAATAGGCTCGGTTGGCTGTTGGGCCCATAATAGGCAAAGACTGAATATTGATGTTATGTGATAGGAATCTGTATGTGAGCATGGATATGAATGTGACTGGGCCTAATGGGCCATATACAGGTGATTTGGGCCTAATGGGCCATATGAATATGATTGGGCTTAATGGGCCAGATGCAGGTATGTGACTTTGTTTGGGCTTTGTAAGGGGTTTTGGGCCTAGATATGATAACTACATAAGACTTAATTAATATTTTGTGACCGTGGACAGGTCAAAGGGTTAAGGTGTGGTAACGGGTATATGCATGTCTAAGATTGGATCTACGGAGAGCTTGTTACTTAAGCGGTCTTAATGACCTACATCCTCTTCTCTGGAATCCTACTTGGTGCATAGTATTCGTTCATCTTAGCTCGCGGGATGTAACACCCCTATCCCATAACCGTCCCCGAAATAGGATGAGACATTACCAGAAATTAGGAATCGGATCAGAACAGTAAAATTTTGAACCTTTTCTTAAATAAAAGATCATTTATTTATATAACTAATAGTCACAAACAAAAATCGAATTTAAAACTTATAAAAGTATACTTCTATAAGATGCCATATTCGCATGGCTTATATACAATAGTCAAAATAACATTCTACTTATAGTCTAACCTATACATGCCATAAGCTAAGTCCAAATCACAATTACCACAAAAGTAGATAGTGCGGACTAATCTCGACGATCCCGAGCTAATCGTAAGAGTCAACGATCTACAAAAATAAACAGAGAAACATAACATTCAAAGTAAGCTTTCATAAGCTTAGTAAGTCTTAAACAATTTAAATAGTTGAACTTAAAAACAAACCGAATGTTCGAAATCACATAACACTTTCTGAGTACAATGCTATTTGGCCGATTATGCACAAACACATATCATTTTACTCCGTTTATACTCAAACTCATAAAAACATAGTATTTACAAGCTTCCGGATTCACTTTAATTCTTCAAATTTCATTAGTGTATCATTTCTTACCCACACTTACTTTCAACATCCATAGTTAAATGGCATATCGAAAACTATCTTGTAACTTTACATAATAATTGAATGCACACATATACAAATATACATATGAATTTACTACATCTTTTCATATGCTTTTCATTACACATTCTTAATTCTCGGCAGATCAATCTCACATAAATAATATATATCACATACCTGAATCACTTAATGTGTAATACGAGTTCAATTTATCATCTTAGCATAGGATCTCATAGTCATATAATTCACTAGCATTTGGCCTGCGAGGTATAAAACCCGAACATAACATCAACACGAAGCCTACGGGACTTTAAACCTAGATACAATCTCAGCACAATTTATTTTATATACTTTTTACTAACTTTGGCCTCATCAAATATCTAATAATACCCACTTTCACAATTGGTCATTCGGCCACATTATATACACATAAACATATGTACATTTCACACTTGCCCATTCGGTCACACCACATACACAATCACATATATAAGATAATGCTTTTATTATTACTTGCTAATACATCATATACTTTGCTTTCATTTAAATAACCACTCAGTCATATTACAATTCTAAGTAACCATTCGGCCTCACTATACAAATAAGATAGCACACATTTTCATAAAGGCCATTTAGATAACTTGCACACATTTAATATTAGCCATTTTGGCCTCACCACATAAACATATCTTGTACATCAATTTCATCATATCAAAACCACTTATATATCATTTCCTAACGTCACAATTCAAAATTCACATATGGTTTTAATCAATATCTTATAAGCAATTCAAACAGTTTTATCAATGTTTACAACATAATCACAATTTCACTACGAGCTGTCTTCCTGAGCAACAATCATTAAATTATTTGTAACTGGAGCTATGAAACTCCAAATCAAGTGCCGTTAATTTTCCCTAAATATAGACTCATATATCTTTCATTCATAAAATTTTCAAAATTTTGGTTTGGCCAATCAATACCAGATTTTTCTTAAAGTTTTCCCCTGTTTCACAGTTTGACTAATCTGACCACTCTTCACTTTGAATCAAATTTCTCATTGTAAAGAACTCAAAATATGTCCTCGTTGATTTCATTTGAAACTAGACTCATTAAGCTTTAACTACATAATTTTTTTAGCCTCTAACTCAACTCCAACAATTTATGGTGATTTTCTAAAATCACACTATTGCTACTATCCCAAGCAGAACTATTACAATTTACCCTTAAATTTCCAAAAGTTCAAACACTTAAGAACTTACTAAGATCTCAATTTCCTTTCTTCAATTTCCTAATCACATTAGTAGTTTCACTTACTTTGTAACATTAATCCACAATTCATCTCATAATTCATTCGGTAATTTCATCACATAATTTATTAAAATACCATTTCCTTATATTGATTTCAAATACATTTATTTACCAACTCTTCCATATTCAATTTCAACAAAGCATAAATCCAACTCATATCATTATTCACTAGGTACAATCACATAAGCGTGGTATACATGGCATTTGTTACTCTATCATCATTTAATCCAACACTTACCATTTAAATGCTTATTTAACAAGTACATAACATGATCAAAGCAACAATTAAAACCAATCTTTTCACAAGCCAAAATATTTAATTATTTTATGCAATAAAGTGAAATTATGATAACACAAACCGTATTCGTTGTCCGTCGCCCGTTTTCGTCTTTATCCCCTGACGTTCTGTCAGTGTTAGTTTCTCAAATCTAACATATAAACTTATACTTAAACATGCTATACATACTTTTCACTTTAGTCCCTTAAAACTCTAATATCTAAAGTTCTCGTATTTTACAATCTACCCAATTGAATCTAAATTTGACTTCGTAACTATATACTAGGGACCTCAAACTATCAATAAACATCATTTTAATACAAGTTGTCATCTCTATCATTTTAATCCTTAAGAACTCATCAAGGGTTTCTTTAATAATCACTTAATCAAACTTCATCTCTACAATACCCATTAGCTACTCGACTCATTTTCACCATGGTCACAACTTAAATATACTAATTACCCATGAAACCAAACTTTCTCATCTAGGATTTTCAAAGTTTCCATCTATGTTAACTAATTAAAACTTTATTAATTAGAAATTTCAATGCTTGGACTCTAATTATCTAACATCATTAACTAATAATCTAGCAAAATTCAAGACAAAAAGCTTCCTAACCTTGGACGGCAATGGAGAAACCTTTGGAGAAAAAATTTCATCTTTTTCCTCGTATGCCATTTGGAAAGAATGAAAATGAGCATCCTCTTTCTTTCTTTCTATTATACTAACATGCATATATAATAAAAATAAGAATTATCTCATATAATGATCATCAATCAATGCATGAAAATGTTGGTGGATTTTAATGGCATGGATTAATCCACTCCACTAACCCATTTTATTTATGGTTTTCTAATATAAAACTATTTAATATTATTTCACTAATATAAAATACACAAAATGCCAAATTTTTCATCATCATTACTGTCCACTATAATCATAGTGGTCCATTTGACATGCAAGTCCTCTATGATGCTATTCATATACAATTTGGTCACTTCAACTTTTACCTATCACATTTTTATGGTTTCTCAACTAAGTCCTTTCAAGTAAAATTCCCATTCATAAGACTAAATTAAAACATCAAATTTTCACACATGCACTATCACACATAAAAGTTATGTAAATAAATTTTAAATAAATTTTATGACTCAGTTTTGTGGTCCCGAAACCACAATCCGACTAGGGTCAAATTAGGGCTGTCACACGGGACTTGTTAACGGGCCAAGGTAAGTGGAAACCATAATTAAGGGAAAATTATCGAAATACACCTAAGGGCAAAAATGACCAAAATACGCCTAGGTGTTGAATGTAAGTTTTATAGATGTGACATGCATACATATGATGTTCTGCTTAGGTTGCATATGGGGTGGGAATTATGGAATGGAGGGAGTATATGAGGGTCACATGGTTGCTTGACAACCGTGGATCCACCGACGGCTTTTAAGCCCAATATGTGATTGGCAGCTTGCTGCAACTTGGGTAGTTCCGCAACTGGGCTACCATTGATGTGTATCAGTTGGGTGGGTCGATATTTATATCCCTACAGGTTGTGAAAAGGGGGATGGAGCAGAAGTGTACCGGTTGGATTATTGGGGTGGGTTGCACTGCATTGCATTGCATGTTTGATGTATGATGACTTTTGAATGCTTGTTTTCGTCGAGCGTTGTACACACTGAGTTTGCGAAAACTCACTCCCTATTTTATTTTCAGGTGATGCTCAGTAGAAGGTTCAATGTTTGGAGGGACTCTGGGTGGCCAGCTAGCAAGATAATTTGGACTTGTTTTTCTTTCTAAAGCGTATCAGTTTCTATGTTATTAAGTACTTTTCAAATCAGATTGTAATAGGGCTTCCACTTTGTTATTACTTGGATTGTTATTTTTATGTGATGTAATTATAAGAAGTTGAACATGGTTTCTTAAACTATAGTATGACTTTTCTACGTTTCCGCAACTACATTTTAAAAGGACATGTTTTCAAAAAATCATATATTTTAAACAAGTGACTGAAAGGAGTTTTTTTTTAAGGATAGTTAATGTTTCTTTTATTTTAAGAAGGGTTTTCAATGAAAACATGGTTTTCACTAAAACACTTCAATGTGATGCGCCAGATTCGGCCATAACGTTTAGGCCGGGTTTGGGGTGTTACAGAAGATACTGACTATGCAAGCAGAGATGGCGCTGAAGAAGACAAGGGGAATAAGTCAGAAAAATAAAAAGAGCGGATTCTTGTCTTGTTATTTATTTAATTATTTTTAGGTCTTTAGGAATTTATTTCTTTCGTAATTAGGATTTAATTTCTACAGAATAAAATATAACAAACATGAATAAACTTAACACTTCTTGTAACAGTCCAATTTCAGTGAGGTTGGAATAGTGGTTTCAGGACCACAAATCTGAGTTAAAAATAAAATTTATTTTATTTTATTTTATGGTTGGCATCATGATAGGAAGGTTACATGAAAATTTTGATACAAAAATTTTATCAGTTGTAAGGTTAATTAGGTAAAGGACTAAATTGCATAAAATGCAAAAGTTTGATTCTAATAGCTATAGGTATCAAATAGCTATAGAATTCAAAACTTAAGGTCTTATAAGGCAATTAGACCATTGAAGGGTAGTTAGTAGATATTTTAATGACTCATCCATGGAAAAATTAGAAAAGGCAAGGGACTAAATTGGAAATCACTAAAATTAAAAAGATGATAATTAATTAAAAAGAAATACTCATCTAATTTCATATCACCTTCCCCAAAATTTCCATGGAAACCCTAAGAAAGAGGAAGACAACTTACCAAGCTTGAAAAGGTATGAAATAAAGTCTCGTTTTTAATGATTTTTATATTTATGAAACCAGGATAGTCTAATCTCTCTATTTAGGGGATTAATTTGAAAAGTTATCAAGTTATGAAATTTGGGTCATGGATGAATATGCTGAAAATTAAAATGTTATGGTAGAAAATGAAAGTTTGTTCATAGATAAACAACTTTTACAAAGTAATTTTTGATGAAAACTTGATTTAGGGACTAAAATGAAAAATGGTAAAAACCCATGGAAAATTCTAAAATTTGTGAAAAATGTGTGTTGTAAATGTTGTTTATAAATTTCGACTAGGCTTCGAAAGAGTGTTAAATTTCATGACTTTCATTTCCTGAGCTTAGGGACGAAATCGAAATTTTAAAAAAGGATAGAGGCAAAATGGTAATTTTGGCTAGGATACAATAGAATGCAAATGTATATGAAATGTGATAGATTAATAGTTAAATTTATCTATATAGATCCGGAAAGACCAACTACAGTACTAGATCGAGGAAAGCAAAAGGTTTCGAATTAGTTGAAATTCAAAAAACAAACCATTTTCAAGGTAAGATCGTGTAACTTAACTATGTATGTTAAATGTTTGAAGTTAATTGTATGATTGTGTTGATGTGAATGAGATAACATACATTATGAAATAATCACAAGTTGTGAAATGTGGACGAATTGCCATATTTCGGTTGAACGTTGAAATTCAATGGATTAAGGTGGTATGCTTGAATAGGAATAATATTCCACATGTTGCAAAAAGGATTTAGCCCGGACGGGCAATCCAAATTAAGCTCTTTAGAGTATATGTCCTAAAAAGGATTTAGCCTAGACTGGTAATTCTATAACATAATATGTGACTCAAGAGTGTGCTTGTAAGTTTGTGCCCAAAGGGGTACTTTTGAGTATACTAACCAAACGTCCATCGGCATTTCAATAGTTTAACGAAAAAAGAAATCTTGAAATAAGGAAAGGTGAGAAATTTATGGAACTGTAATGTGATGAGCTCATCTAGGTTTACTTGACATTCATATGAGATTATGTGACTAACTTGTTTGAATAAGTGTATGTGTTTAGGTAACTTACTCAAAATTGATGGAATATATATTTATGTGTGCTTGTGTTGATAAATGAGACTGGTAAGTTTATTTTCCATTATACGAACTTACTAAGCATAAAATGCTTACTCCGTTTATTTTTCCTTGTCTTATAATGCTCAAAGCTCGCGAAGATTGGAAGTCAGTTAGAGCAGTCATCACACTATCCACTATCTCATTTTGGTATAAATAGAAATCTCATTTTGGCATAATGGCATGTATAAGCTTAATTGGCCAACTATGGCTTGATGATGATGATTTAATCTAGTCATTAGAATGGTTAGTAATGGTTGTTTGATATACTTATAATGTCATGCTATGCTAGCTTTATATATATATATATATATATATTAAGTGGTTGTTTTTAGTAAGTCTAACATATGGATTAAACCAAGGTAAAATTTTGAACATGTATGCATGTAATGGTATGCCTTGTAAATGATGAAATTTGCTTGAGATGGATGCTTGGAATGGTTGGATTGTAATTGGTATGTTTAGTTCAGGAACATGATAAATTTGGGTGACAAATAAGGCTAGGAAATGGCTTGTTTTTGTCTACACGGGCAGGCACACGGGCGTGTGTCTTGGCACGTGTGACACACAGCCTGTCCCATGGGCATGTGGTCCGGCCGTGTGTCCTCTACTGATAAACTGTAATTTATACATATTTTTATCCCATGATTAACACATTTATGAATGATTTCTCCTTAGATTTGGTGAATTTGATGCTCCTAATCATTTAATTTTCATGTTTTATACTTAGGTGAGCATAGTAGAGCGAAAAGAACAAGAAACGGGCCAAAAACAGATAAAATGGGCCTACGTGGGAAAACAACATGACCTGGACTTCCTCACACAGGCAGAACACATGCTCGTGCCATTCTAACAGGCTCGACCATTGCCTAAAACAACCTCAGCACGGGCATGTTGATCTCTCAGCCTTGACCACGACCTGAAGTAATCGCACACGGGCGTGTTACACAGGCGTGTCCCTGCCGAGCCCTAGCTAAGTTCTATTCAGAAAAGGGCAAGTTTGAGGGCTTTTAGGCATTCTAAAGCCTATTTAAACACCCTAGAGGAGGACTAAAAGGGAGACACAGAGTAGGGAGTAAAGAATTACTCCAAGAAAGCCGATTGATCCATCTCAGAAGCCGGATTCATCATCAAGACTGAAGATCTCTCCTCAATTTCCCTTCAGGAGTTTTAGGTTTTCTTTATGTTTTGTATTCATTATTCTTCTGAGATGTTTTCCTATTTAGTTATGAACTAAACCCCCTAAATACCTAAGGGGAATGAAACCTAAGACGAATCTTGTTATTATTTTCTAAATTGTATGATAAATATTTAATTTGTTCTTAATTATGTGCTCTTAATTCTTGTTTCGATATTTCAGGATATTGATTCAAGTTAATGCTCTTATTTGGAGGATGAATAGTCCCTGTCTAAGAGTAACTTTGTCATAATTAAGTGGAGTTGATTGCGCGCCTAGAGATAGGGTGACAAGATTTTGCCGGATTAGGGTGAAACCTAATAAGGGGATCCATAGATCGAGTTAATGCAATCTTAGGGTGTTAATTAGAAAGAGATTTCAATTATTCAACCTAGGGTTAGACGTTATTAGTCTTGAATAGGGATAATAACATAACTCAAGGATTTCTATGAAACAATATGAATAAATCGTCTGATTCGGAGTCAAAATAACAAGTGAAGTCTAGGTGGATTTTTCCTTGGGTATTGTCTTAAATCAATCATTTTTCCAAAAGTAATTCCCCAATTCTATTTTCTATGAATTCTTAGTTTAGTTAATTAGTTAATTAAAAAAACCCCATTATTCTTAGGCTAGATAATAAAAAGACAGTTAATACTAGTATTTTTAGTTCCTATGGGTTCGACAATCCGGTCTTGCTAAAGCTATACTACTGTTCGATAGGTACACTTGCCTACGTCGTGATAATAGTTAGTTTCAAGAACGATTAGCCATAAATTTATAAAACTTATCACGAAAAATCATGATCACCTGCATGTTAAAAATGAGAAAAAAATACTGAGAATTGGGCACACCAGTAGAGACATGGGCGTGTGTCTCAGCCGTGTGGTTGAGACGGCCTTGAACACGGGTGTATTACACGGCCGTGTGTAAACTACACCTAAATTTTAAAAATAAAAAAAATTTGCCACACGGCCTAGCATACGGGCGTATGACTTGGCTGTGTGACTTTAATTTCTTCATGCTTTAAAAGTCAGAAAGTTACACGGGTTAGGGACACAGGCGTGTGCAGTACACGGCCTGACCACACGGGCTCACACCTATGAAAAATTTTAGAATTTCGCGAAAAATTCCCTAAGTTCCCGATTTTGTTTCGATTTGACTCCAACACTTGTTTTGGGCTCGAGGGTCCATATATGGGACGATATGTATGGTTTCGGATAACAAATAGTAATTTACGTAAATTAATTGAAAAATGTTTTAAATGTTCCGGTAATACTCTAAAACCTTGTTCCGACAACGGATGCGGGTTAGGGATGTTACATTTCTTTAGAAAGAAAATGACTAAATGATGTGGTAATAGGAATGAACATGTATAGGATTGGGTTATTAGGAAAGACTTAGTATTTAAGCAGTCTTAATGACTCACCTCTCTTTCTTTACAACCCTACCTGGTGTTCAGTTTTCATTCATTACTTTGTTCTTGCAATGAGAACATTGCTTCTTTTTAAAGGGGGTAAGGCAAATAAATTACTCAAATTTTTCAAATTTTCAAGTATGTTTCAATTATTTCTTTCATAAGTATGTTTTAATAAATGAATGTTTAGAGACATTTTTTTTGTTAATAATGATTCTATCTGAGTGAACGTATGTTATCATGAAGAATGGAATGCTTGTATGATTTTAGTCTTAGTAATGTTTGCCATGAAAACTTAGTTTCTTTTTAGATTAGACATGCATGAAGGTTTATATCTTTAGAATTGACTTAGTAACTTTCTTAAGGCAAAATCCTATTAGACATAAAAATCTAAAATGATATAGGAACTATTTCTTTGGATCGTTTGAGCCTTTTCAAGCCAACCCTATGATATTAGACCCTTGAAACTGTAATTTTGAGCTTAAAGGCCTGTTTATTGCAATGAATCTACATTATGAGCCACATTACCATCTTTTTAAGTTATCCTAATTTTGTGCACCCATCTTAACTAAAGTTGTCTTGGTAATCAACATTTGAGGAAATTTTCAAAAAGATGTATGTGTTCATGCTATAAAAAAAAAAAGAGACGAAGAAAGAGCGAAGAAAAGTTTGCTCAGTCTCCAAAAATAAACGTATGAGCATGAGTTCAAAATAAGTTTGGGGGTGTTCCAAAGGTTCATTTAAAGAAAAATGTTGTATTTTGAGAAATCCAAAACAAAGTTAAAGGTTACAATTTTGAAACCAAAATGTCTTATCTCTTTAAATCCCTACCTTTAACCGAGCCCCATTACAACCTTATAAAAGACCTATTAATTTGATGATTGTGACACCTACATTAGTGGAGAGGAAGTACTAAATTCAACATATGAAGATCATAAATAAGCCTTATGATTGTTTTCTTGATTGATAAGAAATTATGTTGAATGAAGAATGTTATCTGTGGTTGTGATATACATATAAACTATGATTCATGTTGGCATATTTTGAAACTTAGTATAAAATTCTAAAAATGTTTTCATATGAATTACTTGTTAATAAAGAAGATCTATGAACATGAAGTTATTAATGCATGATTACGGGACAAAGATTGATGCTGCTTACACAGTTAGTAATTTTGCCTTGACATGTAACGCCCCAGAAGGGTAGGGTCTGTAATTTTACATGTGTAGTGTAGATTCCATGTCTGTTTGAAGGGTTGGGTGATTTGGGTGTGTTTGGGGGGTCTGAGAAGTCCTGGGGACAAGTTTTGACTTTTGCAGCATTTTAGGTTTTGCTTTTAAAAGAGCTTGGATCCTGGCACTTGTGCCTTATAAATATTGGTGGTGGTGTTGTGTCACAAAAAGCCGCATGGACTGGTGGGAGTGGTGTGGTATAGCTATTGGGAGAATAGGGGTTCGAATCCCATGGCAAACAAGGAGAATTTATTTTGCTCTTGTGGACGACAAGTGGTTGTGTTAGGGTAGGCTTCTAAGTGTTGGAAGTTTGAATTGGTCTTGAATTGTTGGGAGAAGATTGTGGAGGATATCAAAGAGGGTTTTGGGGAGTGTTTCAAGGAGTTGGAGAGGGGGGAGAGTTGTAGCCGAATAGGGAACTTGTTGGAGCAAAAATTCGGCCAAGGGGTTTGGAGTTGGTCATTTCGGCATTTGGTGTTTTAGGAAATAGGTGCCGAATTCTTTTTCCCATCTTTTGGGTGTTTTTTTTGGGTGTTACCCTTTAGTGCTGAATTGGCTGTGACCCTCTCCTCTTTTCATTTTCTTCTTCTTCTTTTTTGAGTCAAGATTGCCGAATCCCCTCTAGCCGAATATTGGTAACTTTTCCTTTTGTTGTCTGAAACGTCTCTCTCTTTTCTTATTTTTCAAGTTGAAGAAACTGAACCCAACTCTTCCTTCTTCTTTCTTCCTTCTCACTGTTTCTTTCTCTCCTGAAGCTAGTCGAATACTTCTCCCCTTATGTGACTAAAATTGTAGAGGCCTAACCATTTCGTAATCTCCTTTGTGTGAGGGTAAGTGTTTTCTTTAGTCGTTTGGTGGAGGGCTTCTTCTTTTTCCATGTTCGTTTTGGGTTTCCTTGGGTCTTGGTCGTCGTGAGGATGGGTTCATCTAACGTTCTCTTTCTCGTTCAAATTGTGCTAGGGGGTGGTGACGTTACTCAAGGGGATAGGCCGAATGCTATTGCCTTTCGTTGTTGGTTCACGTCTTGGTAAGAAGTGTACTTGGTTTTAATGAAGTATTATTAAGTTACTGAATGACTGGGTTGTTAATGCAGATTGTTGTTTATAGAAGGGTGATCGTTGGATAGGGGTGGTTTAAGCCCTATTTATCTTAGCAAGGTAAGCAATGCATATTGTTGGGAATTTGTGAGTACATAGTTGGGTGGTTAACCCAAGTGTTTGAGAACTGACAAGGGATCATTATTTTAGATTTAAGTTGAGCGCGAAGGGTTCGACGTTTTCTCTCTAAAAAGGTGTGTAGCCGTACACCACTTTTTTTACTGATCAAAAGCTGAAAGGTGTGTGTGTTCACACCCCTGTTTTACTACAGAACGGTAAAAGCCGAAAAGCCAGAACATCGGTGTTGGTGGGCTCACGAGCGTGCGAACGCTCGTGTGGCAAATCGAGCCCCAAGTTGTGGGTGTTAGACTGTAGAGGCCGCTATGGGCATTCTCGTGGGCTAGGGCCGTTATGGGCCTTGTTGGGTCGAGTAATGGGCCTTAGGCCCATTCACACTATTTAGCCATAAGGGTTATTCTGGGTTGTTCGAGACAACTGCAGACCCTCTGAAGGGTCGTAATCTGTTTCAAAACCCTAAAATTGGGAACATGATCGAAATACCCCTGAGGGGAAGATTTACTGTTTTACCCTCCTGTCTGATATGATGACCGAAACAATCGTAGGGGTAGGTGAGTTGTTATATATACGACTTCTATATGATTGATTTTGAGTATGACATACTGCATACACGTGATATTTATGACATGGCATCTACATGGGGTTGGGTTTATGATATGGAGAAAGTACAGTACTGGTGACTATGTCACAAATTTTATTACCGGTGGCTTGCCACACTTACTGTTACTAGCAGCTATGCTGCATTACTATTATTACTGGTAGCATTACTGCGATATTAGTGTACTGGTTGGGTGGGTCGATGGATATCCCCACAGGTGTGCTGGTTGGTACGGGTGGTGTGCTGGATGGTTTTGGGATGGGTTGCATTGTGCATTGTACTGATACTGTTTTGGGCTTAGGCCCACATTGCTACTGTTTAAGGGCTAAGGCCCAGACTGTACCGACTCTAATTAGGGCTTTGGCCCAGACTGTACTGACACTGTGTTATGCACTGTATGTTTGTTAATGGGATCTCACACTGAGTTTTCGTAAACTCACCCTATTTCTGACTGTGCAGGTAATCCCTAAGCTTAGATGGTTTAGAGTTGCGAGGGACTCGGAGATGGCCACACTACTGCTTCTGCTTTCTTTATTTGCAACTAGATTTTATTTGGGTTTTAATTTTTGTAATAAGGCCGTTGGTGGGTTTTTAAGTTTTAATTTGGGTTGATTACTTATACTAAACTGCTAGTCTAGGGAAAATACGAGTTTTCAAAATAGTACGATTTTTTATTAAACACAAGCCATCAACAACAAAGTTTTCAAAACGCTTCCGCTATTTTAAATTAAAGTAATTTACTAAAGGCAAACAAATAGGTGAACGTTTAAACGTGAAATTTTGCTAAATAATAATAAAGGGTTTAGAATCAGTAACGAATTTTTATCAAAAAGATCAAATTTTAAGAACACTGTGATGTGACACGCCAGATTCGACCATAATGTCCAGGTCGGGTTTAGGGTGTTACATAGCAAGACCTTTTGCTGTGCATAAACATTACTCGGGACGAGCAATGATTTAAGTTTGGGGGCGCGTAAACTGAAAAATTTATAGGATTTTTCCTATGCAATTTATCACCTTTTTACTTAAATTCATTGTTAAAACTAAATAATTGTTTAATAAATTAATGAAATATGTGAAAATATGAAATTAGGACATAGAAATTATTAGAATGTGATTTTATGCTTTATTATATAGTTTTCATACATAAAATGGCTTATTTTATATTTATTTGAACATATTATATTTTAAGACATAAAATGGGCCATGCATGGTTAAATTAAATAATAAAATATAAAATTATATTTAATAAATCATTTTAAAATATTTCATTAATAATTTGGGTTTTAATTAATTATTTATTTTATTCTTTGGTCCTTTAATTTATTGATTTATTTTGGACAGGTCTGATAGCTTTGTTCGATTACAAAAACTGTCCAAATTGGAGACCAAGTCAACCCAATTTCGGCTAGACATGGCTGTCCACATAAACTACTTTTTGGTTTAATTACACAAGGCCTTTGCAATGTTGAAGAAATTAGAGATTTGCCCGAAGATTTACATTTGACCGAGTCTCAGTCCTGAATTGTTATGGCATTTAAATTACTTAAAAATAAAGCAAAATTCAACTGAAAATCCACTAATATTGTTGGCCACTCATTGAAGAAGCTTGAAGAGACTAAACCTCTTTATTTTTAGCAAACTACTCTCCTCTCTTCACCTATAAATAAGACTTCATTTCACGATTCCTAATCATCTCGTATCCCTCATCTTTCTCTCTTTTCTCTCAATCCCTTTAGCATTTTCCACTCCCCATGCCTAGCATGTAACACCCCTAACCCGTATCCGTCACCAAAATAGGGTTAAAGGCGTTACCGACCAAATCAGAATATTTTACATATAATTCATATACATCATCCACAATCATAGTCAAACATTATCATAGAGTCCATTATACAAGTCATCAAGACCTTAAACATGCATTAAAAAAGGGTGAGGACTAAACCGAGCCTATACAAAATTTTTTGAAACTTAAACATTTTTCAAAGTTGTACAGGTCACACGCCCGTGTGAATAGGCCGTGTGCCTCACACGACATTAGACACGCCCGTGTGTCTAGGTTGTGGTAGAACAAAGCATACATACTAACTTATCCACACGGCCGGAGACACGCCCGTGTGCATTGGCGGTGGTCGATACTGACTTGGGTCACACGACTGACCACACGCCCGTGTGTCTAGCCCCTGTACCCTTCGAAATAGCTACACACGCCCATGTGCTAAAGCTGCGTGCTATACACAGCCATCAGACATGCCCATGTGTCTAGGCCGTGCTCGAGAGTGACTTGCTTCTAAAAGAAACATTGAAGAATAGGGTCAAGACACACGCCCGTGTGCTCAACCGTGTGGGCAAATAAAGGCCATTTGCAAGGCCAATTTACCACCCATTTAGGGTCCTCCTTACAAGCATCAAATACACATCAATTACATAGTATTTTCAACCAATTTCAATCATCCAACATCCATCATCCATATCATATAATCACCAATCTATTTCATACTCAATACGTAAGTCAAAACATGCCAAATCATGAGCTAATATCATACCAAACATATATTTCATAATCTCAATTCACTTCATTCATTCCCATGCCATGAACTTACCAATTTCTCACATAAGCACTTATGTAACACCCTGAAAATCCTGAAACCCAAAAATCCCGAAATCCCAAACTTTTTTTATTTTTAGTTTTGATAAAAATTGTGTTTAATATTCTTATCCAAGTGATAATTTTAGTAGGTCTTAGTTAAGGGTTGAGCTTGAATTAAGGGGTAGAAGAAATTATAATTTAATTATTAAAAGAATCAAGGTTGGCAAGTAGTGGGGCTTTTAAATAAAGTTAGGGGAAAATAGCATCAAAAAGCCTAGTGGTGGAGTGGCTAAGTGACGCCACTTAGGGTGTAGAGAGGTGGCGTTAGGTCCAAGGTTTGAATCCTAGCTGAGTATTTTTAGAAGTTTTGTAACGCCTCGATTTTTGGGTCTAGAAATATTGGGCCTTGAGTTTGGGTTCGGGTAGGAGACATCCCGAATAAATGGGATGATTTAATTATTATTATTATTTTGTATGTTTAGTTTAGTAATTAAATAAATTACGAATGGTTTATGGTGTAGGAAAAAGTCTGGGGCTCGGCCCATAGCTTTAGCGAAATTCTTAAATTTTGCCTCTTAAGGAAATCTGGGAATAAGGCCTTAAAAATAAGTTGGGTAGAAACTAGGCATAAAGGAGCGCCTGGCCCAGTGGTTAGGCACGCTGGATAGCAAGAAGGAAGGCTGGGGTTCGATTCCAGGGGAAGGCAAAATTTTGATTTCATTTTAAGTAGCCATGACTGCAGCAGTTAAGCCTTAAAATTAATTGTGAGAAGATTATGTCATGAAAGGAACTTCGATGCAGTGGTAAGCAGTGTATGTGTCTGTTTAGAAGGTCGCAGGTTCGAGATGTACAGCAGGCGGAGTTTCCTTTTTATTTCGCAAGTAACCGAGGCTTCAGCAGGAACAGATTAAGATTAATTGTGACCCTATTATGGTGTAGAGGAAAGCTTGGTGTAGTGGCCAGCAGCAGGATGTGGACTGCAGGGACAGGAGGATGTCTGTACACGCGAAGGACCAATTTTGCTGCTCACGTAGGGGGAGAGTTAGAGTTTGACTAAAACTTTCCTAGTAGTGGCCTGAGTCGGTAAAGCGGTGGACTACTGCCGATGGTGAAAGGAATTTGGATGGGATTTGAATTGGTGGTGGCTGAAATCAAAGAGCAAAACATGGAATTTAAGACCCGAAGGAATTGTACTGATTATTTAGTGGCCGAATAGGTGTAGGTTCTTTAGGGGCTGAATTCTATTGGCTGCTTTCGTTCTTTTATTTTACCGTTTGCTGAATTCTTTCTTCTTCTTTTCTCTCTTTCTTTTTCTCATCTCTTCCTTCCTTGATTTCCTTCAAAGCCGAATCTCTATGGTTATCTCCTCTCTTCTATTTTCTTTTCTCTTCCTCTCCTCTTCATCCATATCTCTCATCATCGAGCTTCCATTTTTTCTTCCTCCCTTGTTTGTTGAAAAGTCGAGGTCACCATACTTTAAGAGGTTGGAAGCCGAACACCTTTAGATCTCTTGGACTCATCCTTTGCTCGTGTTAGGGGTAGGAAAGTATTGGAAACATTCTTCATCAAATAGATCTCGTGGTAAGTTTTCGTAACCCTCTTTCCATTCGTATCTTGTGGTTCTGGAAAAAGCCGAGTAATCCCTAATCGCTTAGGGAGGCTATCATTTTGGACTAAAGTGTTTATTAGGTTTATTGATCGTTCTATTATGAGTAAGGGTGGAATAAAGGCTGTTGATCAAGGAGCAGTGGGAAGCGAGGACATCGAAACGACTGGATCTAGACTTAGTCATTATTTGCGACAAAGGTAAGCAATCTAAGGCCATTAAGGGTGTTGTTCGATTTTGGTAAGGAAGATATCATTAGTAATCGTACGGTTTTGGATCTAACTTTTTAAGTAATCAATTGTAGGATAGGTACATGGTAGATTTTGGCAAGCGATCGTCGTAAAATAGGTGTGTAAATGACACCCACTTTAGACTAGATCGGCAAAAGCCAAAAAGCTGAAATGCCGAAGAGCCGGTATTTTGTGGACTTGCGAGCGTGCGAGCGCTCGTGAGATAGCTTGTTTGTTAAACCTGGTAGTCTCAAGCGGTAAGATTGCAGAGTACGTAATTTCGTGTACTTCGGTATATTTGGGCTTAATGGGCCGAAATCGGGTTAATGGGCCAACGGGCCCAATTCGGGAAAAATGCTCGGTAAGTGTTCCTGTTAATACGTTAATGGTTGTAATATGCATGAAAACCCTAAAATGGTAAACTTACTAAAATACCCCTAAATATGAAAATTAACATTACACCCTTAGGTGCAAAATGACCATTATACCCCTAGGGTTAATTTTGACTGAAATGCATGATATTCTGATTCTGTATGTTGTATGCCATGACATGTATATCTGTTGCATGGGATATGGGTTATATTGATGGAGGAAGCGTTCTGGTGGCTATGCTACAAATATCTGTTTCTGGTGGCTATGCCACAAATATCTGTTCTGGTGGCTCTGCCACAATATCTGTATCTGGTGACTCTGTCACAACATCTGTTCTGGCAGCCATGCTACAAATTCTGTGGTGTGTAGCGGATGGGTGGGTCGAGTTGTCTCCCACATGGTGTAAGGTTGGTACGGGGGTGTATACGGATGGATATAGGTTGGGTTTCTGCATACATGAAATATCTGTTCTGTCTCTGTTATGGGCCTATGGGCTTCGTTCTGAATTCTGTATAGGGCTAAGGCCCAACTTAATCTGTTTCTATGGTTTGAGCTAATTTGGACTATGGTTGGGTTATTTACACACTAAGTTTTCCAAACTCACCCCCAAATTTCATCCATGCAGGAAATCCCCAACCATATTGGACTTGGAGCTGTGAGGGATTCGGAGTGGCCATATGTTTTGCAAATTCAGTTTTCTTCTTGTGATTTGATCAGCTTTTATTTACTTTAATAGTTTTAGGTTTTAAGTTGTAATAAGGCCGCTTTAATTATTTTTAATTATTTTTGTATGTTTTGTTAACTTAGATATGATATTGTTTTAATCGTCTGAAACTGAATAGCTTTAGGGCGCGTTTTAAAAAGGTTACTTGATTTCAAAATATCACGATAACAAAGCAAAGCTTCTGCAATGAAAATGTTTTCAAAAAAATTAATAACCTTTTCAAATGGTTTTAAATGAATTGGTTTTCCATGAACAATCACTCAGTTAAAGTGTGGCAATGGTGGTGTGCATGTGTGGGATTAGATCCGTGGAGAGCTAGGTACTTAAGCAATCTAATAGACTCACCTCCTCTTTTCTGGCATCCTACCTGGTGCACAGCTTTCATTCACTTTAATCTATAACGAAGATATCCTTTAAACACTAAGAAAGATTTTAGATAAAACATGCCTTTTTCTAGTAACCCTCGATGTGACACGCCGAATTTGGTCGTAACGTCTGGGCTAGGTTTGGGGTGTTAGAAATTTAATTTTGGCCTTCTAGAATGATGGTAGTGGCGTGAAAGAGGACTCTAAGGGAAATGTTCAGGAGAGAAAATTAAGGAAGGGATTAAGGGGTTATCAGGAAGAAAAACAAGGAGATGAGAAGGGAGAAGTGATGGAGCCGAATGGGGAATTGGGCATGGGAAAATTCAGCTATAAGGCTTATAAATAGGTGCCGAATGCTAGGGTATGAAGCTAATGTTGAATTTCCTCCACCCTGTTACCAGAAACTTTTTTCTCTAAAAGCTGAATACTCTCTGCCTTCTTTTCTTTTTCTCCTTCCTTGTACTGAATTCTATTTCTTCTCTACCTCATTGTTGACTTTTTTTTCTTTTCCTTGGAGCTGAATAACCCTCTTCTGCCATACAAAATCGTAAAGGGCTGAACCTCTTTGGCCGAATACCCTTGGTGAAATCACTACTCCTTCTACTTTGGTCAAATCGAGTGTCAGTGTTGTTCTTCCAATTGGTTTCTTTGCTAAGTATCGTATATAGTCCCTCACTCTTTCTAATCAACTGTGGTAGGGAATTAGTATCGAATCTCAGATCTGTGCTCATTGCCAAATTGTTCCTTAGGTGTTGCGATTTTGGTAAGTATTCCTCTTCCATTGACTAAGGTTGGCCGAATAGCCATAGGCAAGGTAAGGGACTTGTGTTAGATACAAGTCATCTACTATTCGAGTTTTAATAGTTAAGATTGGTGCAGATCTAGGCATACGTGATCAAGGAAAATTGATTAATGATTAGGCTCAAGGTTTGGGCTAAGCAGATAACATCACGCTTACTTACCAGGTGTGTACATACACTGCACACACACTATGAATCAGCAAAAGCCGAAATGCCGAGATGTCAAAATGCCGAAAAGCCAAAAGTGTGGCTACGGTAGTCTTGTGAGTGCGCGATCACTCGTAAGAGAGAGACGATAGGTTGCCTGAGACCCACGGGCGATTCTGTGGACTTGGGTTGTGATTTGGCCATATGGGCCAAAATAGGCTAAATAGGCCCGATGGGCTATTGGGCCCATAATAGGAAATAGTTAAAAATTGTTGCTATGTGATGGAAATCGTATGAGTACATGACTGTGAATGTGATTTGGGCCTGATGGGTCATATACATGTGATTTAGGCCTAATGGGCCATATGAATATGATTGGGCTTAATGGGCCAGATACAGGTATGTGACTTTGTTTGGGCATTATAAGGGGTTTTGGGCCTAGCATATGATAACTACATAAGACTTAATTAATATTTTGTGATCGTAGACAGGTCAAAGGGTTAAGGTGTGGCAACGAGTATATGCATGTCTAAGATTGGATCTAGGGAGAGCTTGGTACTTAAGCGGTCTTAATGACCTACCTCCTCTTCCCTGGAATCCTACTTGGTGCATAGTATTCGTTCACCTTAGCTCGCGAAACTTGTTAACGGGCAAAGGTAAGTGGAAACCATAATTAAGGGAAAATTATCGAAATGCCCCTAAGGGCAAAAATGACAAAAATACCCCTAGGTGTTGAATGTAAGTTTTATGGATGAGACATGCATACATATGATGTTCTGCTTAGGTTGCGTATGGGGTAGGAACTATGGAACGGAAGAAGTATATGAGGATCGCATGGTTGCCTAACAATCGTGGATCCACCAACAGCTTTTAAAGTCCAATATGTAAATGAGGGTAGTACCGCAACGGGGCTACTATTGGTGTGTAGGCTGGGTGGGTCGATATTTATATCCCCACATGATGTGACGGGGGACGGAGCTACTATGTAGCGGATGGATAATTTAAATGGGATTGCATTGCATGTTTGATGATTCTTCTTTGAATGCTTATTTTTCATCGAGGGTCGTACACACTGAGTTTGTGAAAACTCACCCCCTCTTTTATTTTATTTTCAGGTGATGCTCAGTAGAAGGTTCGATGTCAGGAGGGACTCTGGGTGGCCGGCTAGCAAGATAATTCAGACTTAGTTTTTTTTAAGCATTTAAGTTTTTACTTCTTTTTAAGTATTCTCAGACCAGACTGTAATAAGGTTTTCATTATGTTATTATTACTTGAATTATCATTATTATTTTCATCGTAGCTACGAGAAGTTAAACATGGATTTCTTAAATTATAGTATGTTTTCTACGCTTCTGCAACTAAATTTTTAAGTGCTTTATTTTCAACCAATCTTATGTTAGAACAAGTTTTTTTTAAATAGTTAAGGTTTCTTTTATTTTAAGAAGGGTTTTCAATGAAAACACGATTTTTGCTAAAACACTTCAATGTGATGCGTCAGATTCAGCCATAACGTTCAGGCCGATTTGGGGTGTTACATTTAGTGGTATCAGAGCCCAGTTACAAAACTCGGGCTGTGAATTGAGCCTTATTACTTGGTATCTTTTTGTGTTTTAATTTTTTTAATTGAATCACAATGTTTTAGAAAAAGGGAAGTCTTGCTGAGCGGCACACTGAGTCTCCGACGTCAAACCAAGTAAGTACTTTTATTCATAAATTTGTTTGAATTGTTATACAGTAGTTAGATAGAGGGCTACTTTAGGTGATCTTGTTAGAATGGAACCAAAGCCCGTAGGAACTTGAAACTGTAGAGGATTTTTGAAAACAATCTTCTCTTTAATAATTTTCATAAAACATCGGGTTAATTATTAAACTAACTAAAAATTCATAAAATTTTTAATTCAGATAATACGCGAATCGACGATGAGTGCCAGAAGAGGTGCAAGAGGCCGTGGCCGAGGCTGCGGAAGTGTTAGGGTTGAATCGTCGGTATCAGGCCATATGCTCGATGCTGAAGTAGAAGAGGCTTTGGCCTCACCTGTGGCTAGGAATGGACCATATGATCGGGCCATGGGAGAAGATGCATTGTCGCAGGCAATACTGAGAATTTTGGAAAGGGTCGCTGGACCCAATAATGGCACTGGAAATCGGGGGTCCATTCCGGAGTGACTTCGTTCAAACGGGGCTGAAATCTTTAAGGGCGTGGCTGGCGTGGCTCCTAATGTGGCAGAATATTGGTTGGAGGCCACTGAAAGGATAATGGAGGACCTGGACTACTCACCTGAGCAAAAGTTGAAAGGAGCCGTGTCACTACTTAGGGAAGAAGCCTACTAGTGGTGGCTGACGGTAAAAGAGGGCACCCAACTAGAGTGGGTCACTTGGGAGTTTTTCAAGGCTGCATTCCAAGGGAAGTATGTAGGTGCAAGCTATGTGGATGCTAGAAGGAAGGAGTTCCTGAATTTGGCTCAAGGGAACAAATCGGTGGCAGAGTATGAGGCGGAGTTTCTAGGCCTTAATAGGTATGTGAAGGTAATGGTGGTAGCATAGTATGAGCGTTGCATGAGATTTGAGGATGGACTTAGAGATAGCCTTAGGGTATTGATAGCTCTACAAAGGGAACGAGTTTTTTTTGAATTGATGGAGAAAGCAAAGATAGCGGAGGAGGTTAAGCGCACTGAGCGCTTAAATCGGGAAAAAGAAAGGGGTAAGAATAAGAGTGAGGCTAAGACCCCGGGTGTTGGACAGAGGCCTAGGACTAGGGCCAGGAATAACGGGCCAGTTAGAGCAGGGCCCCCTGCTGCTAATCCAGGGGTGCCACCTTGTGCTGATTGTGGGAAAAGCCATAAAGGCGAGTGTTAGAAGAGGACAGGAGCTTGTTTTGCTTGTGGGTATATGGAGCATAGGATCAAGGATTGCCCTTGAATGCTAGGTCGAGAGCCAGCTGTGGGTCAAGGTGGTGCACAGCCACCAAGGGGTGGACAGCTGCCACCAAGGGGTCGTGGATAGGCCAGGGGTGGCAACGGTAATGGACGTGGACGTGGAGCACTAGGCAAAAATGCATGCCATGCTGAGGCAAGACAGCCAGCTTTGATTTATGCTGCTCATCGCCGAGAAGACGGGGATGCCCCAGATGTGATAACGGGTATGTTCTTTATCTATGAGTTACCTTACACGGCATTGATTGATATTGGATCGACACATTCGTATGTTGTATGCAATATGACTGAATCTTTGGGTGATATGTTTGAAATTATTGCGAATGAGATGACTATGATAAGCCCGTTAGGGCAGTCCGTAGGAGTGAATAAGTTGTTTAGGAATGTACCCTTAGTAGTCCAAGGGGTTACCTTTTTAGCGAATTTGATGGAGCTGTTGTTTAGCGAATTCGACTTAATATTAGGTATGGATTGGCTGGTGAAGCACCGAGCCACCTTAGATTGCACTACAAAGTGAATGGTATTAAGAACGACGGAGGATAAGGAAGTAGTAGTGATTGGTGAACGCCAAAACTATCTGTCGAACATGATTTCGACGTTAAGGGCTGAAAAGTTAGTACGGAAGGGATGCGAAGCCTTTTTGGCTTATATTAGTAATACGGAGGCTAAGATTCCTACTGTCAAGGAGTTGAGAACAGTTAGGGAATTTCCAGATGTCTTTCCGGAAGAGCTGTATAGGTTGCCACCCAGCAGGGAGGTAGAATTTGGCATCGAGTTGTTACCTGGGACGGCTCCGGTGTCTATCGCTCCTTACTGGATGGCGCTAAAGGAGTTGGTGGAACTTAAGGTACAGATCTAGAAATTGTTGGATCGAGGATTCATCTGACCAAGTGTGTCTCCATAGGGAGCACCGGTGTTATTCGTGAAGAGAAGGATGGAACCTTGCGAATGTGCATTGACTATCGACAGTTAAACAAGTTAACCGTTAAAAACAAGCACCCTCTACCGAGAATCAACGACCTTTTAGATCAGTTTAGAGGAGCTTTTGTTTTCTCGAAGATTGACTTGCATTTGAGTTATCACCAATTGAGGGTGAAGGAGGCGTGTGACAGCCCTAATTTGACCCTAGTCGAAAAGTGGTTTCGGGACCACAAAAATCGAGTTTTATAAATAATTAAAAGTTATATTCTATGTTTGTGATGTGAGTAAATGCATGTGTGAAAGTTTCATGCATTAATTTGGTCATTTTTTTAGTGAATTTATTTAAAATGGACTTATATGAAAAACTTTAGAAATGTGATAGGTTAATTTTTATAATGGTCTAATAGTGCATGTATTAAAAAGAGTGGTTTTGCATGTCAATTAACCCATAAAATGAATAAAAGAAGAAAGAGAAGAGAGAGAGGATGTTCATCTTCTTCTTCTTCTCTCAAAGCTGAAACAAAGATGAAGGAATAAGGGGAATTCACCCTAAAGCAATTTGGCATTCTTCTTTAGTTAGTAAGAGGTAAGTTTTGAATTGTTGATTTATTTTTATGATATGTTAAGTTAATATTTGGATGCACTCTTGGTAATGTCAAGAAAGTTGAAACTTTTATGGTGGTTTGGGCATCATGCCGTGAATCTAAGTGTTAGAATTAGAGGATTATTTTCATGTTGGATGGAATAAAAGGGGGATGATAGAATGGGATGAAGATTTTGAACATGTAGTTTAATAGCACCTTGTACGTTCGATTATATTGAGTCTAATTGGAATGCTAATTTCCTTCTCTATGATTATTTTCCTTATATGTTAAATGGTTCTTTGATAGGGCCAAATGAATTATGAAAGTCATAATAAAAATGTATGAAGTTTAAGGTGCGAATTTTAGTCTTGGTGATATGGATAATTCGGTTGAAGTATTGAGAATGGGAGTTGCCATTTTAGGTTAAGATCAAAAGAATGATTAATAGGCATTAAAAGGTTAAATGTATGAAATTTGAAGTATAAGAACTTATAGGTAATTACATAGGTAATGTTAAATTTAATTTGGTATATTCGGCCATATAGGGTATATACTTGTGATATTATATTTAATCTCTTATAATCGACTAAATGAGTGATAATGACTTATAATGTTGAATTTGATTCATGAATATGTACATTGGAGTGAAATATATCATAGGCTATGTTATTTTGGAAGTAAGAATGCATTCGGCCTTGTGACACTTTATAAATATTAGTTAAGGTTTTAATGTTTTGAACAATAATGGTTGTAAGACGAAGTGAAAATCATAAAATATATATGTGAGTAATTAGCTAGGGTGGTTACCGTGCATATATTATATACATATGTGTTTATATATGAATGTAATTAAAGTATTGATTGGATTATTGTTAATAAAGTGATATTAGGTGGTTGATAGCCGAATAGCATAAAAGTATAAGGTAGAATGATAAAAATATTACCGTGAGTTTCTTGTGTTATGTAATCATTAATATTATTGGAGATAAATAACTAGCAAGGTAATTAAATTAGTTAATGTCTTTTGATTAAGCTCAAGAACTTAAAGGAGGGGAATCAAGCAAGGACAAAGCGAAGATCAACGAGTAGCTGATTTGGAACCTTTTATCCAACACCAGGTAAGTCCTTAAGCAATTGTAAGTTGATTAGTTTTGTACATAAATAATACTAGTGAATCCTGAAAGAAGTTCTTTTGTTAGGTATTCTTTTGGAATAATATACGTATTTATTAATATGGCCATGTATGCTATTTGAATTAAGTAAATAGCCATACTATAATGAGTCAACTTTGGCACTAAGTGTGCGGAATTGAATGGCACTAGGTGTGCTGATTTGGATGGTGATACATGAGGGAAATTCCAGGCACTATGTGTGCAGTTTAGTATGGCACTAAGTGTGCGAATTCAATTAGCACTATGTGTGCGAATTCAATTAGCACTATGTGTGCGAATTCGGTTGATGATATAATATGTGCAGGAAAGGAAGGTAGTGATAGAACTATTAACAGAAATATCGAATTTGAGACATGAAACGTATATGCATGGTTTCGTCTAGTTCATCATAGTTTCATATCTTGAGATTGGATTTAAATCATTAGTTGATTTGATTTTTTTTGATTGTATAGTAGGATTTGGCTTGTGTTGGATCGATAATCTAAGTAGCTATGGCATGGTTTGGTATGGCAGTAGTAGTTGATCTTATATTATTTTTCTTATAATCTTATGTTTACAGTCCGTATTATATTGCTTATGACTTACTGGGTCGAATACTCATTTGGTGTGTTTAATTGTCTCTCATTTAGATCTCTTTAATCCGTTTTGTGTGCTCGGGACCGTCGTCAAAGTCATCACACCAGCCTACAACGTTTTGGTACCCTTTCTTGGTTAATCCTAAGTTAACATTATGGCATGTATAGGATAATATTTTGGGAGATTTTGTTGAATTGATCACATTGTACATAAAGGCCATAAGAAAATGGCTTTAAAGTCTATGTTTAATTTTGGTTTTTGCTAGACTATGACGTAAGTTCTTTTTTATTATTATATAATGTATGGTTGGTGCCGACTGGATGTATCATTTCATATATAAGTTCAAGCATGCAAGTTTAAAAATTGATTTTGACTTAAGTTGCATGCGTAAGGAATTTTATTTAAATATATTATGACTTGTTATATTATATGAGTTAGCTTGTGATAATTGATGGTTATGCATAGCTCATTAATGACTTAATAATATATGTTTTGAAATGTAAGTTTGAAAGTTGACTATTTACTAATTTTTAATAAATGGGTTTTGACTTGATTAGAAGAAAACAAAAGAAATAGATATATCATTGGATTTGAGTTTTTGATCGATAACGCCTCATAATCTTAATCCGGCGACGGATACAGGTTAGGGGTGTTACAAGGCGAATGTCCATAAGACAGCCTTCAAAACTCATTATGGGCACTACGAGTTTTTGGTGATGCCATTGGGCTGACGAACGCACTTGCCGCTTTCATGGATCTTATGAATCAAGTTTTCCAACCCTATCTAGATCGGTTCGTGGTAGTTTTCATAGATGACATTTTGGTGTACTCAAGAGATGAGAATGAGCATGATGCACACTTAAGAATTGTGTTGCAAACTTTGAAGGAGAAGCAGCTGTATGCCAAATTCAATAAGTGTGAATTTTGGCTAAGGGAGGTTACTTTTCTTGAACATGTGGTGTCAGCCAAGGGGATTAAGGTGGATCCTCGAAAAGTTGAAGTGGTGTTAGACTGGAAAACACCCAAGTCAGTATCGAAAATTTGAAGTTTTCTAGCTTGGTAGGATACTATAGGCGATTTGTTGAGGGCTTTTTAGTAATTGTTGCACCCTTAACTAAGTTGTTAAGAAAGAGGGTACCGTTTGTTTGGACAGACAAGCAGCAAGAGAGTTTTGGAAAACTCAAGAAAGTTTTAACGGAGGCCCCTGTGTTGGTTCAGCCAGTGCCTGAGAAGGAGTTTTCGGTCTATAGTGACGCGTCACATGTGGGCTTAGGATGTGTATTGATGCAAGAAGGGAAGGTGGTTACGTATGTGTCTCGGCAACTCAAGACTTACGAGGTGAATTACCCAACCCATGATTTGGAGTAAGCTGCGGTGGTGTTCACACTTAAGATATGGAGGCATTACTTATACGGGGAGAAGTGCGTAATTTATTCGGATCACAAGAGTTTGAAGTACCTCCTTACCCAAAAGGAGCTAAACCTTAGGCAGCGTAGGTGTAACGCCCCAATTTTTAGGATTTTTGGGATTTCTGTGATTTTTGAGGAATTTTAGAATTTCTGTGTTTTGACTATATAATGTAGGTCTGAGTATGTTAGTGGGCCTTTAAAAGGCCCAAGAGTAAATTTAACCCGAAGCAATTTCAAAATTTTTAATTTTAGAGAGAGAGGGTTCTGGCGTTATGGGCTTTCAAAATAAAGGTGGTAAAATAAGCCACAAGAAGATCTATGGTAAAGTGGCATGTGACACCACATAGGTGCTTGGGGAGTGGCATGTTTAGGGGGAGCTAAGGTTCAAGTCACAAGGTAAGCGAATAGAGGTATTATTTTTTTCTTTTCTTTCTATGAGCAGGATTGGTATGTGATGGAACCCAGGTGAAACTCTGTCAGGAAGAGATTGAGTTGTTCAGGGGATTGAGTAAAGGAGGGATAAGGGGAGAAAATCAAGGAGTCTGAGTAGGAAGCAAGAGTTGGCCGTATAGGGGACTCTGTAAGTGCAAATTCGGTTAGGTCTCTTAGTGTTTGCAATCTCGGCATTTGGATTAGTAGTTGCCGAATTCTTTTTGTGCATTTTCGGGGTTTGTTTGGTTATTCTCCTATTTTGCCGAAATAGGGTAGGGTATCTTAGGTTTTTCTCTTTGTCTTTCTTTTGCTAGAAGCCGAAACCCACACCCTACACTTGTGCCGACTTGTGTAAGACAAAAACTATCATCCTTTCTCTTCTTCAAAACCAAATTCTCTCATCTCCTCCCCTTTTATTTTCTCTTTTCTTATCGACCCTCATCTTTTTCACCTTTGTTTTCCCTCAAAACCAAATACCTGCTACCGATTTCTCCTTAGCCGAACCTATATCCTCCATATTTCTCTTCTTTTTTTCCTCATTTAACCCCTATCAAAGCTGGTTAGCCAAATCTCCATTGAAGGCAAACCTCTCATCCTTTCTTTCAAACCGAAACTTTTCTACACTGAGGTACTTCTGAAGCCGAATCTTTGATTATACTTTTCTCTTCTTGTGCGGTGGTTGGATCTATAGTAGATCGGGAGTAGTGTCATAATGTTTTAGGTAAGTGCTCGAATCTTTCATTAGTTACTCATGTGTTAAGGTAAAAGCTGAAATCCCTATCAACTAAGGGTGGCTAACGTTTGGACTAAGGGCATATTGGCCTCTTTCTTATGGTTTTGTGTGCGCTGGTGTGGACAAGGGGGACATTCAGCAAAAAGGGCTTTGAAGGCTAACACTGCTGGACATCTAGATCTAGTCCATATTTCGGCAGAAAGGTAAGAATTGTAGGGACTAAGGCAATGTTGGCAGAATATGGTAAGGAGATTAGTATGTATTTCATTTTTGATATGTAGTCTAACGTTTCAGTAACTCGATTGTAGGCAACTCACGTGTGGATCTCGCCAACGTATCATTACAGATCAGGTGTGTAAACGACACCCACTTATAGACTAGATCGGCAAAAGCTAAAAAGCCGAAATGCCGAAGAGCCAGCATTTTGTGAACTTACGAGCGTACGAACACTCGTGAGATAGTTGTTTGTTAATCTTGGTAATCTCAATCGGTAAGATTGCAGAGTACGCAATTTCATGCACCTCGGTATATTTGGTCTTAATGGGCCGAAATCGAGTTAATGGGCTAACGGGCCAATTCGGCAAAAATGCTCGGTAAGTGCTTCTGTTAATACATTAATGGTTTTAATATGCATGAAACCCTAAAATAGTAAATTTACTAAAATACCCCTAAGTATGAAGATTACCATTATACCCTTAGGGTTTATTTTGACTAAAATGCATGATATTCTGATTCTGTGTGTTGTATGCCATGACATGTATATCTATTGCATGGGACATGGGTTATATTGATAGAGGAAGCGTTCTGGTGGCTATACCACAAATATCTCGCTTCCGTGGCTTTGCCACAATATTCATATCCGTGACTCTGTCACAATATTCGCTCAGCACCATGCATGCGCAAATTTTGTGGTGTGTAGCGGATGGGTGGGTCGAGTTGTCTCCCCACATGGTGTAAGGTTGGTACGGGGTGTATCTGAGATGGATATGGGGGTTTTTCGCATACATGAAATATATGCTGCCTCTGTATATGGGCCTAGGGCTTCATTCATTCTCTGTATAGGGCTAAGGCCCAACTTAATCTGTTTCTGTGGTTTGATCTGATTTGGACTATGGTTAGGTTATTTTACACACTAAGTTTTCGAAACTCACCCCCTTAATTTCATCCATGTAGGAAATCCCCAACCATAGTGGACTTGGAGCTGTGAGGGATTCGGAGTGGCCACATGTTTCACAAATTCGGTTTTCTTCATGTGATTTGACCAGCCTTTACCTACTTTAATTGTTTTGTGTAACACCCCTAGCCCGAGACCGATCGCTGGCTTGGGTTAAGGAGTATTATCAAACAAGCACGAAATTTCATTTGACTATATTCAAAAGAGTCATCTCAAGTTAACGGATACATTGATTCATTCTTGAGTTCAATTCACGTTAAAACATTTAAAATATAAATCGAATATCAACCACACAATTACATTAACTAAGTGAAAGACATATAGTAACTTAACAAGCCATTTTCGCATGGCTATACATATATACATCACCAAAAAGATACTTATTTAACATCAAAAGTCAATCCTATACATGCCAAAATTAAAGTTCAGCAACAAGAGTACCGAATGGGCTTAGTAGTGTGGACGACTTCGACTTTGAGAATCTTGAGACCGGTAGCTAACGAATGAGATCTATAAAACAGAGAATTAAAGCAACAGAGTAAGCAGTTCGATGCTTAGTAAGTTTTAAGTAATGAAATCATTTAAAACCAAAGCATAGCATTCCTAAGGCTAAACATCTTACTGACCGAATGTAACCATGATTAAATATACCACTATTGTTCGTGCTTGTCATCTTAAATTATTCCTTAAACACGAATTCGTATCATGTAGATATTCTCTTTTTACCCAACCAACTTCATCATTTGACCTAATACACCTAATTAGATTACGAGGTTAAGTAAATACATAAACGTAAAATCACATATTCATGTTACATTACATTTCAACCAATATACTTACATGCTCATAGTCAATCTTAACTAAATCTCACTTAAATCAAAATTCATATATTCCGAATAAGCTATAGACTTCATACAACCCTAAGTAATGGTCGGAATTCAATTGTAATTTCACAATTTATACCGAATCAAAATTTTCAATGTATATACGATACATACCTGATCATATTAGGGTTGTGAGCACATTAATTGAAATTATTACAGCAAGATTGTACATTTCCAACACAAATGCCTTCGGGACTTAGCCCGGATATAACAACCAGCACGAATGCCTTCGGGACTTGGCACGGATACAACAACCAGCACGAATGCCTTCAGGACTTGGCCCGGATATAATAACCAACACAAATGCCTTCGGGACTTGGCCCGGATACAACCCTTAATTATCATGCACATATACATATATCATAACGTATTAGCTTTTCAATTACATTACTAGAACACAAACACATCATGCTTATTAACCCTTCCGCTTTCGGCTCAATAGTCACATACAATTAACATGATTTCATTTCGCTATTCTAAATGTTTTCTATAATCATTCGGTTATAAGTCATATGCACAAATCATTTATTTCACTACGTAATTCAAATAGAACCATTAGGTCACGATTTATTTATTATTTTTATATATCATAAATTTATCAAATCATAAGCTAAGTTTCATTACTCAAAGACTTACCTCGGATGTTGTCGAACGATTTCAATGGCTATTCGATTAATTTCTCCTTTCCCTTATCCAACTTTGGTCCTCTAAGCTCTTGAGCTAAATCAAACAATTTATTCCTCAATCAAACACATACATACGGCATTCATATATATTTCAAAACCAATTCATTTGTATCAATTGTCCACTTAGGTCTATCACCATTTCGTTTTCAAATTTGCGTACATGGTAAGTCACATTTAACAATCATATAAATATATAACTTTATGCTACCTTATACATGAATTTAACTATCTATTTTATATATATATATATATATATATATTTTCAAATATCTCAATGACACAAGTTGTATGCATAAGGCATTAACATACATATATATATATACCTATGTGGGATTATCATAATTTGATTAATTATTCATGTTATGCACAAACACGTATACACACACACACACACATATATATATATATATATTATGCAAGCCTTGATATCGTATAAACCCCAATTCGGCCCTAGCTAAACCAACTCTGTTACCATTTAAATTCCCATTTCATGACCGATGTAGAAATTTTCATATTAGTTTTACCTATGCCAAACAATGACCGAAACACTCAATCTTATTTTTAGCCGATTCTATCTTGTTCATAATAAAATCATAACTCACTTAAAATAACCTCTAATCTTTCACACTCTCATGTCCATTATTGTAAGTATTGCCGAATGCTTAACACGACTAAGCTAAGAATTCACCCAACATCATCTTACTTAATTTCTACTTATTCATCAAAATTTCAAATTCGGAGTATTTAACACCTATGCACTTAAACCGAATTAGTAAACACCTATAGGCCTTGGCCGAATGCCATTAAACACAAGTCATCAAAATCTTATGATTCAAAATCCAACTCTTAACAATAATGCACAATACCGAACTCTTAGATGATCAAACATCTAATTTAATCAATTTAAGACACCTAAACGGCATTTGTTCAAGACATTAAGCAACTACATGTTCAGCTATTACACATATGAGCATTAACAATTCATACCATCAACAAGCTTAATTTCTTGCAACAAAAATTTCTTCATCAAAACTTAAAGGCTATAACCAAATTATTTCTTTATCAACCATAACCGAAAGTGCAACTCATCCATCAAGATTCAAAATTTTTGCATGGGCTAAGTAAGAAACAAGATGATTAACCTAACATAAGCTTAAATTTCAAAAATCTAACACCATTCACTAACCTTTCTTATGATTCAATTGGCCGAAAGTCTTCCCCCTTCTTTTCCTTTCAATTCGGCCAAGAAGAACAAAGATGAAGCTTTGTTTTCTTCACCCAAATTTTTTTACTTATTTCATTATTCATTAATTTATTTTGTATATTAAAATGTTAATAGATATATAAAAAAATGCATATAATATGTGTTAATCATTATCATGGCCGGCCACTATCTCTAAATGGCTAATTAGACATGCAAGTCCACCTTTTTAACAACATGCATAAATAGACCACCTTAAAATTTACCCATCACATTTCACAAATGTCTCACTTAAGTCCTATTTAAAGTTTACACATACAAATGACCAAGTCAAAGCATGAGACTTTCACAAATGCATTTACACATATAATAGGCTTAGAATTTAACAGTTAATTATTTTTAAGACTCGGTTTTGTGGTCCCGAAACCACTTTCTGACTAGGGTCAAATTAGGGCTGTCACAACTCTCCCCCACATAAGAAATTTTCGTCCCCGAAAATCTTACCAGTGAATAAATTAGGATATCGTTCTTTCATAGAGTTCTCAGGTTCCCAAGTAGCTTCTTCGATCCCATGCTTGAGCCATAATACCTTTACTAAGGGAACCTTTTTGTTTCGTAACTCTTTCATCTCGCGAGCTAGGATGCAAATTGGTTCTTCCTCATAACTCAAATCAGATTGTATTTCAACCTCTGATGGATTAAGTATGTGCGATGGATCGGATCTATAACGTCGAAGCATCGAGACATGAAAAACATTGTGAATCTTTTCAAGTTCAGGGGGCAAAATCAATCTGTATGAGACTAGCCCAATTCGTTCGGATATTTCATACGGCCCGATGAACCTCGGACTCAATTTGCCCTTACGTACAAATCTAAGCACTTTTTTCCAAGGTGAAACTTTAAGAAACACTTTGTCTCCGACCTGATATTCAATGTCTTTTCGTTTTAAATCTGCATACGACTTCTGACGATCTGAAGCTACTTTCAGATTTTCACGGATTACTTTTACTTTATGTTTAGCATCTCTAATCAAATCAACCCCGAAAATTTTACTTTCACTAAGCTCGGTCCAAAACAACGGTGTACGACATTTATGACCGTACAAAGCCTCGTAAGGTGCCATCTTAATGCTTGATTGAAAACTATTGTTGTAAGTGAATTCAACCAAAGGTAAATATCGTTCCCATAAATCCCCAAACTCAAGGATACAACATCTCAACATATCCTCGAGTATCTGAATTATTCGCTCGGATTGACCATCAGTCTGGGGATGAAAAGCAGTGCTAAAATGCAACTTGGTACCCAATGCCCCTTGTAATTTCTTCCAAAATCGCGATGTGAATCTCGGGTCTCTATTCGACACAATAGAAATAGGTATCCCGTGTAACCTTACAATCTAAGAAACATACAATTCAGCTAGTTTGTCAAGTGAATAATCCATACGTACAGGAATAAAATGGGTCGACTTTGTCAGTCTATCAACAATAACCCAGATTGCATCTTTCTTGCTTGACGACAATGGCAACCCCGATACAAAGTCCATCGTGACACGATCCCATTTCCATTCGGGTATCATGATCGGCTGAAGTAATCCTGAAGGCACTTGATGTTCCGCTTTCACTTGTTGACATATCAAACACTCCGACACAAAGTCAGAAATGTCTCGTTTCATACCGGACCACCAAAACCAGCGTTTCAGATCGTTGTACATTTTCGTACTACCCTGGTGGATTGACATACGACTACTATGAGCCTCGTTCAAAATCATCGAAATAAGTTCTGAATTTCTTGGAACACACAGTCGACTTCTGAACCTCAAACAATCGTCGTCATCAATTTGAAACTCTGATTCCACATTTGAAACACATTCAGCTCGTTTAGTAACCAATTCATCGTCAACTTTTTGGGATTCACGAATTTGATGAATCAATAATGGTTTGGCCTTTAATTCGGCTACTAACACATTGTCGGAAGAAACGGACAGGTATACATTTATCGCTCGCAAAGTAAACAGTGATTTACGACTTAAAGCATCGGCAACCACGTTAGCCTTTCCCAGGTGATAGTCAATGACAAGCTCATAATCTTTTAACAACTCAAGCCAACATCTTTATCGTAGATTCAAATCCTTTTGAGTCATCAAATATTTGAGGCTTTTGTGATCCGAATATACATGACACATCTCTCCAAACAAATAATGTCACCATATTTTCAAAGCGAATACGATGGCAGGTAGCTCGAGATCATGGGTTGGATAGTTTTTCTCATGTGGCTTTAATTGCCTCGATGCGTAAGCTACCACTCGACCTTCTTGCATCAACACACACCCCAGCCCAAGTAAGGATGCATCACTGTAAATGACAAACTCTTTACCAGATTTAGGCTGCACTAGCACTGGAGCTTCAGTTAAATAAGTTTTCAATTGATCGAAACTTTTCTGACATTTTTCTAACCATTCAAACTTAACATCTTTCTGAAGTAGTTTCGTCATTGGTGTGGCTATTATCGAGAAACCCTTTACAAATAAATGCGTAATAACCCCAAGTCCCAAAAGCTCGAACTTCATAACATTTCTTGGAGGCTTCCAGTCAAGTATGGCCGAAATTTTACTCGGATCAACTCGAATACCCGATGCGGATACCACATGACCCAAAAAGCTAACTTCTCTCAACCAGAACTCACATTTACTGAACTTAGCATATAATTGCTTATCCCGTAAAATCTGCAACACTAATCTCAGATGCTCGACATGTTCAGTTTCTTCACGCGAATAGACCAAAATGTCGTCGATAAACACAACTACAAACCGATCCAAATACGGTCTGAAGATCTGATTCATCAAGTCCATAAATACTGCAGGGCCATTAGTGAGCCCAAACGGCATCACTAAGAACTCATAGTGACCATATCTCGTTCTAAAAGCAATTTTAGGTATATCTGAGTCTCGAACTCGCAATTGATAATAACCCGATCTCAAATCTATCTTTGAAAATACTGAGGCTCTCTTCAGCTGATCAAACAAATCATCAATACGCGGTAACATATATTTATTCTTTATTGTCGCTTTATTCAACTGACGATAGTCTATGCACAATCTCATGGTTCCGTCCTTCTTTTTCACAAACAATACTGGTGCACCCCAAGGTGAGAAACTCGGTCAAGCGAACCCTCTTTCCGTCAACTCTTGCAACTGAGCTTTCAATTCCTTTAATTCGGTTAGTACCATACAATACGGAGCTATCAAAATCGGTATAGTCCCAGGTACCAGTTCAATGCCAAACTCTACCTCTCGAACAGGTACTAACCCCGGTAATTCCTCGGGAAAAATATCCGGATATTCACAAACCACTGGCACTGATTCAAGCTTCTTTTCTGATTCTTTACTATCAAGTACGTATGCAAGATATGCTTCACACCCCTTTCTCACATATTTTTGAGCCAACATCGAGGATATTATTATTGCTGGCAATCCATTCAAATCAGAAGACTCAACTCGGATGATCTCATTATTTGCACATCTCAAATCAATGGTCTTACTTTTGCAATTCACGACTGCATCATGTACGGTCAACCAATCCATACCGAGAATAACATCAAATTCATCAAACGGTAAAAACATCAAGTCGGCCGAAAAACAGGAACCTCGGATTAATAAGGGGCATTTCTTACACACCTTGTCGACAAGCACATATCAACCCAAGGGATTCGACACTTTAATAACGAACTCAGTAGACTCAACAGGTAAAGTCTTACTAGATGCTAAAGTCTCACATGCATAAGAATGAGTAGAACCAGGGTCAATCAAAGCAATTACATCAGTATCAAAGAGAGTGAAAGTACCGGTAATAATGTCAGGTGAAGAAGCATCCTCACGAGCACGTATAGCATAAGCCCTAGTAGGAGCACGAGCCTCAGATCTGGTTGTAACATCTTTAGACCCTCTCTGACCACCACTAGCATTCCCCGTCTTCCTAGGTGGTCTACCTCGTGCTGTAGTATTACTCGGTTTCCCACTCTGATTCACATTTTGTTCAGATAATCTCGGGCAATCTTTGATAAAGTGGTCGGCTGACTTGCATTTATAACAGGAGCGGTCATGAAATCTACAACTTCCCGAATGCCATTTACCACAATACTTGCACTCTATTCTGTCCCGACGATCGTTTTCAACACTGCAACCAAAGTAGCTCGCGTACTCACAGGGGGTCAATCACGATCCCGTCTGGAAAAGCCCGAAGTGTCTTTAGATCGGCCTGAATCATCTCTAAATTTCTTCGATGACTGTTGAAAGGGCTTTCCCGAAGATCTCTTACGGAACTCTCTTGCTCCCACTTCAGCTTTTCTTTTCTCCTTACTGAGCTCTTCAGCTTTGCAAGCTCGCTCGACAAGTACTACAAATTCTCTGATTTCTAGAATACCAACATACAGTTTTATATCTTCATTCAATCCATCTTCGAAACGTTTACACATTATAGTTTCTAAAGAAACACATTCTCGAGCATAACGGCTAAGCCTCACAAACTTTCGTTCATAATCAGTAACTGACATGGAACCTTGTTTAAGTTCAAGAAATTCTTTCCATTTTTGATCAATGAATCTCTGGCTAATATACTTTTTCTGAAACTCAGTTTGGACGAACTCCCAAGTCACTCATTCTCTGGGTACAACAGAAATCAACGTATTCCACCAATAATAGGCAGAATCACGTAGCAAAGATATAGCACATTTTAAGTATTCATCGGGTGTGCAGGACAGTTTATCAAACACTCAGATAGTGTTGTCCAACCAAAATTCAGCTTGCTCAGCATCATCACTATCTGTAGCCTTAAATTCAGTAGCCTCGTGCTTTCGAATTCTGTCAACCGGGGGCTTATTTAACCTCGTCTGATCAGTTACCGGAGGTATTGTAGGTGTAGGGGGTGTATTATTCGGGAGTGGGGGTTGTGGAACAGCCACATTAGTTCGAATGTATTGGTTAAACCAATCATTCATCACATTATAAAAGGCTTGTCTAGCCTCGTCATTTTGATTGCTCGCAACAGGTTAAGATTCCATTGGCGCTGTCCCGTGCGTGGGAGCAGGCGCTACACTCTCTATATCATCAGCTACTGCTCGATTGGGATCAGGATCCATTACTAAATAAAAACATATTTTTAATTGTCAGAAATCGTCACACTATCGTATTAACACTTATTGGCATGTATAGCTAGACTCATATATGCTACGTTAGTCCTAGAATTGACTAAAACGTAGCTCTGATACCAATAAAATGTAACACCCTTAGCCCGAGACTAATCGCTGGTTTGGGTTAAGGAGTATTATCAAACAAGCACGAAATTTCATTTGACTATATTCAAAAGAGTCATCTCAAGTTAACGGATACATTGATTCATTCTTGAGTTCAATTCACGTTAAAACATTTAAAATATAAATCGAATATCAACCACACAATTACATTAAATAAGTGAAAGACATATAGTAACTTAACAAGCCATTTTCGCATGGCTATACATATATACATCACCAAAAAGATACTTATTTAACATCAAAAGTCAATCCTATACATGCCAATATCAAAGTTCAGCAACAAGAGTACCGAATGTGTGGACGACTTCGACTTTAAGAATCCCGAGACCGATAGCTAACGAATGAGATCTATAAAATAGAGAATTAAAGCAACAGAGTAAGCATTTCGATGCTTAGTAAGTTTTAAGTAATGAAATCATTTAAAACCAAAGCATAGCATTCATAAGGCTAAACATCTTTCTGGCTAAATGTAACCATGATTAAATATACCACTATTGTTCATGCTTGTCATCTTAAATTATTCCTTAAACACGAATTTGTATCATGTAGATATTCTCTTTTTACCTAACCAACTTCATCATTTGACCGAATACACCTAATTAGATTACGAGGTTAAGTAAATACATAAACGTAAAATCACATATTCATGTTACAGTACATTTCAACCAATATACTTACATGCTCATAGTCAATCTTAACTAAATCTCACTTAAATCAAAATTCATATATTCCGAATAAGCTATAGACTTCATACAACCCTAAGTAATGGTCAGAAGAGTACTATTCAATTGTAATTTCACAATTTATACCGAATTAAAATTTTCAATGTATATACGATACATACCTGATCATCTTAGGGTTGTGAGCACATTAATTGAAATTATTACAGCAAGATTGTACATTTCGAACACAAATGCCTTCGGGACTTAGCCTGGATATAACAACCAGCACGAATGCCTTCGGGACTCGGCCCAGATACAACAACCAACACGAATGCCTTCGGGACTTGGCCCGGATACAACAACTAGCACGAATGCCTTCGGGACTTGGCTCGGATACAACCCTTAATTATCATGCACATATACATATATCATAATGTATTAGTTTTTCAATTGCATTACTAGAACACAAACACATCACGCTTATTAACCCTTTCGCTTTCGGCTCAATAGTCACATACAATTAACATGATTTCATTTCGCTATTCTAAATGATTTCTATAATCATTCGGTTATAAGTCATATGCACAAATCATTTATTTCACTACGTAATTCAAATAGAACCATTAGGTCATGATTTATTTATTATTTTTATATATCATAATTTTATCAAATCATAAGATAAGTTTCATTACTCAAAGACTTACCTCGGATGTTGTCGAACGATTTCAACGGCTATTCGACTAATTTCTCCTTTCCCCTATCCAACTTTGGTCCTCTAAGCTCTTGATCTAAATCAAACAATTTATTCCTCAATCAAACACATACATACGGTATTCATATATATTTCAAAACCAATTCATTTGTATCAATTGTCCACTTAGGTCTATCACCATTTCGTTTTCAAATTTGCGTACTTGGTAAGTCACATTTAACAATCATATAAATATATAACTTTATGCTACCTTATACATGAATTTAACTATATATTTAATATACACACATATATATTTTTTTCGAATATCTCAATGACACAAGGTGTATACATAAGGCATTAACATACATATATATATACCTATGTGGGATTATCATAATTTGATTAATTATTCATGTTATGCACAAACACATATACACACACATATATCTATTATGCATGCCTTGATATAGTATAAACCCCAATTCGGCCCTAGCTAAACCAACTCTGTTACCATTTAAATTCCCATTTCATGGCCAATGTAGAAATTTTCATATTAGTTTTACCTATGCCAAACAATGACCGAAACACTCAATCTTATTTTTAGCCGATTCTATATTGTTCATAATAAAATCATAACTCACTTAAAATAACCTCTAATCTTTCACACTCTCATGTCTATTATTGTAAGTATTGCCGAATGCTTAACACGACTAAGCTAAGAATTCACCCAACATCATCTTACTTAATTTCTACTTATTCATCAAAATTTTAAATTTGGAGTATTTAGTACCTATGCACTTAAATCGAATTAGTAAACACCTATAGGCCTTGGCCGAATGCCATTAAACACAAGTCATCAAAATCTTATGATTCAAAATCCAACTCTTAACAATAATGCACAATACCGAACTCTTAGATGATCAAACATCTAATTTAATCAATTTAAGACACCTAAACGGCATTTGTTCAAGACATTAAGCAACTACATGTTCGGCTATTACACATATGAACAATTCATACTATTAACAAGCTCAACTTCTTGCAACAACAATTTCTTCATCAAAACTTAAAGGCTATAATCAAATTATTTCTTTATCAACCATAACCGAAAGTGCAACTCATCCATCAAGATTCAAAATTTTTGCATGGGCTAAGTAAGAAACAAGATGATTAACCTAACATAAGCTTAAATTTCAAAAATCTAACACCATTCACTAACCTTTCTTATGATTCATTTGGCCGAAAGTCTTCCCCCTTCTTTTCCTTTCAATTCAGCCAAGAAGAACAAAGATGAAGCTTTGTTTTCTTCACCCAAATTTTTTTACTTATTTCATTATTCATTAATTTATTTTGTATATTAAAATGTTAATAAATAAAAAAAATGCATATAATATGTGTTAATCATTATCATGGCCGGCCACTATCTGTAAATGGCTAATTAGACATGCAAGTCCACCTTTTTAACAACATGCATAAATAGACCACCTTAAAATCTACCCATCACATTTCACAAATGTGTCACTTAAGTCCTATTTAAAGTTTACACATACAAATGACCAAGTCAAAGCATGAGACTTTCACAAATGCATTTACACATATAATAGGCTTAGAATTTAATAGTTAATTATTTTTAAGACTCGGTTTTGTGGTCCCAAAACCACTTTCTGACTAGGGTCAAATTAGGGCTGTCACATTTTGGGTTTTAAGTTGTAATAAGGCCACTCGTAAATGATTTTATTAATCGTTTCACGTATACTCAATTTAAACTGTTAGATTCAGGCTGTGTAGGTTTTGTTCAAAATTAACAAACGATTTCAAAACACACGAGCGTAACAAATGGATAACCTAAAGACTTAATTAATCAGTGCTTTTCTTTCTCAGGCAACAATTAACCATCGCTTTACAAATCACCCTGATTACCATAAACAAAGAACACAATCCACCGTAAGTCAATATGATTTATCAGACTTGGCCATAACGTCCAGGCTGGGTTTGGGGCATGATACGACCACGCCCGAGCGCCCTGTTTGAACAGTTCCTTGCAATCCATTGCCAGCTGAATTTGTTTGAATTTCAGCTCGTTACAGCTTGCTTGAGCTTCTTTTTAATTTTCCAGGTTTTGCATTTAATTAATTAAATAATTTGCATGATATTTTTGGCTCAATGAGCTCGTTTCGGCTCATTTTATTTTGCATTTATTTGGCTGAAATAAATCATTTGATTTGCTGATTAGTTAAATTAGTTAAATTAGTTTTAACATTAATTTGTCTTGTTCCAGCAATTTAATGTGTCTTAGTTTTTATTGGCTAATTAAGTTGTCTAGCTTACAAGGTTTAAATGTGACTTAATTTGCTGGAACTTATTGAGTCTTACTTAAGACAACTTTATAAGTTGCTGCTAATTAATTTGTCTTAGCTAAATTTTAACTTAATTAATTGCAGCCGAATTTAATATGTCTTAGTTCCAGCATGTTTTTAGTTTGTCTTGTTCCTTGCATGATTTTTAAATGTGTCTAAATTAATTAATGTGCTGAATTAATTTGTGTGTACAGTGCAAGCATGGGGACGGCATTAATAAGGAGCTAAAGCATTAAAGGACTGACATGCCGGACAGATTTAATGAGTTCTTTGGTTGACGAATTTAATGAGCTTTGGTGGGACGAATTTAATATGTCCTAACTCATTTAAGTGTGGTTTAAATTTTGCAGCAAAGCATACATGCATGGACGGCATTAAATGGAGAATGTATCTAGCTACAGCATTAAGCTAAAATTAAATCCAGCAGCCTTTATTCTTCCCCAAAAGTCTGTTTGTGACAACCCTAATTTGACCCTAGTCGGAAAGTGGTTTCGGGACCACAAAACCGAGTTATAAAAATAATTATAAATTATGTTTCATGATTTCGAAGTAAGCAAATATGAGTGTGAAAATTTCAAGCTTTGATTTGGTCATTTGCATGTGAATTTATTCAATAGGACTAAAATGTGACACTTTTGAAATGTGATAGGCTAATTTAGAATGAGTAAATAATGCATGTGTTTAAAGGAATGGTTTTGCATGTTAAATTTCCCATTTTGAACTAGTGGCCGGCCATGTGCTATTCATGTTATAAAATATGAATTTTATATTGGTTTTATTTAGTTAAATGATTAAATAACATGAATTAATGAAATAAAAATAGGAATTAAAATAGCTAGTGGGTGAAAATAACAAAGTTAGCACTTTGTTCATCCCAAAAACCGAATGTCAAGGAGAGTTGGGGAGAAGAACCATTCGGTCACTAAAATCATCTTTAAGCTCAAGAGCAAAGGGGAACTAAATCCGATAAAGGGAAGGAAAAAGTGGTCGAATAGTCATCGGAGTCGTACGACAACATCCGAGGTAAGTTTTCGAGTAACGAGACTTAATTTACGATTTGATTAATTCATGATGTATGAGCATAACAATTATAGGGCGATATGATGATTCTACTTGAATTATATGATGAGTTACTTAGTCTATGTGTATGAAGGGTAGCCATATGTGTATAGAAATCGTGTCGTAAAGCAAACTAAACCATCTTTGTTTGTATGTGGCTAGTGAGCAAAAATGGGATTGCTTAATACGTGAATTGTGTTTGAAACTTATTATGAAAATGAAAAATAGATGTGTCATGATTTATTTATATGTACATGAATATTTGGATGTTAACCGGGCTAAGTCCCGAAGGCTTTTGTGCGAGTTGTAGTTAGGGCTAAATCAGAAGGCATTTGTGCGAGTTATTGTATCAGGGCTATGTCCCGAAGGCTTTGATGTGGGTTACTATATCAGGGCTATGTCCCGAAGGCTTTGATGCTAGTTACTATATCAGGGCTATGTCCCAGAAGGCTTTAGTGGGAGTTGCTATATCGGCTATGTCCAGAAGGTATTTGAGCGAGAAACTATATCCGTTAAATCTCGAAGGTACTTGGCTTGAGAATGAGTGATCTTGCTGTCATAGTTTAAATTAATATGCTCGTGAAATCCCAGCAATGAGGTATGTTTCGTATATGCATTGATTTAGTTGATCCCTTGCAAATAGTACTCACTTAGTCGATAATTGAGCTACCGGTCTTTGGTTAAGTTAATCTTTTGTGTATGAATATAAAGGTTGGTAAGATGGGATAAATATGATATTGAGAAATTGTGCATATGAAATTATCCGTTTAGCTATACAATGTTACATTATAGTTGTGTTTAATTTCATAGCTCAAAACTTACTAAGCATTAAATGCTTACTCCGTTCTCCTTGAATCTCTGTCTTATAGATTTTGGTTCATCAGCTATCGGACTCAGGATTGTCAAAGTTGAAGTTGTCCACACTATCAAGCCCCTTTCGGTACACTTTTGGTTGAACTTTGAAATGGCATGTATAGGACTACCCTTGTCGATGTTTGTCTTACACCTTTTGGTTTTGTATAAATTTGATAGTCATGCGAAAATGACTTTTATATATATGTTTTGAGTATATTGTCATAACCTTTGTGTATGTATATGGTTATTGAGAAGTGTGGATATGCTTGGCCATGATTGACCATTGGAATGGTTAATCACAATCTTATTTTGTGCTATGTATATTAAAGGGTTAGTTAAATCATGGAAACTAAGTAATAGGTAAAGTCTACCCTAAAGGCAGATATAGACAGCATCAGTAGTGTCAATTTGAAAAATCACTAAAAATAGTAGGAATGGAGTTAATTAGCGAATAAATTATGTAATCTAACCTTGATGAATCTACTTTCATATGGAAGAAACAAAACGGCCAAATGAGTCAGATGTTAAGAGATATTTAGGTTTTCATGAAACAGGGCCAGAGCGATTTCTGGATCCCCTGTTTTGAATTTGAAAATTTGCTATAAATTAACCAGAGATAATTTGAAGTCATTCCCCATATTTTCAGATTCCTTGTTGAGTCTAGTTTCTTTAGAAACAAACGGCATAAGATTTGAAGCCCTGTATAGGAAGATACCTAAGTTGCAATGCATGAAGGTCTGTGTAGTCGAACCCTGTAACAGGGGAGAATTAATCTAATAAACTGTACCGTTTGGTCTGATCAAAAATTCTAGAAAAAAATGTGTAGATAGATACATGAGTCTTGTTTCAGAAAAAATTTACGGATTAAGTTTTCGAGCTTCGGAACTCGAGATATGATTTTTAAAGTAGTCGTGATGCAGTTAGCCAGCATGTCTGAAATTTTAAAAATGAACCGTATAAGTCAATGAAGTAAGTCCGTAAATACCTCGTGTGCAACCCCGGTAACGGTCTCGGGTATGGGGTGTTACATTTTATTAGTATCAGAGCTACGGTTTAGTCGATTCTAGGACTACCATAATATGTTTGGGTCTAGCTATACATGCCATTTTGTGATTATTTGATAGTGTGGTGATTTCTGACCATTGAAAATGTGTTTATTATAGTAATGGATCCCGATCCTGACCGAGCGGTAGCTGATGACCTTGAGAGTGTAGCACCTGCTCCTGCACAAGGGACAGCTCCGACGAACTCTCAACCTATTGCTAGTAATCCGAATGATGAAGCTAGACAAGCTTTCTATAGCGTGATGAACGATTGGTTCAACCAATACATTCAAACTAATACGGCTATACCACAACCTCCATTCCCGACTAATGCCACCCCCGCACCTACAATACCTCCGGCAACTAACCAAATAAGGTCAAGTAAACCCCCAGTTGACAAGATCCGAAAACACGGGGCTTCTGAATTTAAAGCTACGGACAGCGATGATGCCGAGCAAGCTGAATTTTGGTTGGATAACACTATACGGGTACTCGATGAGCTATCTTGCACACCCGATGAGTGCCTAAAGTGTACTATCTCCTTGTTACGTGATTTTGCTTACTATTGGTGGAATACGTTGACTTCTGTTGTGCCCAGAGAGCGGGTAACTTGGGAGTTTTTTCAAACCGAGTTTCAGAAAAAGTATATCAGCCAGAGATTCATTGATAAAAAACGAAAAGAATTTCTTGAACTTAAACAAGGTTCCATGATGATTCATCGATTATGAACGAAAGTTTGTGAGGCTTAGCCGGTACGCTCGAGAATGCGTTTCTTCAGAAGCTATAATGTGTAAATGTTTTGAAGATGGTTTGAATGAAGATATAAAATTGTATGTTGGCATTTTAGAGATCGAGAGTTTGTAGTGCTTGTCGAGCGAGCTTGCAAAAGCCGAAGAGCTCGGTAAGGAGAAAAGGAAAAGTGAATTGGGAGCTAAAGAGTTTCGTAAGAGATCATCGGAAAGCCCTTTCAACATGATCATCGAAGAAATTTAGAGATGATTCTCGCCGATCCAAAGACACTTGGGTTTTTCAAGGCGAGATCGCGATCGACCTCCCGTGAGTACACGAGTCACGTCGGTTGCGGTGTTGGAAATGACCCGTCGAGATAGAACGCAGTGTCAATATTGTGGTAAATGGCACTCGGGAGTTGTAGATTCCATGACCGCTCCTGTTACAAGTGCGGATCAGTTGACCACTTTATTAAAGATTGCCCGAGGATGTCTGAACAGAATGTAAATCAGAGTGTGAAACCAGGTGCTACTACTGCTCGGGGTAGACCATCTAGGAATGCGAGCAATACTAGTGGCAGCCAGAGAGGGTCTAGAGATGCTACAACTAGATCTGAGGCTCGTGTGCCTGCTAGGGCTTACGCTATACGCGCCCGCGAGGATGCTTCCTCGCCATATGTTATTATCGGTACTTTTACTCTCTCTGATACTAATGTGATTGCTTTGATTGACCCTGGTTCTACTCATTCTTATATATGTGAAACCTTAGCATCCAAAGAAGACTCTACCAGGTTGAGTCTCATCGAATTTGTAATTCGGTGTCAAATCCCTTGGTCGTTACGTACTTACTTGTCGATAAAGTGTGCAAGAAATGCCCCCTAGTAATCTGAGGTTCTTGTTTTCCGGCCGATTTGATGCTTTTACCGTTTGACGAATTTGATGTTATCCTCGGTATGGATTTGTTGACCGTACATGACGTAATTGTAAATTGCAAAAGAAAAACTGTCGATTTGAGGTGTGTAAATAACGAGATAATCCGAGTCGAGTCTACTGACTTGAATAGGTTGCCGGTGTAATATCGTCGATCTTGGCTCGTAAATGTAAGAAAGGGTGTGAAACATACCTTGCGTATGTACTAAATGACAAAGAGTTAGGAAAGAAGCCTGAATCTGTACCAGTGGTTTGTGAATACCCTGATGTTTTTCCCGAAGAATTACGGGTTTACCACTGTTCGGGAGGTAGAGTTTGGCATCGAGCTTGTACAGGACTACACCGATTTCGATAGCTCCGTGATCGTATGGCACCAACGGAATTAAAGGAATTGAAAGCTCGATTGCAAGAGTTGACGGATAAAGGTTTCGCTCGACCAAGTTTCTCACCTTAGGGTGCACCAAGATTGTTTGTGAAAAGAAGGACGGAACCATGAGGTTGTGCATTGACTATCGTCAAATGAATAAAGTAACGATAAAGAATAAATATCCGTTACAGCGTATTGATGATTTGTTTGACCAACCTGAAGGAGCCTCGGTGTTTTCAAAGATAGATTTGAGATCGGGTTATTATCACCGCGAGTTCGAGATTCGGATATACCTAAAACTGCTTTCAGAACGAGATACGGCCACTACGAGTTTTTAGTGATGCCGTTTGGGCTCACTAATGCCCCTACGGTGTTTATGGATTTGATGAATCGAATCTTGATGATGATTTGGACCGGTTCAGTAGTTGTGTTTATTGATGACATCTTGGTCTATTCTAGAGATGAGACCGAACATGCCAAGCACTGAGATTAGTGTTGCAAATTTTACTGGGATAAGTGATTTATATGCTAAGTTCGGTAAGTGTGAGTTCGTTAAGAGAAGTTAGCTTTTTGGGTCATGTGGTATCCAGCACGGTATCCGAGTTGATCCGAATAAAATTTCAGCCATACTTAACTGGAAGCCTCAGAAATATTAATGAGATTCAAGCTTTTTGGGACTTGCCGGTTACTACCGACGATTTGTAAAAGGTTTCTCGATGATAGCCACACCAATGACGAAGCTACTTCAAAAAGATGTTAAGTTGAATGGACGGATAAATGTCAGAAGAGTTTTGATCAACTGAAAACCTATTTGACTGAAGCTCTAATCTTAGTGCAGCCCGAATCAGGCAAAGAGTTTGTCATTTATAGTGATGCCTCCCTACTTGGGTTGGGTTGCGTATTGATGCAAGAAGGTCGAGTTGTGGCATATGCGTCGAGACAATTAAAGCCACATGAGAAAAATTATCCGACTCATGATCTCAAATTATTATCGCCATTGTATTCGCCTTGAAAATATGGCGACATTATTTATATGGTGAGAAGTGCCATGTGTTTTGGATCACAAAAGTCTCAAATGTTTGATGACCCAAAGAGACTTAAATCATGACAAAGACATTGGCTTGAGTTGTTAAAAGATTATGAGCTTGTTATTGACTATCACGGGAAAGGCTAATGTGGTTGTGGATGCCTTAAGTCAGTAAATCACCTTTGCTTTTACGAGCAATGAATGTACACTTGTCTATTTTATCCGGCAATGTGTTAGTGGAGGAATTAAAGGCCAAACCATTGTTGATTCATCAAATTCGTGAAGCTCGTAAAATCGATGAAGAATTGGTTGCAAAGCGAAGTGAATGTGTCCCGAATATGGAATCGGAGTTTCAACTTGATGAGGACGATTGTTTGACGTTCAGAAGTCGGTTGTGTGTTCCAAGAAATGCAGAACTCATTTCGATGATTTTGAACGAAGCTCATTGTGGTCGAATGTCACTTCACCCGGGGAGTACGAAAATGTACAACGATCTGAGACGTCAGTTTTGGTGGCATGGTATGAAACGAGACATTTCCGAATTTGTTTCGAAGTGTTTAATATGTCAGCAAGTGAAGGCAGAGCATCAAGTGCCTACGGGTTTACTTCAGCCGATCATGATACGAATGGAAATGGGATCGAGTCACGATGGATTTTGTATCAGGTTGCCATTGTCGACAAGTAAGAAGGATGCGATTTGGGTTGTTGTTGATAGATCGACTAAGTCGGCTCATTTTATCCCGCACGCACGGATTTTTCATTGGATAAACTAGTTTGAATTGTATGTTTCTCATTGTGAGACTACACGGGTACCGATTTCTATTGTGTCGGACGGAGATCCGAGATTCACCTCACGATTTTGGAAGAAATTGCAAGAAGCTTTGGGTACCAAGCTGCATTTTAGCACCGCTTTCCATCCGCAAACTGATGGTCAATCCGAGCGGATAATTCAGATACTTGAGGATATGTTGAGATGTTGCATCCTTGAGTTTAGTGGTTCATGGGAGCGGTATTTACCTTTGATTGAGTTCGCTTACAACAATAGTTCTCAATCAAGTATTAAGATGGCACCTTATGAAGCTTTGTACGGGCGTAAATGCCGTACGCCATTGTTTTGGACCGAGCTCGGTGAAAGTAAAATTTTCGGAGTGGATTTGATTAAAGATGCTGAACAGAAAGTAAAAATAATTCGTGAAAGTCTGAAGGCAGCATCAGATCGTTAGAAATCGTATGCGGACTTAAAACGAAGAGATATTGAGTATCAGGTGGGAGACAAAGTGTTTCTTAAGGTCTCACCTTGGAAAAAGATACTCAGATTTGGCCGCAAGGGCAAACTGAGTCCGAGGTTCATAGGGCCATATGAAGTATCCGAACGAATTGGTCCAGTTGCGTATAGATTGATTTTGCCCCCTGAACTTGAAAGGATTCACAATGTTTTTCATGTATCAATGCTTCGACGTTATAGATCTGATCCTTCGCACATAATTAATCCATCAGAGGTTGAAATTCAATCTGATTTGAGTTATGAAGAAGAACCGATTCGTATCCTAGCTCGTGAAGTGAAAGAGTTGAGGAACAAAAAGATTCCTTTAGTAAAGTTGTTATGGCTCAAACACGGAATTGAAGAAGCTACTTGGGAAACTGAGACATCTATGAAGTAACGATATCCAAATTTATTCACTGGTAAGATTTTCGGGGACGAAAATTTCTTAAGTGGGGGAGAGTTGTGACAACCCTAATTTGACCCTAGTCGGAAAGTGGTTTCGGGACCACAAAACCGAGTTATAAAAATAATTATAAATTATGTTTCATGATTTCGAAGTAAGCAAATACGAGTGTGAAAATTTCAAGCTTTGATTTGGTCATTTGCATGTGAATTTATTCAATAGGACTAAAATGTGACACTTTTGAAATGTGATAGGCTAATTTAGAATGAGTCAATAATGCATGTGTTTAAAGGAATGGTTTTGCATGTTAAATTTCCCATTTTGAACTAGTGGCCGGCCATGTGCTATTCATGTTATAAAATATGAATTTTATATTGGTTTTATTTAGTTAAATGATTAAATAACATGAATTAATGAAATAAAAATAGGAATTAAAATAGCTAGTGGGTGAAAATAACAAAGTTAGCACTTTGTTCATCCCAAAAACCGAATGTCAAGGAGAGTTGGGGAGAAGAACCATTCGGTCACTAAAATCATCTTTAAGCTCAAGAGCAAAGGGGAACTAAATCCGATAAAGGGAAGGAAAAAGTGGTCGAATAGTCATCGGAGTCGTACGACAACATCCGAGGTAAGTTTTGAGTAACGAGACTTAATTTTTACGATTTGATTAATTCATGATGTATGAGCATAACAATTATAGGGCGATATGATGATTCTACTTGAATTATATGATGAGTTACTTAGTCTATGTGTATGAAGGGTAGCCGTATGTGTATAGAAATCGTGTCGTAAAGCAAACTAAACCATGCTGTTTGTATGTGGCTAGTGAGCAAAAATGGGATTGCTTAATACGTGAATTGTGTTTGAAACTTATTATGAAAATGAAAAATAGATGTGTCATGATTTATTTATATGTACATGAATATTTGGATGTTAACCGGGCTAAGTCCCGAAGGCTTTTGTGCGAGTTGTAGTTCCGGGCTAAATCCCGAAGGCATTTGTGCGAGTTACTGTATCCGGGCTATGTCCCGAAGGCTTTGATGCGGGTTACTATATCCGGGCTATGTCCCGAAGGCTTTGATGCTAGTTACTATATCCGGGCTATGTCCCGAAGGCTTTAGTGTGAGTTGCTATATCGGCTATGTCACGAAGGTATTCGAGCGAGAAACTATATCCGGTTAAATCCCGAAGGTACTTGGCTTGAGAATGAGTGATCTTGCTGTCATAGTTTAAATTAATATGCTCGTGAAATCCCAGCAATGAGGTATGTTTCGTATATGCATTGATTTAGTTGATGTTTAGTATATGCATTGATTTAGTTGATCCCTTGCAAATAGTACTCACTTAGTCGATAATTGAGCTACCGGTCTTTGGTTAAGTTAATCTTTTGTGTATGAATATAAAGGTTGGTAAGATGGGATAAATATGATATTGAGAAATTGTGTATATGAAATTATCCGTTTAGCTATACAATGTTACATTATAGTTGTGTTTAATTTCATAGCTCAAAACTTACTAAGCATTAAATGCTTACTCCGTTCTCCTTGAATCTCTGTCTTATAGATTTTGGTTAAAGTCGCCTATCGGACTCGGGATTGTCGAAGTTGAAGTTTTCCACACTATCAAGCCCCTTTCGGTACACTTTTGGTTGAACTTTGAAATGGCATGTATAGGACTACCCTTGTCGATGTTTGTCTTACACCTTTTGGTTTTGTATAAATTTGATAGTCATGCGAGAATGACTTTTATATATATGTTTTGAGTATATTGTCATAACCTTTGTGTATGTATATGGTTATTGAGAAGTGTGGATATGCTTGGCCATGATTGACCATTGGGATGGTTAATCACAATCTTATTTTGTGCTATGTATATTAAAGGGTTAGTTAAATCATGGAAACTAAGTAATAGGTAAAGTCTACCCTAAAGGCAGATATAGACAGCATCAGTAGTGTCAATTTGAAAAATCACTAAAAATATTAGGAATGGATTTAATTATCGAATAAATTATGTAATCGAACCTTGATGAATCTACTTTCATATGGAAGAAACGAAACGGCCAAATGAGTCAGATGTTAAGAGATATTTAGGTTTTCATGAAACAGGGCCAGAGCGATTTCTGGATCCCCTGTTCTGACTTTGAAAATTTGCTATAAATTAATCAGAGATAATTTGAAGTCATTCCCCATATGTACAGATTCCTTGTTGAGTCTAGTTTCTTTAGAAACAAACGGCATAAGATTTGAAGCCCTGTATAGGAAGATACCTAAGTTGCAATGCATGAAGGTCTGTGTAGTCGAACCCTGTAACAGGGGAGACTTAATCTAATAAACTGTACCGTTTGGTCTGATCAAAAATTCTAGAAAAAAATGTGTATATAGATACATGAGTCTAGTTTCGGGGAAAATTTACGGATTAAGTTTTCGAGCTTCGTAACTCGAGATATGATTTTTAAAGTAGTCGTGATGCAGTTAGCCAGCATGTCTGAAATTTTAAAAATGAACCATATAAGTCAATGAAGTAAGTCCGTAAATACCTCGTGTGCAACCCCGGTAACGGTCTCGGGTACGGGGTGTTACACTGTTCGTGTATTTCAACAGCCAATATGCTGTTCACACCATGTTTTCACACAAGGAAGCTGATCATTTTCGTTCTTTCACATTGGGAGGCTGTTGGAGTTCAAGTATTCACACTATTTGGGCTGTTCGTGTTCCAAAACTTCCATTAAAATGCTGCTGCACGTTCAGCTTCTCAAGGCAGGATTAAAGGAGCTCATTTAAGCACTTGGCTGAACATAGACATGGCCAATCAGCTCCCAACCCTTCCAAATACATTCAGCTGACTTTCCTTCATCTAGAAGCTGTCCAATGGCGTTCCAAATGGGTGGAGAAGCATCCTAGAAGTTTCTTGAAAAATTATGGAATTTGCGGCTCATTTAAAGGCTGAACCAAGTGACCATTCAGCTGGGTTTATGTCCCTTCAGCTAGCTAGTTTTTATGCTATAAATTTGTGCTCATTTTTACTTTGTAAAAAAAGGGAACACTTTTATAAAACTCAGTTTAATTTGTGAGAATTTCTTCGCTCATATTTCGTTTTAAGACTTGATTGGCTTATCTGTTAGTCAGTGGCATCAGTCCTTGTCTTCCGAACTTATCACTCTCCTGAGTGTGGCGTTCGTCCATCTTCTTATACCTTTGGTTCTTACTTTTCTAAGTAACGGGTCAAGGTCCGCCTGCTATCCTTTGTTAATCCACCTTAAACAACATAAGTTCCCGGGCAACACTGTCTATGGTGTTGAACCGATCTTGAAGTTTAAGTCCAATCTCCATTTCACCATCTATCTTTATTTTACTTATTATCCTAAACCGAGCCATTCATATAACTCCTATCTTGTTCCTTTCCAACCTAACCTATCTTCATCATTTTAGCCTTATTTTGAACTCTTTTGATAACTTCCGCTCCAAATAGCCAAATACATTATTTTCTCCAAACCGAACGATACTTTCTCATGGACGATCGGGTAACTTAAGACGACTCGACTTGCATCACCGGGCCGATTCTTATCAGGGCATTATATTTAGTGGTATCAGAGCCATGTTACAATAACTCGGCTGTGGAATGGGTTTAAAAAAAAACAAATAAAAGTTTTTGGAAATTTTTTAAAAAATAATAATAATAATTTCAAAAATCGCTTGGGAATTCTTTTTTTTTTAAGATTTTCTTTCTACAATAAATGATTTCAAAGATTGTAAATTCAGTTTTTAAAAATTTGGATTCTGAATAGGTGGCACACCGAACCTCTGGCCCAAGTCTGTAAGTATCATTCTGAATTTTTCTGAATGTTTCTGAATTATCAGCTATATGCCTGTATTGAAACCCTATCATGATACTCTAGTTAGGGTGATATTGAAACTGTAGGAATTTTGATAAGTAGACTTAAACTGTAGCTAGGCTACGATTTCGTGAAAAAAAAACTCTGAATTACTGTCTGTTCATAAAACATCTGTAATAAACACTGAAATATTTAATTGATGCGTAATTAGATAATACGATATGAGTACCAGAGCAGCTCGTGGAAGAGGCTGTGGACGTGGCCGAGGTAGTGCACGGGCTGGATCTTCGTCTTCATTACATATGCTGGCAACAGATGCACCGGTACCACCGATAACAGAAGTAGAGTCTCATGATCGAGGTGTCGGGGATGACGCTCTATCTCAGGTAATCACTACAGTAAAACAGGTTTTTAGCGGCGTTTCATTCAAATGCCGCTAAAGAACCAGCATTAGTGGTGCTTTTGAAAAACGCCGCAAAAAAAATAACCTAACGCCGTCGTTTTGTATTGAGCCTTTAGTGGCTTTAGTGGTGCTTTTTAAAAACGCCGCTAAAGATCAAGTATTAGCGGCGCTTTTTTAAAAACGCCGCTATATGTACATCTTTTAGCGGCGCTTTTTAAAAAAAGCAACAAAAAATGAAAAAATTAAAATACTATTATTTAAAATAATTTTAAAGATTTTTGGTATATGACTAATTGTTTTTTAATTTATATGTTAAATATTTTCTTATATAATTGTAAAAGAGATAGTATTAATTTTAAAATATTGAATTAATTATCATTATAGTTTAGGGTTTACAGTATTTGGTTAAGGGTTTAATGTTTATGAGTTACTATTTTAAGGTTTATAGATTATGGGTTTAGGGATTATGGTTTATGGTTTAAGGGTTGGGGTTTAAGACTTAGGGGTTAGGGGTTAAGTGTTAGGTTTTTAGGGTTTATAGATTATGTTTATAATTTAGGGTTTAGAGGGTAGGGGTTAGGGGTTTAAGGCTTAGATTAATTAATGTTTTGTAATTTATATATTAAATAATTTATTATATAATTGTAAAAGAGATAAGATTAATTTTAATATATTAAAATTATAATTATAGTTTAAATTATAGGTTAAGGTTTGGGGTTTATGTTCTAGGATTTATGATTTAGGGTTTTGGATTTAGGGGTTTAGGGGTAAATATAGTGAACTACTTAACTTGTGTATCTTGAATTTTTTTATAATATAAATCTAAATAAGATAAATATAAATTATTATTTTAAAAATATATATATCAAAATGGGTTAAATCCCAAAAGCATAAATTATGAACACAATTATTGATATAACATCATTTTATATTTATATATTGCATACATAAATATTTATATTTGTTCAATATAAAAATATATTGATGTATTTATTTTTTAAAACGTGTATGATTAAATCAAAATTAAAGTTTCAACTATACATTTAAACCATAATTAGAATTTCACGTCTACAATTACACATTAAATCGAAATTCATATATAATTATGAGATGTATCTCTATCAAAATTTAGGTGTATACATATAATTAAATATAGTTTAAATTATTTAAGAGATAATGATAAAGTTTATATATATTAAAACAAAATAAAAGATTTTTAACAGAGCAAAAAGGTGGGGAAATGGCTTTTTGTGGCGTTTTTTTTATAAAAAAACGCCGCAAAATTTTTTACAAAAAAATGCCGCAAAATTTTTTACACGAAACGATATCGTCTTGTTACCCCAAAATGCATTAGACTTTTTCGTTCCCCCTTCCCCAAAATCCCAAAATTTGACAAGAAATCTTTCTTTTTTCCCTCCTTTCTTTCCCAAAATCGGTTCCCTTCCCCCTCCCCAAAGAAATCCTAAAATTTCACTTGAAATTTATTCTCTTTTTTTCCCCATTTTATTTTTCCCAAACCATTTCTCCCCTACCTCGATTCCCTTTATTTTTTCCCCCAATTTTCCCAAATCGGCAGGCCTTTGCATCTCCGTTGTGAGTCTGGCATTCTCTGTATCTCTGTCGACATCTCATTTGTCAAGTATATTGAAAGAGGACCTAAGGTAATACTAGGATTTTCTTTTCTTTTCTTTTTGCTTTCATTTCATATTTCTGATTATGATTTCTTCGGTTAATGTTCATGATATTGTATCTGTTTGCATTTTCTTTTTATTCATAGGCTAAATTGGGCTCCTTTTTTCTTGTTTAGACTTAATGGATTGATTTCAAGGGTTTCTTTGACTAGTAAACTCCCCTCTCTCTCTTTGTTTACTATCACTAGTTTTACTTGTAATTTTCATATTAATAACTATCTCTTCAAATGGGTTTTCTTTTCAATTTATATGCCATCAGGAATAGACCTCTTTAGTCTTCGAAAACACTTTCCCTGATCGTTAATTTTACTACAGTTGACATAGTTCTAAGGGTTTAGACTCGAGAGTGTGCTATTGGTATGCTTGAAAAAGCTATAAAATAACTTCATTTGTTAAGTTCTCCTTGTGCTCAGAGATAAATCAATTCTTGTTTTTTTTTTTTGAATTTTGCAATTTGAGAAATGCACTACAAGGTATTGATTTTATTTCTTCCTCTGATGATGAAATCTGTGCAAAATGGTTAGGAATAAAAGTGGTTCAACAGGGGAAAACCCTTGTGATTTTGCTCTTGCTTACTACTTCGTATCACTCATTTCCACATTTCACCTTGTGTATATTTTAGCATTTATCTTTCCTGCCTTCTAATCTGTGCCACCTTTTCTATCTTTCACCCACTCCACACGACACACATATAACCCCCTTCTCTCTCTGTTCAATTGTAGTGCGGATGGTTCATCTTTTATCGTTTACTCTCTCTTTGTTTCCTTTTGAAGAGATTTTTAAGTTGTTTATCTTTTCTCTTGATAATAAGCTCTAACGGCAGGAAAAACAAAAGGAGGGATCTTTTGAAGTGGAAAAAAAAAGAGAATAAGATCAGATTAACATCTTTGTTGGTTTTTTTTTTTTTTTACTTTTTATTTATTTGGGTTTGGGATATGAATTGTGAGTTTTTGGTTTGTTCTTCACAAGGATCTGTTTTAAGCTTTTGGGTTTTATTTTTGAGTGTTTAGAGAAAGAGAAATGGCTGGAAGTAATGAAATCAACCTCAACGAGTGCAAGGTACAAAATTTTCTCCTTTTTTTTCCATTTACTCATTGTGTATATTCTTTCTAGAATTGGGTTGTCAAAGTTGAGTTCTATAATGAATTCTTCATATATTTTCGAGGTTGTTTTGGTTAATTTAGTTGAGTTTTAGCTTATTTTTTTGTTAGAGTTGATGGTCTTATCAATCTTATTCATTGAACTTTTTTCCATATTTGAATATCTAGGTTATGGGTTGTGGAAAGTTGATTCTTTTGCTGTTTTTGGGGTATGGAGCAGTTTAGTTTCATTTTTAAGCTTCAACATCATATATGAGTTTGTGTATTATATTGTTGTTTTAATTATATAATTGAATAAATGTATAAGTTTGAGCTAAAATTGTTGTTAGTTTTGTGTTATAATTTGTTCCAAAGTTAATTTTTTACCCAGAACATGCTCTGTATCTATTATTTTGTTCCTTGAAACAACTCCTTAATTTTTTATACTAATTGTTCCTCGAAATAATTCATCTCGTTATGTGCACAAGTACTTAAATGTTCATGATAGCAGCCGGTTTTTTTTTTTTTTTGCAAGAGAAATTATAGCTCTAATTAATTTATATGGAGGACAAAATAAAATGAAAAAGGTAGAAAGAAAGGAACTCTAGCTGTCTCAAGTCCCTACTAAATTTCAGTGCTCTAGTAGTCCTTTTGGCAACTTCGGAACATTTTGAGCTAGCCTTTAAGTATTGAAAGCATGCCCTATTTTTCCTGACTTATTGTCTTGCAACGTTTAGATGTTTTGTTGTTTTTATTAATTAGCACTAGCAATGATCTTGGTTTTCAAATTTCAACATCCTAATAACATGGTTTATCAGGTTTAGGTAAGATCAATCCTTGGTGGTTTAATCTTGTTGTTTCGGGTTGGAAGAATTGTATGAAAGAAATCAGTTAAATTGCTGCTATTAATGATGTCAGGAAGTGAGTAAATTGATGTTTGAAATATCTTTGTATGGTGGATTGAATGTTGCTGTATATTGTTGCTCATTACCGAATTAATGCTGAAACTAAGCTAATTAAATGGTGGATAATTTGCTGTCGATTATGATGGAAGTGACTATTAAATCTTTAAAATTCCTCTTATTTAATTGATGGCTGCTGTTGTTTAAATGCTGCAAATTGAAGTGTTTAAATGTTGCAAATTGAAGTGTTTAAATGTTGTAAATTGAAGTGTTTAAGTACTGCAAATTAAAATGTTTAGTTGCTGGAAATTGAGATGTTTTATCGATGTAATTGAGTTGTATAAATGTTGTTAATTGACACGTTAAAGTGCTGCAAATTGAAGTGTTTAAATGCTGTAAATTGAAGTGCTTAAATGTTATACAAGATCTTAAGAGTGATAAAGATGTTGAGTTATTTTTATAATCTTAAAATCTTTCACAAATTTTTAATAAATTTTTGTATATTTTTCAGACTTCATTTTATAATTTAAAAAACTACATTGAAAATCAACTTCAACGGGATATCTAAATTGAAATAAAGTTGAATATTTATTTATTACTTGAAATTTTAAAGAAATTATATATTTTTTGAATGCTTTATTATTGTTGACTTAAATTGTTACATCAACATCATAAGAGTTATTACACCAAATATGTTCTACTTGTTGACTTGGGATGATTTCAATATGTTCTTTTACAGGGAAACTGGACCTGGGAACATGCAAAACTTAAAGCTAGAATGCAAACTTTACAAAGAAACCTGAGGTTCCCCCCAATGGCTTCAAATTGCAGATACATTCAAGGCATGCATCTTTCTCTTTTAATAAATAATTAATTATATTTCTAGGCATTACGAAGGAGAAGATATCTAGAATTTGAGTCTTAAAGAGCTTCAAAATTTGGAGCAACAACTTGATTCTGTCTTTAAACGCATAAGATCCAAAAAGGTTTAAATCACTCCAACAATATATATACTAAAACATTATTTTCCTTAGTGTAAAAGATTTTCATGATTTACATTTTAAATCACTCATTGATCACCATGTTTGCCAAAGATAAAGTCATTGATTATATACATAAATTCCTCAAAAGATAAAAGAATACCAAAAATCTCAATATTCAGCTTGCTTTTATCTTTTTCATGTCATGAACAGACAAGAAATGTGATGAAGATGATTATATTCTCACCTACCAGGACAAAGAAGGAGAATGGCTGATTGCAGGTGATATTCCATGGCAGTAAGAATATTTTTCCTTCCTTTTCTTGGTTAATGAATCCTAAAATTATATATTAGTAGTAAATGTTGCAAACTGAAGTGTTTAAGTACTGCAAATTGAAGTGTTTAGTTGCTAGAAATTGAGATGTTTTATCCCTGTAATTGAGGTGTATAAATGTTGTTAATTGAAATGTTAAAGTGCTGCAAATTGAAGTGTTTTAATGCTGTAAATTGAAGTGTTAAACTGCTGCAAATTGAAGTGTTTGAATGCTGTAAATTAAAGTGTTTAAATGCTGTAAATTGAAGTGCTTAAATGTTGCAAATTGAAGTGTTTAAGTACTGCAAATTGAATTGTTTAGTTACTGGACATTGAGATGTTTTATCGCTGTAATTGAGGTGTATAAATGTTGTTAATTGAGGTGTTAAAGTGCTACAAATTGAAGTGTTTGAATGCTATAAATTGAAGTGTTTAAATGCTGTAAATTGAAGTGCTTAAATGTTGCAAATTGAAGTGTTTAAGTACTGCAAATTGAAGTGTTTAGTTGTTGGAAATTGAGATGTTTTATCCCTGTAATTGAGGTGTATAAATGTTGTTAATTGAAATGTTAAAGTGCTGCAAATTGAAGTGTTTTAATGCTGTAAATTGAAGTGTTAAACTGCTGCAAATTGAAGTGTTTGAATGCTGTAAATTAAAGTGTTTAAATGCTGTAAATTGAAGTGCTTAAATGTTGCAAATTGAAGTGTTTAAGTACTGCAAATTAAATTGTTTAGTTACTGGACATTGAGATGTTTTATCGCTGTAATTGAGGTGTATAAATGTTGTTAATTGAGGTGTTAAAGTGCTACAAATTGAAGTGTTTGAATGCTGTAAATTGAAGTGTTTAAATGCTGTAAATTGAAGTGCTTAAATGTTGCAAATTGAAGTGTTTAAGTACTGCAAATTGAAGTGTTTAGTTGCTGGACATTGAGATGTTTTATTGCTGTAATTGAGGTGTATTAATGTTGTTAATTGAGATGTTAAAGTGCTACAAATTGAAGTGCTTAAATGCTGTAAATTGAAGTGTTAAAGTGCTACAAATTGAAGTGTTTGAATGCTGTAAATTGAAGTGTTTAAATGCTATAAATTGAAGTGCTTAAATGTTGCAAATTGAAGTGTTTAAGTACTGCAAATTGAATTGTTTAGTTGCTGGACATTGAGATGTTTTATTGCTGTAATTGAGGTGTATAAATGTTGTTAATTGAGGTGTTAAAGTGCTACAAATTGAAGTGTTTGAATGCTGTAAATTGAAGTGTTTAAATGCTGTAAATTGAAGTGCTTAAATGTTGCAAATTGAAGTGTTTAGTTGCTGGACATTGAGATGTTTTATTGCTGTAATTGAGGTGTATTAATGTTGTTAATTGAGATGTTAAAGTGCTACAAATTGAAGTGCTTAAATGCTGTAAATTGAAGTGTTAAAGTGCTGCAAATTGAAGTGTTTGAATGCTGTAAATTGAAGTGTTTAAATGCTATAAATTGAGGTGCTTAAATGTTACAAATTGAAGTGTTTAAGTACTGCAAATTGAAGTGTTTAGTTGTTGGACATTGAGATGTTTTATCGCTGTAATTGAAGTGTATAAATGTTGTTAATTGAGATGTTAAAGTGCTGCAAATTGAAGTGTTAAAGTGCTGCAAATTGAAGTGTTTGAATGCTACAAATTGAAGTATTTAAATGCTGTAAATTGAAGTGCTTAAATGTTGCAAATTGAAGTGTTTAAGTACTTATTTTGGGTTTTTTAACTTGTGTGATTATTTGTGTTTCTAGCTATTGGTTTCAATTAGATGAGGCTAACATCTCCATCACCGGTGTATAGAGGTATCTTTGCCACGTTCCTTGTAGGTTCAAGACAGGTTTCAGGGAAGGTAGGAAAATGCTAATGTCCTTAGGCTCATTGCTTTTTGATTTTAGTTCCATTGCGTATTTCTGTTCTTGTAAGAAATTTTGGGTTTTCTTTTCTTTCAAAATGTTCTTATTTTTTATTGGGGGTGATGTATAGGTACTGAAGCAGCACCAAGAAAGAAGGTTGCAAGACTTACATTTAAAAGGCAAATTGTAATGGTATGAGGTTTTGTTTTGGATGAAGCCATGTTTATGAAGAAACATTTAGTGATGAAGAGTGAAATTATGTTCCATTAGATGCTTTAGTTGTTTTTTAGTTTTTATTTGAATGTAGCTGTCTTATATTTTGAACAATTATTGGAGCTAATGTTTGACCCTTAATTTCTTCATTGTCTTTTTTTTTTTAACTTGATCAATGTTCTTGTTTCGTTAATTTAAATTCATTTTAATAGAAAATTTAATTTAATTAATATTTTTTAATTTATCCTTAAAAGTATATAATTTAAAGTTCAAATTTTAAAAATTAAACATAATATAATATTTATCATAGAAATAAATATTATTTAATTAAAATAATTTTTTTTAAAGGTTATGTTCTTTAGCAGCGTTTGTGAAAAAGCGTCGCTAAAGGTTATGACTTTTAGCGGCGCTTTCCCAACAAACGCCTCTAAAAGCTATGATTTTTAGCGGCGCTTTTTTTTAAACGTCGCTAAAAGCCATGCCTTATAGCGGCTTTTTGATACGAGCACGCCCCGCGAACTTTATCGAACAAGTCTGTCAAGCCGAGCATTGACATGTTGGCAAGCTGATCCCAGCTCGTTTCCAGCTCCACGAGCTCCGTCCAGCTCAAATCCTGCTTATTCGAGCTCAATCCAACTTGCCTGAGCTAAACCGAGCTCACTCCTAGCTCATATTCAGCTCACGAGCTAAACCTTAGCTCAACTTCAGCTTAGGAGTTTAATCTTAGCTCAACTTTAGCTTAAGGGCTAAAGCTTAGCTCATTTTAGTTTAAACTCGGTTTTGTCTTTAATGCATTAAATAAAATTTGCACATATTTATTTAAGCATTAAACTTGTCTTATATTAATATTTGTTATTAATATGTCATAGTCATTACATAAATTGATTATGTTCACATAGCCGAATTAATGCATGACATTAATGTGATCACATCATGCCGAATTTATGAGTGTTCATGAGATGTCTTAATAACTTGTTTTATTTTTTTTTTTTTGTAGATACAATGATCAAGGATGGCACAATATATGGATGAAGAAACATCTCTTTTGGGCATTCCATACTCATGAATGAAGAAGTATTAAATCTTTGGTGCATGTCTTTGCTAGATGCAAGGTTTCTACAAATTCATGCATGTGTCGAATGCATGTATGGACATTAAAGGCTAGTCCATGAATGGATCAAATGCATGGGATGATAGAATGCATGAATGGCTTAAGTGCATGTATGGTGGCTGTCTCCTAACTTTCCAAGGCAGTTATTCGACCAAGAAGTAGCTACCAACTAATTCTATGTTGACCATAGAGCTCCTTGAACATGTTTACACTTCGAATTGACCTATAAGCTACTACACATGCATGGATGGGTTCAAGAACGTCCAAGGGAAGGAATTAACTCAATAATTCAACACATTGATTGAATTAAGTGCATGCACAAAGGGGAGAACGAATTTACTAGGTTCATGCTGCCATTTATGAACCTACATGACATTAAAGTGTTTAATTATGAAGATACATGTTCCATACAAGTGCATGAACGTCCCAAGGAGATGAATGCAACCTTTGGTACACATACAAGTCACTTAAAGCCTTTCTTTATGACTAAGCATTCATGCACACACTTAGGGGGAAGAAAGTGTCCATTCAACTAGTGCATGAATCTGCCGAATTTATGAACTATTTTAATACATTAGTGTGAACATTTTTATTATTATGTGAACACCTAGATGCCGAATTTGAATGGTCATCTATGTGCCTATAAATATTTATTTTCTTTCATTTGTAAAGGAGGTGGTTGAACTTTGTTTATTGTTTCTTTGTTAATGAAACTATTTGGAGAGAATCTTTCTCCCATATTTCGTTGAAGACTTGTTGGCCTATTTAGCTCTTAGTTGGTGTCAACCTTGTTCTTCTTTTAAACTTATCACTCAACCGAGTGTGGCGTTCACCCTTATACCGAGGTTCCTGCTTTGCTAAGTAGCGGGTCGAGGTTTATCACTTTCATTCTCCACCTTGAAAGCCTATAAGCATTTGGGTCGATATTATCTAATATTGGTTCGTGCTTGCTTTTAAGAACCCTTTCTTCCATATCCATCATCTATTAACTTTTTTTTTCACTTTCCCTTCCAATTTAACCGAGCCTATACATATTATTCTTATCCATAAACCATCATTGAACCTTTATACATAGCTTTCGTCCTATTTTCCTATCAACTTCATTTCAAAAGTGAATTGAACGATACTTTCTCGTAGACGATCGGGCAACTCGCATACGACTCGACTCATCACCGGGCTGATTCGTATCACTTTTTTTAAATAAACGCCACCAATTTTTGCGACGTCGCCTATAGTAGCATTTTTTGCGGCGTTTTCAAAAGTGCCACAAAAAGTTTTAGTGGCGCTTAAAAGCGTCGCTAAAAGTCTATTTTGCTGTAGTGAATGCTTCGTGTTCTGGAAAGGGTTACCGGGGCAAGTACAGGTAACAAAATTCGATGATCTATTTCTTAGCGACTCCGGGCTAATGGAGAGAAGATCTTTAGGGGCGTATCTGGTGTAGCCCCGAATGTGGCTGAATATTGGTTAGTGGCCATGGAACAGATTATGGAGGATTTGGACTATTCCGTGGAGCAGAAGCTGAAGGGAGCCATATCATTGCTAAGGGATGAGCCTTATCAGTGGTGGCTCACTGTGAGAGATGGGACCCCAACTGATAGGGTGACTTGGAAGTTGTTTAAGACGGCCTTTAAGGGAAAATATGTTGGGGCGAGTTATGTGGACGCCCCCAGGAAAGAATTTCTGAATCTGGTTCAAGGGGGTAAGACAGTTGCTGAGTACGAGGCTGAGTTCCTGAGGCTGAGCCGGTATGCCATTGGGATAGTCGCTACAGAGTATGAACGTAGTGTGCTCTTCGAGGATGGTCTTAGAGATGAACTTAGGGTGCTGATTGCTTCGCAGAGGGAGCGTGACTTTGCTACTTTGGTGGAGAAAGCTAAGATAGCTGAGGAGGTGAAGCGTACTAAAAGGCAGAATTGTGAGAAGGATCAGAACCATTTTCGGAGGGATTTAGGACCTTCGGGTGGTGCAAATAGGAATGTTAAAAGAGCAAGAGTGGAAGAGCCAACTCGAGCAGTTCCGATGAATGTTATTAGACCGCAAGTTTGTGGGGACTGTGGTAAGGTACATCTGGGCGAGTGTAGGAGACGTTCTGGTGCTTGTTTCCAGTGCGGACCTATGGAGCATAAAGTTAAGGACTGTCCTCAGAAAATAGATCAGGTTCAAGTTGCAGAACAGAGGGTTGCTCAACCAGTGAGAGGTGGACCGCAACCACCTAGAGGACATGGACAAGGTAGGGACTGCAATGGAAATGGTCAGGGTCGATGAGCACCTGGCAGGGGTGCCAGAAATACTGAGGCTCGTCAGCCAGCGTTGGTGTATACAGCTCGTCGGAAGGAGGGTGATACACCCGATGTCATAATTGGTACGTTCTTGATTTCTAGTATGCCGTAGATAGATATTGGATCTACTCATTCGTATGTTGCATGTTCCATATCTGGGTCATTAGGTGTGCACTCTGAAGAGACTGTGAGAGGGGTATCGGTACTAAGTCCTTTAGGCCACTCGGTTAAGGTAGACAAACTGTATAGAGACGTGCCTTTAGAAACTCAAGGTAAGATTTTCTCTTGAGACTTGATGGAGTTACCGTTCGGAGAATTCAACCTTATTCTGGGAATGGACTGGCTTATTAAGCATAGGGCAACTCTGGATTGTGCTGCTAAGCGAATGGTGTTAAAGACCGCGGAGGGTGAGGAGGTTATGGTGATAGGTGAGCGAGGGGATTATTTGTCCAATGTGGGGTCGACAATAAGAGCTGAGAAGTGGATTCGTAAGGGTTGTGAGGCTTATTTGGCATTTGTAAGCCAGTCGGAGGTTGAGGGACTGACGGTGGATAAGGTTAGAACCGTTAAGGAATTCCAAGATGTTTTTCCAGAGGAGCTTCCGTGATTGCCTCCGAACCGAGAAGTCGAGTTTGGAATTGACTTGTTACCTGGAACGGCACCAGTGTCTATCGCACCATACAGGATGGCACCGAAGGAGTTAGTGGAGCTGAAAGCACAAATTCAAGAGTTATTGGATAGAGGCTTTATTAGGCCGAGTGTGTCTCCGTGGGGAGCACCAGTGTTGTTTGTGAAAAAGAAGGATGGGATGATGCGGATGTGTATCGATTATCGGCAGTTGAACAAACTGACGATTATGAATAAGTACCCTCTGCCAAGAATCGATGATCTATTTGACCAACTTAGAGGAGCTTCGGTATTCTCCAAGATCGATCTTCGATCTGGATATCATCAGTTAAGGGTCAAGGAGGTAGATATTCATATGACGACATTCAGGACTCGGTATGGTCATTACGAGTTTCTGGTTATGCCATTTGGACTGATGAAGGCTCCTGCAGCATTCATGGATCAATGAATCGTGCATTCCAATAATTTTTAGATCGGTTCGTAGTCGTTTTTATTGACGATATTCTGGTATATTCTAAAACTGAAGGGAAGCATGTTGAGCATCTACACATTGTGCTACAAGTGTTGAAGGAGAAAGAACTTTATGCGAAATTCAGTAAGTGTGAATTCTAATTGATGGAGGTAACCTTCTTAGGTCATGTTGTCTCTGCTGAGGGGATCAAGGTGGACCCTCGAAAGATTGAAGCGATTCTGGAGTGGAAGCCACCTAGGCTGGTGTCAAAAATTCAGAGTTTCCTGGGTTTGGCAAGGTACTATAGAAGGTTTATAGAAGGTTTTTCTGTGTTGGCAGCACCATTGACAAAGCTTATAAGGAAATGAACACCATTTGTTTGGACCGAGAAGCAGTAGGAAGCTTTTGAGAAATTGAAGAAAGTTCTGACCGAGGTACCTGTATTAATTCAGCCGGAGTCTGGGAAGGATTTTACCATGTATAGTGACGCATCACATGTAAGTTTGGGCTGTATGCTGAAGCAAGAGGGTAAGGTGGTTGCTTATGCATCGTGACAGCTTAAGCCTCACGAAGTAAACTATCCAACTCACGATTTAGAATTGTCAGTAGTAATCTTTGCACTTAAGATTTGGAGACACTACTTGTACAGAGAAAGGTGTGTCATATACACGGATCATAAGAGTCTTAAGTACTTGCTGACTCAGAAGGAGCTGAACCTTAGGCAACGAAGATGGATAGAGTTGCTTAAGGATTATGACTGTTCGATTGAGTATCACCCAGGCAAGGCTAATGTGGTAGTCGATGCCCTAAGCCGTAGAGCTGTATTTGATCTAAGAGCAATGTTTGCTCGTCTGAGTCTGTATGATGATGGTAGTTTGTTGGCTGAGTTACAAGTAAGGCCAACCTGGGTGGATCAGATTAGGGAAAAGCAGTTGAGGGATGAGTCTTTAGTTTCTCAATTCCAACAAGTTAAGAAAGGGGAAACTTCTGAGTTTGGGTTGAATAGTGAAGGAGTTCTGTGTTTCCGAGGAAGAGTTTGCATTCTGAAGGACTCTGACTTAAGGCTTCAATACTGAAAGAACTCATAGAGGACTTTGTGCTATGCATCCTGGAGGGAATAAGTTGTATCGCGACTTTCAAGAATTATATTGGTGGCCTGGGCTTAAACGAGAAGTAACAGAGTTTGTGGGGAAATGTTTGACATGCCAGCAAGTGAAAGCTGAGCATCAACTACCTTTTGGACTTTTACAGCCAGTGAAGATACCATTTTGGAAGTGGGAGAGGGTAACCATGGACTTTGTGAGTGAGCTACCCTTGACACCGACGAAGAAGGACTCGATTTGGGTGACTGTGGATAGGTTGACCAAATTTTCTCATTTCATACCTATCCGCACTGATTATTCACTTCAGAAGTTAGCTAAGTTGTATGTGGCGGAGATCGTTCGACTTCATGGAATCCCAGTCTCAATTATTTCTGACCGGGATCCTAGGTTCACATCTCGGTTCTGGCAAAAGTTGCATGAGGCGTTGGGAACGCGATTGAACTTTAGCATGGCTTTTCATCCTCAGACTGATGGTCAGTCGGAAAGGGTTAATCAGATTTTGGAAGAAATGTTAAGGGGATGCGTTATTGACCTCCAAGGTAGTTGGGAAGATTACTTGCCGTTGGCAGAGTTTGCGTATAACAACAGTTATCAGGCGAGTATCCGAATGGCACCATATGAAGCGCTGTATGGACGTAGGTGTCGTACACCTAGTTGTTGGACTGAATTGGGAGAATGACAGGTTCTTGGACCTGAGTTGGTAGCGAATACTGAAGATAAGGTTAGAATAATCAGAGATCAGTTAAAAGAAGCATCTAATAGGCAAAAGTCGTATGCAAATTTGAAGCGTAAGGAGATTGAGTACTCAGTGGGTGATATGGTCTTCTTGAAAGTTTCTCCTTGGAAGAAGATATTAAGGTTTGGTAAGAAGGGCAAGTTGAGTCCGCGGTTCATCGGGCCTTATCGGGTTCCTAAGCAAGTAGGTCCAGTGGCTTACCAATTGGAATTACCTCCAGAGTTAGACAGGATTCACGATGTTTTTCACGTCTCCATGTTAAGGCAATATCATTCTGACCCTACTCATGTCGTGCCGATTACAGAGATTGAAGTGCAGCCTGATTTGACTTTCGAGGAAGAGCCTGTGTAGATATTGGATCGAGATGTTAAGGTTCTAAGAAGGAAGTCAGTTCCATTGGTAAAAGTGCTTTGGCGTAATAATGGCAAAGAGGAAGCTACTTCGGAGCCAGAAGAGGCGATGCGACAATAATACTCTCATCTGTTTGAATCAGGTAAATTTCGAGGACGAAATTTCTTTAAGGAGGGTAGAGTTGTAAAGCCCCAATTTTTGGGATTTTTGGGATTTCTGTGATTTTTGAGAAATTTTAGAATTTCTGTGTTTTGACTATATAATGTAGGTCTGAGTATGTTAGTGGGCCTTTAAAAGGCCCAAGAGTAAATTTAACCCGAAGCAATTTCAGAATTTTCAATTTTAGAGAGAGCGGGTTCTAGCATTATGGGCTTTCAAAATAAAGGTGGTAAAATAAGCCATAAGAAGATCTGTGGTAAAGTGGCATGTGACGCCACATAGGTGCTTGGGGAGTGGTGTGTGGATGTTTAGTGGGAGCTAAGGTTCAAGTCACAAGGTAAGCGAATAGAGGTATTATTTTCTTCTTTTCTTTCTATAAGCAGGAATGGTATGTGATGGAACTCAGGTGAAACTCTGTCAGGAAGAGTTTGAGTTGTTAAAGGAGGGACAAGGGGAGAAAATCAAGGAGTCTTAGTAGGAAGCAAGAGTTGGCCATATAGGGGACTCTGTAAGTGCAAATTCGGCTAGGTCTCTTAGTGTTTGCAATCTCGGCATTTGGATTAGTGGTTGCCGAATTCTTTTTGTGCATTTTTAGGATTTGTTTGGTTATTCTCCTATTTTGCTGAAATAAGGTAGGGTATCTTAGGTTTTTCTCTTTGTCTTTCTTTTGCTAGAAGCCGAAACCTACACCGTACACTTGTGCCGACTTGTGTAAGACAAAAACTATCATCCTTTCTCTTCTTCAAAACTGAATTCTCTCATCTCCTCCCCTCTTCTTTTCTCTTTTCTTATCGACCTTCATCTTCTTTACCTTTGTTTTCCCTCAAAACCAAATACCTACTGCCGATTTCTCCTTAGCCAAACCTATAACCTCCATATTTCTCTTCTTATTTTCCTCATTTAACCCCTATCAAAGCTGGTTAGCTGAATCTCCATTGAAACCGAACCTCTCATCCTTTCTTTCAAACTAAAACTTTTCTACACTGAGGTACTTCTGAAGCCGAATCTTTGATTGTACTTTTCTCTTCTTGTGCGGTGGTTGGATCTACAGTAGATCGGGAGTAGTGTCATAACATTTTAGGTAAGTGCTCGGATCTTTCATTAGTTACTCATGTGTTAAGGTAAAAGCCGAAATCCCTATCAACTAAGGGTGGCTAACGTTTGGACTAAGGGCATATTGGCCTCTTTCTTGTGGTTTTGTGTGCGCTAGTGTGGACAAAGGGGACATTCAGCAAAAAGGGCTTTGAAGGCTAACACTGTTGTACATCTAGATCTAGTCCATATTTCGACAGAAAGGTGAGAACGGTAGGGACTAAGGCAATGTTGGCCGAATATGGTAAGGAGATTAGTACGTATTTCGTTTTTGATATGTAGTCTGATGTTTCAGTAACTCGATTGTAGGCAACTCGCATGTCGATCTCGCCAACGTATCATTACAGATCAGGTGTGTAAACGACACCCACTTATAGACTAGATCGGCAAAAGCCGAAAAGTCAAAATATCGAATAGCCAGTATTTTACGAACTTGCGAGCGTGCGAGCGCTCGTGAGATAGTTGTTTGTTAATCTTGGTAATCTCAAGCGGTAAGATTGCAGAGTGCGCAATTTCATGCACCTCGGTATATTTGGTCTTAATGGGCCAAAATCGGGTTAATGGGCCAACAGGCCCAATTTGACAAAAATGCTCGGTAAGTGCTTCTGTTAATACATTAATGGTTGTAATATGCATGAAAACCCTAAAATAGTAAATTTACTAAAATACCCCTGAGTATGAAGATTACCATTATACCCCTAAGGTTAATTTTGACTGAAATACATGATATTCTGATTCTGTGTGTTGTGTGCCATGACATGTATATCTGTTGCATGGGACATGGGTTATATTGATGGAGGAAGCATTCTGGTGGCTATGCCACAAATATCTATTCTGGTAGCTCTGCCACAATATCTGTATGTTGTGACTCTGTCACAATATCTGTTCTGGCAGCCATGCTGCAAATTCTGTGGTATGTAGCGGATGGGTGGGTCGAGTTGTCTCCCCACATGGTGTAAGGTTGGTACGGGGGTGTATACGGATGGATATGGGGGGTTTTTTCTGTACACTTGAAATATCTGTTCTGTCTCTATTATGGGCCTAGGGGCTTCATTCTGAATTCTGTATAGGGCTAAGGCCCAACGTAATCTGTTTCTGTGGTTTGATCTGATTTGGACTATGGTTGGGTTATTTTACACACTGAGTTTTCCAAACTCACCCTCTTAATTTCATCCATGCAAGAAATCCCCAACCATAGTGGACTTGGAGCTGTGAGGGATTCAGAGTGGCCACATGTTCTACAAATTTGATTTTCTTCATGTGATTTGATCAGCCTTTACTTACTTTAATTGTTTTGGGTTTTAAGTTGTAATAAGGCCGCTCGTAAATTTTATGGTTTTATTAATCGTTTCACGTATACTCGATTTAAACTGTTATATTCAGGCTGTGTGGGTTTTGTTCAAAATTAACAAACGATTTCAAAACACACGAGCGTAACAAATGGATAACCTAAAGACTTAATTAATCGGTGTTTTTCTTTCTCAGGCAACAATTAACCATCGCTTTACAAAATCACCCTGATTACCATAAATAAAGAACACAATCAATCGTAAGTTAATGTGACACGTCAGACTTGGCTATAATGTCCAGGCTGGGTTTGGGGCGTTACAGTAGGTGGGTGGAATTATTGAAGGATTATGATTGTACGATTGAATACCACCCTGGCAAAGCAAATGTGATAGCCGACATGTTGAGTTGTAGGACTAAGTTAGACTTGAGAGCTATGCTCACCCGTTTAAGCTTGTTGGATGATGGAAGCTTGTTAGCGGAGCTTCAAGTAAAGTCGGTGTGGGTTGAGCAGATAAGGAGTAAGCAATTAGTGGATGAGGCTTTGAGTGTTCATTTTAGACAAGTGGAGAGTGGGGAGACATCGGACTTTGGGATTACTAGTGAAGAAGTATTGTGTTTCCATGGGAGAATGTGTATACCTAAAGGATGATGATCTAAGGCAGTCTATTCTGCGGGAAGCACATAGCAGTCTCTATGCAATGCATCCTGGTGGAAATAAGATGTATCGAAATTTGCGTGGGCTTTATTGGTGTCCTGGACTTAAGCGCGAGGTTATGGAGTTCATAGGTAAATGCTTGGTTTGTCAAAAGGTGAAAGCGGAACATCATTTGCCATCGGGATTGCTTTAGCCAGTGAAGATTCCACTCTGGAAGTGGGAAAGGATCACTATGGACTTTGTTAGTGGGCTACCCTTGATGCCTGCTAAGAAAGACTCGATATGGGTTATAATGGATCGGTTAACCAAGTCTGCCCATTTTGTACTGGTTCACACCGATTACTCGTTGCAAAAGCTGGCTAGGCTGTATGTGGCAGAGATTGTAAGATTGCATGGAGTGCCAGTCTCCATAATATCTAATAGGGACCCACGTTTAACTTCACGATTTTGGAAGAAGTTGCATGAGGCATTGGGTACTAGGTTGAATTTCAGTACAGCTTTCCACCCTCAAACTAATGGACAGTCGGAAAGGGTGATCCAAGTATTGGAAGATATGTTGAGGGGATGCGTGATTGAGTTCCAAGGTAGCTGGGAGGACTATTTACCGCTAGCTAAATTCGCGTACAATAATAGTTATCAAGCAAGCATTGGGATGGCTCCATACGAGGCACTGTATGGGCGAAGGTGTCGAACTCCAACATGTTGGACGGAGTTGGGCGAACGAAGAATTTTGAGCCCTGAGTTAGTAGCCGATACTGAGGATAAGGTAAAATTGATTTGGGATCATTTGAAGGAGGCCTCGGGTAGGCAGAAATCGTATGCTGACCTTAAGTGTCAAGAGATAGAGTATACCGTAGGAGACTTAGTCTTTCTTAAGGTCTCTCCGTAGAAGAAGGTGTTAAGGTTTGGACGAAAGGGAAAGCTAAGCCTAAGGTTCATTAGGCCATATCAGGTTGTAAGGCGGATTGGGCCAGTTGCTTATCAGCTAGAATTACCTCCTGAACTAAGCCAAATCCACGATGTGTTCCATGATTTATGCTAAGACAGTATCACTCGGATCCTTCCCATGTCGTGGAGATTGAAGAAGTCGAGGTCAGACCAGACCTAACTTTCGAGGAAGAGCCCATACAAATAATTGGTCGTGATGTTAAGGTACTGAGAAGGAAGTCCGTTCCATTAGTCAAAGTGCTTTGGCGTAATCACAAGGCCGAGGAGGCTACTTGGGAACCTGAGGAAGCGATGCGATGTCAACATCCTCAACTGTATAAATCAGGTGAATTTCGAGGACGAAATTTCTTTTAGGCAGTAGAGTTGTAATGCCCCAAAAATCTCGAAATCTAAAAATCTCGAAATCTCAAACTTTTTATATTTTCTGTTTTGATAAAAATTGTGTTTAGTATTCTTATCCAAGCAATAATTTTAGTAGGTCTTAGTCAAGGGTTGAGTTTGAATTAAGGGGTAGAAGAAATTATAATTTAGTAATTAAAAGAATCAGGGTTGGCAAGTAGTGGGGCTTTTAAATAAAGTTAGGGGAAAATAGCATCAAAAAGCCTAGTGGTAGAGTGGCTAAGTGATGCCACTTAGGGTGTAGAGAGGTGGCGCTAATAGCTAGCAAGGAGGTCCAAGGTTCGAATCCTAGCTGAGTGTTTTTAGAAGTTTAATTTTGGCCTTCAAGAAGGATGGTAGTGGCGTGAAAGAGGACTCCAAGGGAAGTATTCAGGAGAGAAAATTAAGGAAGGGATAAAGGGGTTATCAAGGAGAAAAATGAGGAGATGAAAAGGGAGAAGTGATAGAGCAAAATGGGGAATTGGGCATGGGAAAATTCGGCTATAAGGCTTATAAATAGGTGCTGAATGCTAGGGTATAAAGCTAATGTCGAATTTCCTCCACCCTGTTACCAGAAACTCTTTTCTTTAAAAGCTGAAAACTCTCTGCCTTTTTTTCATTTTCTCCTTCCTTGTGCTGAATTCTATTTCTTCTCTACCTCATTGCTGACTTTTCTTTCTTTTCCTTGGAGCCGAATAACCTACTTCTACCATATAAAATCGTAAAGGGCCGAACCTCTTTGGCCGAATACCCTTGGTGCAATCACTACTCCTTCTACTTCGGTCAAATCGAGTGTAAGTGTTGTTCTTCCAATCGGTTTCTTTGCTAAGTATCGTATATTGTCCCTCACTCTTTCTAATCAACTGTGGTATGGAATTAGTATCAGATCTCGGATCTGAGCTCATTGCCGAATTGTTCCTTAGGTGTTGTGATTTTGGTAAGTATTCATCTTCTATTGACTAAGGTTGGCCGAATAGCCATAGGCAACGCAAGGGACTTGTGTTAGATACAAGTCATCTACTATTCGGGTTTTAATAGTTAAGATTGGTGCAGATCTAGGGATACGTGATCAAGGAAAAGTGATTAAGGATTGGGCTCAAAGTTTGGGCTAAGGAGATCACATCACGCTTGCTTACCAAGTGTGTACATACACTGCACACACCCTACGAATCGGCAAAAGCCAAAATGCTGAAATGCCGAAATGTCGAAATGCCGAAAAGCCGAAATGCCAAAATGTCAAAAAGCTGAAAGTGTGGCTACAGTAGTCTTGCGGATACACGAGCACTCGTAAGGGAGAGACCGATAGGTTGTTGAGACCCACGGGCGATTCTGTGGACTTGGGTTGTGATTTGGCCATACGGGCCGGAATGGGCTAAATAGGCCGGGGGATGTTGGCCCCGTAATAGGCAAAGACTAAATATTAATGTTATGTGATAGGAATCTGTATGTGAGCATGGATATGAATGTGACTAGGCCTAATGGGCCATATACAGGTGATTTGGGCCTAATGGGCCATATGAATATGATTGGGCTTAATGGGCTGGATGCAGGTATGTGACATTGTTTGGGCTTTGTAAGGGGTTTTGGGCCTAGCATATGATAACTACATAAGACTTAATTAATATTTTGCAACCATGGACAGGTCAAAGGGTTAAGATGTGGCAACGGGTATATGCATGTCTACGATTGGATCTAGGGAGAGCTTGGTACTTAAGCGGTCTTAATGACCTACCTCCTCTTCTCTGGAATCCTACCTAGTGCATAGTATTCGTTCATCTTAGTTCACGGGACTTGTTAACGGGCCAAGGTAAGTGGAAACCATAATTAAGGAAAAATTACCAAAATGCCCCTAAGGGCGAAAATGACAAAAATACCCCTAGGTGTTGAATGTAAGTTTTATGGATGTGACATGCATACATATGATGTTTTGCTTAGGTTGCATATGGGGTGGAAACTATGGAACGGAGGACGTATATGAGGATCACATGGTTGCCTGTCAATCGTGGATCCACCGACGGCTTTTAAAGCCCAATATGTAAATGAGGGTAGTATCGCAATCGGGCTACCATTGGTGTGTGGGCTGGATGGGTCGATATTTATATCCCTACATGGTGTGATGGGGGACGGAGCTGGTTTATAGCGGATGGATAATTTGGATGGGATTGCATTGCATGTTTGATGATTCTTCTTTGAATTCTTCTTTTTCATTGAGGGTCGTACACACTGAGTTTGCGAAAACTCACCCCCTCTTTTATTTTATTTTCAGGTGATGCTCAGTGGAAGGTTCGATGTCAGGAGGGACTCTGGGTGGCCGGCTAGCAAGATAATTCAAACTTGGTTTTTTTTTAAGCATTTAAGTTTTTACTTCTTTTTAAGTATTCTTAGACCAGACTGTAATAAGGTTTTCATTATGTTATTATTACTTGAATTATCATTATTATTTTCATCGTAACTACGAGAAGTTGAACATGGATTTCTTAAATTATAGTGTGTTTTCTACGCTTCTGCAACTAAATTTCTGAGTGCTTTATTTTCAACCAATCTTATGTTTGAACAAGTTTTTTTTAAATAGTTAAGGTTTCTTTTATTTTAAGAAGGGTTTTCAATGAAAACACGGTTTTCGCTAAAACACTTCAATGTGATGCGTTAGATTCGGCCATAATGTCCAGGCCGAGTTTGGGGTGTTACAACTTACCACAAACTTACCATAACGACCTATTCACTTGGCCTTTCATGAACATATAATATTGACATATTGCATCATATATTTCATACCAAAAACTTTTTCATATACACAACCATAATCAAGCCAAATCACATGGCTATATATATATACATTACCAAAATATAAACAATTACTTCTAGCCTATACATGCCATACTTCAAAAATTACTCTTTCAAAAGGTACCAAAATATAGTTCGATACTATGGTGAAGATCCTCGATGATCCCCGAGCTCCCGGTAGCTACGATATCTATAAAACAGTTGAAAAACATACAAAGTAAGCTTTCAAAAGCTTAGTAAGCCATATACAAATAAACTTATCAATTAAAGCATATAAGCATCATCTAATTATATATACTCCATTAGCAAATATTATCACAACCCACATAATTCATAAACATTTCCCATATACTCAATTCATATGCACATATAGCATACTTTCTCATACTTATATCACATATCATCGTTTGTACATGTACTTACCTTTTATTCTCAAACATTGAATTACATTTCAAACGTACCTGAATCGGATACACATTTTACATATTCATTCTATTCTCGAAATGCTCATTGAACCGTTCGAAATAATAAGGATACGCGGATAGCTCAGAAAGCTCGTACAATGCCAACGTCCCAGACGTGGTCTTACATGTAATCAAATATCGATGCCACTATCCCAGATAGGGTCTTACAGAAAATCAAATACGATTCCAACGTCCCAAACGTTGTCTTACACGTAAATCATAAGTTGATGCCAACATCCATGTAGCGTGTAACACCCCAAACCCAGCCCAGACGTTACGGCCAAATTTGGCGCATCACATTGAAGTGTTTTAGCGAAAACCATGTTTTTATTAAAAACCCTTCTTAAAATAAAAGAAACCTTAACTACCTTTTTTTTAAAAACACTTTTCAACCACTTGTTTAAAATATATGATTTTATGAAAACATGTCATTTTAAAATGTAGTTGTGGAAACGTAGAAGAGACATACTATGGATGAAGAAACCATGCTCAACTTCTTATAATTACGTCACATAAAAATAATAATCCAAATAATAACCAAATAGAAAGCCTTATTACAATCAAGTCTGAAATCACTTAATAACCGAAAACTTATATGCTTTAAAATGAAAAAAAACAAATCTAAATTGTATTGCTAGTTGGCCACCTAGAGCCCCTCCAAACATCGAACCTTCTACTGAGCATCACCTGAAAATAAAATAAAAGAGGGGGTGAGTTTTTGCAAACTCAGTGTGTACAACCCTCAACGAAAACAAGCATTCAAAAATCATCATACATCAAACATGCAATGCAATGCAGTGCAACCCACCCTAATAATCCAACCAGTACACTTCTGCTCCGTCCCCCTTTTCACAACCTGTGGGGATATAAATATCGACCCACCCAACTGATATACATCAATGGTAGCCCAGTTGCGGAACTACCCAAGTTGCAGCAAGCTGCCAATCACATATTAGGCTTAAAAGCCGTCGGTGGATCCACGGTTGTCAAGCAACCATGCGACCCTCATATACTCTCTCCGTTCCATAATTCCCACCCCATATGCAACCTAAGCAGAACATCATATGTATGCATGTCACATCCATAAAACTTACATTCAACACCTAGGGGTATTTTGGTCATTTTTGCCCTTAGGGGCATTTTGATAATTTTCCCTTAATTATGGTTTCCACTTACCTTGGCCCGTTAACAAGTCCCGCGAGCTAAGATGAACAAATACTATGCATCAGGTAGGGTTCCAGAGAAGAGGAGGTGGGTCATTAAGACCGCTTAAGTACCAAGCTCTCCCTAGATCCAATCCTAGACATGCATATACCCGTTGCCACACCTTAACCCTTTGACCTGTCCACGGTCACAAAATATTAATTAAGTCTTATGTAGTTATCATATGCTAGGCCCAAAACCCCTTACAAAGCCCAAACAAAGTCACATACCTGCATCTGGCCCATTAAGCCCAATCATATTTATATGGCCCATTAGGCCCAAATCACCTGTATATGGCCCATTAGGCCTAGTCACATTCATATCCATGCTCACATACAAACTCCTATCACATAACATCAATATTCAGTCTTTGCCTGTTATTGGCCCAATAGTCCACCGGGCCCATTTAGCCCATTCTGGCCCGTATGGCCAAATCACAACCCAAGTCCACAGAATCGCCCGTGGGTCTCAAGTAACCTATCGGTCTCTCCCTTACGAGTGCTCGCGCACTTGCAAGACTACCGTAGCCACACTTTCGGCTTTTTGACATTTCAGCATTTCGGCTTTTACCGATTCATAATGTGTGTGCAATGTATGTACACACCTGGTAAGCAAGAGTGATGTGATCTCCTTAGCCCTAAACCTTGCGCGATAAGTATAACAGCCCCTCCTTAAATCCCTAACCATGATCAACTCCTAGATCTACACCAATCTTAACTATTAAAATAGAATAATAGGTGACTTGTATCGAACACAAGTCCCTTTACCTTAACTATGAACATTCGACCACCTTAGCCAAAGGGAGAGGAAAACTTACCAAAATGGCAACACCTAAAGAACAATTTTGGCAAAGAGTTAAGATCCGAGATCCGATGCTAATTCCCTACCACAGTTGATTAGAAAGAGTGAATTAGAAGAGAAACACTACACTAGATTCGGTCAAAGAGTATTCTACTTTAGAGATCTGAATGGCACCAGTGCTTATTCGGCACCAAGGAAGAGAAGAAGAAGAATCGGCTAAACCCAAAAGTGAAGCAAAGAAATCGGCACAAGAAAAATAAAAAGGAGAACAAGGGTTTTTGACTTTTGGAGAAATCGACAGAAAGAAAAGGAAGAAAATAAAAGGGTTTTCGACTTTTAAGAAAGAGGTGTTTTGGCAACAAGGTGAGAAAAAGATTTCGGCATTAGCCTCACACCCTTGCATTCGGAACCTATTTATAGCCCTATAGTCGAATTGCCTGGCCCTCAGTTCCCCATTCGGCTCCATCACTTCCCCCTCTCATCTCCTCGTTTTTCTCTCTGATAACCCTTTGATCCTTTCTTTAATTTTCTCTCCTGAACACTCCCCTTAGAGTCCATCTTCACGCCACTTCCAACCTTCTAGAAGGCCAAAATTAAACTTCTAAAAACACTAACCTAGGATTCGAACCTTGGACCTCCTTGCTAGCTATTAACGCCACCTCCCTACACTCTAAGTGGCGTCACTTAGCCATTCTTCCACAAGGCTTTTTGATGTTATTTTCCCCTATCTTTATTGAAAACCTTAACTACTTTCCAACCCTGATTCTTTTAATAATTAAATTATAATTTCTTCTACCTCCTAATTCAAACTCAAACCTTGTCCAAGACCTACCTTTGCGTAATTAACACTTAATCAGGATTGCTAAACACAAAAAAGAAAAATTCACGATTTCAGGATTTTTGGGTTTTAGGATTTTTGGGTTTTGGGATTTTTGGGGCGTTACATAGCGCCTTAAATTTGGGCCTAGAAGTATTAAGTCTTGAGCATGGGAACAGTTAAGAGGCAGCACATAAAGGTATAGTTATGCAAGAAAGTGACACAACTATGTATTTGCTTCAGTGGTTAAGTGTTCTGGGAGTGTGTGAGAGGTCTTGGGTTCAAGCCTGGGCATGTGCAAAAGTTTTGTTTTTAGGGAATAAACCCTATCTCTAGTCAATAGGCTTTTAAATAAAAATGGGTAAAGCATGACATAAAAGGCCTATTGATCTAGGGGATAGGGGCGTGTGGAATGTTCCATAAGGGCTGAGGTCCGAATCCTGGTGAAGGTAGTGGGGCATTTTATTTTGCTACTGATGCTGTGGAGTGTGTGGTTTGACCAAAACACTGAGGTGATGGAGTGGAATTCAAACTGAGTAATTGAGGGAAGAGTGATCAGTTGAGGGATTTGAGGAGAGATTTTAGGAGAAAATAAAGGGGATTTGAAGTTGAGGAAGTGTTGGTGCCGAATTGGGATTGTAGGTAATCGATGAATTTGGTTTTGGGGTTGACTTTTTGGCTTTTCATTTTCGATGGCTATCACTTTCTTTAGATGCCGAATCTGTGTTACAAGTTTTGCTTCTCTTTCAATTTGTTGTGTTTTTCCTCTTTGAGGTCGATTAGTGCATCTTGAGTACCTTTCATTTTTGGCCTGTCTTGGCTTACTTTTTTCACAATGCCCTACTGACTGATTATCTATCCTTCCCCTCTCTTTACCTTATTTTGTTTTAGCCTAATGTTTCCCATCTCCTATTTTCTCCGCATCTCTCTCTCAAACCGATTATACTTTGGGCTGAATACCTTTCTCCCCTTTTTCTTCTATCAACTTTTCCTTATCCTTGCATCTTGGGTACTTTTACCAAATATATCCTCTCTGGCCGAATACTCTATCTCTTCTCCTCCTGTTCTTGGGGTTTTGTCATTATCATTTGATCAGATAGTTGGAGGGATTGGGGTGTGATTGTACCGGACCCTCTTTTTTGCTTTCTTCCTATTGTGCCGATTTTGTGTACTATTCCTACTCTGTGTTTCTGTGATTTCAATAAGTGTGTATTTTCATTTAGAGATCAAACTATGGTTATGAAAAGTTACTATGAGGGTTCTAATTAGTATGCAGATAATAATCGAAGAAGGGGGAAAAATCATTCTTGATCAACGGTTCAAGTGTGTGTAAGGGCTTAGGGGTTCGAATCAAAGTATGTGACAATTGATCTTTGGATAAGTGTTTGGAAAGGAGTAATGTTAATTTGATTACCTCATGAATAATTGAATATTTGTGGATTGGATCAAGGTTTGGAGCGCTCAAGGGCTACGTGCGTGTTTCAGTAAACAGGTGTGTAATAACACTGCCATAATCGTAAATCGGCAAAAGCCAAAATAGGTGATCGCCAACGCTACACGAGCGTGCGCTCGCTCGTGTGTTAATTCGAACTCCTAAATGTGGGTGTTTGATCGTAAAGGCCATCATGAGCGATTTCATGGGCTTAGGCCGCTTTAGGCCATGTTGGGCCAAAGTGGGCCGTGTGGGCCCCACGGTCTTGTGGGCCCCACACGAGTAAATCACACGGATATGTGGAGAATATTGGACCAGGCTGCGTATCCTACACAGCCAAGGCCATTTTTGGGTTTCATGGGCTACACGGGTGTGTGGGCCCACATGGGTCGCATTATGGGCCTTGGGCCCATTTTCACTATTGGACTGTTAAAGGTTGCACGGGTCGCCCGAGATGACTGTAGACCTACTGTTGGGTCGGTAAGTATACCTAGACCCCAATTTGATGAAATGACTATTTTGCCCCTATCTGATAAAATGATCGTTTTGCCCTTATGTGGTAAAATGATTGTGGGCCCACATGGGCCGTATTATGGGCCTTGGGCCCATTTTCACTATTGGACTGTTAAGGTTGCACGAGTCACCCAAGACAACTGTGGACCTACTGTTGGGTCGGTAAGTATACCTAGACCCCAATTTGATAAAATGACTGTTTTGCCCTTATGTGGTAAAATGACTATTTTGCCCTTATATGGTAAAATGACTGTTTTGTCCCTATGTGATAGATGTTTATATTTTAGCATGCTATTGTAACTGTGTTGATTACATGTATAATATTATGATATGACATGACATGTGGCATGATGCATTGCATGGGGGTGGGTTTTTTTATGATTGGAGGAAGTGTACTGTATTGGCAGCTCTACTGCAAATCACCGATGGCTCTAAGCCTATTATACTGGCAGCTCTACTGTAAATACTGTTTAGTGCCGCAACCGATGCTACTTGGAGTGTAGGGATGGGTGGGTTGATTTCATCCCCACATGGAGTGTAAGGTTGGACAGAGATGGAGTGTAGAGGCTGGATGGGTAGGACTTGCATATTGTTTTCTTGTTTCGCACTAATTCTGCATTCTTCGCATTCTCGTATCTTTGTAATGGGCCAAGGCCCAAACACATGACTGTTTCTGTATTGAGATAGGCTAAAGCCCAAACTGATATTGTCACTGATACTGATATGGGCTTAGGCCCATACTATATTTGCTTACTATGTTTGACTGTCTGTTTATTAAGGGATTACACACTAAGTTTTCGTAAACTCACCCTTCTGCTTTTCTGCGCAGGTAATCCTTAGGTGGATCGGTGCTGCGAAGAACTTGAAGGTGGCCACACGACTGCTCATGCTTCCATATTTAATTTTTAAATTATAAGTAATTTAATCTGGGTATTTTTATGTAATAAGGCCTTTTAAGTTTTTATTTTAATTTTGGGATTTTAATTTGTTATGGTTATAGCTGCTAGTGTTAGGAAAGCTCGAATTTTCCAAAAGAAACACCGTTTTACAAGTAAACGCTAGTATGCAACTGTTTTAAAAAGCTTCCGCTATAAACGAGATTTTGAAATCAATAACATTTAAAAGTAAATAATTTTTGATTGGGACACAAGTTTTAAAATCATCGTTAAGATTACACAAAGAGGCTAATTAAAGAATGGGGTTTTGAAACGATATCGCGCTTTACAAAAAACACTTCCATGTGACATCGCCAGATTCGGCCATAACGTCCAGACCAGGTTTGAGGTGTTCAGTCCCAGACGTGGTCTTACACGAAAACACATATCAGATCCTATGTCATGACATATTTATACTAACTATTCCTATGGTTCGTACGGGGCTTTTCAGACGTCGGAACTTTGTCGATACTTTCTCAGATATCTCATATTCAAGGCATAAAGCCATTCATCATTGTTCAATAGCATATAAGTATAAATAAACCATTTCAAATACATTTATTTGTATATTGACTTACCTCGTATGGATTTGAACAAACGAAGTCGACTATTCAACGACTTTCAACTTTCCCCGGTCTAATTCCTTTTTCTTTGGTTCTTGATCTAAATCACCAAATCAATTTACTGAACCCTAGCAAGCTCTTTTATTTTATTTTTTTCTTCAATTTTCGGCAAAATAAGTGAAAAATAAAGCTTAAATTTTGATTATGTTTTATTATAAACATTATAATAGCCATTTTACCAATTTAGCCTTACTATAATAACCATTTAAACTTATAATGGATGTCCAACAATGTCCATTTAATATACCAATGGTCTAAAAACATAATAAGGACCTTACTTTTAATAAGACATAACACTTAAGCATTTTCAACAAATAGCTAGTCACTTTTACATTTTACGCGATTAGGTCCTTTTATCAAATTAAACACACAAATGATCAAATTTTCGTACGAAATTTTCACACATACTAATTCACATATAATAAGCACGAAAAATAATATTAAAATATTTTTTTGGCTCAGATTTGTGGTCCCAAAACCACTATTCCAATTAGGGTCTAAACCGGGCTGTTACATAGCATCATCTCTTCATAGAGATTTTAGCAATTAAGCCTCTTAAAGAGCCCTTGGTCGGCCACCTTGGAGAGCCATCAGCAAAGTAGCAAAGCGAAGGAGCGAAGGAGCCTCGTCAGTCAGAGTCTTGGGTGACAGCCACTTTGATTTGGGTTTAATCTTTCTTTTCTTTAATTTAATGTGAAAATGTTTACTATGTTTTCCTTGTTCTTGTTACAACAATGTTAGCTTAATGTTATTTAAGCTAGGATGATTTCTTTGATTAAATAATATTTATTTGATTCATGCTTATAATGTTTGTGCCTCAATCGATCATGTTTTCAATTAAAATAAAGTTTTCATTTCGTTCATACATGATTGAAATGCACCTAAATTAGCTGAGCGATCCTAACCAAACGATGGCTAGTGGACACATAATTGAAATGTGCATGCTCAATTTAGATCCTAACCTGATTAAATTGCAGGTTGCATAACAACTCTAACCAAGCTTTGTTATCTGCATAGTTGTTAGATTTGTGTGATTAAACTATTTCAAACCTAACATGTCCCTGTTACCTCGCACGAATGCTAAGAAACCCTTAGTAAATAAGGATCAATAAAAAGCAAATTTACTAAGTAAAGGATTCTGAAAGGACCTAATGTGGTTTCTAAACTCATGAAAGATCGAGTTGCCATAGAATGTTTTTCTGAATGCTATTAAGCAAGTTGATAACAAATTGAGTTTAATTAAAGTAATTGTCCTAGTTTATTTATGTTATAATTGTTGAAAATTGTGTTTAATTTTGCTAAAATCTATTTCATTCATATAGTTAGCATATTTAGGATAATTTGCATTGGGGATCATTGCATTTAGTTTAATATATTTAATTTTAATCATCACTTCTTAATCATATTGTATTTTTATTTACCAAGTTGTTAATATAATTTTACAATTAAGTGATTTAACACAAATACAATCCCTGTGGAGACGATAACTCGATACTTACTTATTACTTGATAACGACTGTGTACACTTGCACAAACCTACACGTTACATGCACTAAAAAATAAAAACCAAATTCTCAATTAGGTAAGAATTAATCATGTGAGTCTTTTAAAAAGTGTCTATATCAATCAATCAGAAAGTATTAGAATCAAACTAACAAAGCAAACCTAATATCACTATGAGCCCAAAATCAGCTAGACATCAAATAATTTTGTTGCATGGAGGAAGGAATGTGCAACGTGCTTTAACCTACTGACACAAGAAACAATAAAGTTTTAGAATGCGTAAAGGAATAATAGAAAGAAAAAACAAATGAAAACCTAAGGCTAAGAGTCAATGAAATTTGCTGAAACCCGAAAACCCAAAAATTTGTGAAGCTACTTGATAAACTTTGTTCGAGGTGTTTCCAATTTCCAAAAATCATGAAATTTAATCTCGCACCTCCTTAGATAATGTAGATTTGATCTGCAAATTTTTGGCACAAAATTCAACACATGGGATATTTTCTTAGTTTTTTTCTTTTTTTTCTTCATTTTTTTGTACTTTTTCAATCACTTTTTTTGTGGAAAATATTTTTATACTCTAAAATAGTGCCAAGAAAGAGTATATAAAAATTTATATAGTTTGAAAAACATTTACCCACTGAAATTTTTTTTTCAAAAATTGTCAGGGTAAAAAAATTGTTGAGGCTATTTGCTAGAAATTAGTTTATAAAAACAAAAAGAACACCTGAAACACCCAAATTTGATACCAAATGATAAACAATGATGTGAATGAATGTAGAAGTAGATCGTAAGGTTTGTCAAGGTCGCGGATTTATCCTAGATCTCTAGACGAATGTAAACTGAAATGAAGAACAACAAAAATAGATTAGTGTCACAAAGGAGAGTTAAACGAAATTAAAACAAAAGAAAGATGAATCGAATGGTAAATAGTCCAATAGAGAATGCATTAGGGTTTCTTGGATGGAAAGAAGTTGTCCTTTGACCTCAAGAAAATGCCTCAACCAGATTTAAATAAGTAAGAAATGATAAATTAAGGATAGAAAAAAGAAGATGTCATCCTAGGAAGCCTTGGAAACATTAAGAATCCACAACTCCTTTCAATGGCTCTAATTCCCCCTCCAAGAAAAATGTCTTGGCAAGACAAAGCTTGAAGATGATTCCCACAACCTGAAAGATTGTTGAAACAACTTTTAAAAGAAACTCCAGAGCAATTCTTAAAGAAAAACTCAAAAAGAATAATTATTAACTAAAAAATAATTAAATCAATTGTATGTGTATAAGGATGAACGTCCATGCTACCAATAAGCCCCCAAAATAAGTTTTCATAACCCTAATAGAATAACTAACATGACAACTCATCAAATAAAAAAAAACAAAATAATTCTAAGTGTGGAATTTTAATGGGAATTCAGCCAAATGACTTAAATGGGCTCATTGGGCTGAATTCTTACATGATGATCCACCTATTAAAATAAAATTGGGCCTATAGTTTAAATATTTTACAATTTGGGCCACTTTGATAACTTGGTCTGATATTCAATTAAATTACTTTCCAAACTTCAGGATGGACTTGTAGACATCTTAATGGGCCATTTTTTCAAGAATTTGGTCTTGTGATCTGTTTGCTCTCAAAATTGGCTCGTTCAAGCTTGTACATGAAATCCAATACGCCTTAACTACAATATTCGGTTTCTTGGACCAAGATTTCCATGATTTGAAATCTTGATTTTCTTAATTCTTGAAATTGTCTAAAACATCAAAATTGGACCAAGATTCAGTTTCTTGATTTTCTTGAAAACAAGAAAGTGAATGTTGATTTTCTTTTTCAGTCGTGTACGCATCTAGGGCCTTGGTAATGAAGTCTTGGATGGTCCTGTTCAATCTTGCTCGGATTTGCTTGGCATTTGACCTCGTTATTGGGCCTTGAGCAAATTTGATCCCATCATGTTTATGAGTCCGATTTTGGGCTTTGAGACTCACGCCCGGAATGTTTTTAAAAACATTTACCCACATCGAAAGTTTTTTCAAAAATTGTTGAGGTAAAAAAAAATTGTTGAGGCTATTTGCTAGAAATTAGTTTATAAAAACAAAAGAACACCTGAAACACCCAAATTTGATACCAAATGATAAATAATGATGTGAATGAATGTAGAAGCAGATCGTAAGGTTTGTCAAGGTTGCGGATTTATCCTAGATCTCTAGACGAACATAAACTAAAATGAAGAACAACAAAAATAGATTAGTGTCACAAAGGAGAGTTAAACGAAATTAAAACAAAAGAAAGATGAATCGAATGGTAAATAGTCCAATAGAGAATGCATTAGGGTTTCTTGGATGGAGAGAAGTCGTCCTTTGACCTCAAGAAAATGCCTCAACCAGATTTAAATAAGTAAGAAATGATAAATTAAGGATAGAAAAAAGAAGATGTCATCCTAGGAAGCCTTGGAAACATTAAAAATCCACAACTCCTTTCAATGGCTCTAATTCCCCCTCCAAGAAAAAGGTCTTGGCAAGAAAAAGCTTGAAGATGATTCCCGAAACCTGAAAGATTGTTGAAACAGCTTTTAAAAGAAACTCCAGAGCAATTCTTAAAGAAAAACTCAAAAAAGAATTATTATTAACTAAAAAACAATAAATCAATTGTATGTGTATAAGGATGAACGTCCATGCTACCTATAAGCCCCCAAAATAAGTTTTCATAACCCTAATAAAATAACTAACATGACAACTCATCAAATAAAAAAAAAACAAAATAATTCTAAGTGTGGAATTTTAATGGGAATTCAGCCAAATGACTTAAATGGGCTCATTGGGCTGAATTCTTACGTGATGATCCACCTATTAAAATAAAATTGGGCCTATAGTTTAAATATTTTACAATTTGGGCCACTTTGATAACTTGGTCTGATATTCAATTAAATTACTTTCCAAACTTCAGGATGGACTTGTAGACATCTTAATGGGCCATTTTTTCAAGAATTTGGTCTTGTGATCCGTTTGCTCTCAAAATTCGCTCGTTCAAGCTTGTACATGAAATCCAATACGCCTAACTACAATATTCGGTTTCTTGGACCAAGATTTCCATGATTTGAAATCTTGATTTTCTTTATTCTTGAAATTGTCTAAAACATCAAAATTGGACCAAGATTCAGTTTCTTGATTTTCTTGAAAACAAGAAAGTGAATGTTGATTTTCTTTTTCGGTCGTGTACGCATCTAGGGCCTTGGTAATGAAGTCTTGGATGGTCTTGTTCAATCTTGCTCGGATTTGCTTGGCATTTGACCTCGTTATTGGGCCTTGAGCAAATTTGATCCCATCATGTTTATGAGTCTGATTTTGGGCCTTGAGACTCACGCCAGAATGTTTTTAAAAAACATTTACCGACTGAAAGTTTTTTTTCAAAAATTGTTGGGGTAAAAAAATTGTTGAGGCTATTTGCTAGAAATTAGTTTATAAAAACAAAAGAACACCTGAAACACCCAAATTTGATACCAAATGATAAAGAATGATGTGAATGAATGTAGAAGCGGATCGTAAGGTTTGTCAAGGTATGGATTTATCCTAGATCTCTAGACGAACATAAACTAAAATGAAGAACAACAAAAATAGATTAGTGTCACAAAGGAGAGTTAAACGAAATTAAAACAAAAGAAAGATGAATCGAATGGTAAATAGTCCAATAGAGAATGCATTAGGGTTTCTTGGATGGAGAGAAGTCGTCCTTTGACCTCAAGAAAATGCCTCAACTAGATTTAAATAAGTAAGAAATGATAAATTAAGGATAGAAAAAAGAAGATGTCATCCTAGGAAGCCTTGGAAACATTAAAAATCCACAACTCCTTTCAATAGCTCTAATTCCCCCCTCCAAGAAAAAGGTCTTGGCAAGAAAAAGCTTAAAGATGATTCCGAAACTCAGAAAGATTGTTGAAACTTGACTTTTAAAAGAAACTCAGAGCAATTCTTAAAGAAAAACTCAAAAGAATTATTATTAACTAAAAAACAATAAATCAATTGTATGTGTATAAGGATGAACGTCCATGCTACCTATAAGCCCCCAAAATAAGTTTTCATAACCCTAATAGAATAACTAACATGACAACTCATCAAATAAAAAAAAAACAAAATAATTCTAAGTGTGGAATTTTAATGGGAATTCAGCCAAATGACTTAAATGGGCTCATTGGGCTGAATTCTTACAAGATGATCCACCTATTAAAATAAAATTGGGCCTATAGTTTAAATATTTTACAATTTGGGCCACTTTGATAACTTGGTCTGATATTCAATTAAATTACTTTCCAAACTTTAGGATGGACTTGTAGACATCTTAATGGGCCATTTTTTCAAGAATTTGGTCTTGTGATCCGTTTGCTCTCAAAATTGGCTCGTTCAAGCTTGTACATGAAATCCAATACGCCTTAACTACAATATTCGGTTTCTTGGACCAAGATTTCCATGATTTGAAATCTTGATTTTCTTAATTCTTGAAATTGTCTAAAACATCAAAATTGGACCAAGCTTCAGTTTCTTGATTTTCTTGAAAACAAGAAAGTGAATGTTGATTTTCTTTTTCGGTCGTGTACGCATCTAGGGCCTTGGTAATGAAGTCTTGGATGGTCCTGTTCAATCTTGCTCGGATTTGCTTGGCATTTGACCTCGTTATTGGGCCTTGAGCAAATTTGATCCCATCATGTTTATGAGTCTGATTTTGGGCTTTGAGACTCACGCCAGAATGTTTTTAAAAAACATTTACCGACTGAAAGTTTTTTTTCAAAAATTGTTGGGGTAAAAAAATTGTTGAGGCTATTTGCTAGAAATTAGTTTATAAAAACAAAAGAACACCTGCAACACCCAAATTTGATACCAAATGATAAAGAATGATGTGAATGAATGTAGAAGCAGATCGTAAGGTTTGTCAAGGTTGCGGATTTATCCTAGATCTCTAGACGAACATAAACTAAAATGAAGAACAACAAAAATAGATTAGTGTCACAAAGGAGAGTTAAACGAAATTAAAACAAAAGAAAGATGAATCGAATGGTAAATAGTCCAATAGAGAATGCATTAGGGTATCTTGGATGGAGAGAAGTCGTCCTTTGACCTCAAGAAAATGCCTCAACCAGATTTAAATAAGTAAGAAATGATAAATTAAGGATAGAAAAAAGAAGATGTCATCCTAGGAAGCCTTGGGAACATTAAAAATCCACAACTCCTTTCAATGGCTCTAATTCCCCCTCCAAGAAAAAGGTCTTGGCAAGAAAAAGTTGAAGATGATTCCCGAAACCTGAAAGATTGTTGGCTTGACTTTTTAAAAGAAACTCAGAGCAATTCTTAAAGAAAAACTCAAAAGAATTATTATTAACTAAAAACAATAAATCAATTGTATGTGTATAAGGATGAACGTCCATGCTACCTATAAGCCCCCAAAATAAGTTTTCATAACCCTAATAGAATAACTAACATGACAACTCATCAAATAAAAAAACAAAATAATTCTAAGTGTGGAATTTTAATGGGAATTCAGCCAAATGACTTAAATGGGCTCATTGGGCTGAATTCTTACATGATGATCCACCTATTAAAATAAAATTGGGCCTATAGTTTAAATATTTTACAATTTGGGCCACTTTGATAAACAGTCCGATATTCAATTAAATTACTTTCCAAACTTCAGGATGGACTTGTAGACATCTTAATGGGCCATTTTTTCAAGAATTTGGTCTTGTGATCCGTTTGCTCTCAAAATTGGCTCGTTCAAGCTTGTACATGAAATCCAATACGCCTTAACTACAATATTCGGTTTCTTGGACCAAGATTTCCATGATTTGAAATCTTGATTTTCTTAATTCTTGAAATTGTCTAAAACATCAAAATTGGACCAAGATTCAGTTTCTTGATTTTCTTGAAAACAAAAAAGTGAATGTTGATTTTCTTTTTTCGATCGTGGTATGCGCATCTAGGGCCTTGGTAATGAAGTCTTGGATGGTCCTGTTCAATCTTGCTCGGATTTGCTTGGCATTTGACCTCGTTATTGGGCCTTGAGCAAATTTGATCCCATCATGTTTATGAGTCTGATTTTGGGCTTTGAGACTCACGCCAGAATGTTTTTAAAAAACATTTACCCACTGAAAGTTTTTTTTCAAAAATTGTTGGGGTAAAAAAATTGTTGAGGCTATATGCTAGAAATTAGTTTATAAAAACAAAAGAACACCTGAAACACCCAAATTTGATACCAAATGATAAAGAATGATGTGAATGAATGTAAAAGCAGATCGTAAGGTTTGTCAAGGTTGCAGATTTATCCTAGATCTTTAGACGAACATAAACTAAAATGAAGAACAACAAAAATAAATTAGTGTCACAAAGGAGAGTTAAACGAAATTAAAACAAAAGAAAGATGAATTGAATGGTAAATACTCCAATAGAGAATGCATTAGGGTTTCTTGGATGTAGAGAAGTCGTCCTTTGACCTCAAGAAAATGCCTCAACCAGATTTAAATAAGTAAGAAATGATAAATTAAGGATAGAAAAAAGAAGATGTCATCCTAGGAAGCCTTGGAAACATTAAAAATCCACAACTCCTTTCAATGGCTCTAATTCCCCCTCCAAGAAAAAGGTCTTGGCAAGAAAAAGCTTGAAGATGATTCCCGAAACCTGAAAGATTGTTGAAACAGCTTTTAAAAGAAACTCTAGAGCAATTCTTAAAGAAAAACTCAAAAAGAATTATTATTAACTAAAAAACAATAAATCAATTGTATGTGTATAAGGATGAACGTCCATGCTACCTATAAGCCCCCAAAATAAGTTTTCATAACCCTAATAGAATAACTAAGATGACAACTCATCAAATAAAAAAAAAACAAAATAATTCTAAGTGCGGAATTTTAATGGGAATTCAGCCAAATGACTTAAATGGGCTCATTGGGCTGAATTCTTACATGATGATCCACCTATTAAAATAAAATTGGGCCTATAGTTTAAATATTTTACAATTTGGGCCACTTTGATAACTTGGTCTGATATTCAATTAAATTACTTTCCAAACTTCAGGATGGACTTGTAGACATCTTAATGGGCCATTTTTTCAAGAATTTGGTCCTGTGATCCGTTTGCTCTCAAAATTGGCTCGTTCAAGCTTGTACATGAAATCCAATACGCCTAACTACAATATTCGGTTTCTTGGACCAAGATTTCCATGATTTGAAATCTTAATTTTCTTAATTCTTGAAATTGTCTAAAACATCAGAATTTGACCAAGATTCAGTTTCTTGATTTTCTTGAAAACAAGAAAGTGAATCTTGATTTTCTTTTTCGGTCGTGTATGCATCTAGGGCCTTGGTAATGAAGTCTTGGATGGTCCTGTTCAATCTTGCTCGGATTTGCTTGGCATTTGACCTCATTATTGGGCCTTGAGCAAATTTGATCCCATCATGTTTATGAGTTTGATTTTGGGCTTTGAGACTCACACCAGAATGTTTTTAAAAAACATTTACCCACTGAAAGTTTTTTTTCAAAAATTGTTAGGGTAAAAAAATTGTTGAGGCTATTTGCTAGAAATTAGTTTATAAAAACAAAAGAACACCTGAAACACCCAAATTTGATACCAAATGATAAAGAATGATGTGAATGAATGTAGAAGCAGATCGTAAGGTTTGTCAAGGTTGCGGATTTATCCTAGATCTCTAGACGAACATAAACTAAAATGAAGAACAACAAAAATAGATTAGTGTCACAAAGGAGAGTTAAACGAAATTAAAACAAAAGAAAGATGAATCGAATGGTAAATAGTCCAATAGAGAATGCATTAGGGTTTCTTGGATGGAGAGAAGTCGTCCTTTGACCTCAAGAAAATGCCTCAACCAGATTTAAATAAGTAAGAAATGATAAATTAAGGATAGAAAAAAGAAGATGTCATCCTAGGAAGCCTTGGAAACATTAAAAATCCACAACTCCTTTCAATGGCTCTAATTCCCCCTCCAAGAAAAAGGTCTTGGCAAGAAAAAACTTGAAGATGATTCCCGAAACCTGAAAGATTGTTGAAACAGCTTTTAAAAGAAACTCCAGAGCAATTCTTAAAGAAAAACTCAAAAAGAATTATTATTAACTAAAAAACAATAAATCAATTGTATGTGTATAAGGATGAATGTCCATGCTACCTATAAGCCCCCAAAATAAGTTTTCATAACCCTAATAGAATAACTAACATGACAACTCATCAAATAAAAAAAAACAAAATAATTCTAAGTGTGGAATTTTAATGGGAATTCAGCCAAATGACTTAAATGGGCTCATTGGGCTGAATTCTTACATGATGATCCACCTATTAAAATAAAATTGGGCCTATAGTTTAAATATTTTACAATTTGGGCCACTTTGATAACTTGGTCTGATATTCAATTAAATTACTTTCCAAACTTCAGGATGGACTTGTAGACATCTTAATGGGCCATTTCTTCAAGAATTTGGTCTTGTGATCCGTTTGCTCTCAAAATTGGCTCGTTCAAGCTTGTACATGAAATCCAATACGCCTAACTACAATATTCGGTTTCTTGGACCAAGATTTCCATGATTTGAAATCTTGATTTTCTTAATTCTTGAAATTGTCTAAAACATCAAAATTGGACCAAGATTCAGTTTCTTGATTTTCTTGAAAACAAGAAAGTGAATGTTGATTTTCTTTTTCGGTCGTGTACGCATCTAGGGCCTTGGTAATGAAGTCTTGGATGGTCCTGTTCGATCTTGCTCGGATTTGCTTGGCATTTGACCTCGTTATTGGGCCTTGAGCAAATTTGATCCCATCATGTTTATGAGTCTGATTTTGGGCTTTGAGACTTACACCAGAATGTTTTTAAAAAACATTTACCCACTGAAAGGTTTTTTTCAAAAATTGTTGGGGTAAAAAAATTGTTGTGGCTATTTGCTAGAAATTAGTTTATAAAAACAAAAGAACACCTGAAACACCCAAATTTGATACCAAATGATAAAGAATGATGTGAATGAATGTAGAAGCAGATCGTAAGGTTTGTCAAGGTTGCGGATTTATCCTAGATCTCTATACGAACATAAACTAAAATGAAGAACAAAAAAAATAGATTAGTGTCACAAAGGAGAGTTAAACGAAATTAAAACAAAAGAAAGATGAATCGAATGGTAAATAGTCCAATAGAGAATGCATTAGGGTTTCTTGGATGGAGAGAAGTCGTCCTTTGACCTCAAGAAAATGCCTCAACCAGATTTAAATAAGTAAGAAATGATAAATTAAGGATAGAAAAAAGAAGATGTCATCCTAGGAAGCCTTGGAAACATTAAAAATCCACAACTCCTTTCAATGGCTCTAATTCCCCCTCCAAGAAAAGGTCTTGGCAAGAAAAAGCTTGAAGATGATTCCGAAACACGAAAGATTGTTGAAACGACTTTTAAAAGAAACTCAGAGCAATTCTTAAAGAAAAACTCAAAAGAATTATTATTAACTAAAAACAATAAATCAATTGTATGTGTATAAGGATGAATGTCCATGCTACCTATAAGCCCCCAAAATAAGTTTTCATAACCCTAATAGAATAACTAACATGACAACTCATCAAATAAAAAAAACAAAATAATTCTAAGTGTGGAATTTTAATGGGAATTGACCAAATGACTTAAATGGGCTCATTGGGCTGAATTCTTACATGATGATCCACCTATTAAAATAAAATTGGGCCTATAGTTTAAATATTTTACAATTTGGGCCACTTTGATAACAGTGCGATATTCAATTAAATTACTTTCCAAACTTCAGGATGGACTTGTAGACATCTTAATGGGCCATTTTTTCAAGAATTTGGTCTTGTGATCCGTTTGCTCTCAAAATTGGCTCGTTCAAGCTTGTACATGAAATCCAATACGCCTAACTACAATATTTGGTTTCTTGGACCAAGATTTCCATGATTTGAAATCTTGATTTTCTTAATTCTTGAAATTGTCTAAAACATCAAAATTGGACCAAGATTCGGTTTCTTGATTTTCTTGAAAACAAGAAAGTGAATGTTGATTTTCTTTTCGGTCGTGGTATGCGCATCTAGGGCCTTGGTAATGAAGTCTTGGATGGTCCTGTTCGATCTTGCTCGGATTTGCTTGGCATTTGACCTCGTTATTGGGCCTTGAGCAAATTTGATCCCATCATGTTTATGAGTCTGATTTTGGGCTTTGAGACTTACACCAGAATGTTTTTAAAAAACATTTACCCACTGAAAGGTTTTTTTCAAAAATTGTTGGGGTAAAAAAATTGTTGTGGCTATTTGCTAGAAATTAGTTTATAAAAACAAAAGAACACCTGAAACACCCAAATTTGATACCAAATGATAAAGAATGATGTGAATGAATGTAGAAGCAGATCGTAAGGTTTGTCAAGGTTGCGTATTTATCCTAGATCTCTAGACGAACATAAACTAAAATGAAGAACAACAAAAATAGATTAGTGTCACAAAGGAGAGTTAAACGAAATTAAAACAAAAGAAAGATGAATCGAATGGTAAATAGTCCAATAGAGAATGCATTAGGGTTTCTTGGATGGAGAGAAGTCGTCCTTTGACCTCAAGAAAATGCCTCAACCAGATTTAAATAAGTAAGAAATGATAAATTAAGGATAGAAAAAAGAAGATGTCATCCTAGGAAGCCTTGGAAACATTAAAAATCCACAACTCCTTTCAATGGCTCTAATTCCCCCTCCAAGAAAAAGGTCTTGGCAAGAAAAAGCTTGAAGATGATTCCCGAAACCTGAAAGATTGTTGAAACAGCTTTTAAAAGAAACTCCAGAGCAATTCTTAAAGAAAAACTCAAAAAGAATTATTATTAACTAAAAAACAATAAATCAATTGTATGTGTATAAGGATGAACGTCCATGCTACCTATAAGCCCCCAAAATAAGTTTTCATAACCCTAATAGAATAACTAACATGACAACTCATCAAATAAAAAAAAAACAAAATAATTCTAAGTGTGGAATTTTAATGGGAATTCAGCCAAATGACTTAAATGGGCTCATTGGGCTGAATTCTTACATGATGATCCACCTATTAAAATAAAATTGGGCCTATAGTTTAAATATTTTACAATTTGGGCCACTTTGATAACTTGGTCTGATATTCAATTAAATTACTTTCCAAACTTCAGGATGGACTTGTAGACATCTTAATTAGCCATTTTTTCAAGAATTTGGTCTTGTGATCCGTTTGCTCTCAAAATTGGCTCGTTCAAGCTTGTACATGAAATCCAATATGCCTTAACTACAATATTCGGTTTCTTGGACCAAGATTTTCATGATTTGAAATCTTGATTTTCTTAATTCTTGAAATTGTCTAAAACATCAAAATTGGACCAAGATTCAGTTTCTTGATTTTCTTGAAAACAAGAAAGTGAATGTTGATTTTCTTTTTCGGTCGTGTACGCATCTAGGGCCTTGGTAATGAAGTCTTGGATGGTCCTGTTCAATCTTGCTCGGATTTGCTTGGCATTTGACCTTGTTGTTGGGCCTTGAGCAAATTTGATCCCATCATGTTTACGAATCTGATTTTGGGCCTTGAACTCACACCAGAATGTTTTTAAACTTGCTTTGAAGTTTCATTAAGGATTTCCAACGTTTTAATGAATTTTTGTTAAAATACATGTCGAAAATTTTGATACCATGCATTGAGTAGTTTTGTGTAGTTTAAAGGTTTAAAATTAGTCGTATGTGAATAATTATGTAACACCCCTATACTATGTTCGACTCAAGGAACCTGATATAGGAATATTACATTTGGTGCCAAAGTAATTCTTGGCTAATCACTAATATATTAGAACATAAAAACGGACAAATAAAAAATTTAAATAATTTATAATTTAGTCCTTACTACTACTTGGAACATACTTGATTTTTCCTAAGTACACGCCATTCTATTCAAAATTTTAAAATGTACCCTATTGTTGCTTGAAGATGTGATGAGATGAAGGCTCGTAATCTCAAATACAAATCTTTAAAATTTCTGTACCTAATCTGCGCATGGAAACAAACCGTACGCTAAGTATACACCCAGTGATATTACTATAATTCAAATACTTAAAGTAAAAACAATAAATATGCATAATTAATCTTACCACTATTTTACTTTCAATAAATCATTCATGCATTTAAAACTTTACATTTTCTTAGTAATATGTATCTTAGATAGCTTTTCTTCATTTTAATTTATATATCTTCTTACTATATCAATATTCATTTCATGCATTTCATCAATAACCATTTCATAAAATCATTATTTCATATATTTCATTTCTATATCTCAATTCAATAACTTATTCTATTTCATATCTAAAACCTTACAATATTAGTCTTTCAATAATTATTTAAACCAACATTTTTCAATAAAAATAATTATAATTAATTCATATGATTATATTCAATTAACTCATACATTATTTCATTATTTCCAATTCATTCTATTTTCACTTCTTATTTCGATATTTTAACAAATTCATGAACCTTAAGTTCATGCTTCAAATCTCATATTTCGATTCAATTCACAATTCAACTCATAATTTCTTTCTCATATTTTTAACAGTACAGTCAATCAAATTTATTTAATTTTCTCATTTTAGTTATTCAACCTATTAATAAACCCGGACCTTGGCAGATACACGGATTCCAACCAACCACACCAGTACGGCACATTGTGCCTAAAATGGTACTCAGTGTAACACCCCAATCCGGCCTAGACGTTATGGCTGGATTAGGCGATGTCACATGGTAGTATGTTTGAAAACTGTAACTTTGCCTAAAAATAATTTTTGTTTAGAAATTTTGTATTATTACCTATTATTTCTAATATCGTGTTATTTAATCAGTCAAGTGTTTTCAAAACATTTATTCAATGCGGAAGCTTTTAAAACAAATTGCGTATTTGTGGTATTTTTTATAAAACATCTATCTTTTTGAAACCCCGTGCCCTTTCCTACTGCTAGTAGAAATAAACCAAAAATGAAAATCCCAAATAAAGTAAAAATCCATAAAGGCCATATTACAGCAAAATAGTCCCAATTAAAAGTAAAATCATAAATAGGTAATGAACAGCGTAATAGAAAACGTGTGGCCACCACTGAGTCTTCCGTTGCATCGACCCGCCTATGTCTGGGGATTACCTGTACAGATTAAATAGAAGGGGTGAGTTTATGTAAACTCAGTGTGTAATCCCCATGTATAACAAGTAGTCAGAATGTAATCATAGTCTGGGCCTAAGCCTATTCCAGTAACAGTTTCAGTTTTAGATAGGGCCTTAGCCCATTACAGTATCAATATTCAGTATAGTAATAGTTATGCAGTATCAGATCCTACCCAGCCAACCTCTACACTCCAACTCTATCCAATCCTACACTCCATGTGGAGATATAATCAACCCACCCATCCCTACACTCCAAAAAGTACCGGATGCGACACTAGACAGTAGTTTGTAGCTGAGCTGCTAGTAAATTAGGCTCGAGTCCTTTCAGTACACTTCCTCCGAACATTATATTCCCCTAACCCAATACAATGCAATATACAAATATGACATGCTATGACATAATATCATGTATGTAAACAAGGCATACAGTATCAAATCAGTGGGACATCATTATGCTTAATCATATCAGTTATACTGTCATTTCAGTCAATTAGGGGTCTAAGTAAGCTTATCGACCCTATAGTAGGTCCACAGTCGACCCGGGTGACCCATGCAACCTTAGTAGTAAAACAGTGAAAAATGGGCCTACAAGCCCATGATGCTCGCCTGTATGGCCCACACGCTCGTGTGGCCCACATGGCCCAAATTGGCCTTGGCCGTGTGGATCACACGGCCTAGCCCAAAAATCCCACATGCCCGTGTGGTTCACCTATGTGGGCCCACACGCTCGTATGGCCCACACGGCCCAATTCGGTCTAGCCTGTGTATCACACATGGCCAGCCTCATCGATCACACGCCCGTGTTCGATCACACGGCCTACCACACGGACGGCCACATGCTCGTGTGGCGTCGATAGCCTCACTTTTTGGCTTTTCATCAATTTTTTTTATAGTGTTACGGTCACACACCTTTTATGGTTTCACAGTAAAAACACTTTCGAGACTAGTAGTACCTTGAAATTGAACATTTCAACTTAATCGTTTGTCTAAACCCATGATTAGCACAACAACATAAAGCCGAATATACTTCCAACTCAATCACAATATATCTACCTTGAAACTCTGAATGAATAAACTAAAACTCCACAAAAGAGGGACCTCATTCCAACGATTCCTTACTATCAAGATGATAGTAACCTCCAATCAGTCACTTTTAATCGCTAACTTATCAAAATTCAGTGAGGCATACCAACTATAATCATAAAAATCCCTTACCTCCAGTAGATCAATAGAGATCCTATACACTTAAATCATCGAAATTCAGCCTCTTGATTAAAACCTAAAACCAGTCGAACCCCTCTTAATCAAATCAAGAAAATAGTTAAGAAAAAGAAACAAAAATGCCCAACTTATCGAATGCGCAGAATATGTTATGCAATCAAAGCGGATTGAAAACGGGATCGAAAAAGAGAAAGGGGAGGAAAAATAGAAATAGCAGTAATGAGAAGAAGGAAAATTCGACAGTGAGAGCGATGGAAAGGAGGAAACGTCAGAATACCCAAAAGAAAACCGATATTTTGAGAATGGAACAAAAGAAAAGAAAAAAATTTTAGGAAGTTACACAATCTGAACATAATTCCTAAAATCTCTCCTCCCTTATCCCTAAATTCGCTCCCACACTCCCCCACTACAACTCAAACACCCTCAAAACCGTCCACAACCTCCCACACATCTCAAACATTCAGTATTTTACCACATTTCAAACTCATTCATGGCACAAGTACAAAAAAAATCCCCCTTGTACGTATAGGGATTCGAACTCAAGACCCCCAGCACACTGACACTCCACTTAACCACCAAACCAACAGGCCCATTTTGACATATTTTACCAACATTTATTTATAAGCCTACTGATTAGAGATAGGCTTTTATTGATTTAAAAACAAAAATTTGCCCAAGCTAAGGCTCGAACTTGGGACCTCTCACACATACCCAGAACACTTAACCACTGAAGCAGATATAGATTTGTGTCACAAACATACGAAAATAAATACATAAGAGATTTTTGGGGCGTTACAACTCTACCCCCTAAAAGCAAATTTCGGCCTCAAAATTTTACCTGATCAGAACATATGAGGATACTGCTGTCGCATCGCATCCTCAGGCTCCCACATGGCCTCCTTAAAGCTATGATTACGTCAAAGAACCTTAACCAGTGGGATGGATTTTTTCTTAGGACTTTTACATCACGATCTAATATCTGAACCGGCTCCTCCTCGAAAGTCAGATCTAGCCTAACCTTAATCTCCCCCATTAGAACAATATGCATGGGATCAGAGTGGTAATGCCTCAACATCGAGACATGGAATATGTCATGAATCTGATCCAACTTTGGAGGTAGCTCCAACTGGTAGGCAACTGGTTCCACTCGCTTTAGAATATGATAAGGCCCAATAAACTTAGGGCTCAACTTACCCTATAACACCCCAAACCCGGTTTAGACGTTACGATCGAATCTGGTGATGCCACATAAAATATATTTTAAAAACGTATTTGTCAAGTTAAAACTGTCCCATTTAATTAATCTTTGGCTTAATTCGGGGTAAAACGAATGTCCCTTGTTAGATCAAAAATCGTGTCGTTTTAGCAGAAGCTTTGATTATGTTCACTTCAGAAAAATCGTTCGTATTTTAGGAAATAGTTATTTGTAGTTAAAATTCGGGTTTAGTCTAATAACCCATAAATAGTTTAAAAGTCCAAAATAAGCCCAACAATCCCTAATGTCTAGATTACATCAAAAATAACCCAGAGAAATAACTAAGAAGTAAATACCAAAACTGTGTTTAAAATAGTCTAAACATATGTGGCCACCGCCGAGTCTTCCACTGCACCGACCTGTCAAGTCTGGGGATTACGTGTACAAATTAAATAGAAAGGGTGAGTTTTCGTAAACTCAATGTGTAATCCCCACAGAGAACACATATCAGTCATCGTAAGTAAACAGTCCGGGCTGAAGCCCTTCACAGAAACAGTTAGGGCCTTAGCCCATTCAGATACAGAGTCAGAACAAAGCAGATAATCAGTGTCCTACCCACTAGCCTCTACACACCATCTCTGTCTAACCCTACACACCATATGGGGATAAAATCGACCCACCCATCCCTACACACCATGCTGTACCAAAGCAGCACATAAATAGATAGTCGCAGCTGTGCTGGTAGATATCAAGCTTAAGAGCCTTTCAGAATATTTCCTCTAACATAACATCCCAACCTCGATGCAATGCAATAAACATTAATGGCATGCTAATATGCAGTTTATTAGATTATTCTTACAGTTTAGAATTACATGCTAAGTATCGCATGCTTAAAACGCACATCACATAAACAAATCAAAAAATGTAGGGGGTCTAAGTAATGCTTACCGACCCTACGACAGGTTACAGTCGACTTGGGCGACCAGTGCAACCTTACAGAGTTTTCCAGAAAAATGGGCTCACACGCCCATGTGGTCTACCCGTGTGGGCCAACACGGCCCACCCTGGCCTTGGCTGTGTGGATCACATGGCCTGGCCTAGAATCTCACAAGCTTTTGTGGTTATACTCGTGTGGCCCACACAGCCCAATTGGTTAAGCCCGTGTCTTGCACACGGTCATGTCATGCGCCCGTGTCTTGCGCGCATGGCCTGGTTCGTCAATCACACGCCCGTGTACTGCCACACGGCCTACCACACGGGCGACCACATACCCGTGTGGCATCGATAGCAGGATTTTTTAGCTTTTTGCCAAATTTTTTTCTGCATTGCGGGTACACAACTAATTTCAATTGCTGCTAAAACGATCTCCGAGACTGTCGATACCTAAAATTGACAAAACGAACCCTAGATTACTCACTTAAATCGAAATTTATCAATTCCAAAAATGATGAGCAACCTCCATAAAATGACTAAACTCTTGCCTTAAGACGAGCGAAAGTCTCTCCAATGTTTACGTACTGATTGGAATGCATCAGCACTCCAACCTTCACCTAACATAGAGTTCAACGATAATCCACCATTACTATCACTACTAGAGCCCAAACCACGAGAAAAGGTTGAAGAAGAACACTCAATAGTTGACAAAAATCCACGAACACAACAGCGATGATTCACTAACGACCCAACCAAAAGCCGCGAAACAAAACAGAGTAAAAAAATAGCAAAATGACGTCAGAAGTTTGAGAGGGAAAAGACTGCTGAAATTTGCAAAAAGATAATCAGAAAGAAACTTTCGATAACTCCCTATCCCAATACCCCTTATTTTTCTCAAGCAACCTCTCCACTACTCAAAATCCAACTTCGGCATAACTCTATACCAGAGCCGAAGAAAAATATTGGTATCCTAGGGATTCGAACACAAGACCAACAGCAGACTAACACCCTACTTAACCACCAGACCAGCAGGCCCATTCTGATATAAATTTACCAATAAACAAATATAAGCCCGCTGTTCAAGCATAAGGCTTAAATCAGAAAAATACCAAAATTTGCCAAAGTAAGACTTGAACTTGGGACCTCTCACACACACCCAGAACACTTAACCACTAAAGTAAATACACGATTGTGTCAATTAATCGTAAAAACTGAAACATAAAATTTAGGGCGTTACAACTCTAACCCCCTAAAAAAATTTCGTCCTCAAAATTTACCTGATCAGAATAGGTGAGGATACTGCTGACGCATCGTATCTTTCGGCTCCCATGTAGCCTCCTCAGTACCATGATTCTGCCACAACACCTTTACCAAAGGAATGGATTTCCACCTCAGAACCTTGATGTTGTAATCCATAATTTGGATCGGCTCCTCCTCAAAGGTTAAATCTAGCCGAACCTCAATCTCCTCTATCGAAATAATATGCGTGGGATCAGAGTAGTAGTGTCTTAACATTGAGACGTGAAATACATCATGAATGTGGTCTAACTCCGGAGGTAACTCCAACTGATAAGCGACAGGTCCCATATGTCTCAAAATGCGATACGATCTGATAAACCTAGGGTTTAGCTTAGCCTTACGATCGAACCTCAGAACCTTCTTCCATGGCGAAACCTTGAGAAAAACAAAGTCTTCCACATAATACTCTATCTCTCGTCGTTTCAGATCTGCATAAGATTTATGCCTATCAGAAGTCGCTTTCAGTCGATCTCGAATCAAACGGACCTTATCCTCAATCTCAGAAACCATTTTAGGACCCAAAATATGCCGTTCACCCAACTCAGTCCAGCATAGGGGAGTGCAACACTTACGACCATACAGTGCCTCATAAGGTGCCATCTGTATACTAGACTGGTAGTTGTTATTGTAGGTGAACTCTACCAAAAGCAAGTACTCTTCCCAATTGCCTCGGAAATCGATAACGCAACTCCTCAACGTGTCCTCCAGTATCTGAATCACCCTCTCCGACTGACCATCTGTCTGAGGATGAAAAGTAGTACTGAAGTCTAATCTTAAACCTAGAGCCTCATAAAGTTCTTCCAGAACCGAGACATGAAGCGTGGATCTCTATCAGAGATAATTGAGACAGGTATCCCATGCAACCTCACTATTTCAGAGATGCAGAGTTTAGCCAATTTTTGTAAAGAAAAGTCTGTCCTGACTGGAATGAAATGAGTAGACTTAGTCAATCGATCCACGATAACCCAGACAGAATCCTTCTTAGTGGGTGTTAGAGGCAACCCACTAACGAAGTCCATCACTACACGCTCCCACTTCCATAAAGGAATCTTAACTGGCTACAGTAACCCTGAAGGTAACTGACGCTCAGCCTTAACCCGCTGACAAGTTAAACAACGAGTAACGAAGTCAGTAACCTCATGCTTCAACCTTGGCCACCAATACAACTCCCGAAGATATTGGTACATTTTATTCCCTCTAGGATGCATAGCGTAAGGACTACTGTGTGCCTCTCTCAGAATAGACTATCTCAAGTCAGAATTGTTCGGCACACAAATCCATCCTCAAAAACACAACACACCTTCAGATTTTAACCCAAAATTCGTAGGGCTACCACTCTCAACTTGTCGAAACCGAAGACCTAAGGACTTATTTTCCAGCTGCTTATCCTTAATTTGTTCAATCCATGTTGATTAAACCTGTAACACTGCCAACAGACTACCATCATCGAATAGGATAAGTCGAGCGAACATTGCCCTTAGATCGATCACAGCCTTACAGCTCAACGCATCGGCCACCACATTAGCCTTGCCAGGATGGTACTCAATGGAACAATCATAATCCTTAAGCAGCTCCACCTATCTATGCTACCTAAGATTCAACTCCTTCTGAGTGAGGAGATACTTGAGGCTTTTGTGATCGGTGTAGATAACACACTTCTCACCATACAAATAGTGTCTTCAGATTTTTAAAGCGAATATAATGGCAGCCAACTCCAAATCATGCGTCAGATAGTTTGCCTCATGAGTTTTGAGTTGACGAGATGCATATGCTACCACCTTACTATCTTGCATCAATACACACCCCAAACCGACGTGTGACGCATCACTGTAAACCATAAAGTCCCTACCGGGCTCAGACTGTATCAGAACTAGAGCTTGAGTCAGAACAGTCTTGAGCTTCTCAAAGCTCTCTTCCTGCGCATCAGTCTACACGAAAGGAAATCCCTTACGCAGAAGCTTAGTCAATGGAGCTGCAATTAAGGAGAACCCTTCTACAAAACATCGATAGTAACCCGCCAACCCCAGAAAGCTGCGGATCTTAGAGACATTCTTAGGCTGCTTCCAATCCAAAACAACCTCAATCTTTCGAGGATCAACTCGAATCCCCTCAGCAGATACCACATGACCCAGAAATGTTACTTCACGTAACAAGAACTCGCACTTGCTAAAGTTAGCATAGAGCTGCTTTTCAATCAAAATCTAAAGAACGATCCTAAGGTGCTCGTCATGCTCATCCTCAGTCCTCAAATAAACTAGTATGTCATCGATGAAGACTACCACAAATTGATCCAGATAGGGTTGGAACACTTGGTTCATCAAATCCATAAATGCTGCTGGTGCATTAGTCAAACCAAAAGGCATAACTAAAAACTTGTAATGTCCATAACAAGTCTTGAACGTCGTCTTATGTATATCCCCATCCTTAACTCTAAGCTGATGATACCCAGAACGAAGATCAATTTTTGAAAACACAGAAGCCCCTCTGAATTGGTCGAATAAATCATCTATCCTCGGAAGTGGGTACTTATTCTTGATCGTTAGCTTGTTTAGTTGTCGGTAATCGATGCACATCATCATTGTCCCATCTTTCTTCTTAACAAACAGAACAGGTGCTCCCCACGGAGATACACTGGGACAAATAAACCCACGATCTAACAGCTCTTGAATTTGAGCCTTAAGTTCCGTCAGCTCTTTCGGTGCCATTCGGTAAGGGGAGATAGACGCTAGAGTTATGCTAAGAAACAACTCAATCCCAAACTCCACCTCTAGACTCGGAGGTAACCCTGGTAATTCCTCCGAAACAACATCTAGAAAGTCCCTTACGGTTCTAATGTCCTTAACTAAAGAGTTCTCCGAATCGAAAATACTGACGTAGGCCACGAATGCTTCATACCCTTTCCTCACTAACTTTTCCACCACCAACATAGAGATCACATTTGTCAGATAATCTCATCGTTCTCCAAACACAACTGCCTCATTGTCCCCCTTGGTCCTCTAGACCACCCTTTTCGTCACACAATCCAGACTCACCCGATGCTTAACCAGCCAATCCATTCCCAGAATCATATCGAACTCCCCAAACGGAAGCTCCATTAAATCAGTCGGAAACACTGCTCCTTGGACCTCTAGCGGAACGTCTCTATACAACTTACTAACCTGAACAGATTGCCCCAGAGGACCTAACACAGTTACCTCACAGTCAGTACTCTTGACTGGAATCCTCAAAGTTTTAGATACAGTACTAGCTATATATGAGTGTGTAGAGCCTATGTCTATTAGTGCAAGACAAGGTACATCAAATATTAAAAACGTACCCGTTATAATATCCGAAGCATCTCGGTCCTCACGGCTATGAGCAGCATAGACCAAAGCAAGCTGCCTCACCTTAGTAGATCCAGCACCTCTGTCCGGTGCTCTCTATCCTCGGTCCATGTCATTACCACCCCTGGCCTGACCTTGGTCCCTAGGTGGCTGTTGAACTACTCTCAGCGATTATGCAATACCAGTAACTAGAGCTTGCATCTGATCAGTTCTCAATGAACAATCTTGAACTTGATGCTCAGTCGACCCCCATCTTAAACACTCCCCAGTAGCCCTCTAACACTCACCCGAATGGCGTTTCCCATAGTGCCCACAAAGTGCCACCCCAATAGGTGCAACAGGAGGCCCAACTCTCACTTGCCCATTAGATCTGGCCTTTTTCCTAGGCTTCATCCCAGAATGCGAGGGCTCTGATTCCTATTTGTTCTTACCCCTTTCGCGATCCTTGTTTTGACGTTCAGTGCGCTTAACATCCTTAGCAATCTTGGCCTTCTCGACCAAAACAACAAACTCTCGCTATCTCTGCGGAGCTATCAGCACCCTCAGGTTATCCCTAAGGTCATCCTCAAAACGGACACATCTCTCATACTCCATCGCCACCATTCCTCGTACATAGCGGCTCAGTCTCAAAAAATTAGCCTCATACTCGGCCACTGATCGGTCACCCTGAGTAAGGTTCAAAAACTCCCATTTCCTAGCATCAATATAGTTGGCTCCTACATACTTGCTCTGAAATGTTGTCTTAAAGTGCTGCCAAGATAGGCAATCAGGCTGAGTGCCCTCCTTAACAGTCAGCAACCACTGGTATGCTTCATTACGAAGCAAGGAGACAGCGCCCTTCAGTTTCTGATTAGGGGTAAAATCCAGATCGTCCATTATTCTCTCAGTGGCCTCCATCTAGTACTCAGCCACATTAGGGGCAACTCCAGTGACACCCCTAAATAGCTCAACCCCATTGGACCGGAGTCATTCTGTAACTAACCCTCGGCCCCCAGATTTAATATTGGGCCCAATGACCCTCTCCAAAATCCTCAACATGGCCTGGGACAATACGTTATCCCTACCAATGCGATCACAGACCCAGTCTCAGTAGCAGGCAACACTGGCGTCTCACTCATATCCAAATTCGGTATGTTATCCATAGAGGAGAACTCAGCTCGAGCCCCTCTACGGCCTCTACCTCGGCCTCTAATACCATGTCCTCGTGCGCTCATAGTCTATTCTATTTTATCTATATTACAAGCTTTATGAATCAATTACAGCATTTGTGAACGGATGTTTTATGCAAACAATATCAGAAGTTCAGAGTTGATTTTCGTAAGTCGTAGTCTCACTGCAGTTTTCAGTATACTAGTTATAGTATTTTCACAGTACACTACCTACATTAGTTTCATAGATATGCTAATAGAATTTTCAAATAAACTTATTAAAATTTTAGAACACTTACAGGATAGGTGCCGGACACTCAGTGTACCATATACTCAATCAAAATACTTCAATCCATTTAAAATTCGCTCCTATAAAACCAATTTTAAAAACCCAAATCCACAGCCGAGTTTTACAACCTAACTCTGATACCACTAAATGTAACACCCCAAACTCGGCCTAGACGTTATGGTCGAATCTGGTGATGCCACATGAAATGGATTTTAAAAACGTATTTTTCAAGTTAAAACTGTCCCATTTAATTAATCTTTGGCTTAATTCAGGGTAAAACGTAAGTCCCTTGTTAGATCAAAAATCGTCTCTTTTTAGCAGAAGCTTTGATTACGTTCACTTTAGAAAAACCATTCGTATTTTAGGAAACCGTTATTTGTAGTTAAAATCCAGGTTTAGTCTAATAACCCATAAACAGTTTAAAAGTCCAAAATAAGCCCAATAGTCCGTAATGTCTAGATTACATTAAAAGTAACCCAGAGAAATAACTAAGAAGTAAATACCAAAATCGTGTTTAAAATAGTCTAAACATATGTGGCCACCGTTGAGTCCTCCGCTGCACCGACCCGTCAAGTTTGGGGATTACCTGTACAAACTAAACAGAAAGGGTGAGTTTTCATAAACTCAGCGTGTAATCCCCATAGAGAACACATATCAGACATTGTAAGTAAACAGTCCAAGCCGAAGCCCTTCACAGAAATAGTTAGGGCCTTAGCCCATTCAGATATAGAGTAAGAACAAAGCAGATAATCAGTGTCCTACCCACCAGCCTCTACACACCATCTCCATCCAACCCTACACACCATGTGGGGATAAAATCGGCCCACCCATCCCTACACACCATGCTGTATCGAAAGCGGCACATAATTAGATAGTCGCAACTGTGCTGGCAGATATCAGGCTGAAGAGCCTTTCAGAACACTTCCTCCAACATAACATCCCAACCCCGATGCAATGCAACATACATTAATGGCATGCTAATATTCAGTTTATCAGATTATTCTTATAGTTCATAATTACATGCTAAGTAACGCATGCTTAAAACATACATCACATAAACAGATCACAAAATGTAGGGGTCTAAGTAATGCTTACCGATCCTACACAGGTCACAGTTTGTAACATCCCGAAATAGGGCCTAAAAGGAATAGTGGTTGCAAAACCACAAATTCAAGGTAAAAAAATTTATTTTATTATTATTTTGAGGTTTATGATATGATTGCATGATTGTGTGAAAATTTCGTGATGAAATTCTAGGCATAAAGTGCTTAAGTTGAGATTAGGGACTAAATCGAATAATTTGCAAAACTTGCATTCTAGAAGTTTTTAGTATGAAATTGCTTTGATATTAATTAGGAGGGTTTAAATAACAATTTGACCAATTTCTAAGTTCATGGACAAAATAGGACATGGATGGAATTTTTGAAAGTTTAATAAGGAAGGGCATTTTGGTCATTTGGATATTAAATGAAATGAAAAGGAAAAAATAACACAAAATTCATCATCTTCTTCATTAGCACGAAATTTAAAGGGTTCTTCATAGCTATGGTTTGTTTCAAGCTTTCAAGCTCCATAGTAAGTGATTCCAAGCCCCGTTTTTAATGTTCTTTACGTTTTCGGAGTCCCGGTAGCTCGATAAAGTTTATGCTAGCAATAAATTAAGTTAGGGTTCATATTTGGAAAAATACCCACAGGTGAAAAGTGTGTTTTTGATGTTTTATGATAGAATATGAGGTCTTTGATTATGTTAGACAACTTGTGCTACTCGGTTTTAGGTAAAAAAGAGTAAAAGGGCTTAATCGGTAAAAATACCTAATAGTCATAAGTATATGTTAGAGTGAGAATTTGATTTTGATATAGAAGGGAAAAACGATCAGCATGTCATAAAACATAAGAAAATAGGCTAAATTTTAATTTACGAGATTTGGGGCAAAAGTGTAAATATGCAAAAATTTAGGGGCAAAAATGTAATTTTTCCAAAGTTTGAGTAAAGGACTGTTTTGATAAATGTGAATTTTAAATAAGTTAAATTTTCTATTATAGATCAAGAAGAGCGAAATTCGGGAGTAGATCAGGGAAAAGAAAAAGTAAAGGACTAAATTGTAAAGTTTAGTCACATTTTGTATCAAGGTAAGTTTACAGTAAATAAATGCAATATTCTTTTATTTTACATTATTATTGTCAATTTCTAGCATTTATATACTTATTTTATGAGAATATTTAAAGTCGAATTAAAGGCAAAGTGACAGAGAAAAAGTATTAGGAAGCCCCGTTTGAACCTTAGGAATGTTAGGATTTGGGGTTGACAGGACAAAACAGGACAGAAATGAGCCATGCAAGTCCATATCAGATATTTGTTTTAGAGACAGGAATGAGCCATGTAAGCCCATATTAGATATATATATGGCATTGGTGACAAGAATAATTCATGTAAGTCCATGTCGAAGACATGGCATTGGCAGGATATTGATAGACAGGAACGACCCTAGTATCCTTAGTATTCCGAGTGGTTCAACGGGTCATTGCACATGTTAAATTACAGTGAATTATCAGCAAAAGAAGAAGGTAGATTATATTTATGAATAGTGAAAGGTCAGGTAAGAAAGAAGGTAAGTGAGTAAAGAAGAAGGTAGAAAATGAGAAGTAAAGAAAGTTTATGAGGCTAGGTGATATTATGTATAATTATTCATTATGTTGAATGTTGTAATTTATTTGCTTGTAAGCTTACTAAGCCTAGTGCTTACTCTCTTTATTTTCTTTTTCTTATAGTTCTTATCAAGCCACTCGGGGATCGAAGGAAATGTCAGAGACCCGATCACACTATCGAAGGAATCACATTGGTATAGTTAGACGTTTCGTTTTGTGTATGGCATGTATAGAAATTTGGTTTCTTTTGATATGATATGATCAATGAATAATGTGTAAATACTTGCTAATGATTAGCTAATAGAATGGCTGATGATATACATGTTTAATAGTATGTATGATTAAGTAGTAACTATCACATGAAAACTATGAAAAATGTGAAAGTAACTTAAAAACGGATTCAAGTATCAGAAATAACGTGACTTTGAAAAATCACTAAAAATCGTAGAGACATGGTTTGATGGTGAATAATATATGAAATTAAATCTCATTGTGTCTATTTTCATATGGAATAAGCAAAACAGGTAAAGGTTTTTTATTTTATAAGATATCTAAGTTTTAGTGAAATAGGGCCAGAGCAATTTCTAGATCCCCTGTTTCAACTTTAGAAATTCACCATAAATTTTACAAAAATAATTAGGTTTTTTACTTTATATGGTTAGAATCCTTATTGAATCTAGTTTTAATAAAAACAAATGGTATGATGTAGAAAGTAATGCGCCTACTCCCGCGGAAGGGCAGCACCATCTGAGAATAGGCCAGTAACAGTTGATCAGGGAGGAGTGACTCGAGAAGCTCTCTTCCAAGCTTTGAATGATTGATTTGCCGAGTTCGTTCGTATGAATCTGGTAGTTAGACCTCCACCCCCTCATAATTCTCAGGCTACCCATGTAGCTCAAGCTCCCTCAGTCACAGGTACAGTGATAAGAGAAAAGCCACCAGTTGATAGAATCAGGAAACAAGGGGCAGAAGAATTCCAAGCAACAAAAGATGATGATACAGAAAGAGTAGAATTTTGGTTAGAAAATACTATCAGAGTCTTTGACGAATTATCTTGTATACCCCAGGAATGTATGAAATGTGTAATATCACTTCTTAAAGACTCAGCCTACCACTGGTGGAAGACACTTGTATCGATTGTACCAAAGGAGAGGGTCAATTGGGATTTCTTTCAGGAGGAATTTCGTAAAAAGTACATCAGTCAGAGGTTTATTGACCAGAAGAGAAAGGAATTCCTGGAATTGAAACAAGGTAATATGACGGTGACTGATTATGAGCGCGAATTTGTCAGGCTTAGTAAATATGCTCGAGAATGTGTGTCCACAGAGGCTATCATGTGTAAAAGGTTTGAGGATGGGTTAAATGATAATATCTGACTGTCAGTGGGTGTCCTAGAAATAAAAGAGTTTGTTATTTTAGTTGAGAGTGTAAAGCGGAGGAGTCATTAAAAAGAAAAGGCAAAGTTGAGACAGAGACACAAGATACAAAGAAGAGACAGATGAGCAGGTCATTCCAGGCTACATCCAAAAGGCCAAAGGAGTTTTCTACCAGATCTAGTTTCTCAGCCGGGTATTCTAGTCAGAATAGGGCAGCAGATTTAAGGATCCAAAGGCTCAGACCACCCCGACTGCGAGTGTAGGTAATGTTGGACAGGGTAGATCAGGGTGTCCACGGTGTGGTAGACTTCATTATGGTCCTTGTCGGGCAGGCGAAAATGTTTTTTATAAATGTAGTGCTCCAGATCATTTTGTACGAGAATGTCCAGAGGTGGCTAACCGAGAGGTAACATAGAGTGCTAGATCTGAAAATGCTCCTACTAGAGGCAGATCACCGAGGCAACTGGGAGTAGGAGCAAGTAACAGATGTACCTCAAGAGATTCAGCTCTGAGACCAGATGTTAGAGCCCCTGCAATGACTTATGCTATCCGTGCTCGCGAAGAGGCATCCTTCCCCGATGTGATTACGGGTACATTTTCTCTACATGATATTAATGTCATTGCTTTAACTGATCCGGGTTTAACTCATTCATATGTTTGCGAGAAATTTATGCCTAGTATAAGTATGCCTATAGAATCTATAGAATTTGTGATTAAAGTATCGAATCCATTAGGCAAGCATGTATTAGTAGATAAAGTATGTTGAAATTGTCCTTTGATGATTAGAGGCTACTGTTTTCCAGCCGATCTCATGCTATTGCCATTTGATGAGTTTGATGTGATTCTTGGTATGGATTGGTTGACTACACATGATGTGATAGTGAATTGTGGAAAGAAATTCATTGAGTTGAAGTGTGAAAATGGTGAAATTCTTCGGGTTAATTCAGAAGAGTCAGATAGTTCATTTCCCATAATTTTTGTTATGTCTGCTCAGAAATGTTTGAGAAAAGGGTATGAAGCTTATCTTGCTTTTGTGTTGAACACTAAAGATCCAGAATTAAAAATTGAATCAGTGCCTATGGTATGTGAGTTTCCCGATGTGGTTCCAGAAGAACTACCAGGTTTGCCTCCTGTTAGAGAAGTTGAGTTAGGTATTGAGTTGATTCCGTGTACCACGCCCATTTCTATTGCTCCTTATAGAATGGCTCCATTGGAATTGAAAGAATTGAAAGCTCAATTGCGAGGAATTAATGAGATAAAGGCTTTGTAAGACCCAGTAGTTCACCATGGGGTGCACCGGTGCTATTTGTGAAAAAGAAAGACAGATCGATGAGATTGTGCATAGATTATCGGCAACTTAACAAGGTAACAGTAAAGAACAAGTATCCATTGCCTAGAATTGATGATCTGTTTGATCAATTGAAGGAAGCTACTGTGTTCTCCAAGATAGATTTGAGATCCGGATACTATCAGTTGCGAGTTAAAGAGTCAGATGTCCTGAAGACTGCTTTCCATACTAGGTATGGTCATTATGAGTTCCTTGTGATGCCATTTGGCTTGACTAATGCTCCTGCCATTTTCATGGACTTAATGAACCGAATTTTCAGACCGTACTTGGATAAGTTTATAGTTGTGTTCATTGATGATTTCTTGATTTATTCTCGTGATGAGACTGAGCATACAGAGCATTTGAGAACAGTTTTACAGATTCTGAGATATAATCAGTTGTATGCCAAGTTCAGCAAAAGTGAGTTCTGGTTACGGAAAGTTGGTTTTCTTGGACATATTGTCTCAAGTGAAGGTATTAAGGTTGATTCGAGCAAGATTTCAGCCATTGTTGATTGGAAGCCTCCTAGAAATGTATCAGAAGTTAGAAGTTTTCTTGGTCTTGCCGGATATTATAGACGATTTGTAGAGGATTTTCCATGATAGCTACCTCTTGACAAGATTGCTGTGAAAGGATGTCAAGTTTGAATGGACTGAGAAGTGTCAACAGAGTTTTGACAAGTTAAAAGCATTGTTGACTAAAGCTCCTATTTTAGTACAACTGAACCAGGCAAGGAGTTTGTAATTTACAGTGATGCGTCCATGAATGGACTTGGTTGCGTACTTATGCAGGAAGGGAAGGTAATTACTTATGCCTCTAGGCAACTAAAGCCACATGAGAAGAACTATCGACATATGATTTAGAGCTATTTGCCATTATTTTTTGCGTTGAAGATTTGGAGACATCATTTGTATGCGGTGACAAGTGCCACATATTCATCGATCACAAAATTTTGAAATATTTGATGACTCAAAAGATTTGAATTTGAGGCAAAGAAGATGGTTAGAGTTGATTAAAGATTATGAGCTAGTGATCGATTATCACCTAGGTAAGGCAAAGCGTTGTTCTTTGATGCTTTGAGTAGGAAATCTTTATTTGTATTAAGAGCTTTGAACACTAGTCTAGCCTTATCGGATGATGGTTTTATCTTAGCTAAGTTGAGAGCTAAAGCGATGTTTCTTGAAGAAACTTGTGAAGCTCAAAAAATGTGATGAGTTGTTAGCCAAAAGAGATCGAGTGTGAGTCGGATATAGAGTTAGATTTTTGATCAATTCGGACGGTTGTTTGATGTTAGAGATAGGGTATGCGTCTTAGAAGAATGATGAGCTTATTCGAAAGATCTTACGGGAAGTACATAGTAGTTCTTTGTCTATTCATCCAGTAGTACAAAGATGTATAATGATTTGAAGAAAATGTCTTGGTGGGTAGGAATGAAAAGGGACATTTTTGAGTTTGTTTCTAGATGCTTGATCCTGTCGCCAGTGAAGGCCGAACATCGTGTACCTTTGGGTTTATTACTGACTGTGGTAGTCCACGAGTGGAAATGGGATCGAGTTACTATGGATTTTGTGATGGGATTGCCGTTTACTGAGAAAGAAAGATGCGATATGGGTTGTGATTGATAAGTTAACGAAGTCGGCTTATTTTATCCCAATCCGTATGGATTATTCACTTGAAAAGTTGGCCGAGTTGTATATTTCAGAGATAGTCAGACTATACGGGGTACCATTATCGATCATTTCAGATGAGAGATCCAAGATTTACTTCACGGTTTTGGAAGAAATTACGAAGGCTTTGGGCACAAAGTTGAGTTTTAGTCTGACTTTCCATCCTCAAACCGACTGGTGGTCGATCAGAGAGTTGTTCAGTACTTGAAGATATGCTTAGATCTTTGTGTCTTTGGAATTTCAAGGCGATTGGGAAAAATATTTACCATTAGTAAAGTTTGCCTACAATAATAGTTATCAGTCGAGTTTGAAGATGGCACCTTATGAAGCTTTGTATGGACGTAAATGTTGCACACCTTTGTATTGGACGGAGCTTAAGGAAAATCAAATTTACGGGGTTGATCTAGTTAAGGAAACAGAAGAGAAAGTAAAAATCATCAGATATTGCTTGAAAGTAGCTTCAGACAGACAAAAGTCGTATGCAGATTTGAAGAGAAAAAAATTGAGTATCAAATTGGTGACAAAGTTTTTTTTTTGAAAGTATCCCCGTGGAAGAAAGTTCTCAGATTTGGCAAGAAAGGCAAACTAAGTCCACGTTTTATTGGACCGTTTAAAGTGATTGAGAGAGTCAGACCATTAGCATATCGGTTAGCTTTGCCAATTGAGTTAGAGAAGATTCATAATGTATTTCATGTGTCTATACTACGTCGTTATCGTTCAGATCCTTCACATGTGATTTCTCAGACAAAGGTTGAGATTCAGCCAGACATGACTTACGGTGAAGAACCGTAAAGATTCTAGCTCGAGAGGTAAAGCAATTAAGGAACAAAAGTATTGCACTTGTGAAAGTACTATGGAATAGACATGGGGTAGACGAGGCTACATGGGAACCCGAAGAGGCTATGCGAAAACAGTGCCCAAATCTCTTCACAGGTAAGATTTTCGGAGACGAAAATCCCTAAAGGGGGAGAAATGTAACATCCTGAAATAGGGCCTAAACGGAACAGTGGTTGCGAAACCACAAATCTGAGGTAGAAAATTTATTTTATTATTATTTTGAGTTTTATGATATGATTGCATGATTGTTTGAAAATTTCGTGATGAAATTCTATGCATAAAGTGCTTAAGTTGAGATTAGGGACTAAATCGAATAATTTGCAAAACCTGCATTCTAGAAGTTTTTAGTATGAAATTGCTTTGGAATATTAATTAGGAGGGTTTAAATAAAAATTTGACCAATTTCTAAGTTCATGGACAAAATAGGACATGGATGGAATTTTTGAAAGTTTAATAAGGAAGGGCATTTTGGTCATTTGGATATTAAATGAAATAAAAAGGGAAAAATAACACAAAATTCATCATCTTCTTCATTAGCACGAAATTTCAAGGGTTCTTCATAGCTAGGGTTTTTTCAAGCTTTCAAGCTCCATAGTAAGTGATTCCAAGCCCGTTTTTAATGTTCTTTACGTTTTGAGTCATTGTAGCTCGATAAAGCTTATGCTACCAATAAATTAAGTTAGGGTTCATATTTGGAAAAATACCCATAGGTGAAAAGTGTTTATTTTGATGTTTTATGATAGAATATGAGGTCTTAGATTATGTTAGACAACTTGTGCTACTCGGTTTTAGGTAAAATGAGTAAAAGGGCTTAATCGGTAAAAATACCTAATAGTCATAAGTATATGTTAGAGTGAGAATTTTTTTTGCTATAGAAGGAAAAACGATCAACATGTCATAAAACATAAGAAAATAGGCTGAAGTTTAATTTACGAGATTTGGGGCAAAAGTGTAAATATGCAAAAGTTTAGGGGCAAAAATGTAATTTTTCCAAAGTTTGAGTAAAGGACTGTTTTGATAAATGTGAATTTTAAATAAGTTAAATTTTCTATTATAGATCAAGAAGAGTGAAATTCGAGAGTAGATCGGGGAAAAGAAAAAGTAAAGGACTAAATTGTAAAGTTTAGTCACATTTTTGTATCGAGGTAAGTTTACAAAGAAATAAATGCAATATTCTTTTATTTTACATTATTATTGTCAATTTCTAGCATTTATATACTTATTTTATGAGAATATTTAAAGTCAAATTAAAGGCGAAGTGACAGAGAAAAAGCATTAGGAATGAAGCCCCGTTTGAACCTTAGGAATGTTAGGATATTGGGGTTGTTGACAGAGATGAGCAGGAGATGTAAATGCGCCATGCAAGTCCATATCAGATATATGGCTTTGGAGATAGGAATGAGCCATGTAAGCCCATATTAGATATATATATATATATATGGCATTGGAGACAGGAATAATTCATGTAAGTCCATGTCGAAGACATGGAATTGGCAGGATATTGATAGACAGGAACGACCCTAGTATCCTTAGTATTCCCAGTGGTTCAACAGGTCATTATACATGTTAAATTACAGTGAATTATCGGCAAAAGAAGAAGGTAGATTATATTTATGAATAGTGAAAGGTCAGGTAAGAAAGAAGGTAAGTGAGTAAAGAAAAAGGTAGAAAATGAGAAGTAAAGAAAGTTTATGAGGCTAGGTGATATTATGTATAATTATTCATTATGTTGAATGTTGTAATTTATTTGCTTGTAAGCTTACTAAGCCTAGTGCTTACTCTCTTTATTTTCTTTTTCTTATAGTTCTTATCAAGCCACTCGAGGATCGAAGGAAACGGCGGAGACCCGATCACACTATCGAAGGAATCACATTGGTATAGTTAGACGTTTCGTTTTGTGTATGGCATTTATAGGAACTTGGTTTCTTTTGATATGATATGATCAATGAATAATGTGTAAATACTTGCTAATGATTAGCTAATAGAATGGCTGATGATATACATGTTTAATAGTATGTATGATTAAGTAGTAACTATCACATGAAAACTATGAAAAATGTGAAAGTAACTTAAAAACGGATTCAAGTATCAGAAATAACGTGACTTTGAAAAATCACTAAAAATCGTAGAGAAATGGATCCCCTGTTTCAACTTTAGAAATTCACCATAAATTTTACAAAAATAATTAGGTGGTTTACTTTATATGGTTAAAATCCTTATTGAATCTAGTTTTAATAGAAATAAACGATATAGTCATATTAATTTTTTATAGGGAGAAAAGTGGTTCGTAGTAAGTAGAGGTCAATACAGTCAAATTCTGAAACAGGGAAAATTTTAACTAATAAACTGTACTAATTGACGAAGTCAAAAATTCTAGAAAAAAATTAGTAGATAGATATACGAGTCTAGTTTTAGGAAAAATTTACGGATATTAATTTTGAGTTTTGAAGCTCTAGAAATGAATTTTTAAGCAACCATGATGCAGAAAAATAGTTTATTCCGAAAATTAAAATAAGTGGTTTAGAGTTGTTTAAAAGGTAAGATAAGTTTAGTAACACCTCAAGCTTGACTCCGGTGACGGTTTCGGGCGTGGGGGCGTTACACAGTTGACTTGGCCGACCCGTGCAGCCTTACAGAGTTTTCCAGAAAAATGGGCTCACGCATCCATATGGTCTGTCCGTGTAGGCCCATACGCCCATGTGGCCCACACGGCCCACATTGGCCTTGGCCGTGTGAATCACAATGCCTGGCCCAGAATCACACACGCCTATGTGGTTATACCCGTGTGGCCCACACAGCCCAATTGGTCAAGCCTATGTCTCGCACATGGCTTCGCCAACCATCATACTGCCGTGTCATGCGCCTGTGTCTTACGCACATGGCCTAGCTCGTCGATCACACGCCCGTGTACTGCCAGACGGCCTACCACACGGGCGAACACATGCCCGTTTGGCGTCGACAGTAGGCTTTTTTGGCTTTTTGCTGAATTCTGTTTTCTGCATTTCGAGTACACACCTGATTTCGATTGTGGCTAAAACGATCCTCGAGACTGACGATACCTAAAATTGACCAAACGAACTCTAGATTACTTGCTTAAATCGACATTTATCAATTCCAAAAACAATGAGCAACCTCCATAAAATGACTAAACTCTTACTTAAGACAAGAGAAAGTCTCTCTAACATTTACGTACTGATTGGAAAGCCTCAGCACTCCAACCTTTACCTAACATAGAGTCCAACGATAATCCACCATTACTATCACTATTAGAGCCCAAACCACGAGAAAAGTTTGAAGAAGAACGCTTACCAATTGACAAAAATCCACAAACATGACAGCAACCTATCCCAATACCCCTTATTTTTCTCCAGCAACCTCTCCACTACTCAGAATCCAACTTCGGCACAACTTCACGATTTGGAGGTAACCCAGGTAGCTCTTCAGGAAAAATATTCGGAAAGTCCTTAACCATCTTGATATCATTAACCGAAGAATCCTTGAATCTGAAACACTGATGTAGGCCAAATATGCCTCACATCCCTTTTGAACCAACTTTTCTACCCTCAGTGCTGAAATCACATTCGATAAGTAATTTTGACGTTCCCCAATTACGACTACCTCGCTATCTTTCTCCTTTCTCAGTACAACCCTTTTTGTGGCATAATCTAAGCTCACTCGGTGCTTGACCAACTAGTCCATTCCCAGTATCAGATCAAACTCTCTAAAAGGCAGTTCCATCAAATCAACCAGAAAAATAGCCCCTTAAACCTCTAAAGGAATGTCTCTAAACAACTTATTAACCTTTATTGATTGCCCTAACAGACCCTGCACAGTGACCACACTTGTAGTGCTCTTAACCAGTACACCTAAGTTTTTAGATATGGTACAAGCTACATAGGAGTGAGTGGATCCTATATCTATCAGTGTAGTATAAAATAAATTATAAATAAAGAATGTACCTATGATGACGTCCGGAGCATCTCCATCCTCTCGGTGATGTGCAACATAAATTAGAGTCTGCTCCCTTGTCTCAGTATGACAGCACCTCTACTCGGTGCTCTCTGACCATGGCCCAAACCATTACCACCTCTGGCCTGACCACGGTCTCTCACTGGCTGCTGAACAACTCTCAGTGGCTGTGTAGTATTATTACCCAGAGCTTGAATCTGATCAGCCCTCACGGACAATCCCTAATACGGTGCTCCAAAGAATCATACCTCAAGCATGCCCCAGTCCTTTTCCAACACTTGCTCAGATGGTGTCTACCACAACCAGTACACGGCGGTTGTCCAGTAGTAGCAATAGGAGCCCCAACTATGACCGGCCCATCAACTCTGGCCTTTTTCTTAGGCCTCTGAAGGGAACTCGAGAGCTCCGAATCCCTTTTGCTCTTACCCCTCTCTCGGTTCTGGTGCTCAGCGTGCTTTACTTCCTCGGTGATCTTCGCCTTATCAACCAATGCAGCAAAATCTCGCTCCCTCTGTGGAGCTATCAAAACCCTCAGATTATCCTTGAGGCCACCCTTAAAGTGAACACATCGCTCGTGCCCAGTCGCTACCATATCTCGCGCATAGCGACTCCATATCAGAAATTTGGCCTCATACTCGGCCGCCGATCTATCTCCCTAAGTCAAATTTAGGAACTGCCTCCTACGGGCATCCACATAACTAGAGCCCACATACTTCCTCTGGAAAACAGTCTTGAAGAACTCCCAGGTTAGTCGATCGAGTTGAGTGTCTCCTTAACAGTGAGCCACCACTGATATGCCTTATCACATAACAACAATATAACACCCTTTAATTTCTGCTCAAGGGTACAGTCTAGATCGTCCATGATCCTCTCTGTGGCCTCAATCTAGTATCTCGCCATATTAGGGGTGACCCTAGCGACACCCCTAAATATGTCAGCTCCATTAGACCGGAGTTGTTTCGTAACTGACCCTCGGCCTCCAGCTCTAGTATTGGGCCCAACGACCCTCTCTAAAATCCTCAACATAGCCTAGGACAGTGCATTGCCCCCAGCCGCTCGATCATGAGACCTAAACCCAAACCCAGTCTCTGTAATAGGCAACACTGGTGTTTCGCTAGTGTCTAAATTCGGCATACTGCCTAGTGAAGAGGACTCAACTCAAGTCCCTCTACAGCCTCTACTACGGCCTCTTATACCTCATCCGCGAGTACCTCTTGTGCTCATTATCTAATCGCGTTTATCTGTATTAATAGTTTTATGCATCAGTTTACAGTTTCAGTAATTATTAACAAAAGTTTTATGCAGAACAGTATCAGTAATTCGAAGTTCGTTTTCGTACAACATAGTGTCTATCAGTTTAACTACAGTCTCAGTGTACACTATTTTGAGTGTTTTCAGTACAGTCCATCTAGAGTAGTCTCAGTATATACTACCTATAGCAATTTCAGTCAAAAACATATAACAGTTATAGAGAACATACAGAATTGGCACTGGAGAATCGATGTACCACACGTTCAGTAAAAATATTCCAGTATTCAAAAATCAGTTAAAAACAAGTTTTTTTTAAAACCCAAATTCACAGTCGAGTTTTGTAACCTGGCACTAATACCAGTAAATGTAACACCTCAAACCCGACCTGGATGTTATGGCCAGATTAGGCGATGTCACATGGTAGTATGTTTGAAAATCGTAATTTTGCCTAAAAATAATTTTCATTTAAAAATTTTGTATTATTACCTATTACTTCTAATATCGTGTTATTTAATCAGTCGAGTGTTTTCAAAACGTTTATTCAATGCAGAAGCTTTTAAAACAGATTGCGTATTTGTGGTATTTTTTATAAAACATCTATCTATTTGAAACCCTGTGTCTTTTCCTACTGTTAGCAGAAATAAACCAAAAATGCAAATCCCAAATTAAGTAAAAATCCATAGAGGTCATATTACAGCAAAATAGTCCCAATTAAAAGTAAAATCATAAATAGGTAATAAACAGCGTAATAGAAAACATATGGCCACCACTGAGTCCTCCGTCGCACCGACCCGCCTATGTCTGGGGATTACTTGTACATATTAAACAAAAAGGGTGAGTTTATGTAAGGTCAGTGTGTAATCCCCATATATAACAAGTAGTCAGAATGCAATCATAGTCTGGGCCTAAGCCCATTTTAGTAATAGTTTCAGTTTTAGATAGGGCCTTAGCCCATTACAGTATCAATATTCAGCACAGTAACAGCTATGCAGTATCAAATCCTACCCAGCCAACCTCTACACTCCAACTCCGTCCAACCCTACACTCCATGTGGGGATATAATCAACCCACCCATCCCTACACTCCAAAAATTACCAGATACGGCATTAGATAGTAGTTTGTAGCTGAGCTGCCAGTAAATTAGGCTTGAGGCCTTTCAGTACACTTCCTCCGAACATTATATTCCCCCAACCCAATGTAATGCAATATACAAATATGACATGCTATAACATAATATCATGCATGTAAACAAGGCATACAATATCAAATCAATGGGACATCATCATGCTTAATCATATCAATCATACAGTCATTTCAGTCAATTAGGGGTCTAGGTAAGCTTACTGACCCTACAGTAGGTCCACAATCGACTCCGACAACCCGTGCAACCTTAGCAATAAAATCGTGAAAATAGGCCTACAAGTCCATGCGTGTGGCCTACATGGCCCAAATTGGCCTTGGCCATGCGGATCATACGGCCTGGGCCAAAAATCCCACACGCCCGTGTGGTTTACCCATGTGGCCCACACGGCCCAATTTTGTCCGGTCCGTGTATCGCACATGGTCAACCTCATCGATCACACACACGGCCTACTACACGGACGGCCACACGCCCCCGTGTGGCGTTGACAGCCTCACTTTTCGGCTTTTCGCTGATTTTAGTTTAAAGTGTTACGGTCACACACCTTTTATGGTTCTACAGCAAAAACACTTCCGAGACCAATAGTACCTTGAAATTGAACATTTCAACTTAATCGTTAGTCTCAACTCATGATTAGCACAACAACATAAAGCCGAATATACTTCCAACTCAATCGTACGATACCTACCTTGAAACTTTGAACGAATAAACTAAAACTCCACAAAAGAGGGACCACATTCCAATGATTCCTTGTTGTCAAGATGATAGTAACCTCCAATTAGCCACTTTTAATCGATAACTTATCAAAATTCGGTGAGGTATACCAACTATAATCATAAAAATCCCTTACCTTCGGTCGATCAACAGATATCCTATACTCTTAAATCGTCGAAGACCACTATTCAGCCTCTTGATTAACACCTAAAACCAGTCGAACCCCTCCTAATTAAATCAAGAAAATAGTTAAGAAAAAAGAAACAAAAAAGTCCAACTTACCGAATGTACGGAACTACATTGTGCAATCAAAGCGGATTGAAAAAGGAATCAAAGAAGGGAAAATGGAGGAAAAATAGAAATAGCAGCAAGGAGAAGAAAGAAAATTCAGCAGTGAGAGTGATGGAAAGGAGGAAACATCAGAATACCCAAAAAAAAATTGATATTTTGAAAATGGAACAAAAGAAAAGAAAAAATTTTCAAGAAGTTACAAATCTGATCACAATTCCTAAAATCTCTCCCCTTTTATCCCTAAATCCGCTCCCACACTCCCCCACTACAACTCAAACACCCCTAAAACCGTCCACAACCTCCCACACATCTCAAACACTCAGTATTTTACCACATTTCAAACTCATTCACGGCACAAGTACAAAAAAAATATCCCCCTTACACATACAAGGATTAGAAACTCAAGACCCCCAACACACTGACACTCCACTTAACCACCAAACCAGCAGGCCTATTCTGACATATTTTACCAACATTTATTTATAAGCCTACTGATTAGATAGAGGGGTTTATTCATTTAAAAAAAAAATTGCCTAAGCTAAGGCTTGAACTTGGGACCTCTCACACATACCCAGAACACTTAACCACTGAAGCAGATATAGATTTGTATCACCAAAATATGAAAATAAATATATAAGAGATTTTTGGGGCATTACACTCAGTACCTGATCAATATATCAGAAGTAAATGACACACGTGGTGCCTAATACGACACATATAGTGCCTAATCGACAAAGCTGATAAATTCCCGTACTCTACCAATCCTATGGCATGCCAACTATATCCTACTCAGCCTTACTAGTTAATAGGGTATTCAAATCATTTTTCTATTTCAAATTCACTTTCAATTCAATCACAATTCAATTCAAATTAACTTTCCACTTTCTAATCAATATACAATTCAATACCAATACACATTTCAGATATCACATATAATCATATTTCGATTCAATTCAGACCACTTGTCAATCAATACACAATTCACATATTCACACATATTCATAATTTAATTCACTTTTATTCAATTCATATTTTTAATTCATTTTCCTATCAAATTCAAATCACTAATTACTTTTCAATCAATATACATTTCTAACATTCACATATTTTCTTCTTTCAATTCAATTTGATTCAATTCAAATCACTTTTAGTTTCCAATCAATAAACTTTCAAATATTCACATAATTCATAATTCAATTACTTAATTCAAATCACTTTTAATTTCCAATTTGTTCACATTCAATTTCAATAGCCATAAACATTTTTGAATCAATTTCATTCAAATCAATATTATCATTTCAATTGCTTACCTAATTTTACTTACCATGCATTTTAATTAAAATATAACAATTAATAATAAATAGATTTGACTTATAGTAATACAAACCATGATTTCTCGTTTTTTCTCCTTGTCCACTTTTTTTTTTTCCTTTCTTCACGGATGCCTCGGGTGTGATATTGGCTACGAAAAATTAAGATAAATTTCATAATCATTAACACAATATTAATTTTTCATCTAATACTTGAATCTCTATTCTACTTTCATCTCAATTTCAATTTAATCCTTAACTAAATTCATTTATTTTTCCATCTCAATTCATACCTCATTTCTACTCAAATTTCAACTAAACTTAAACTTAACTATCTAATTTTTATCATAAATTCCTAATTTATTTCAATTTAGTCCCTATTATATAAAATTTATGACTTATTTTACAATTTAATACATCTCCCAATTTTAATTAGAAATTTTATTAATTCAATCTCTAATTCACACTTTTACCTAGCAAAATTAATGTCTAAAAATCTAACAACTTCCAAAATTTTCACATATACTTAATAATATTTTGTTCTAGGTTCATAAAAACTCAAAAATTACAAGAAAAGGACTTAAATTGACTTATCAATTTGAATTTGAACCTTGAAAATCCTAAATTCTTTTTCTTTTTCTTTCTTTTTTCTCTCTATTTCGTCCCTGCTATTCTGTTGTTTTAATTTCTTCGTTTTCTTTCTTTACTTTACTCTATATATATAATATAATAATATAGTATATAATATATAATAAAACATAATAAATATCTTTATTATTTAATAATATAATATATATATATATATTAAACTTGAAAATCTCAGATTTTTAAGGATTAACCGCCTCAACTTATGCTTTTGGTTTAATTGCCCTTTTAGTCCTTTTTACTTTCTTTCTATTATATTTGTTTATTAATTTAACAATAATATAATATATAATTATAACAAATATCTATTACTTAAATAATAAGTAAATTAAAAACATATAATACAAATGTACATATTTTAATTAACACACTTGTATTTTATCATCACCTTACATTTGTCTTTATTTGTTTTATTTCATAATATAATAATTAATAAATATCTTTTACTTATTATTTAAGAAAATATACAAATATATTACAAGTGTCTTTTTATGATTTTTACACATGTTTATTATCATTACCATACATTTGTCACTATATTAATTTATTTAATAATAATAGTTTTAATATAAAACCATAATAATATTTATATATAACCTAATGAAATAGGCATAATTTCCTATTTAATCCCCTTTATTTTATTTTAATCTATAATTAAACTTTTACCCTTTATTCAATTTAGTCCTTTTTCCTAATTTCTCCTAATTAAGCTAAATTCACCAAATTAAAGCCTAATTAAACATACTACTAGACTCATAAATATTTCTAATAATTATTTAAGAATTCGGTTTATTAATATGGAGGCCCGATAATGTACTTTTTCGATGCCTGTGAATTTTGGGTCATTACATTTCTCCCCGTTTAATAAATTTCGTCCTCGAAATTTACCTGAGAAAAGATGAGGATATTGTACTCTTATTGTTTCCTCCAGTTCCCAAGTTGCTTCCTCCACATTATGACTTTTTCATAATACTTTCACTAAAGGAACCCATTTGTTTCTTAACTCTTTTACTTTAACAATTTGTCATCTTCTAACTGCCCTGACTTAATCTGATCAACATCACCAATTTGATTTTTAATTCAGCCAATAAACTTTCATTATCATTGATACTAAGTTGAGTAAACATTGTTCGCAATTCACTTGCTGCTTTCCTACTTAATGCATCAATTATAACATTCGCTTTATTAAGGTAATAATCAATAACACAATCAAAATTTTTCAAAAGCTCTATCTAACGATGCTGTCTTAAATTCATCTCCTTTTGAGATAAAATATTTTTGATTCTTTTATGATCAGCATAAATATAACACTTTTCATCATTCAAATAGTGTATCTAAACCTTTAGAGCAAAAACCACAATAGCTTGTTTCTAAATCGTGTGTCAAATAATTACGTCCATACATTTTTAGCTGACGAAATGCATAAGCAATCACTTCTACTCTTACATCAAAACACAACTAAAATCGCTCAAGGATCATCACTATAAATGGAAAAATCCTTTCCATAAGAATCGAAAACCTTTAGTAGATTATCTTTGGAGTTATTCTTATAATCCTATATATATTATTTATTTATTTATTTTATTTTAGGCTTTACTTTGTTATACTTTTATATTCTCATTTTTATTTCCTTTCTTTACTTTCTCTTTTCGAGGCAAACAATGATTATTCGAGTTATGGATCAGAGTTATTACTCTTAATCTAAACCTCTTAGAAATCTATTGGCCCGGCCGCTACCAATAGTCTCCTCAAGGTAATTGTTCTTTCCAAAGTTTGCCTCTTTTATTACACAATTTTCAACTTTGCATATTCCTTCTTCTTCTTATTCTTCTTTTCACACTTTAAATCACTCCTTATGTACTAATTCTTAAAATCATTTTGCTACCTTTTTATGTTCTCTAAAGTACTTACACTATTTTAATTTTATTTATTTATTATTTTTTATTATTCATTTTTTATCTTCGTAATTAGAAAATTATTACTATTCTATTCTGCTTATCATATTTCTATTGTCTCTTTCATTTCCAAAAGACAATCCTTATGTTAATATACCAAACTTTTCATCCAAAAACTCTAGCTCTTTTATTATTATTATTATTATTATTATTATTATTATTATTATTAAATTCTCATTCTATAATTGTACAACTATATATATACATATATATTCACTAATCTCTAACTTTTACTTTTAACCACTTAAATCCATTTTTGCGTCTTCTTCCATTTCTGATTATGTATCTTCCCCCAGAAAATACTCTATATAAAGTTCGAAATTCTCTTCAAATTCATCTTTTACAATCCAATTTGGAAATTCCTCAGGATCTTCTTCCTCTTCCATCTTTATAATGGGTATTGAACCTATAAATTCAATTGGTAATTTTCTAAAAACTAATTTTTCCATCCATGGCATGTTAAAGACATTTTGCTTCCTAGTCAACTTTCATGATCCTACACTTTGTCTCGCTACCTTTCTTGCTCCTTCAGAGATTATAAACTTCACATAGTTTATAACTATATTCCAATAGGTTCGTGGTACTAATGTCTTCCAAAGTTGGTCCAAAATGATTTGATGCTCCCGTTCTATTAATGTTCCTCTAAGGGTCAAATATTGTACTTTATTCTTTCTAATCAGTTCGTGACCCTTCCATATCACTTCTTGCATCTTTCGATTTACAATAATAAGGTGCTGAACTATATTATCTTCTAGTTTCATTCTATAATCTTGTACTTCTCTCATCATCTTATCAACTTTCTCCCTCTGTACTGAAGTTGTTATCTCATCAGGCAATATTAGATTTATTGTCATTTCTTCTAATATCTACGACAGAAAATAAGTTTTTATCAAATTTTAGTATTTCTCTATTTCCTTCTTGAGTCATTACTAACTAATTCAAGCTCATTTCCTTATCAATAATAATTCATATTTTCAAGCTTATCAATGCTTGTAATATTGATATTACATCTCATCACATCGATATATCCTATATGGCATGTACTTCTAAACTCATTCTTTTGCCAAAAATCAGAAAGTGGTTTCGGGACCACAAAACTGAGTTATAAAAATAATTATAAATTATGTTTCATGATTTCGAAGTAAGCAAATACGAGTGTGAAAATTTCAAGCTTTGATTTGGTCATTTGCATGTGAATTTATTCAATAGGACTAAAATGTGACACTTTTGAAATGTGATAGGCTAATTTAGAATGAGTAAATAATGCATGTGTTTAAAGGAATGGTTTTGCATGTTAAATTGCCCATTTTGAGCTAGTGGCCGGCCATGTGCCAGTCATGTTATAAAATATGAATTTTATATTGGTTTTATTTAGTTAAATGATTAAATAACATGAATTAATGAAATAAAATAAGGAATTAAAATAGCTAGTGGGTGAAAATAACAAAGTTAGCACCTTGTTCATCCCAAAAACTGAATGTGAAGGAGAGTTGGGGAGAAGAACCATTCGGTCACTAAAATCATCTTTAAGGTATGAGATTCATGTGATTTTTTTTAATTGCTTGATAAATTTGAACTAATTGCCAAGTTCTTTAGGTAACCCATGTTAGAGATTTTGATATTAGGATGACTAGCACTTTCGGCCATGATAGTTGAGGATTAGGGATTTTATTTCTTGTTGAATTGGATGATTCTTAGTGTGTGAGTGTTTGAACTAACTAAGGATCAAAAGAAAAGATGCATAGGTACAAGAAGAAAGAATCGGCTACTATGGTTGATGCTAATGCCGAATGTGAAAATGCTATATGTGGATAATATATGTGATTTGAGTTAATAATGTGAAAAGAATATGTAGTTATATTATAATTGATTAGGTATTAAGTTAAAAGTTGCTAAAATTTCCATTTCTTTAGCTTGAATATGTGAATGATCATTGAAGAGTTTGTGGATGAATATAGGTGAACTTGGTAAGAGTATTCGGCCTAGTGTACAATGATATAAAGATGTTGGAAATTATTTTTGATTAGGTGTATGTATAATTAAGTATATAATAGGCCTCAACATAGAAATGCATATTCGGCCATAGGAGGAAAATTGGTGTTGCATGCATTCGGTTAGGGGCAAGCATATTGATGCTTTTATCTTGGTCTAAACAATCACAAAGGAGAGTGTGGGTTAATATGTTGAATTGATTCATGGTTTCATATATAGGTGACTCTAATGTCTAATGTATATACATATATGGGCTAAATACCTTGAGTTCCTCTTTTCGATACTCAAACGACTAAATCAATTTATTTGTTAAATTAAGCTCAAGAGCAAAGGGGAACTAAATCCGATAAAGGGAAGGAAAAAGTGGTCGAATAGTCATCGGAGTCGTACGACAACATCCGAGGTAAGTGTTCGAGTAATGAGACTTAGTTTACGAATTAATTAAGTTATAACTTACGAGCATAACAAAAATATGGCGATATGATGATTCTACTCGAATTATATGTTGAATTATTTAGTCTATATGAATGACGGGTAGCCGTATGTGCATAGAGATCGTGTCGTAAAGCAAACTAAACCATGATGCTTGTATGTGACTAGTGAGCCGAAAATGAGATTGATTAATACGTGATTTGCGTTTGAACTCGAATTACGAAAATGAAATATAGATATGTTATGAATTATGGATATGTGCATGAATATTTGGATTATGTCCGGGCTATGTCCCGAAGGCAATTGTGCGAGTTACTATATCCGGGATATGTCCCGAAGGCAATTGTGCGAGTTACTATATCCGGGCTATGTCCCGAAGGCAATTGTGTGAGTACTACATCCGGGCTATGTCCCGAAGGCAATTGTGCGAGTTACTATATCCGGGTTATGTCCCGAAGGCATTCGAGCAAATAACTATATCCGGTTAGATCTCGAAGATACTTGGCTTGGGATTGAGCAACTTGCTGTAATAGTTTCAATTGATATGCTCGTAGAATTCCAACGACGAGGTATGTTTCGTGTTTGCATTAAATTAGTTGATCCCTTACAAGTAGTTTTCTCTCGGTCGATAAATGAACTACCGGCCTTTGACTAAGTCGATCTTTTGTGCATGAATATAAGGGTAGTAATGCGATGTAAGTGTGATTTTGAGAATATGTATGCATGATATTATTTGTTTAGTCGTATGAATGTTATACTTCGGTTGTGTATAAGTTCATTATTCAATCTTACTAAGCATTAAATGCTTACTCCGTTTCTTTGATTCTCTGTCTTATAGATTTTGGTTCGTCAGCTATCGGACTCGGGATTTTCGAAGTTGAAGTCGTCCACACTATCAAAACCCCTTTCGGTACACTTTTGGTTGAACTTTGAAATGGCATGTATAGGATTTCCCTTGTTGATGTTGTCGTATACCTTTTGGTTTTGTATAAAGTTGATAGTCATGCGAATATGACTTATATATATATGTTTTGAGTATATTGTTATAATCTTCGTGTATGTATATAGTTATTAAGAAATGTGGATATGCTTGGCAATGATTGACCATTGGGATGGTTAATCACAATCTTATTTTGTACTATATATACTAAAGGGTTAGTTAAATCATGGAAACTAAGTAATAGGTAAAGTCTACCCTAAAGACAGACGTTGATAGCAACAGTAGTGTCAATTTGAAAAATCACTAAAAATTGTAGGAATGGATTTAATTAGTGAATAAATTATGTAATCGAACCTTGATGAATATAATTTCTTATGGAAGAAACGAAACGGCCAAATGAATCAGATGTTAAGAGATATTTGGGTTTTCATGAAATAGGGCCAGAGCGATTTCTGGATCCCCTGTTCTGACTTTGAAAATTTACTATAAATTAACCAGAGATAATTAGAAGTCATGCCCCATATGTACAGATTCCTTGTTGAGTCTAGTTTCTTTAGAAACAAACGGCATAAGAATTGGAGCCCCGTATAGGGAGATACCTAAGTTGCAGTGCATGAAGGTCTGTGTAGTCGAACCCTGTAACAGGGAAGACTTGAACTAATAAACTGTACCGTTTAGCCTGATCAAAAATTCTAGAAAAAAATGTGTAGATAGATACATGAGTCTAGTTTCAGGGAAAATTTACGGAATAAGTTTTTGAGCTTCGGAACTCGAGATATGATTTTTAAAGTGGCCGTGATGCAGTTTGCCAGCATGTCTGAAATTTTTAAAAATGAACCGTGCAAGTCAATGAAATAAGTCCGTAAATACCTCGTGTGCAACCCCGGTAACGGTCTCGGGTACGGGTGTTACAGCTAATGCGCAGTAAGAGAGCTTTGAGAAGCTCAAGACCGTACTGACTGAGGCCCCTATTTTAATATAGCTAGAGTCTAGAAAAGAGTTTATTGTTTACAGCAATGCATCACATGTCAGTTTGGGATGTGTGTTGATTCAAGAGGGTAAGGTGGTAGCATATGCATCTCGTCAGCTTAACACTCATGAGGTGAATTATCCAATGCATGACTTGGAGTTGGCCGCAGTGGTGTTCGCACTGAAAATCTAGAGGCATTACCTATATGGTGAAAAGTGTATCATCTACACGGATCATAAAAGCCTCAAGTACCTCTTCACTCAAAAGGAGCTGAATTTTAGGAAGTGTAGATGGATTGAGCTGCTTAAGGACTACGACTGTACGATCGAGTACCACCCTGGTAAGGCTAATGTTGTGGCCGATCCACTGAGCTATAGGGCTGTGACTGATCTTAGGGCAACGTTTGCTCGCCTCAGTTTATTTGATGATGGTAGTTTGTTGGCTGAACTTCAGGTTAAACTGACATCGATTGAACAGATTAAGGGTAAACAGACAGGGGATGAGTCACTGAGTCTTCGATTTCGATAGGTTGAGAGTGGTGATACTATAGATTTTGGACTGGATAGCAAAAGGGTGCTCTATTTCTGTGAGAGAATTTGTGTTCCAAAGGATGTTGATTTGAAGCAGTCCATACTGTGAGAGGTACATAGTAGCCTTTATGCTATGCATCCTGGCGGAAATAAGATGTAACACGACCTTCATGAGTTATATGGTGGCCTGGTCTTAAACAAGAGGTTACTAAATTTGTGGCTAAGTGTCTGACATGCCAGCAAGTTAAGGCTAAGCATCAATTACCTTCGGGATTATTGCAGCCAGTTAAGATTCCACTTTGGAAGTGGGAGCGACTGACTATGGACTTCATGGTGGGTTACCCCTCATACCCACTAAGAAGGATTCTGTTTGGGTCATCGTAGATTAATTGACCAAGTCCGCCCACTTCATACCTGTTCGCACTGACTACTCTCTATAGAAACTGGCTAAGCTGTATGTGTCTGAGATAGTGAGACTGCATGGAGTACCAGTTTCAATAATATCTAATAGGGATCCTGTTTCACATCTCTGGAAGAAGCTGCATGAAGCTTTGGGTACTAGATTGGACTTCAGTACTGCGTTCCATCGTCAGACGGATGGTCAGTCAGAGAGGGTGATTCAGATACTGAAGGACATGTTAAGGAGTTGCGTGATTGATTTTCGTGGCAGTTGGAAGGATTACTCGCCGCTAGCAGAGTTTGCTTATAAAAACAACTATCAGTCTAGCATTCAGATGGCACTTTTCGAGGCATTATATGGTCGTAGGTGTCGTACACCTTCATGTTGGACTGAGTTGGGCAAGTGGTGAGTTTTGGGTCCTGATCTAGTTTCTAATACTGAGGATAAAGTTAGACTAATTCGAGACCGACTAAAAGCGGCATCTGATAGGCAAAAGTCCTATGCAGACCTGAAGCGACATGAGATTGAGTATTCTGTGGGAGACTTCATTTTTCTTAAGGCCGCGTCATGGAAGAAGGTACTGAGATTTGGTCGTAAGAGCAAGCTGAGCCTTAGATTTATTGGGCCTTACCGCATTCTGAGATGAGCCGGACTGGTTGCTTAGCAGTTAGAGCTACCTCTAGAATTGGATCAAATTCATGATGTTTTCCACGTCTCAATGTTGAGGCACTACTACTCTGATCCGTCGCATGTTGTTCCTGTTGAGATGATCAAAGTTAGACCAGATCTAACCTTTGAGGAGGAGCCAGTTCAGTATTGGAGTGAGATGTAAAGGTTCTAAGAAAAAAATGGTTAAGGTTCTTTGGCGTAATCATAGCTTTGAGAAGGCCGCGTGGGAGCCTGAGGATGCAATGTGACAATAGTATCCTCATTTGTTCTAATCAGGTAAAATTTTGAGGCCGAAATTTTCTTTAAGGGGGTAGAGTTGTAATGCCCCAAAGTTTTGTATATTTGTTTCTGTGTATTTTTTACATAAATATCTATCTACTTCAATGGTTATGTGTTCTGGGAGTGTCTGAGAAGTTTGGGGTTCAAGCCTTGTCTTGAGCTAATTATTTTTTGTTTTAATTGAGTAAAGCCTTGATTTTGCTCAATAGGCTTATGGTTAAAAGTTTGTAAAAAAAACATGTCAGAATGGGCCTGCTAGTCTAGTGGATAAGTGGTGTGTTAAAATGCTAGAGGTCTTGGGTTCGAGCTGTGCTGGAGTATTATTTTTGCTAGTGGTGCCATTGTAGTGTTTGAGCTGAATTGAAATGCCGAAGTGGTAGAGGTGTAGTGGGAAGTATGGAGAGAAAATTAAGGGATTTAGATAGAAGTGGTTGGACGATTTTAGGAGGAATTTAGGGAGAAAAGTAAGGAGTCGGGGTTGGTAGAGAAATCTGAGGAGAATTAAGGGGAGGAGTACCAGATTTTAGGCATTTTTTATTTTATTTTCCCAAATTTCGGCTTTTCTACTCTTTTGACATTTTTGAATCCATTTTCTCTGCCGAATTATTCCCTTGGTTCTTCTTTTCTTTTTATTTGTTTGCTGCCGACTGCTTACGAAAAATTTCCTTCTTTCTCTGCTTTGGTTTCTCCATTAATCCATTCCTGCTTTAATCTCTTTTACGTTGTCGCAACTTGTTATCCCCGTTTTGTTGTTGTGCGTTTGGTAAGTAATGTTTTCGCCTCTTGTATTTTGATTCTTGCATGGTGACTAAGGGGATTGTTGTACTTTTGGTAGGCGAAAGGCAGTGATCGGTTTGTGCTATTGCTGAGGTTGGAGCGTTAAGGACAGTGTTTATCATTGGTAAGTGGATCATGCATATTGAACCGCCCTCGGTACTGTGGTCTTGTGTAAATCGTTGTTTTTAGATTAATAATGGTGTTTTAAATGTTCAGTTTTTAAATAAGTAATTGGGGACCTTTTGTTAACTGTGATGATAGCTGAAAGTCTAGAGTGAAGGGTTGTGCTGGTGCCAAATTATAGTAAGACTACGATCTACGAAAACGAACTCTGAAACACTGATACTATTTTCCATAAAATATCTCTTAATAAACAACTGGAACTGTAAATCGATCTGCATAAAACTATGAATACAGATAAAATGCAACTCGATATGAGCACCAGAGGTATTCGCGGACGGGGTACAAGAGGCCGTGGTAGAGGCCGTAGAGAGGCCCAAACTGAGCCCTTGTCATCTGGCAATATGCCTAATCTGGCTACTGTGGCTGGGGACGATGCATTGTCCCAGGTTATGCTAAGGATTTTTGAGAGGGTCGCTGGGCCCAATACTGGATCTGGGTCGGTCGGAACGACTCCAGTCCAATGGAGCTGGGATTTTTAGGGGTATTGTTGGGGTCGCCCTAATGTGGCCGAGTATTAGATTGATGCACTGTCCTAGTCTATCTATAGACTATACTGATAACACTCGAGTTAAATGTGGTAGTGTTTTAGAATTAGAGTGTACAGTGGGAGGGTAGTGGTGTAGTCTGTGTTATGCAACTGATTTGATAGTTGGAAATTTCGGGGATGAAATTTCTTTAAGGGGTGAATTGTAACGCCCCAAATTTTGGGTCTAGAAGTATTAGGTTTTGAGCATGGGAACAGTTAGGAGGCTGCACATAAATTTTTAGTTGTGCAAGAAAGTGACATAAATATATGTTTGTCTCAGTGGTTAAGTGTCCTGGGAAGTGTTTGAGAAGTCTTGGGTTCAAGCCTTAGCTTGGGCAAAATTTTATTTTTACTTGAATAAACCCTGTCTCTAGTTAGCAGGCTTCTTAAATAAATGTGGGTATTTTATGTCAAAAAGAGCCTACCGGCTTAAAGGAAAAGTGGCAGAGGAAAATTTGGGATTTGGGAAGAGTGGAAGAGTAGTGTGCCAAAATTGAACTCTTTCTCAAAAAAATTCAGCTTGGCTTTTGTCCACTCAACATTCGGTCAACTATTCTCTTTTGGTCGAAATTGCTTCTACTGTTTCCTCTCTCTTTTTCTCTCTTTTGCAAATTGAGTTTTGTTTCGGTGATCTCTACTCTCAAGTCTATTGGTTCCCCTATTTTCTTCTTCTTTCTATTAAATTTTGAGATGTGTGTTTCGGCTAAAATCTTGCTCTTGTCGATTTTGTTTGCTTTCCCTCAACAATCATTTCTTTTTTCTTTATTGTCGACTATTGTGTTCTTGTTGCTACCGAAAGCCCTTTTTCCCTTCTCCTTTGTTCAGAAATCCCTCCCTCTTCCTCTACCGAACTGATACTGCTTCTTCTTTCTCTTATACATTTTAAGCCTCCACTGTGTGCAGGGGTTAATCGCATTTCTTTTGGTAAGTGGTATAATACTTGAAGTTTCAATTTTTAAGTTGTTAAATTGGGGTTTTCGTTTAATGGTTTTTGATAGTTGTAAATCGAGGGTGAGGGGTTGTGCTAGTGCCTATTTTGTCTAATTTAGGTTTGTGAGGGCTCGAGCGACTGTGCGTGACGAATCAAAACCAGGTGTGTGGGTGTGTACAACACAACTTTGGCTATCGTAAATTGGCAAAAGCCGAAATAAGTTACCGTCGATGCTACACGGGCGTGCACTCACTCGTGTGGTAGCCGATATGTCTAAACAATGGGCGTATAATCGTTGAGCCCAGCCATGAGCGATTTCATGGGCCGAGGCTGTTTTGGACCGAACTGAGCTGTATGGGCCCCACAGGCACGTGGGCCCTACACGGGTAAACCACATGAACGTATGGAGAATATTGGGGCAGGCTATGTAATCCATATGGCCAAAGCCCTTTCTGGGCTATGTAGGCCGCACAGACGTGAGGGCTTACATGGGCCTGCAATATGGGCCATGGGCCCATTTTCACTATTTAACTGTTAAGGTTGCACGGGTCGCCCGAGACGACTGTGGACCTACTGTTGGGTCGGTAAGTTTACCTAGACCTCCTACATATGATAAATGACTATTTTACCCTTATAAGGTAAGATGATTGTTTTGCCCCTATGTGATGTATATATATATTTGTGCATGTATGACCGTATTTTAGCATCCTATTTAAACTATAATGGATACATGTATGATTCTATGATATGACATGACATGATTGTATGATGCATTGCATAGGGATGGGTTTATACTGATCGGAGGAAATGTACTGAAAGGCTTCGAGCCTAAATTATGCGGCAAACCTAGTGTGTATATTATCAGTATAGTGCGCAACCAAGTGCTAACTCTGGAGTGTAGGGATGGGTGGGTTGATTATATCCCCACATGAAGTGTAGGGTTGGACGGAGTTAGAATGTACAGGCTAGATGTGTAGGACTTATATGCTGTTTAAACTATTACTGCACTGCTTATTGTTACTGTAGCAGGCAAGGTCCAAACATATGACTGTTTCTGTATTGAGATGAGCTTAAGCCCAAACTAATATTGTCACTATTTCTAAAAAGGGTTTAGGCCCAGACTGTGCTTGTTTTCTGACTGTTTGCTTATATGGGATTACACACTGAGTTTTTGTAAACTAACCCTCCTATTTTAACTGTACAGGTAATCCCCAGTCTTAGGCGGATCGATACTGGGAGGGACTCAAAGGTGGTCACTCAACCGTACGAACTTTCATATTTGATTTTTAAATTAAAAGTAATTTTATTTTGGGTATTTTATTTGTAATAAGGCCTCTTTGGATTTTATTTTTAATTTTGGGATTTTAATTTGCTTTGGTTATAACTGCTAATATTAGGAACTCAAGTTTTCTAAAAGAAACAACGTTTCACAAGTAAATGCTAGTACGCATCTGTTTTAAGAAGCTTCCGCTATAAACGAGATGTTGAAGTTAATAACGTTTTAAAGTAAATACTTTTTTATAGTGATGCAAGTTTTAAAATCATCTTTTAGATCACACAAAGAGGCTAAATAAAGATTAGGCTTCTCAAAATGACATCACGCTTTACGAAAAACACTTCAATGTGACATCGCCAGATTTGTCCATAACGTCCAGGCCAGGTTTGGGGTGTTACATCTAGTGGTATCAGAGTCAAGTTACAAAACTCAGCTGTGGATTTGGGTTTCTTTTAAAAACTTGGGATTACTAAAAAGAACTGTTTAAAATGAATTGAAGTGTTTTGAAATTTTTTTATTGAATGTGTGGTACACCGAGTCTCCGCGCCGATCCTGTAAGTTCTCTCTGAAAAATGTATTTTGATTTTGACTGAAACTGCCATAGGTAGGATTATCGAGGATCGTTGTAGGTAGTATCTTGCATCTTTGCAAACTCTTTAGTAGTGTATCTTTGGCGTAGTAAGCTGCGATCTCACTTAAAACGAACTCTGAAACACTGATACTATTTCCCATAAAATATCTGTTAATAACCAACCGGAACTGTAAACCGATTTGCAAAAAACTATTAATACAGATAAAATGCAATTCGATATGAGCACCAAAGGTATTCGAGGACGGGGTACAAGAGGCCATGCTAGAGGCCGTAGAGGGGCCCGAGCTAGGTCTTCGTCATCTGGCAATATGCCTAATCTGGCTACTATGGCTGGGGACAATGCATTGTCCCAGGCTATGCTAAGGATTTTGGAGAGGGTCGCTGGGCCCAATACTGGATCTGGGTCAGTCGGAACAACTCCTATCCAATAAAGCTGGGATTTTTAGGGGTATTGCTAGTGTCGCCCTAATGTGGCCGAGTATTAGATTGACGCACTGTCCTAGTCTATTTATAGACTGTACTGACAACACTCAGGTTAAATGTGGTAGTGTTTTCGAATTAGAGTGCGCAACGGGAGGGTAGTGGTGTAGTTTGTGTTATGCAACTGATCTGATAGTTGGAAATTTCGGGGACGAAATTTTTTTAAGGGGGTGAATTATAACGCCCCGAATTTTGGGTCTAGAAGTATTAGGTTTTGAGCATGGGAACAGTTAGGAGGCTGCACATAAATGTTTAGTTGTGCAAGAAAGTGACATAAATATGTGTTTGTTTCAATGGTTATGTGTCCTGGGAAGTATTTGAGAAGTCTTGGGTTCAAGCCTTAGGTTGGGAAAAATTTTGTTTTTACTTGAATAACCTTGTCTCTAGTTAGTAGGCTTCTTAAATAAATGTGGGTATTTCATGTCAGAAAGAGCCTGCTGGCTTAGGGGATAAGTGGCGTGCTATGGTTATCTGAGGTCTAAAGTTAGAGTCCTGCTTTGCGCAATGGGTGTTTTATTTTGCTGCTGATGCTGTGAAAGAGGTGTGTTTGACCGAAACTCTATAGTGTTTGAGTGAAATTCAAATTGGATGGTTGAGAGATAGGAGGAGAGATTTGAGGAGTGGATCAAGGGATTGGTGGACGGTTTGAGTGATTTAAGGGAGGAAAATTTGGGATTTGGGAAGAGTGAAAGAGTAGTGTGTCGAAATTGAACTCTTTCTCAAAAGAATTCGGCTTGGCTTTTGTCCACTCAACATTCGGTCAACTATTCTCTTTTGGTCGAAATTGCTTCTACTGCTTCCTCTCTTTTTTTTTTCTGTTTTGCAAATTGAGTTTTGTTTCAACGATCTCTGCTCTCAAGTCTGTCGGTCCACTCTTTTCCTCTTCTTTCTATTAAATTTTGGCAGGTGTGTTTCGGCTAGAGTCTTGCTCTTGTCGATTTTATTTGCTTTTGCTCAACAATCATTTCTTTTTTTTTCATTACTGACTACCGTGTTCTTGTTGCTACCGAAAGCCCTTTTTCCCGCTACCGAAAGCCCTTTTTCCCTTCTCCTTTGTTCAGAAATCCATCCCTCTTCTTTGGCCAAATTGATACTGTTTCTTCTTCCTCTTATACGTTTCGAGCCTCTACTGTGTGCAGGGGTTAATTGCATTTCTTTCGGTAAGTGGTATAATACTTGAAGTTTTAATTTTTAAGTTGTTAAATTGGGGTTTTCGTTTAATGGTTTTTGACAGTTGTAAATCGAGGGTGAGGGGATGTGCTAGTGCCAATTTTGCTTTCGCACTAATCTCACCATTTTCATTTCACTCCTTGGCCATCACGTTTGTGCTTCCATCTGTTGGGTCTCTTGATCTTTTCGATAAGTACTATAGACGAAATCTTGATTTCCTTCATTCTTCTACTCTTAAGTGGTGACTAATAGAGATTGTTATGGCAGTTGAGGAAGTCTAGGAAACTCTTAATAAATTGCCAATAGTTAAATTCGCAGGAATCATAGTGGTTCGATTGGAGGTAACTCTAAAATGTTCAATGGTTGGATTATTGGTTTCGGGTTTCTTTTAAATTGTAAAGTAGGACTGATCATGGGTTTTGAATGGTCTAATTTAGGTTCGTGAGGGCCCGAGCGACTGTGCGTGATGAATCGAAACCAGGTGTGTGGGTGTGTAAACACAACTTCGACTATTGTAAATTGGCAAAAGCCGAAATAAGTGACCATTGATGCTACACGGGCATGCACTCGTTCGTGTGGTAGCCCGAGTATGTCTAAAACATAAGCGTATAATCGTTGAGGCTGGCCATGAGTGATTTCATGGGCCGAGGTCGTTTTAGGCCATGTTGGGTCGAACTGAGCTGTGTGGGCCCTACGAGCACGTGGGCCCTACACAGGTAAACCACACGAACGTGTGGAGAATATTGGGGCAGGCTGTGTAATCAACACGACCAAAGCCATTTCTAGGCTATGTGGGCCACACGGGCGTGAGGGCCTACATGGGCCAGCAATATAGGCCATGGGCCCAATTTCACTGTTTGACTGTTAAGGTTGCACGGGTCGCCCGAGATGACTGTAGGCCTATTGTTGGGTCGATAAGCTTACCTAGACCTCCTATATATGATAAATGACTATTTTGCCCTTATATGGTAAGATAACTGTTTTGCCCTTATGTGATGTATATATATATTTGTGCATGTATGACCGTATTTTAGCATGCTATTTTAACTGTAATGGATACATGTATGATTCTATGATATGACATGACATGATTGTATAATGCATTGCGTGGGGATGGGTTTATACTGATCGGAGGAAGTGTACTAAAAGGCTTCAAGCCTAAATTCTGGTAGCCCAGCTGCATATTACTGTATAGTGCCGCAATCGGTGCTAACTCTAGAGTGTAGGGATGGGTGGGTTAATTATATCGCCACATGGAGTGTAGGGTTGGACAGAGTTAGAGTGTAAAGGCTGGATGTCTAGGACTTATATACTGTTTAAACTGTTACTACACTGCTTATTGTTACTGTAGCGGGCCAAGGCCCAAACACGTGACTATTTCTGTATTAAGATGGGCTTAAGCCCAAACTGATATTGTCACTGTTTCTAAAAAGGGCTTAGGCCCAGACTGTGCTTGTTTTCTGACTGTTTGCTTATATGGGATTACACACTGAGTTTTTGTAAACTAACCCTCCTATTTTAACCTACAGGTAATCCCTAGTCTTAGGCGGATCGGTGTTAGGAGGGACTCAAAGGTGGCCACTCAACCGCACGAACTTCCGTATTTGATTTTTAAATTAAAAGTAATTTTATTTTGGGTATTTTATTTGTAATAAGGCCTTTTTGGATTTTATTTTAAATTTTGGGATTTTAATTTGGTTTGGTTATAACTGCTAGTATTAGGAACTCGAGTTTTCCAAAAGAAACAACGTTTTACAAGTAAATGCTAATACACAACTATTTTAAGAAGCTTCCGCTATAAACGAGATGTTTAAGTTAATAACGTTTTAAAGTAAATAATTTTTTATAGTGACGCAAGTTTTAAAATCATCTTTTAGATCACACAAAGAGGCTAAATAAAGATTGGGCTTCTCAAAATGATATCACGCTTTACTGAAAACACTTCAATCTAACATCGCCAGATTCAGCCATAACGTCCAGGCCGGGTTTGGAGTGTTACAGGGATTACACATTGAGTTTTCGTAAACTCACCCTTCTAATTTATCTGTACAGGTAATCCCTAGGCTTGGGCAGATCGATGCAGCGGAGGACTCAGTGGTGGCCGCACAACCTTATTTGACTCTGTTTCACACTTAAATATGATTTTAAATTTTATTTGGGAATTTTATTCTAAATACGGACTCTATGGATTTATCTTAAATTTGGGATTTTATTTAGTTGAGGATTATAATTACTAGTTTTAGGAAAATTCGATTTTTCAAAAGAACCAAACGTTTTAACAAAATACTCATGAATACGCAAACTGTTTTGAAAGCTTTCGCATAGAACAAATGTTTTGAAAGCTTTTGAATGGTTAATTAACATTAGAATTCATAAGTAATAATGAAAAGATTCTAAACAGAGAATGTTTTAAACAGAGTTACAGTTTCCAACACAAGTTATGGTTTTCAAACAAGCTATCATGTGGCATTGCCAGATTCGACCAAAACGTCTAGGCCGGGTTTAGGGTGTTACACGTACGCTGAGTATACACCCAGTGGTATTACTATAATTCAAATATTTAAAGTAAAAACAATAAATATGCACAATTAATCTTACCACTATTTTACTTTCAATAAATCATTCATGCATTTAAAACTTTAAATTTTCTTAGTAATATGTATCTTAAATAGCTTTTCTTCATTTTAATTTATATATCTTCTTACTATATCAATATTCATTTCATACATTTCATCAATAACCATTTCATAAAATCATTATTTCATATATTTCATTTCCATATCTCAATTCAATAACTTATTCTATTTCATATCTAAAACCTTACAACATTAGTCTTTCAATAATTATTTAAACCAACATTTTTCAATAAAAATAATTATAATTAATTCATATGATTATATTCAATTAACTTATACACTATTTCATTATTTCTAATTCATTCTATTTTCACTTCTTATTTCGATATTTTAACAAATTCATGAACCTTAAGTTCATGCTTCAAATCTTATCTCTCAATTCAATTCACAATTCAACTCATAATTTCTTTCTCATATTTTTAATAGTATGATCAATCAAATTTATTTAATTTTCTCATTTCAGTTATTTACCCTATTAACAAACTCGGACCTTGGCGGATACACGGATTCCAACCAAACACACCAGTATGGCACATTGTGCCTAAAACGGTACTCAGTACCTGATCAATATATCAGAAGCAGTATACGACACATAAAGTGTCTAAAACGACACACGTGGTGCCTAATACGACACATATAGTGCCTGATTGGTAAAGCCGATAAATTCTCGTACTCTTCCAATCCTATGACATACCAACTATATCCGACTTAGCCCAACTAGTTAATAGGGTATTCAAATCATTTTTCTATTTCAAATTCACTTTCAATTCAAATTAACTTTCCACTTTCTAATCAATATGCAATTCAATACCAATACATATTTCAAATATTCACATATAATCATACTTCGGTTCAATTCAAACCATTTTTCAATCAATACACAATTCACATATTCACACATATTCATAATTTAATTTATATTTAATTCATATTTTTAATTCATTTTCCAACCAAATTCAAATCACTAATTACTTTTCAATCAATATACATTTCAAATACTCACATATTTTCTTCATTTAATTCAATTTGATTCAATTCAAATAACTTTTAGTTTCCAATCAATATACTTTCAAATATTCACAGAATTCATAATTCAATTACTTAATTCAAATCACTTTTAATTTCCAATTTGTTCACATTCAATTTCAATAGCCATAAACATTTTTGAATCAATTTCATTCAAATCAATATTATCATTTCAATTGCTTACCTAATTTTACTTACCGTGCATTTTAATTAAAATATAACAATTAATAATAAATAGATTTGAATTATAGTAATACAAACCGTGATTTCTCGTTTTTACTCCTTGTCCACTTTTTCTTTTCTTTTCTTCGCGGATGCCTCGGGTGCGATATTGGCTACGAAAAATTAAGATAAATTTCATAATCATTAATACAATATTAATTTTCATCTAATACTTGAATTTCTATTCTACTTTTATCTCAATTTCAATTAAATCCCTAACTAAATTCATTTATTTTTCCATCTCAATTCATACCTCATTTCTACTCAAATTTCAACTAAACTTAAACTTAACTATCTAATTTTTATCATAAATTCCTAATTTCGAAATTATAGTCCCTATTATATAAAATTTATAACTTATTTTACAATTTAATACATCTCCCCATTCTAATTAGAAATTTTATTAATTCAATCTCTAATTCACACTTTTACCTAACAAAATTAATGTCTAAAAATCTAATAACTTCCAAAATTTTCAACATATACTTAATAATATTTTGTTCTAGGTTCAAAAAAACTCAAAAATTATAAAAAAATGACTTAAATTGACGTACTAATTTGAATTTGAACATTGAAAACCCTAAATTCTTTCTTTTCTTTTTCTTTCTTCTTTCTCTCTATTTCGTCCCTACTATTCTGTTGTTTTAATTTCTTTGTTGTCTTTCTTTACTTTACTCTCTCTCTCTCTCTCTGTATATATATATAATATATATAATATATAATAAAACATAATAAATATCTTTATTATTTAATAATATAATTACATTAAACCCGCCTCAACTTATGCTTTTGGCTTAATTGCCCTTTTAGTCCTTTTTACTTTTTTTCTATTATATTTGTTTATTAATTTAACAATAATATAATATATAATTGTAATAAATATCTATTACTTAAATAATAAGTAAATTAAATACATATATTACAAATGTATATATTTTAATTAACACACTTATATTTTATCATCACCTTACACTTGTCTTTATTTATTTTATTTCATAATATAATAATAATTAATAAATATATTTTACTTATTATTTAAGAAAATATACAAATATATTACAAGTGTATTTTCATATATTTTACACATGTTTATTATCATTACCATATATTTGTCACTATTTTAATTTATTAAATAATAATAATTTTAGTATAAAACCATAATAATATTTATATAATATGTAATCTAAGAAAAATGTTAGATTTTTCTTCCCATTTTCCGCTCACCTAATGAAATAGGCATAATTTCCTATTTAATCCCCTTTATTTTATTTTAATCTATAATTAAACTTTTACCCTTTATTCAATTTATTCCTTTTTTCTAATTTCTCCTAATTAAGCTAAATTTACCTAATTAAAGCCTAATTAAACACATTACTAGACTCATAAATATTTCTAATAATTATTTACGAATTTGATTTATTTTGGGTTATTACAAATTAAATGAACAGAATTGGTTGTAGGCGAAAAGATTAAATATAAAGGAAGATATTTGAGTTTCAAGTTTGTGAGTCAAATTTTCCATTTCATAAAGAATATAGCTTAGACTTGCATTTTTCATTGGTTTAAGTAAGTCTTTGGTTGAATATTGATTGTATATATTGTGTGGTTATTATGTGTAAAGCGTCAGAACTATTGGAATATTCTTCTTGCAAGGCAAAAGGTAAGGAAAAACTAGTTTAAGCTTTCGGCTTTTCAACGAAAGCGTAATTGGTGAGTGTTTAGAATCGCTGCTAGTAAACACAATTCATAGTGTTAATTGGGAGCTTCAGAATTGTAACACCCCCTCACCCGTATTCAACGCCAGAATAGGGCTATGGAGCATTACCAGACTTATAACACATTCAAACATACATTTCATGTAACACCTCAAACCCCTCTTCGTCACAGATTAAGGTTACAAGTATTACTGTACAACTGGAACATTTATAAATAATTTCATTCAAAAATCATGAACATAACTTAAACCATTCCTACATACACATATCGTCTCTAAATCGAACCCTCGAGGCCCTAAAAATACTTTAGAAACAATTCGGGACCAATTTTAAATCATTTGGAAAGCTTAGGAAAAATTCACAAAACAACTAACAACCAAAAACGTCCTAGGTACATGCCATTACAAAATTAAACATCACCACACTTGAGATCCGGATTTTCGTTGTTGGATGCTAAGTCAGCGATCAAAAGAGAGTACCTAACCTGCGCACGAAAAACAAAATCACACGCTGAGTAAAACTCAACGATATTTCTATAATCCAGACATTTTAACACATGATATGATACATGAATGCTCAAATTGAATTATATCATCATATACTATTTAAACATACAATTACAAGATATCACCATTTCAATTTCATGCCTTTCATCACTTTATTTCATACTATACTCAATTTTCACAAGTATTCACCTTTAGTTGGTTTGAACATATATCTCAATGCTATATGAATAGCTTTGCATAGATCAATCAATAATGTACTTCTATCATGGCACAAACCAATCCACATTAACCAACTTTACTTATTTGAATAAACACAAGTATATCTAAAGCATTTGAATTTATTTTGCAACTTTAATAATCTAACTCAAGAATATATCATGTTTTCCATGTATCACCTTCAATAAATTTCATACACATGTGCCTTGGTGTATATTAAACACTTACCATAGCCATAAGCTAATGATTAAACACATAACTTAGCGATATCATCACATAGTAAGATATAGTTCATAAACATAGCATCTCTTAAATCATACCTTTCATATTCATGAATATTCATACTTTAATCATTGGCACATCATACCTTTCCATATTTGTTATAGTGAAGTCAATCGAAACCCTTAACGGAGCTCACACAAAGTGTGTTAAACGATGGTCGAAACCAACCCTTTTCTATAATCGATGAATACTGTAAAGACGATTGAAACCCTGGTACACGTTTCCATTGTGCCATAGTCCAACTATGGTCTTACATATGCATTTCCATGGCCTTGCCATGGTCTTACATTCGTAGTGCCATAACCCAGTTATGGTCTTATTATCAGAATGTCATAGCCCAGCTATGGTCTTATCATCAGAAGGCCATAGCCCAGCTATAGACTTACATATAAACACTGCCATGGTCCAACCATGGTCTTACGTTTGAATAATTGCAATAGCCTCGCTATGGTCTTACGTGCGAATGCAACCTGTCTCCATTGATATCAGAAATTATCATTTTCGTTACTTTTTACAATTCATGTTCTATCAACAAATAAATTTAATATTAATAATTTTACATCATTTAAACTTTAATATTCATAAACACTTAGAAATATAATTGAGTTCATATTGATGAATTTATAGAGCTAATTTGCATTAATGGCTCCAACTTTCTTAATCAATGATTGACGTAATATCAATTCATTATTTTATTTCATAATGCTACATTCTATCTATTTATGATCTTGTCAATATCCATTCAATAGAGCTTAACCAAACACAAATAAAAACATACTTAAATAACAATTAATAATTAACTAATTAAATTAAGTAAATGACGTTTGAGTTTCAAGACTACGAACTTACCTAGCATGTAAACACGAGATTTTATTTAACTCCATACATTAACCAACATTATTCAACTTCAATCTCATCATTCGACTATACATCTCCATATATAACATTTTCGTACTATCAATTTAAATTCTAATCACTTATTGATTCATTTCATATTGTCACACTTCATATATATATAATACACAATTTCTCATCTCATAATTTAATCATTTGCTTATATGTAAATATAATTAAGATATCAAAGTAATAATTAAGTATTTAAATTAAATAAATAGAGTTCGAGTTCAAAGATTACGAACTTACTCGAAAAACATAATAAAAATGTCTTGCTTTGGACTGCATAAACACTTCTTTAATACTATCATTTAATTTAGCACAAAAATAATAGAAATGTCTAGCCTGGACAGCACTTAATACATGATTTGGATGACATTTAAAGCTTATTTTTGACAACATTCCTCACGAGAAGAACAAGATAACATTTTTGAATAATAACGACCTTAACCACGAATCAATAGCTTTTAAATCAGAATTTTCCTTTGTATCAAATGAACTCTTCAACCGAAAACATAAGTAGGAAAATATAGAAATTTAAGCAATTAAAATTTGACAAAGGCCAAGAAAGGCTCACAATTAAACATGATTGAGTTCTCACTAGCAGGGCATTTCATTCTAAACACACAAACAAACATTACATTACATATAAAATTTCAATATTTTATACATACAGTACTCGTATATATATTGTCTTATAGTTCGATAATGATATATCAAAGCCACCAAAATGCATTTAATTAATCATTCAAGATCATGCAATGTACTACTTTAATTTTTTTTAAGTATATAAGCTCTTGACCTGTTTTGAAACAAAACAACAACAACAATTATTGAATAGACAGGGTTAAATTACATACACATTTCTTCTATTTAAGCAGGGTAATTTAGACATGCTTAATTCCAACATTCATTCAGACATGATTAAGCTCCTGTATACATTTAGACATATTAAACTCTAGCATGCCTTTAGTTATTAATTTCCAGCATGCATTCGAATACTTTTTGAGCTAACAACAATTAAATTTTCAGACAATTTAGCCCCCTACATCCTTTCATCAAATATTTGTTTCTTAGTTTCAACTATTAATAATGGGACATTACTAAAATTGAAACTTTTGGACAGCAATATAAATAACAATTTAAACTATTTTAAACTCCCAAATTTTAAACTCCTCAAGCATAAACCGAACAGCAATGCATGTTAGTCCAACCATATTTATTTTGTGCATTTTACCCAGAGTACAAGATATGCAAAATTTAACAGCAACCCAAATCAAGCGACATCCTTAATCTTTTTCTCTTCAATTGAATAATCAAGAGATAGTTCCCACAACTTCTAACCAAATTCAACCATTTTTTTGTGTTAGAATAATAAAAGAATTTTAAAAGATTTGAGTTCAAGAACTCACCAGAAATTCCAAGCCGAGCCTAGCCTTGAACCAGTTCTTCCCCCATCTTGCTGCTGCCTTTCCTTTAGACGAATGGAAGAGGGGTTTTTCCTTCCCCCCTATATTCGAACAGTAACCCGAAAACAAGCAGAAATTGCTTTCATTTCTACCAGCCTAAGAAAAAAATATTCGAATGGAAGAAAGAAAATTAAAAGAAAAAAATATGCTTGGATTTCTTCTCTCCACATGTTTTTATATTTTATCTATTTTTTAATAATAAATTTCTAGCATTTAAAACATTTTAAGCCCCCACCACCGTCCCCTGCATAAATACATAGGTATAATTGCATTATAACTCTTTTAGCTTTGATTTACATTATAATATTAGTTAACATAATAATAGTTAAACTTTATGTTTGATTAAGCAACGAAAAAGAAAAAATAGTGGAAAAATTGAAAAATTGAACACACAAATTTAACGTGGAAAAACCCCTCCAAAGAGGATAAAAAACCACGGGCAAATATAATTTTACTATAATGGCAAAAGAACAAAGAGTACAAAAGATGGAGATAAAAACTAAACCCCGAAAACTCAAAAACAAAGAACCCACAAAACGTAAACACAAAATTCTCTAAATGTGTTATGAGTTATAATCTCTAATGGGTGTCTTTTCTAAGGTTGTAAAAGAGCCTATTTATAAGCTAAATTCATAGGTCAAATAATAATAAAATAATCTAAACTAATCAGTGTTTGATTGAAACAAATAAATAGAGTTTAACTGAAAGATTATTTCTCAAATTTGACTGTAAATAGGAGTCATATTTAACAAATCTCCACCTTGACTCATATTTCCACAACGCCATCTTTGCCAAAGCCTGCCACGATCCTATCTTGAACTATGCAGGGAATTAACTGAGTCAAATCTGTGCTTAGAAACTGGAAGACTTCTAGCCTTTGACTTGTACAATGCCAAATCAAAACTAACCCGGGTATGATTTTCACGAACACAGTGCCCTAACTTTTCAAAACCTACATCCAAAAGAGAACCTTTCTTAAACAAAATAGTCATACCTTTTTCCCTCCTATGACCAAGTTGTCTCCGCTCCAAACGAGTTGACTTCAACTCCGTAATGGATGAGGGACGTCCGATTTCACCGGTCATCGTAGAACCTTCCAGAATATAAAGACTGCCGATTCATTTACCCTTTAACAAAACGAGAGCTCCACGAGATACTTTAATGTCACTCGACTTAATGTTAATTTTACATCCTTTCAAGTCTAAAATACTCAATGAGATGAGATTCTTTCGTAAATCAGGTACATACCTAACATCTGAGAGTGTCCTAATTGTCCCATCGTGTATCTTAATTTTAACAGTACCAATACTAATTACCTTACTAGATGAATCATTTCCCATGTGTACAACTCCACCTTCAGCCTAACTATATGTGGAGAACCATTCTCTATTGGGACACATGTGGAAAGAACATCTTGAATCTAGGATCTACTCAGACGTGAGCTTGGAATTACCGCTTGTTGACACTAACAAGAAATCATCACCATTTTCATAGGCCAAATTAGCACCAGCTACATCTTCTTCGTTACTCTCAGCAGCTCTTTTATTTTGCAATTTATAACAATCTGCTTTGACATGACCTAACTTTTTACAATAGCAACACCTTTTTTCTTGTTTCTTTGATGCTACCAAAATGGAAGCTTGCCTATCTATCTTGCTATCCAAGTGAAGCTCATTGTTGAGTTTGCCTCTACTCAACAAATGACCCTTCACATCTTCAAACGAGAGTTTGTCTCTTCCATAAATTAGGGTCTCCCTGAAAGACTTGTATGAAGGAGGTAAAGAGCACAATAATAGCATAGCTTGATCTTCATCATCAATATGAACCTCAACGTTCTTTAAATCATTTAAAAGAGTAATGAATTGACTGATGTGATCTCTAAGAAGCTCATATTCGTTCATGCGAAATGTAAATAGATGTTGTTTCAACACTAAACGGTTAGCCAGAGACTTAGTCACATACAGAGTTTCTAACCTTTTCCATAAGGCAGATGAGGTTTTCTCCATGAATACCTCCTGCAATACCGTACTCGCGAGGCACAACTGGATTACAGAAAAAGCCTTTTCATCAAGCTCTTCCTATTCTGTTTTATTTAGATTCTCATGCTTTTTCCTGTTAACAACCTTTTTCAAGCCTGATTGAACTAGAATTGCCATCATCCGAACTTGCCACAGATTGAAATTTATTTCACCATCGAACTTCTCAATTTCAAACCTTGTTGCTGCCATATCTGAATGGGCTAATCTATGAAAATTGAACTAGCTCTGATACCACTTGTTAGTATAGACCCGATTAAGCAATGAACAAAAAAAAAGTGAAAAAATTAAGAAATTGAACAAACAAATTTAACGTGAAAAAACCCCTCCAAAGAGGATAAAAAACTACGGGCAAATGTAATTTTACTATAATGACAAAAGAACAAATAGTACAAAAGATGGAGATAAAAACTAAACCCTGAAAACTCGAAAACAAAGAACCCACAAAACGTAAACACAAAATTCTCTAAATGTGTTATGAGTTATAATCTCTAATGGGTGTCTTTTCTAAGGTTGTAAAAGAGCCTATTTATAAGCTAAATTCATAGGTCAAATAATAATAAAATAATCTAAACTAATCAGTGTTTGATTGAAACAAATAAACAGAGTTTAACTGAAAGATTATTTCTCAAATTTGACTGCAAATAAGAGCATATTTAACACTTTATAATATATATATTCAAAGACATATATAATAAAGTCATAACTGACCACTAATAAGATCACATATCTTATGGTCTATTTATTACGTAAGTCCTATATATTTAATTCTATTTATAAGTCCTATTTTATTCAATTACACGATTTAGCCCATGTATTCTAGCTAAACACTCTTTCGTTAAAAAATTACATAACCAAAATTTAATTCACTTCTAATATAACTCTGCAATTATTTTTATTAAATATTTACGGGTCCGATTTAGGGAAATGAAGTCCCGATACCTCAATTTCTAAAACCATCGACTTTAGAGCTGATACACTTATACCTTGTCTAACTTTCCAATAATTAAAAATTATTAGACCAAACTTCAATATAATACTGTAATATCCTCACAAATATTAATAAATAATATTCATTGATCCTATCATTGGAAACAGTATTTCAAAATCATCGTTTTCGACTTCATTGACTTTTGGGTCATTACAAGAATAGCCTAAACCCCTATCTTAAGTTTTGAGTGTAAGCTTTCTATTTCCCTTGTTCTATTTTTGGTAAATTATGTGATTTTGAGAATATTTATGCATTGGTTATTATGATGCGATATTGTAATATAAGATATGTGTGATGACTATTGTAAATTGTATTGTGTTGCAGGCATATTAAAGATGTTGTGTTAGCAATATAAATGTGTAGTGAAAGTGTGCAAAATTTGATAAGTACGTATGTATTGAATTATGGAATGTAATGCTAATGTAACAAGTTATGTAAGTGATAAATTGATTTGAATGCATTCATACGTGGTTGGATACGTGATGGCTAAATGGAAATTATTGTTGCACTTTAAGTGCAATTAAATGTGAATTCGATAATCATTCATTGTGTACAAGTTTGTGATGTGAATTGATGAATATGAACAGAGATGATGTGCACTAAATCAGTAATTAAAATTGTGTAATCGTGGACATTTTGGCCTTGTGATCTCTTGAAACCGTTGGATATAGGTCGCATGCCATATGATTATGAGTACTCACCTATATGTGTTTTGTGATTTGGGCGTTGAGGCCCTGGGACATGTTGGAGAGATAAGGGAATGTGAGCTAAGCTCCATTCAACGGGACATGTTTGGTATGTTGGAGAGTGTTAGCTTGATGCTTCACTTTTGGGATATGTTCGACTCTATGAGTCAACTGGTGTGTTGGAGATTAGTGTATCTAATGTGTGATGATGAGCCCACTTTTATATTTCATAGCCTCAAGCGCCAAATTATCTTAAAATGTATATGTAACAACCCGTTTTTCAATGGTGGGACCACAAATTCTTATCGTGTCAGCTCATAAATATTATTTATAGAATAATTACGGAGTCATTAGAGTCGTATTAAAGTTTGGTTTAGAAATTTTAAAGTTTAGTTAGCTAATTAAAGAAAAATGACTAAATTGAAAAAGATGTCAATTATTGCATTTGGATGATTTAATTGTTTAACTAATAAATGTGGGAAGGCTAATAAGGCAATTAAACCCTATTGTTTGTTAGTAGATGGTTTTGGATTGAAAATTAAAGAAAATTTGATTTAATGGAAAAATTGTAATTATTTCAAAATTAATAAGAAAAATGGTCAATTTGGGACTGTTGAAGGGTCTAGTATATTCGGTTGTAATTTGATTCTTAGAAAATGGTCAATTTGATCATTTTTGGGTTAAAGGACTAAATAACAAAAATTGTAAAAATTTAGGGAAAATTTATAATTAATAAAAAGTTAAGGATCATATGCATTGAACAGAATGTGAAATGTGTATGAGATTAATATATTGTGTTTAATTATTATATAGGTCAAGATTTGAATCAAAGAGACAATAACCGAGGAAAAGAGAAAATAGCGGAATAGTCTCTACGTGTTGACCGAAATTAAATCGTGTAAGTCCATAGTACCTCAATACATGAATAAATTTTGACTTGCAATCTTATATTATTGTTCTTTAGTTAATATGTTTATAGATAATTATTGTTGAATGCATGTGCCCTGTTTGTACTTCAGTACCCCTGAATGCACTTACGTGCCCTTGTTTGTACTTCGGTACCCCTGAATGCACTTACGTGCCTCTATTTGTACTTTGGTACCCCTAAATGCATATACGTGCCCCTATTTGTACTTCAGTACCCCTAAATGCATATACGTGCCCCTATTTGTACTTCAGTACCCCTGAATGCACATATTTCGTGAGATACATGGTAAAGTGTAATATGGCTCTCTCAAATGTTAATGTTCCCGAGCAGGGTCTTCGACAAGGGGACCCCCTCTCCCCCTATCTCTTTTTATTTTGCATAGAGGTTTTTTCAAGAATACTTTTACAAGCACAAAGTGCCAATCATATTAGGGGCATTCGAGCTAGCCAAAACGGTCCTCGTATTAACCATTTTTTTCGATGATGCCCTTCTCTTTGTCAGGAACAAAAAAAATGAAGTTGATGCCTTTTTGAAAATTCTTAGGGAATTTGTGCAAGTCTCGGGTAAAAAATAAACCTTGACAAATCAATGGTGTTCTTTAGCCTGAATACTCCCATGGACCAACATCAACTTTATGGTGACTTGCTTCGGATAAGAGTGGTCGACAAGTTGGATAATTATCTTGGTTTACCCCTTCCTGTTGGAAAGAAAAAGTCTATGGCCTTTCATAGCATTCTTAAACGTTTCTCTTGCAGGATAAAAAACTAATCTAAGAGGCTTTTCTCCTACGGTGGTAAAGAAATATTCATAAAGTCTATCCTACAATCACCTCCGACTTATGCATTTTCTATTTTCCTTGCTCCTAGGGGTATTTTAGAAGACATGCAATCCAAAATATGTTAATATGGTGGGCTTGCAAAGAAAGAGAAAGGGGTTGGGCAATGCTTGCTTGGGATAGAAAGGGTATGAGAGGGCTTGGTTTTATAGACCTTCGCTTTTTTAAGCTGGCTCTCCTTGGCAGAAAAGTGTAGAGACTCCTCACTATTAAAGACACGTTATGCTATCATTTTCTTAGCTCAGAGTACTTCTCTAGTGGCAAAATTTTCCATTCCAAAGTTGTTGACAAACCGTCGTACACACGGACAAGCATCGCTACAACTGCTAAAGCCCTCGAGAATGGATTCGGTTGGCAAGTTGGTACTGGGAACAATATTGATATTTGCAATGATAACTTGGGCTTTGAAGGTTTAAAATTTGATTCGTTGTGCTCCACTACTTTGACTAGTCATGAAAGAAAAGTGCATGACTTATGGGTCAAAAATCATTCGAGCTAAAATAAAGAGAGGGTGCGTAAGTTATATGGTTGCTTTGTGGGGGACCATGTAATGCCCGTTTTTAGTGAAATCAAAACAGTGGTTTTGGGACTACAAATCTAATGCAAAGGTATTTATTTTATTATTATTTTAATGTCTACAATATGTTAGCAAGGTTGTATAAAAAATTCTTTAAGAAATTTTATCGTTTGCATGCTTAATTCGATAAAAAGGACTAAATTGTAAAAGGTGCAAAAGTAGAGTTCTAGTAGCTAAATGTATTAAATAGCTATAGAACCTTAAAGTAAGAGTACTTAAATGGTAATTAGACCATTTGAAATATGAGTGGGCATGAATTAGATAATTTTTAAGTTAAAAATCAAAGGTTAAATAAGTAAATTAATAAATAAGCTAAGTAAAATAAAGAATAACAAAATGTCATCTTCCAAACAAGCTTTCATCCACCGAAAATAAAACTTAGAAACTTCATTGAAGAGGTTTCAAGGTTCGACCAAGTCTCCTTTGGGCATGTAAGTATGATTTCGTCCTGTTTTTAATGATTTTTGTGTTTTTGAAGTTGTTATAGCTTAATCTAGCTAGCCCAGGGACTAATTTACAAAATTTTTAAAAGGGTAGGTTTTTCCATGAATGTATTCATGTGGTTTTTGATGTTTGATGGAAGAAAATGAATCCTTGTTGATTTATAAACAACTTTTGTAAAGTGAATTTTGTTGAAATGGTCAAATTAAGGATTTATTTGTAAAATGTATAAAATACATAGTGAGAATTGTAAAAATAATGAATGGTATGAATTTTTATAGACCTATATGAAATTCGGCTAACTTGGATAGAGATGAAATTGCATGAATTTTAATTTACGAGCTTAAGGACTAAAATGTAAAGAAATTAAAATAATAGGGGTAAAAAGCGTAATATTTCAAAAATATGATTTTTTTGGAATAAATTGAATAGAATGATTATTGAATTTGATTATTTAGATCAAGTTAAGCCTCATACAGATTTAGATCGAGGGAAAGATAAAGTGTCAGACTAGTCGGTCTTATTTCATCGTTTTGTGATCGATGTAAGTTTGTATGTTTAAATAGCATTTTAATGTAGTTGATTTAAATGTTATTATATTGTTTATCATATCATGTCACGATGAAAAATCCAACAACGTTACGATGACTATTGAGTCCCATTTGAACCATAAGAATATATAGGATGCAAATAACATATCATTAGGGTTACCTTGTTTCGGGTGCTGGTCCTGAATGTCCTATCGGTGGCTGAGTTCTGGCATTTGTTGCGGATACTTAACAGCTTGTGTGAGCAGCACTATGTAGCTAAGTTCCGACCGATAACTTGTGTAAGCAAACCCATTTATGGCTCGAGAGGGCATCTATGTAAAGGAAAAGGAAAGGAATGGTTTCGACCATATGTTAGCACACATTGTGTGAGATTCCCGTGTATCTGATATTATTCTTAGTTGTTCAACGGGCATGTAAAAGGAAGAAATGGTAAGTGTTCCAATCAGCAATGTCATGAATTTATGGAAAGGTACGAATTGTTGATGATCAAAGTGTGTGTATAGACATGTTTGTGAAAAGTATGAATGCTTATATGCTATATTCATGAAAGCTATCTTACCATTTGGTAATTTTGCTAAGATATGCGATTAAGCACTAACTTATATTGTTGGTGCTGTTTAGGGATTGTGACAAGTTTGTGTTGGATTGATTCATGTTTATTTTTAAGCTTATGCATTGAAATGGTAAGAATTGTTCATAATTTACAAACTTACTAAGCATTATATGCTTACGTTGTGTTTCTTTTCTATGTTTTATAGATTATCAGAATCTTGATTGGTTTGGAAGCTCGTCTGAGACCTATCACACTATCTAGTGACTATATCAGTAGATTTTGATGTTTTAAGTCATGGTTATAATGGCATGTATAGGTGAATTGTGTTTGATGAAATGGTCATTATGTTTGGCTTGTAAATGTGGTGTTTTTGTTAATGAACTTTTGGCTTTTTAATGCTTTGATGGTTAGTATTGAAATGGTCAAGTGAAGTTATGTTTTAAATGGCCCTTTTGGTATGCTTGAATGTGATTTTGGTATGTGGCCATTATGGTAAGATTTTGTGTAGAATTAGGTTACAAATGTTTGGTTGATGAATGGTTAAATTATGTTTATGTTTAGGTAGATTTGATGCTATGTGATTGAGGTCCTTTTGGTATATTGGTTGTAACACCCTGATTTTCGAGATTTTCGTAATTTTCGAGAATTTGGTAAAAGTTTTAAAATTTGGAATTTGGTTGTGAAATTCATAATTGGAGTATGTAAATGGGCCTATGGAAGGCCCATGTGTTGGCCAAAACCCGGTAGAATTTTTGAATATTGGACTTAAGAAGTTAGGGGCATTGGATGGGTGGCCTTATTAAAAGATGTGGGTAGAAGGTAACGCAAGAGAGCCCTTGGAAAAGTGGTTGAGTGACGCCACTAAGGAGCTAAAAAAATGGCGTGTAAGTGGTTGGGGGAAAGCCAAGGTTCGATTCTCTAAGCTGGCAATTGTGGTGTTATTTTTATGTCTTGAGCATGTAGGAGTTTGAAGACGAATAGAACTCTGTTGGAGAGAGTTTGAATAAGTCAAATGCATGAATTTAGGAGTGATAAGGGGAGAGATTTTGGGGATTTGAATGGAGGCTTAGTGTTGGCCGAATAGTGGGAAGTGAGGGAGGAGAAATCGACTTAGGGGTTTTAAGTTGGTGTTTCGGCATTAGAGGGCTTTAGTTGTGCCGTTCTCTTTTGTTTAAACATCATAGGGTTATTCTTTTCTTCCCTTTTCTTCTCTAGCCGAAATCACCACTCCTTTCATCCAATTTTCCTTCTCTTCTTTTGGCCAAAACCAAACTACTACTCCCTTTCTTTTCATCACCCTTGCCGAATAGCCATAAGAGCCGAAACTTTTGAAGTTGGTTGTGCCAATTTCGTGTAGACCAGCATCCTTCTTTTCTCTTCATTTTTTGTGACTGATCCCTTCATCTAGTAAGTACTCGTTTTCCAAATCGATTCAGTGGTGTAAATGTTAAGAAAAGTCGAAACCCCCTATAGTTTAGGGAGGTTATCAATTTGAGGTTTAAGCCTCACTGGGCCTTTTTCATTCGACTTTTATGATTTGTTTAGTGATATAGACAACTTTGGAGGAGCAGCAAGTCTTGGAGTATCGGTTTGGATAAACTTGGATCGAATCATCGGACCCTGTGAAGGTAGGTGATCTATGGCTATTAGGGGTTCTTTGGCCAAATATGGTAAGGTGGATTTTGGGTTTGATAAGCATGAGTTGCAAACTAAGAATGGTGGTGATTAATTGTAGGTTGTCATGGGAGACTTTGTTAGCAAACGTCACAAAGCAGGTGTGTAACAACCCTCGTAGTAGCTTAGACTAATATTCGCTAAAAAATTAAAATGCTTAAATTCCGGCATTTTGGGAACTTGTGATTTTGCATTTGGTTATAGATGCGATAAATACAACATGATCGGTGTTTGGATCGATGGAACAGGTAAGAGCGCAAGTTTGTGCACGATGGTAAGTTGGGCCTCAATAGGCTGGAATTGGGCCCAATAGGCATTCGGGCCCAATTGGGTAAAATTGATAGAAAATGGAATTTGGAAAGGTTGCATGACACCACGGTTAGTACTGTTGTAAAATTTGGGTTAAGCGGGCTAAATCGGCATTCGTAGGGCCCATTAGGGGTTTTGGGCCCAAAAGCCCGAATTTGATAAAGTGGGTTAAAGATCATTTTTTAAACACTCAGAAATATTGATAATTGTTAATGAACATGGAAAACCCATGATATTCAGAAAAATTTACGAAATTACCCTTGTAATATGAAAAATGACTATTTTGCCCCTAGGTAAAAGTGACCATTATACCTCGAGGATTTGATTATGAATGTGATGCATGAGATATTGATATACATGATATGACATGATATGCACATGATATGTTATAAGATGCACATGATATGCTATGATATACTCATTATATGCATGGGTTGGGTTTTATATATATGAAGGAAGTGCGAAAAGGGCTTTGCCCCCGTTTACCAAAAAGGGCTTTGCCCCAGTTATTAAAAGAGGCTAGGCCTCCAGTTATATGATAAAGCAGCTATGCTGCCAGTGGAGAGTTTGGTTGGGTGGGTTGAGTATTCCCCACATGGAGAGCTTGGCTGGTACGGGTGGAGAGTAGCGGATAGTGGGTTGAGAAGTCTCCCCAAATGGGCTTGCATACATTCATTGATATTTCATGTGAAATTGAAATGGGCCTATGTGCCATATTGTTAAACGAAAGGCTTCGGCCCAATGATATGATTTATGAAAAGGCTTCGGCCCAGTAACCGTTAAACGAAAGGCTTTGGCCCAGTAAGCTGATATTGGTTGGGCTTTGAAAGGGGCTTGTTGCACACTGAGTTTCCAAACTCACCCCTTTTCCTTAACCTTGCAGGTGAGCCTTGATGTGGAGACTTGGAGCCGGAGGGGATTCAGAGTGGCCGTGGTGATCGCTTTCGAACTTTACAATAAGTAACCAGTTTTTTTTAATTATTACTATTATTTGGTTTTGGGTTGTAATAAGGCCATTTTAATTATTTTTCTGGAATTATCTTGTTTTATACTCTATATTTTATTGATAATAATTCAAAATGGGTTAGACTTAGGGCGCGTTTTCAAAATGATACTTGTCTTCAAAATAACGCAACGATACAATTAATCGGTTTATGAAAAATATCTACTTAAATGAATTTCAACTCATTTACCAAAGTGTGGCAATAGTTGTGGGCATGTATAGGATTGGATCCAATCAAGAGCTTGGTACTTAAGCAGCCTTCAAGGCTCACATTCTCTGTTTCGGATACCTACCTGGTGCACAACTTCTATTCACTTTATTAACTTAGCAAAGATTATCTTTTAAAACACTAAGAAGGACGTTGAAAGAGGCATGGGTTTTCTTAAAAACTTCAATGTGACACGTCGGATCCGGCCATAACGTTTGGGTCGGGTTTGGGGTGTTACATTGGTTGTAAGGATAAATACCATGTTGAACTAGCTTTAATATACATGTTTTAGGTATATTTTGAAGCTTGAAATTATGTGCAAATGGCTTGTAGGTGTAAGCACGGTTTGGGTGAAAAAAATGGCTTGAAAATGGTCTAAGACATGGGTGTGTGTCTCAGTCGTGTGTGACACTCGGCCATGTGACACAATTATGTGTCCATTGTAGGTTTCAAAGGGTTGCAAGTCAGGTAGCTACACGGCCTATCACACAGGCGTGTGAGGCCATTTCAAGAGTGACACGGCCTGGCACATAGGCGTGTAGCTTGGCTGTGTGTCCCAAGTCAGATAGTTACACGGGCACAGACACCGGCTGGGACATAGCCGTGTGTCCCTACTTTGAATGTCCACACGGCTTGAGACACGAGCGTGTGTCTCAGCCGTGAGAGTCAAACGGCCTGGACACACGGCCTTGTGACCCCTGCAATGTAAATTTTCTAACTTTTTCCTTAAGTTTCCATATGTTCTCAATTTAGTCCCAAATCATTTCTAAAGTGTTTTTTGAGGCCTCGAAGGCTCGAAAAAGGGAAGATATGCATGTGTATGAATGGACTTTGCTATGCTTAATGAAATGTTTAGAAATGAAAGTTTTGTTGTTACAGTTTTATTGTAATACTCTGTAACCCTATACCGGCAACGGATACAATTTAGGGGTGTTACAGACAAAATCTATAATTTACCTATTTTTGCCAATGGACCGAACAATAGAATGGTTTGGTTTCATAACCCTTATGGCTTCTACACCTGTAAGTTAGCCTACTCGTGGCTTCTTCTCAAGCAGGTGGGCTTTGGCCCTCACAGATTCTTTTGGAAAATAATTTGGAAGTTTAAAACCCTTCCAAAAATTCGGGTTTTTATTTGTCGTGTAGGAAATGAGCTTCTTCTCACAAATGCCAAGATCTTTTCTATTCGTCAAGAATTTAGGAAGGACTTCCTTAGGTGTGGTGCAAGTGCAGAAACCCTCATCCATGCCCTCAAAGATTGTCCTACTGCTCAGGCCATTCTTACTCTCCGTGGACTTGACGATAGGCTTCTCAATAAAGATTATCACTACTGCATTGATTGGATTGAAGATGTCATGCGTTTTTTGGATAAGAAAGTAGTAGCAGAATTTATAATGACATTGCAAAATATCTGGAACAAAATAACAACTACGTGTTTTGTGGTAAGAAAGAAGAAGCGCGAGTCATTTGGGATAGGGCTAAAACCCTATGCTACTGGTTAAAACTTTGCTGACATTTCTCAGACCATTTGAACTTGACATCTTTTTGAAGCAATTTCATTAACGGTGTAACAATCATAAAAAATCCTTTGACAAATCTTCTATAATATCCGGCTAGTCCCAAAAAACTTCTGAGCTTCATATGCATTTCTCAAAGGTTTCCAGTCCACCACAGCTGATATCTTACTTGGACCAACTCTAATACCATCGCCGATACTACATATCCCAAAAATCAAACATGTCGGAGCCCGAACTCACATTTGCTAAACTTAGCGAACAATTATTTTTCACGTAAAGTTTGCAAAAAAAATCTCAAATGCTGGGCATGCTTTGTCTCATCTCGTGAATAAATCAAAATGTGATCAATGAATACATCAACAAATTTGTCTAAATACGGTTTGAATATTCTGTACATCAAGTACGTAAACATAGCAGGTGCATTAGTCAAACCAAATGGCATCACAAGAAACTCATAATGTCCGTACCTAGTTTTGAATGCAATTTTTGACACATTAGAGTCTTTAACCCGTAACTGATAATATCCAGAGCAAAGAATAATCTTTGAAAATACTATCACACTTTTTAACTGGTCAAACAAATCATCGATACGTGGCAATGGATACTTATTTTTTATCATCACTTTAATGAGTTTTCAGTAGTCGATACACAATCGCATTGACCCATCCTTTTTCTTAACAAACAACACAGGAGCATCCCAAGGAGAAAAGCTGGGCCGAGCAAAGGCCCTATCTGTCAACTATTGCAACTGTACTTTCAATTCTTTTAATTTTCTAGGTGCCATTCCATATGGAGCTATTAATATCGGAGATGTTCCTAGCATCAATTCAATAGCAAACTCAACCTCTCTGATCAACGGTAACCCTAGTAATTCTTCTAGAAATACATCTGTGAACTCACACACAATCAGAACCGATTCTAACTTCAATTCTGAAACCCTAGAATCAACTATATAAGCGAGATATGCTTCACAATGTTTTCTAACATATTTTTATGCTGTCATAGCTACAATAACATTAGAAGTGCTATCCAGTCTACCAGATTCAATTCGGATCCTTTCACCATTTTGACATTTTAACATGATATGCTTTTATTTACAGTTCACAACAGCATTATGTAAAGTTAACCAGTCCATACCCAAAATCACATCAAACTCATCAAAGGGTAATAACATCAAATAAATCAAAAATTTGCAACCCCGAATCACCTGTAACACCCCAAACTCGGCCTGGATATTATGGTCGAATCTGGCGATGTCACATAAAAGAGCTTTCGAAACTAAGTTGTTGCTAAAACCATTTAAACAATTTCTTTACCTTATCGTGTTTTTGATCAAATCACATCATTTGTTTCCAAAAGTTATTCATTTCCAAAACATTATTTAATTTCAAATCGTAATACTTTGCGAAAGCTTTTGAAATGGTTTTGCGTATTCGTGGTATTTTGGTAAATCATGAATCTCTTTTGAAAACCCGTGTCCTACTGTAAACAGATATAAATCAAAAGAAAAATAAATCCCCAAGTTAAAAATAGAATCCAGAGAGGCCTTATTACATAAAAATACCCAAATAAAACTACTTATAAATTAAAAGATATATATGGAAGCGTAAGCTGTTGTGTGGCCACCTTCGAGTTCCTCGCAGCACTGATCGGCCTAAGGATTACCTGCGCAGGTAAGCAGAAGGGTGAGTTTACAAAAACTCAGTGTGTAATCCCTTAATAACAAACAGTCAAACACATAGTGAGCAAATACAGTCTGGGCTTAAGCCCATATTAGTAACAGTTTAGTTTCAGTTAGGGCCTTAGCCCAATCTGAAAGAATGAGATCGGTGTGGGCCTTAGCCCATTTCAAAGTGATGTGAATAGTAATGTAAATGCAAATGTAAATCCTACCCATCCATCCTATACACCCCACTCTGTCTAGCCTACACTCCATATGGGGATAAAATCAACCCACCCATCCCTACACTCCAAAATATAGCACCGGTTGCGGCACTAAACAGTATTTGTAGTAGAGCTGCCAGTACAATACACTTCCTCCAAATATAATTAACCCATCCCCATGCAATATGTCATGTCATAATATCATACATGTATGCAACAATGTCATGCTTGATTACAGTCATACATATTATAGGGGCATATTAGTCATTTTACCTCATAGGGGTATAACAGTCATTTCATCAAATTAGGGACTAGGTATACTTACCGACCCAATGTAGGTCCACAGTCATCTCGGGTGACCCGTGCAACCTTAGCAGTCAAACAGTGAGAATAGGCCCAAGGCTTATAATGCGGGCCGTACATTAGCATGAATGTTAATCTTTTCTAAATGCAACACCCCAAACCCGGCCTGGACATTATGGCCGAATCTGGTGATGTCACATTGAAGTGTCTTTTGTAAAGTGTAATATCGTTGAAAAACCCAATCTTTATTTAACCTCCTTGTGTGATCTTGAAGATGTTCGTTTATTTTCAAAATGTGAGTCGTTTGTCAAGGAGTTAATCATATCAAAACGTCATTATTATATTTGTGTTTTAAAACGTTACTTCTTGCACAACTAAACATTTATGTGCTGCCTCCTAACTGTTTCCATGCTCAAGACCTAATACTTATGGGCCCAAATTTAGGGCGGTACAATTCACCCCTCCTTAAAGAAATTTTGTTCCCGAAATTTCCAACTTATCAGATCAATCGCATAACACAGACTACACCACTATGCTTCCGCTGCCACTCTATTTCCAAAACACTACCACCTTAACTTGAGTGTTTCCAGTACAATCTATAGATAGACTAGGACAGTAAGTTAATCCAATACTCGGCCACATTAGGGGTGACATTTGTGACCTTCTCCAAAATCCTTAGCATAGCCTGGGACAACGTATCATCCCTAGCCACAGTAGCGAGCGACACTGGCGTCTCACTTGCATCCATATTAGGCTTATTGCCAGATGACAAGGACCCAGCCCGAGCACCTCCATGGCCTCCTCCGCGGCCTCTCGTACCCCTTCCACGAGTACTTCTGGTGCTCATTATCAATTTACGCTGTATCTAAATTAGAAATTTTATGCATCATACTACAGTTCCAGTGTTTATTAAAGAATATTTTATGAAAAGCAGTATCAGTTATTTTAGAGTTCATTTTCGTAGGTCGCAGTCTTACTATAATTTTTAGCTCACCCTAAATAGTGTATTTCAGTACAGTCTACTACCTACAGTAGTCTCAGTATTTCAATTCAAACAAACAACAGTTTTAGAGGACTTACAGAATTGGCACCAGAGACTCGGTGTACCACTCATTCAGTAAAACATTTCAAAATACTTCAAATCATTTGAAACAGTTCTTTTTAGAATTTCCAAGCTTTAAAAGAAACCCAAATCCACAGCTGAGTTTTGCAACTTGACTCTAATACCTCTAAATGCAACACCTATGCTCAAGACCTAATACTTTTAGGCCCAAATTCAGGGCGTTACATCACCAAAGGACAATTTTTATAGACTTTATCGACTAACACATGCTGACCTAAAGGGTTCATTACTTTAATCACAAACTCAGTAAACTCAAAAGGTATTTTCTTATCTGACACAAAAGTTGTGCATACATATGAGTGCGTTGACCCCGGGTCAATCAAAGCATTAACATTAGTATCAAAGATAGAAAATGTACCGGTGATCACATTAGGTGTTGGAGCTTCCTCTCAAGCATGAACCGTATAAGCTATAGTTGGTGCCCATGCCTCAGATCTTATAGCAGAATCTTTCAGCTCACTACAACTGTCACCCGTATTTCCAGTGTTTTGGGGTGGTCTTCCTCTAGCAGTTGTGTTACCGGAACGAGTATTCTGAGCCTTTTCTTTATCAGACCTTTCAGGACAGTCTCTGAGATAATGATCATAGGAACCACATTTAAAACATGATCTATCTTTTAATATGGATTCACCGAAGTGTCGTCTATTACATTGCTGACATTCAAGCTTGTTATTTCTGACACTTCCCGTGTTCACTACAGGTGTGACCTGAGGTTTCGAGCTCGAATGTTGTTTTCCTCTATCTTTTCCAAAATAACCCACCGAAACTGATGAACAACTATGATATTCTTTTGACTTCTTTGATGGAGACGAGAATGAATTTCCCATAGGTATTTTTATTGAATCATGAGCCTTAGAATCGAATTTTCTTTTTGCTTTGCTAAGTTCCACGGCCTTGTGTGCTCTGTCAGCCAGAACTACAAATCCTGTAACACCCCTAACGCACATCTGTCGCTGAAATAGGGTTACGAGACATTATCGGACATCAACTTCTATACAATATAACTTCTAAATCCAACAGTAATCATCCACTAAATCATATTAGTTAAATTTGCACATATGGAACACATAACCAGATAAAATTGATCATGCTTTATTATTTATAATACATATACAAACAATGCTTCAAATTCCAACTACATTAATATCATTTATATAACCCCATATTTGAATTAACTAATGTACAACAAAGCCATGTTACAAGTACTTAATACATATAAATGTTCGAACCGCATAACTCTAATATTAATGGCACTTATATACTTCAAACATATCCCATCATATATTATTACACTCCAAACATCGAATATATGCCAATATCTATTTCATTAGTTGAATATCAAACATATCATTTGATAACTTCTGCAAAAGCACATAATAAAACCATTCGAACCATATTACATTAATTATTATGCAATCAAATATGCGACTTTAGTAACATTACAACATGGCCAAACATACTAATGATGCATATATATATATAGTGTGCAATTTACCCTTAAAAAAAACAAAAGCCATATTTAACATTTGAACACAAATAACATTCCAATGTACACCTAATTCACATCTATATTAATATACCTAAACTTCATATTTCATCCTATTAACTAATTATTATTTCGGTCACACGATTTTCAATATCATATGCATGTCAAAACGAACTAAATATCGTAATCGAATTTACAACCACACATGTATGCATACCTATATTAATATTAGCATCAACTTGACACTTTTAACTATCCATTAAAACTAACCAAAACATACATAATCATAACCATCATTTACCATTTAGATCTGTACAAAAACAATCAACCAAAACAATCATGAAACATATTCATTACTTACCATTTAGCAACCGAACCTATAAAGCTAATATACAATCATTCATCACCCTAATTATACCACATTTCATACTTCCAAAATGAGCTAACTATTAGGCCTATTATACATCATACCTACCATTTCTCATTGCCGAATCATATAACCAAAGATCACAAACATATATACCAAGAAACATACTTCCCAAAATAAGTTTAAGTCATAGTCAAATACACACAAGCTTTAATATTATAATCAAGCCATTTTCACATGGCTATATATACACAAATTCAAAAACTAAAAATATTTAAACTAGCCTATACATGCCATATGTTTAAAGTTTCAAACTTTAAAAGTACCGAATGATAGTCGATAGTGTGACAATGATCGTTGACGATCCCCGAGCTCGTAACTAGCTTCCAAAATCTATTAAAATCACCGAATGAACACACAAAGTAAGCTTGGAAAGCTTAGTAAGTCATAAGCAAATATATTAACACATGAATATTAACATTGTAATATCACTTGGTCGAATTCAAAACAATCACATGTACATATAAATCACCTTTTATAATATGCATAATTTATATCATCATTTCAAATACTAAACTTACCTTAATTTCATGAATATAACTTCACGTACCTGAATTATTTAATTTAATTTCACATTCGATCTTAACTTAACATTGCCCGTTGAACCATTCTGTAATGCCCCAAATTTGGAGCCTAGAAGTATTAGGTCTTGAGTATAGGAATAGTTAGGAAGCTACTCATAAATATTTAGTTATGCAAGAAAGTGACACAAGTGTGTATCTGTTTCAGTGGTGAAGTGCTCTAGGAAGTGTCTGAGACGTCTTGGGTTCAAACCTGAGCAAGTGCAAAAAGTTTTGTTTTTAGAGGAATAAACATTGTCTCTAGGCAGTAGGCTTTTAAATAAAATTGGCTAAAACATGGCAGAAAAGAGCTTGTTGGTCTAAGGGATAAGTGGCGATTACTTTAATTGATGGCCATGGTAGGAAGTTGTGTTTGATCGAAACACCAAAAGTTTGAACAGATTTGAATGGGGTTGTTGTTAGCCAAATTTGGGGAGTGAAAAGGGGGATTTTCGGTTGTTGAGGTTTGTGAATAGGAGGAATTTTAGGAAAAAATAGGGGAATTCGAATTTGGTGGGAGTGGTGCTACCGAATTTGAACTCTAACACTTAGTGTTTTAGTTGTGTAGGAATGTTGGGGGAGGTGTTTAGTGTGTTGAAGGCTTACCGAATCTGTGGAGTTCATTTGGTAAAAATTTGGCTATAGTAAATGGGTGCTGAAATTGGTTCTGCTTTGGGTGTCGATTTGTGTTAGCTAACTGAGTGTCGGCTTCATTCTCAATATCTCTGAATACTTTAGTGACCTTTTCTCTTCATCCTTTCTTTTCTTCAAACCGACTATCTGACATTTGTGAAGGCTGATTGTTCCGATTGAGTATTTTCTCTTCTTCTCCTCTTCTCTAAAGCCGAATACTTCTTTTACGATTTCGTTCTTCCTTTATCTGCTGGGCCGAATACCCATACTCTCTCTCTCAAATCTTGTTATTCTTCTTGCTTTGGCTGAATCTCCTTGATTGCCTGTTGCCAAGATTCTTTTGATTTATTGGTAAGTGTGTTACAATCGCTTTATTATTTCTTTTCCTAGCCGAATTTCTTTTGGCTCTATATCAAGTTTCGGCTTTCCCTTCTCTTTCTCTTTGGGGCCGAATGTATGTTTTTCATCTAACAACTTATGATCTGCCAAATCATACTAGGAGTGTGGATTCTATTGTGGAAGCTTAGGCCGATTACTCTTTTCATTGCAAGTGGTCTATCTACTTTTGGGGTATGTGCTTTAAGTGTGATGTATTTCTTATTGGACTTTAAATACTTATCAGTCGATCGAATGTGTCTTATAAAGGTCAAAGGTTTAGAGCTGTACGTGGGTGTTAAGTCAGTAGGGTTCTGCGATTGTTGGATTAGTTCTCGATCTCAAAAGTGGTTCGACTACAACATCGAATAGGTGTGTGTGTAGCACTGCCATCAGATGTAAAACGACAAAGTTGAAAAGCCGAAAAGCCAAAAAGTGGGCTGTCGACACCACATGAGCGTGTGGCTGCCCGTATGGCAGGCTGTGTAACAAAACATGGTCGTATTGTCGATGAGATGGCCATGATCATTTTCATGGGTCGAAAAGATATTGGGCCAGTTTGGGCTGAATTAAGCCATGTAGGCCCCACGCGGGGAAGATCGCACAAAAGTGCAGTAAATATTGGGCCAGGTTGTGTAAACCTCACAACCTCACGGCTAAGGCCATTTCTGGGCTATGTGGGCCATACGAGCGTGTAGGCCCACATAGGTCGTAATATGGGCCGTGGGCCCATTATCACCGATTGACTGTTAAGGTTGCACGGGTCGCCCAAGATGACAGTGGACCTACTGTTGGGCCGGTAAGTGTACCTGGACCCTTATTTTGTAAAAATGACTGATATACCCTTATGTGATGTATGAGTGTTTGAGCATGCCATTTGTACTGTATATACATATATACTATGTTGCATTGCATGGGGTGGGATATATGATTGTGGAGGAAGTGTACTGAAAGGCTTTAAGCCTATTACTGGTAGTTCTACTATAAATACTGTTTTAGTGCTGCAACCAGTACTACTTGGTGTGTAGGGATGGGTGGGTCAATTTTATCCCCACATGGTGTGTAGGGTTGGTATGGAGATGGTGTGTAGAGGCTGGATTGGGTAGGATTTTCTGTAACATCCCGAAATAGGGCCTAAACGGAATAGTGGTTGTGAAACCACAAATCTGAGGTAAAAAAATTTATTTTATTATTATTTTGAGGTCTATGATATGTTTGCATGATTGTGTGAAAATTTCGTGAAGAAATTCTATGCATAAAGTGCTTAATTTGAAATTAGGGACTAAATTGAATAAATTGCAAAACTTGTGTTCTAGAAGTATTTTGCATAAAATTGAATTAGATTATTAATTAGAGGTCCTTAAAGAGAAATTTTACCAATTTCTAAGTTTATGGACAAAAATTGGACATGGATGGAATTTTTGAAAAGTTTAGTAGTAAGGGCATTTTGGTCATTTAGGGGTAAAATGAATTAAAATACAAAATTAAAAGCCAATTTTGCTCATCTTCTTCATGGAGGCCGAAATTAGCATGGGGGAAGCCATGTCTAGGGTTTTCAAGCTTTCCAAGCTCAATAGTAAGTGATTCCAAGCCCCGTTTTTAATGTTCTTTACGTTTTTGGAATCTCGGTAGCTCGATTAAGCTTATTCTAGCAATAATTTAAGCTAGGGTTCATATTTGAAAAAATACCCATAGGTGAAATGTGTTTATTTTGATGTTTTATGGTAGAATATGAAGCTTGAAATTGTGTTAAACAACTTTTCTTTGAGTGATTTTATGTAAAAACGAGTAAAACGACATAATCGTAGAAAATACCTAATGTTCATAAGTACATGTTAGAGTGAGAATTTGATGTTGCTATAGAAGGGAAAAATGATTAGAATGTCATAAAACATAAGAAAATAGGCTGAAGTTTAATTTACGAGTTTTGGGACAAAAGTGTAAATATGCAAAAGTTTAGGGGCAAAATTGTAATTTTGCTAAAATATGATTTTGGGTCAATTTGAATAATGTGAGTCCTAATTAGACTATATTTTAAATGATAGAGCAAGGAAAACTAAAATTCGGGCTAAAATGGGGAAAATACCAAGTTGTGGACGAAATGGTAAAAGTAGCCATTTTCGCATACGAGGTAAGTTCATGTGTAAATAATGTAGCATAATTGTTGTTTTTAAGTTATTGATGTTAATTATATGATATGCTGATTTTTAATCGTGAAATAATATGCTTTATGGTTAACGTTGAGTAATATGCAAATTATGTTTACTACTTGATAAATATGAATTGCTACCGAGTATCGGTTCCGATATTCCGTGGAAGACAGCAAATGTCAGATCGAGGGAAAAAGCCTGTTTGAACCTTAGGAATAGATTAGGATATAAGTGACATGTCACTAGGATGGTTGAGCATCCGAACTCGTTGAGTTGAGTCCGAGTCACTTATGGATACGAATGTTCGAACTCGTTGAGTTGAGTCCGAGTTCGAGAGATGTAACTAGGCATCCGAGCTCGTTGAGTTGAGTCCGAGTTCACTTATGGATGCGAACGCCCGAGCTCGTTGAGTTGAGTCCGAGTTCACTTATGGGCGGGTTACATGATCGCTTGATTACATATATGGCACTTATGTGCAAATTATCCGGTGTATCCGAATTATATTCGATGTGTTCAACGGGTAAAGTTCTACTCAAATGGAGGAATACTAGAGATGAAAGGGACATATTGGTAAGTGTTGTGAGATGGATACTTTGAATAGGTATGTACTTAACCCTCGGGTTGAAAACTCGATATATCAACAATGTGGTAAGATGATAAATGAAAATATGACATGAATGTCTTGATGATGATTATGCAAATGATATTTTATGTCTGCTTATATGGTTATGTTACTTGCTATTTGCATGTGAACTTACTAAGCATTTATGCTTACTCCCTCCTTTTCATTCCTTGTAGTTTTGACAAGTCAGCTCGGAAATCGGGAACGGTCGGAGGCTCGCTCACACTATCCGTATACCATCTTGGCATAATGGCTTGAATATTTTGAGTATGGCATGTATAGCACTATAATCATTTTGTATATATGGTCTTATGATATGGTTATTGAGTGGTATGAAAATTCTTGGTAATGATTAGCCATTGGAATGGCTAATCATGATCATATTTGGTGTTATGTATGTCAAATTGCTAGCTAATCCATGGAAACCATGAAATAGGTAAAATTTACCATAAAATAGATTCAAACAGCAGTAGTGACGTGAATTTGAAAAATCACTAAAAATAGTAGAAATGAAATTAAATAATTAATAAGTTATGGAATCGAATCTTGATGAGTCTATTTTCATATGGAATGAACAAAACAGACATATAAATTATATTTTATGAAATATTTAAACTTTTGTGAAACAGGGCCAGAGTGATTTCTGGATCTCCTGTTCTGACTTTAAAAATTCATAATAAATTTTACAAAAATAATTAGAAGTTGTTCTTTATATTTACAGATTCCTTATTGAGTCTAGTTTTAATATAAGCAAACCTCATTGTCATTGAATTTTTTTATAGAGAGATATCTAATTCGTAATACATAGAGGTCAGAGTAGTCAAACCCTAAAACAGGGGAGATTTTAAGTAATAAACTGTATTATTTGGTTCAACCAAAAATTCTAGAAAACAATTAGTAGATATAAATATGAGTCTAGTTTCATATAAAATTTACGGATCTTAATTTCGAGTTTCTTAACTCGAGATATGAATTTTTAAGCGACTGTGACGCAGATTTTCAGCTTGTCTGAAAATTTTAAAATTAAATTGTTTGAGCTGTTTAAGTAATGAATTAAGTCTGTTAACACCTCGTATTCGACTCCAGCGACGGTCTCGGGTATAGGGTGTTACATTTTCTGATTGCATATGTACTAATACTATAATGGGCTTAGGCCCCACTGATACTGTTACTGAAATGGGCTCAGGCCCAGGCTGCTACTGTTACTGAAAGGGCTTAGGCCCAAATTGTGTTTACTCTAATTGATTACTATTATGGGATATCACACACTGATTTTTTGTAAACTCACCCTTCTGCTTATTTGTGCAGGTAACCCTTAGGTGGATCGGTGCTGCAAGGGACTCGAAAGTGGCCACATAACCGCATTTACTATCACATTTGCTTTACATTTATAAGTAATTTTATTTTTGGTATTTTGATAGTAATAAGGCCTCTTTAAATTTTTATTTTAAATTGGGGATTTTTATTTGCTTTTGTTATAGCTGCTAGTGATAGGAAAACTCGAGTTTTCAAAAGAAACAATGTTTTTACAAAGTAAACGCAAGTACGCAACTGTTTTAAAAAGCTTCCACTATAAAATGATATTTCGAAAATGAATAAGGATTTTCATGTAAATACTTTTGGTTAGTGACACAAGTTTTGAAATGAACGACACATCTCAAGAATCTCCATTAGAAACACACAAAGAGATTAATTATAGAACGGCTTTTTCAATGATATCTCGCTTTACGAAAAGTACTTCAATGTAACATCGTCAGATTCGGCCATAACTTCTAGGTCTTGTTTGGGGTGTTACACATTCAAAATTAATAAGGATACTCGGATAATCAAAAAGCTAGTACAACGCCAATGTCTCAAACGTGGTCTTACATGTAATCACATATCGATGCCAATATCCCAGATAGGGTCTTACACATAAATCACAAATCGATGCCAACGTCCCAGACGTGACATTTAATCATATATCGGAATCCTATGTCATGACATATGTATCCTAACTATTCCTAAGGTTCGTACGGGGCTTTTGGACGTCGTAAACCAATCGATTCCATCTCATATATATATTTCTCCTATGCTTATACTAATTCGACATCAACACATATATAAGTAATAATTTAATTCAGCACATATATTACATAAACATTTGAATTTAATGACATTTGTTTACTTATGAACATACCTCAGACGAAGATGAACGAATCGAAACGACTATTCGACAACTTTAGATTTCCCTCGATCCAAATCTGATTTCCTCTTTTCTTGATCTAATTCAATATAAATTTGACTTATTTAATCATATATTCAATCAAATTCATCCAAAAACACATAAATGGGTAATTACACTTTTGCCTCTAACATTTCACATTTTTCACAATTTAGTCCCTATTTCACAAAACACAAAATATTCAAAATTTCACCATACCCATGCTTGGCCGAATTTCACTAAGGTCCCTAGCAGCCCATTTCTTTCATTTATTTCACATTTTGACCCCTCAGTTTACAAAATTCACAATTTAATCCCAAATAGGCATTTTTACTAAAAATCACTTAATTAAACATGAAAATCTATTAACACATTTATTTTTCATCATCAAACAGAAAAATCATCAAGCTTTCAACAGTGGCAAAACACAAAATCATCATCAAATTCAAAAATTCAAGCATGGGCTAGCTAGTATTCAAAGCAACGATCTCAAAAACATAAAAATTATCAAAAATCGAGTAAAAACAAACCTTGAATCAAACTTGGACCATAGCCAAATGTTTGAAAGCTTAAAACCCCTTTTTCTTTCTCAAGTTTAGGTCAAAGATGGACATTTGCATGTTATTTTTATGTTTTCTTTTATTTAATTACATTATAATACATTTTTTTACCTTTATAACCTTAATGAATTAATATTACAACTTAATAATGTTTGTCCATTCTGTCCATGCATAATTCTAGTGATTAATTTACAACATAAGGAATCCATATAATAAAAGCCATAGCAAATAGGTACTTTTACATAAAGCATGCTAGTTTTTCATTTTACGTGATTAAGCCCTTTTAATTAAATCGAGCACACAAACGATAAAATTCTCACACGAAATTTTCACACATATTAATTCAAATACTGTAAACACCAAAAATAATATTAAAATATTTTTCTGACTCAGATTTGTGGTCCCAAAACCACTATTCTAACTTGGGTCTAAATCGGGCTGTTACAACTCTCACCCCTTAGGGATTTTTGTCCTCGAAAATCTTACTGGCGAAAAGGTTTCAGTATAGTTCTCTCATAGCATCCTCGGGCTCCCACATAGCTTCTTCTACCCCGTGCCGATGCCATAAGACTTTCACTATAGAGATTTTCTTATTTCTTAATTCTTTAACCTCGCGATCTAGAATTTGGATCTGTTCTTCTTCGTATGTCATATCGGATCGAATCTCAATCTCAGACGGGGAAATCACATGCGATGGGTCGGATTGATATCGTCGAAGCATCGAAATGTACAATACGTTATGGATCTTTTCTAAATCAGGTAGCAACAACAGTCTGTAAGCTACGGCCCAATACACTCAATAATCTCATACGGCCCAATAAATCTCGGGCTCAATTTGCCTTTACGACCGAATCAGAGTATTTTCTTCCATGGTGAGACTTTCAAAAACACTTTGTCCCCGATCTGAAACTCAATATCTTTTCATTTCAAGTCTGCATAAGATTTCTGACGATCTAACGCTGCTTTTAGACTATCACGAATCACTTTCACTTTCTGTTCAGTTTCTTTGATCAAATCGACCCCGTATATCTTATTCTCACTGAGCTCAGTCCAATATAAAGGTGTTCGACATTTGCAACCGTACAAAGCCTCGTAAGGTGCCATTTTGATACTCGATTGGAAGCTATTATTATACGTAAATTTAATTAATGGCAAGTATCGTTCCGAAGTATCTTCAAACTCAAGAATACAACATCTCAACATATCCTCGAGTATCTGAATAATCCGCTCAGATTGACCATCTATTTGTGGGTGGAAAGCAGTGTTAAAGTGTAGTTTTGTACCTAATGTAACTTGCAGTTTCTTCCAAAACCATGATGTAAATCTCCGATCTCTATTTGAAATAATAGAAATAGGTACTCCGTGCAATCTCACAATTTTTGAAATGTACAACTTAGCAAACTTATCAAGTGAATAATCTGTGCGAACCGGAATGAAATGAGCCCATTTAGTCAGTCTATCAACAACAACCCAAATTGCATCTTTCTTACTCGGTGATAGAGGCAAACCTGATACAAAATCCATTATGATTTTGTCCCATTTCCACTTGGGAATCATAATCGGCTGAAGTAACCCAAACGGTACCTGATGTTTAGCTTTGACTTGCTGACAGATTAAACATTTTGAAACAAATTCAGAGATGTCACGCTTCATACCAAGCCACCAATAAAGTTGTTTCAGATCATTATACATTTTTGTGATTCCCGGATGAATAGACAACTGACTACTATGAGCTTCATTTAAAATCATCTGAATCAACTCTGAATTTCTCGAAACACATATTTGGCCTCTAGATCTCAAACAACCCTCAGCATCAACCCGAAATTCTGAATCAGTATTCAAATCACATTGAGCCTGTTTTGCTAACAATTCATTATCTACTTTTTAAGCTTCATAAATCTGCTGCATAAATAACGGTATCGCTTTCAACTCAGTTACAACGGAGTCATCATTAGATAGAGCCACATGTGCATTCATCGCACGAAGAGCAAACAGAGATTTCAGCTTAAAGCATCAGCAACATCATTGGCCTTTCCCGGATGGTAGTCAATCACTAGCTCGTAATCCTTAAACAACTCTAACCATCTTCGTTATCGTAGATTCAGATCTTTCTGAGTCATCAAAGATTTTAAGCTTTTTTTATCAGAATAAACATGCCATTTCTCATCGAACAGATAGTGGCGCCAAATCTTTAATGCAAACATAATAGCTGCCAATTCCAGATCGTGTGTCAGATAGTTCTTTTCGTGCGACTTTAACTGTCTCGAGGCATAAGCTATGACTTTGCCTTCTTGCATCAAAACACAACCTAAACCATTCAAGATGCATAACTATAAATCACAAATTCTTTACCCGATTCTGGCTGAACTAACACCGGAGCTTCAATCAATAAAACTTTCAACTGATCAAAATTGTTCTGACACTTTTCTGACCACTCGAATTTAACATCTTTCTGAAGTAGTCTCGTCATCGACGTTGCAATCATAGAGAAGCCTTTTACAAACTGTATGTAATAACCAGCAAGTCCCAAAAAGCTTCGGACTTTGGAAACATTTCTCGGAGGCTTCCAATCTAGTATTGCCAAAATCTTACTTGGATCAACCCGAATGCCCGATGCTGATACAACATGTCCTAAGAAACCAACTTCACGCAACCAAAACTCACATTTACTGAACTTCCCATACAATTGTTTATCACACAAAGTCTGTAGCATTATTCTCAGATGTCCGGTGTGCTCAAATTCATCATGGGAATAAATTAGGATGTCATCAATAAACACAACCACAAATCGATCCAAATACTGTCTGAATATCCAATTCATTAAATCCATAAAAATAGCAGGTGCATTAGTAAGTCTAAAAGGCATAATCAGAAACTCGTAGTGTTTGTATCTTGTTCGGAAATTAGTTTTGGCACATCAGAGTCATTAACTCGCAGCTAATAGTAACTCGATCTCAAATCTATTTTCGAAAACACAGTAGCTTCTTTAAAATAATCCAACAAATCGTCAATTCATGGCAAAGGATATTTATTCTTTATAGTCATCTTATTGAGCTGTCAGTAGTCGATACACATTCTCATAGTTCCGTCTTTCTTTTTCGCAAACAAAACTGGTGCACCCTAGGGAGAAAAACTCGGTCATGCAAAACATATATCTGTTAATTCTTGAAACTGAGCTTTCAACTCTTTTAATTCGATCGGTGCCATTTTATACGGAGCTATCGAAATCAGAATTGTCCCTCGCACTAACTCAATGCCAAACTCTAACTCTCGGATCGGTGCAAACCCAGTAATTCTTCAGGAAACACATCCGAATACTTGCACACAACTGGTACTGATTCTATCTTCTTTTCGGTCACTTTAGAATCGAGTACATAGGAAAAATAAGCTTCACAACCCTTTCTCACATATTTTTGAGCTAACATCGAAGAAATCACTGCCTCAGATCTAACATCAGCGTCTTTAGTTTCCCTCTAGCTACCACGAACATTACCCGTATTTTTGGGTGGTCTACCTCGAGCTACCGTGTTACTCTGCCTCATATTCTGCTTTATGTCTTGCTCAACCAACTCAAGGCATTCACGAATGAAATGATCCATCGATCCACATTTAAAGCAAGCCTGATCATTCAATCTAAAACTATCGGGATGTCATTTACCATAATGTTTGCACTTAGGTTGGTTTGGTCAGATGTCACCAACACTAGCTACTGAGGTAGCTCTCGAACTCACGAGTGGTTTATCTCGGTCCCGTCTAGAATAACCCGCAGCAGCCTATGAACGGCTAAAGTCATCTCAAAATTTCTTTGATACTGACTGAAATGTTTTACCCGATGATCTTTTTCGTGAATCCCTAGCTTCAACGCCAGCTTTTCTTTTCTCTTTCCTGAGCTCTTCAGCTTTGCATGCTCGCTCGACTAGTAAAACTAACTCTTTTATTTCAAGTATCCTGACTAACAGCTTAATGTCTTCATTCAACCCATCTTCAAATCTTTTACACATTATAGCTTCAGTCAAAACACATTCGCGGGCATATCTTCTAAGTCTCACAAATTTCTGTTCATATTCTGTTACGGTCATACGACCCTGTTTCAACTCGAAGAATTCTTTGTGTTTATCAATGAATTTCTGACTGATGTATTTCTTATGGAATTTAGTCTGAAAGAACTCCCAGGTCACCCGTTCTTTCAGAACTACTGATATCAATGTATTCCACCGGTCATACGCAGAATCTCAAAGTAAGGATACAATACATTTTATACACTCGTCAGGGGTACAGGATAGCTTATCAAACACACGAATAGTATTATCGAGCCAGAATTCAGCTCGCTCAGCATAGTCATCAACAGTGGCTCTGAATTCTTCGGCCCTGTGTTTTATGATTTTATCAACCGGGGGCTTACTTAATCTCATCGGATTAATAACTTGAGGTATTACAGGTATCTGAGGAGGATTAGGCGGGGGTGGGGGTTGTTGAACGGCCAGATTTGTACGAATACAATGTGTGAACCAATCGTTCATCATCTGATAGACGGCTTGTTTAGCCTCTCCCTCATGACTACTCGAAATCTGCTTAGAATCAGCTGGCGCTGCCCCTTGAGTAGGAGCGGGCGCATTACTTTCCACATCATCAGCTACGGCTCGATCGGGATCCATTTACTATACGAAAACACATTTTAATTGTCAGGAATCATCACACTATCGCATCTTATAAATATGGCATATATAGCTAGACTCACACGCTCTATGTTAGTCCTAGAATCGACTAAACTGTAGCTCTGATACCAATCAAATGTAACTCCCCTAACCCATACCTATCGCTGGAATAGGGTTACGAGACATTACCAGACATCAACTTCTATACAATATAGCTTCTAAATCTAATAGTAATCATCCACTAAATCATATGAGTTAAATTTGCACATATGGAACATATAACCAGATAAAATTGATCATGCTTTATTATTTATAATAAATGTACAAACAATGATTCAAATTCCAACTATATTAATATCATCTATATAACCACATATTTGAATTAACTAATGTACAACAAAGCCATGTTACATGTACTTAATACATATAAATGTTCGAACCACATAACTTTACTATTAATGGCACTTATATACTTAAAACATATCCCACCATATATCATTACACTACAAACATCGAATATATGCCAATATCTATTTTATTACTTGAATATCAAACATATCATTTGATAACTTCTGGAAAAGCACATAATAAAACCATTTGAACCATATTACATTAATTATTATGCAATCACATTTGCAACTTTAGTAACATTACAACATGGTCAAACATACTAATGATGCATATATATATAGTGTGCAATTTACCCTAAAAAAAACAAAAGCCATATTTAACATTTGAACACCAATAACATTCCAATGTACACCTAATTCACATCTATATTAATATACCTAAACTTCATGTTAAAATGAACTAAATATCGTAATCGAATTTACAACCACACATGTATGCATACCTATATTAATATTAGCATCAACTTGACACTTTTAACTATCCATTAAAACTAACCAAAACATACATAATCATAACCATCATTTACCATTTAGATCCGTACCAAAACAATCAACCAAAACAATCAAGAAACATATTCATTACTTACCATTTAGCAACCGAACCTATAAAGCCAATATACAATCATTCATCACCCTAATTATACCACATTTCATACTTCCAAAATGAGCTAACTATTAAGCCTATTATTCATCATACCTACCATTTCTCATTGCCGAATCATATAACCAAAGATCACAAACATATATACCAAGAAACATACTTTCCAAAATAAGTTTAAGTCATAGTCAAATACACACAAGCTTTAATATTATAATCAAGCCAATTTTCGCATGGCTATATATACACAAATTCAAAAACTAAACATATTTAAACTAGCCTATACATGCCATATGTTTAAAGTTTCAAACTTCAAAAGTACCGAATGATAGTCGATAGTGTGACAATGATCCTTGACGATTCCCGAGCTCGTAACTAGCTTCCAAAATCTATTACAAACACCGAATGAACACACAAAGTAAGCTTGGAAAGCTTAGTAAGTCATAAGCAAATATATCAACACATGAATATTAACATTATAATATCACTTGGTCGAATTCAAAACAATCACATGTACATATAAATCACCTTTTATAATATGCATAATTTATATCATCATTTCAAATACTAAACTTACCTTAATTTCATGAATATAACTTCTTACGTACCTGAATCATTTAACTTAATTTCACATTCGATCTTAACTTAACATTGCCCGTTGAACCATTCAGAATTAATAAGGATACTCGGATAGTCGAAAAGCTCGTTGTAACACCCCTAACCCGTATCCGTTGCCGGACTAGGATTAAAGGCATTGCCAGACAAACCAGAGCATTTACACACAATTCATATACATCATCCACAATCATAGTCAAACATTTTCATAGAGTCCCTTATATAGGTCATCGAGACCTTAACATGTATTCAAAAGCGGTCGGGACTAAACCGAGCTCATACAAAATTTTTCAAAAGTTAAACATTTTTCAAAGTTATAAAGGTCACACGCCCGTGTGAACAGGCCGTGTGCCTCACACGGAATTAAACACGCCGGTGTGTCTAAGCCGTGGCAAAACAAAGCATACATATTGACTTATCCACACAGCCGGAGACACGCCCGTGGTCGAAAATGACTTTGGTCACACGGTTGACCACATGCCCGTGTGTCTAGGCCGTGCTCAAGTCTGACTTGCTTCTAAAAGAAACATTAAAGGACACGATCGAGACACAAGCCCATGTGCTCAACCGTGTGGGCAAGTATAGCTCTTTGCAAGGCCAAATTGCCACCCATTAAGGGTCCTCCCTACAAGCATCAAATAAGCACCATTTGCATCATATTTCCAACCAATTCCAATCACAAAACATCCATCATTCATACTATGATATTATCAACTAATTCCATATACATAATACATACCAAATTATACCAATTCACAAACCAAAATCATATCAAATCATATAATTCATAACTCCAAATTACCTCATTCAAAATTCATGCTATAGCTTTACCAAATACCATTCAAGACACATTCCAAAAACTTACCAAATTGACCAACTCTCTTGGCCATACAAAACACTTCACATAGATAATATTGCATCACATAATTCATACCAAAAACTCATTCACATACACAACCAAAACCAAGCCACATCACATGGCTAATTTCACAACTCAAAACATATTTGCATAATTCTAGCCTATACATGCCACACTTCAATATACACATTTTCAAAAGGTACCAAAATAGAGTTCGATAGTGTGGTGATGATCCTCGATAATCCCTGAGCTCCAAGTAGCTTCGATATCTATAAAACAGTTGAAAAACACACAGAGTAAGCTTTCAAAAGCTTAGTAAGCCATATACAAATAAACTTATCATTCAAAACATGAAAGCATCATCAAATTACATATACTCCATGGTTAAATACTATCTCAAACCACATAGTTCATAAACATTTCACATATTTCCAATTCATTTACACATATGGCATATTTTCTCATACTTATAACGTATATCATCATTTGTACATATACTTACCTTTTATTCTCAAACATAGTATACATTTCGAACGTACCTGAATCAGATACAAATTTAATATAATCATTCGTTTCTCAGAATGCCCGTTGAACCATTCAAAATCATAAGGATACGCAGATAGCTCAGAAAGCTCGTACAAGGCCAACGTCCCAAATGTGGTCTTACACATAATCAAATATCAATGCCACTATCCCAGACAGGGTCTTACACGAAATCAAATACGATGCCAACATCCCAGATGTGGTCTTACACATAAATCATAAGTCGATGCCAACATCCTAGACGTGGTCTTACACGAAAACACATATCAGATGCTATGTCATGACATATGTATCTTAACTATTCCTATGGTTCATACGGGGCTTTTCGGACGTCGAAACTTTGTCGATACTTTCTCGGATATCTCATATTCAAGGCATAAAGTCATTCATCATTGTTCAATAACATATAAGCATAAATAAACCATTTCAAATACATTTATTTGTATATAGACTTACCTCGTACAGATTTGAACGAACAGAGTCGACTATTCAACGACTTTCGACTTTTGACTTTCCCTGATCTAATTCCGTTTTCTTTGGTTCTTGATCTAAATCAATTCAAATTTAACTTATTCAAACTCATATTCATTCAAATCAATCCAAAAACACATATTTAGGGCATTTTACAAATTAGCCCTCACATTTTAACACTTTAGTCCTTAATTCACAAATCACAAAATACACATAATTTTCATATACCCATGTTAGGCTAAATTTTTATAGCATTCATATAAGTCCATATGTTCCATTTATTTCACATTTTAGTCCTTCAAAATCTTCTTTTTACAATTTAGCCCAAATTACTCAAATTCATCAAAAATTCAAACACAAAATATGTTAACCCAAAACATATCTTTCATTTACCAACAGCTAACTTCGCAAAACTTATAATTTCATCAATGGCATAACTCAAAATCATCATCAAAACACATACCTCAATCAAGCAAAATCTTAGCCGAACCCTAAATTATTTTTCTTCTTCTTTTACTTAGTATCTTGGCAACCATATATGAAAATGAACAAAAATATGACTTTTGTTTTATTTTAATTAAGCTTAATTATTTAAATACCAAGTTTGCCCTTAATGAACATACATTAAAAATCCATCAACTATGGACATGTTTGTCCATCCATTAAGCTAATGGTTTTATAACACTATAAGGACCCCACATTTAATAAGACATAACAAATAGACACTTTAGCAAATAGAACACATCTTTTACATTTTCTGCTATTAGATCCTTTTATCAAATTAAGCACACAAATGATCAAATTTTCACACAAAACTTTCATACATGTCAATTCGCATATTATAAACACGGAAAATAAAATTAAAATATTTTTTAACTCAAATTTGTGGTTTCGAAACTACTATTCTGACTAGGGTCTAAACTCAACTGTTACACTCATACAACGCCAACGTCCCAAACATGGTCTTACATATAATTACATATCGATGCCACTGTCCTAGACAGGGTCTTACACATAAATCACAAATCGATGCCAACATCTTAGACGTGGTTTTTTTACATGTAATCATATATCGGAATCCTATGTCATGGCATATGTATCCTAACTATTCCTAAGGTTCGTACGAGGCTTTCAGACTTCGTAAACCAATAGATTCCATCTCGTATATATATTTCTCCCATGCTTATACTAATTCGACATCAACACATATAAAAGTAATAATTTAATTCAACACATATATTACATAAACATTTGAATTTAATGACATTTCTTTACTTATGAGCATACCTCAGACGAAGATGAACGAACCAGAATAACTGCTCGACAACTTTAGATTTCCCCCGATCCAAATCCGATTTTCTCTTTTCTTGATCTAATTCAATATAAATTTGACTTATTTAATCATATATTCAATCAAATTAATCCAAAAACACATAAATGGGCTAATTACACTTTTGCCCTTGACATTTCACATTTTTCACAATTAAGTCCCTATTTTACAAAACACAAAATATTCAAAATTTCACCATACCCATGCTTGGCCGAATTTCACTAAGGTCCCTAGTAGTCCATTTCTTTCATTTATTTCACATTTTGACCCCTAAATTTATAAAATTCACAATTTAATCCTAAATAGGCATTTTTACTAAAAATCACTTAATTAAACATGAAAATCTATTAACACATATTTATTTTTCATCATCAAACACAAAAATCATCAAGCTTTCAACAATGGGAAAACATAAAATCATCATCAAATTCAAAAATTCAAGCATGGGCTAGCTAGTATTCAAAGCAACGATCTCAAAAAAGTAAAAATTATAAAAAAATTGAGTAAAACGAACCTTGAATCAAACTTGGACCATAGCTGAATGTTTGAAAGCTTAAAACCCCTTTTTCTTTCTCAAGTTTCGGTCAAAGATGAGCATTTGCATGTTATTTTTATGTTTTCTTTTATTTAATTACATTATAATACATTTTTTTACCTTTATAATCTTAATGAATTAATATTACAACTTAATAATGTTTGTCCATTTTTGTCCATACATAATTCTAGTGATTAATTTACAACATAAGGACTCCATATAATAAAATCCATAGCAAATATGTACTTTTACATAAAGCATGCTAGTTTTGCATTTTACACGATTGAGTCCTTTTAATTAAATCGAGCACACAAACGATAAAATTTTTGCACGAAATTTTCACACATATTAATTCACATACTGGAAACACCAAAAATAATATTAAAATGTTTTTCTGACTCAAATTTGTGGTCCCAAAACCACTGTTCTGACTAGGGTCTAAATCGGGCTGTTATAAATATGGTCAAGTTATGGTATACTTTGGAAAGGTTTTGAATAGATGTGCAGGATTGAAATATGATTTGTATATACATTGGTTGTTGGTACCATTTGGAAATGGCTAGATTTGTGTTATTTAGTTGGTTTTGAGGCATGTGAGAAATGGTCCAAATGGAAAGGTTATTCTGATATGCCATGATTCTAACATGGTATGGTTAAATATGCACATGTTTAGGTATGTTTGGAATGACCATATTTGGTATGTTTATATGAGACTAAGTGGAGTTATGCTTTGAGGTAGATATGAACTATTTGTAATGGTATAAATGTAGTCAATTTATGATGAGTTTTGAAATGAAAAATGAATTAAGTGTTGATGAATGAAATGTGTTAAGTACATGTATATGTTTAGATAAATTGTATGTTTGCATTTGAGGTACCTATATGGCATATTGGTTAAAGGGAATTTGGGATTCGATTTGGTCTTCTTATGAATGTTTTAGGTATGTTTTAAGGCTTGATTATATGTGCAAATGGCTTATACGTGTGTGCTTGAATTGGGTGAAAGAAATGGCTTGAATTTGGCCTATTTCTTGTCCAAACAACCTAGGACACAAGCTTATGTCTCAGCCGTGTGTGATACACGACCATGTGACACGATTGTGTCCCCTATAGGTTTTAAAGGTTGCATTTTGAGTGTAACACGGCCTAACACATGGGCATGTGGCTTGGTCATAGGTTAGAGAGTTACACGGGTACGGACATAGGCTAGGACACGGTCGTGTGTCCCTATTTGGAATGCCCACATGGCCTGGCCACACGGCTGTGTGACCCCTACAGTGTGAAATTTTCTATCTTTTTCCATAAAGTTTTAAATGTTTCTGATTTAGTCTCGAATCATTTCTAAAGTGTTTCTAAGGCCTCAAGAGCTCAAATAAGGGATGACATGCATGTGTTTGAATGGATCATGTTATGATTTATGAAATGATTGGAAATAAATGATTTGAGTTATATTTTTACGGTAATGATACGTAACCCTATTCCAGCGACGGATACGAATTAAGGGTGTTGCAATAATGCTATTGTTATTCAAATGTATGTTATCATGTATTCATAATGTAATTGAATAATGTATATTCAAATCAATGTGATGACGGTTTTTGAGTCCCAATTGAACCTTAGGAATTCATAGGATCAAATGACATGTCATTAGGGATTTCATGTTTCGGGTGCTGGTCTTGAATGTCCTACCGATGGTTGAGGTCCTATATTTGTTGGAGATGCTCCACAACTCGTGTGAGTAGGTCCATTTCATAGCTCGTGTGAGCAATGATGTAAAGGAAATGTTACAGTTATATGTTTAAGCCCACTTCGTGTGAGCTTCCCCAAGTATCTGATGATATTCTAGATGATTCAATGGGTATGAAAAAGAAAGGAAATGGTAAGTGTTCAAATGGAACATATCATGTACTTATGAAAAGGAAATGGTGACCTAAATGAGATGAACAATGTGTAGTTACTTATTATGGATGAATTCATTTGAACCATGTATAAATACACTAACTTGTGTATTTGGTTATGTTGTACATGCATTGTGCCAAGCTTATGGTATTAGTTGGTGTTATAATTATGCTATTTACATTATGCTAATGAAATGGTAAGTTGTGTTCATGTTATACGGACTTACTAAGCATTATGTGCTTACGTATTTTCTTTCCTATGTTTTATAGATTATCGGAAGCTTGATCAGTTTGAAAGCTTACTGGAGATCTATCACACTATTTAGCATAAATATCGGTATTTTTTGATGTTTTGGCCAATGATATAACGACATGTATATGTGGACTTGTAATGGTATTTTGTTGAATGTTTAGTTGATGATTTGGTATGTATAAGTGATCTTGGTTGATACCATTTGATGCTTCCTAAATTATGTTGTTATAGCTATCTTATGATGTATGTTTTGAAATGGCTCAAATGACATGTTTTGTGATGGAATAGTAATGGTGAAGTTGTGGCATGTTTGGTAAGTTTTGGAACTAGTAATTGATGATTGAAATGTGGTAAAATATGCATGTTTAGATAAGTGTTATTGTGTGTATTTGAGGTGCCTATAAATGACATATTGGTTAGTTGAATTAGGGTTCTTTAATGACACATATATATGTATGTTTAGGTTTGGTTTGATGTCTTGTAGGTGTGCACATATGGTTCAAATGTTTATGCATGAATTGGTGTTAAGAATGGCTTGTTTTTTGTGAATTTTAGGTCCATACGGCCTGAGACACGGGGGAGTGACTCAGCCGTGTGTGACACACAGCCAGAAGACATGGTCGTGTGTCCCTTGAAGGTCTCTTTGCATGCAAGTCAGTGAGTTACATGGCCTAACACACGGCCTGGAACATGGGCGTGTGGGGCAATTTCGAGAGTTACATAGCCTAGAACACTGGCATGTTATATGACTGTGTGACCCGACTTAGAGAGTTACACAGGTAAGGACATAGGCTGGGGAACGACCGTGTGTCCGTAGTTTGAAGGTTACACGATTTTGTGACCCCTGTATCCAAATTTTTGTGACTTTTTCTTAAACTTTTCAAATGTTTCCAATTTAGTCCCGAATTGTTTCTAAAATATTTCTAGGGCCTCGAGGGCTCGATTTAGGGACGATATATATGTGAATTTTTGGTTTATAATATGTTTATGAAAGTGTATGAAGTGTATGTTTAAATGTTGTATTTATACGATAATGCTCTGTAACCCTAATTCAAAGACAGATATGAGTTAGGGGTGTTACATTTAGTGGTATCACAGCCAGATTTCGTAACACCCCAAACTCGGCCTAGAAGTTTGGCTCGAATCTGGCGTGTCACATTGAAGTGTCTTTCGAAAACCATGTTTCCATTAAAAACCCTTCTTAATAAGTAAAAACTTATACCGTTTTTAAACCTTGTTAGAAAACCTCAAATAAATAACATTCTTAACAACTTTGTAAAAATCTTGGCTGTAACACCCTAACTCGTTTCCATCACTGGACTGAGTTATGAAGTAATATCAGACAGAACATTTATTTCAATTTTTTTTATCAGATGTATATACTTGAATACATTTATAAAACATCTTCAAGTTTATAAATATATAATATTATATACACACCTAACATAAAATACACATCAAAACTATTTTATTTTATAATTGTACTTGAACTGACAACTTATAACACTATCTCAAATTAAATATTATGACCAAGTACAATAGCAAAATTTCAAATAATTACTTATATATGACTAACATGACCGACTCACCCTAATACACATTATCAAATTACTAAGCATTTTCAACTCTCAAAACATATATATATATATATATACCACATGTAACTTTCATCCCTAAACACATGACATAATAATCTAAAGGAATTTAAACATTAGCCAATAAAAATTTAATCATACAATCATACTTATGAAAATTTACATACATCATGATAGACTCATTGACTATAGTCAAACCATTTCCAAAACATATACTCACAATCACATATACCATTCATTAACAGCATATAACCTTGTACCCAAAACGTATCTAAACTATAACTAAACATAACCGAATTCAAACTTAGTAGTTAAGCCATGTTCGCATGGCTGAAATTTATATTTATAAATTCAAACAAAATACATATTAGCCTATACATGTCATAATGTTCACTTAAGATCAACTAAAAAAAACGTACCAAAACGTTGCAGGCTGGTGTGATGACTTCGACGATGGTCTCGAACAAAAGAAATAGATCAAAGCAAATCTAAATAAGAGACAAGTAAACACACCAAATGAGTATTCAACTCAATAAGTAATAAGCAATATAATACAGACTGTTAACATGAGATCATATGAAAAATAATGTAAGATCAACTATTTCATCCGTACAGAACTATGCCACAATTACTTAGATTATCGATTGAACCCCAAGCCAAGTCTAGCTATCCAATTAAATACCTAAAACAACCAGATAGTTTAGATCCTTTCCTCGAAGTATAAAACAATGATCAACTGAATGGTTCCATGCATGTACATTTCATATCCCAAATTCGATTTTTCCGTTAATAGCCCTAGCACTTTATTCCTTTCCAGCACACTCTATATCCTCAACCATTTTCGCACACATAATACTAATCAAATGCGCACACATAGTGCCATGATAAACCGCACACATAGTGCTTTGAAAATTCACTCATGTATTGACATTCAAACCAGCACACATAGTGCCATTCAATTTCGCACACATAGTGCCATTCATATCCGCACACTTAGTGCCAATGTTGACTCATTATAATAAGGCAATTTACTTAAATCAAATAACATATACAACCACATTTATAAATACGAGTATCACTCCAAAAGAATACCTAACATAAGAAATCCTTTTATGATACGTTAGAATTATTTAGGCATAATTTAATCAACCTATAAATGCTTATGGACTTACCTTATGTCGGATGAAATGATTCCCAATCGACTACTCAATATTCTTTGCTTTACCTTTGCTTGATTCCCCTCCTTTGGATTCTTGAGCTAGAATAAATAAATAAATCTAGTAGTTTAATTTACCTTGCAAGATACTCATATATATAAATTTAATGATTCCACTTCTTCTTACAACCATCCTTGTTCAAGACATCAAAGTCTCAACTAATGTTTATATTATATCTCAAAGCCGAATGTATTATCACTTCCAAAATAACATTATGCCAAATATGATTACATTCAAATATACATAATTATGAATCAAACTCAACTTTGTAAGCCAACCTCCTCATTTGGTCGATTGTATAGATTCAAAGAAAATTTCACAAATGTGCATACTATATAGCCGAATATGCAAGATCAAATTTAACATCACCTATGGACCTAATTATAATGCCGAATATAGAATTTCAATGCAATATCATTTTTATTTCATTTAAACACATAGTTCCTCCACATAATAATTTGACCGAATGTTTCTAACTAACAAAAACTCCACATCTATTCATAATATCATACCAATGTTCATATATCTATTAGCTAGTTCATTCCTCATCTTTCTAATATTCTATTCAAAAGCATCAAACACTATCCTCTTAACATCTAACCATCACAACCGAATGCCCATTTTTGTCACCAAATAGAGAAATCAACCTATGGGTTATAATATGGATTTGTTTATTAACTAAATTTGATAAAATTTAATGAAAAATAACATGAAATCTTACCTTGATTAACCCTTAAGTTGACCGAATGCTTTTAACAATTTTTCTTTCTTTCTTCCTTTAGGTTTCGGTTTTGCAAGGAGAAGATGAACACTCTCCCACCTTCCATTTCTTATTTTATTCATCTTTTTCTTATTAATTTATTTTTTCTATTTAGATTATTTTATCATTTTTCATTATAAAATTGTATTTAATTAGACTTAGTGGAGGAACATCATCACATGGCCGGCCACTTTATGAATTAAGGGCATTTTGACATGCAAATCCATGCTTTCTCACCTTGTTGTTATTTAATACTTACAATTTACCTATCATCTTTTCTAAATTTCTCAACTAAGTCCTTTCAAGAAAATTCACATTCCTAAGGCTAATTTTAAACACTTATTTTTTTCACACATACACTATCACACTTAAATATATGCAATTAAAATTAAAATAAATTTTTATGACTCGGTTTTGTGGTCCCGAAACCACATTCTGACTAGGGTCTGATTAAGGCTGTCACATTGGCAGTTTCGGAAGCTTAATTTAAAAACAATTGTGGATACGTGATGTTTTGAAAATAGTAGTTGCTTTGGAAAACCATGTTCTAGTACTAACAATTATAAGAATAATAAATAAAATTCCAAATTAGAAATCCAGAAAATTACAACGGCTTTACTACAACCCATATAAAATAATTTAAAAGCAATAATCCAAACTGTAACATAAACAGTGTATGGCTCCCTCCGAGCCCCTCGCAGCTCCGATCCGTCTAAGGCTGGAAATTACCTGAAAGGTTAATAAATTGGGTGAGTTTACGAAAACTTAGTGTGTAATCCCCTACTATATAAAAGGGACAGTCAGTCATATAAAAGAATTAAAAGTCTGGCCCCAGCCCTACTTACAGTTTTAGTATCAATTGGGCCTTAGCCCATTATAACAAAGAGTACCAGATAGGCCTTAGCCCATATTCAGTCTTGACATAAACTGGGTCGAAGCCTTTTCGTAAATCATATCACTGGGCTGAAGCCTTTTCATAAATCATATCATTGGGTCGAAGCCTTTACTAAAAACGGTATGGCCCATAGGCCCATTTCAATTTCACATGTAATATCAATGAATGTATGCAAGCCCATTTGAGGAGACTACTCAACCCACCATCCGCTACTCTCCACCCGCACCAGCTAACACACCATGTGGGGAATAACTCAACCCACCCAACCAAACTCTCCATCTGGCAAAGATATTTTGCTTTATCATATAACTGGAGGCCTAGCCTCTTTTAATAACTAGGGCAAAGCCCTTTTTGGTAAACTGGGGCAAAGCCCTTTTGCACTTCCTCCATTTATATTAACCCAACCCATGCATAAAATGAGTATATCATAGCATAACATGTGCATCTCATAACATATCATGTGCATATCATGTCATATCATGTATATCAATATCTCATGCAACAGATATACATGTCATGGCATACAACATACAGAATCAGAATACCATGCCCATATTTGAATCAAACAATCACAGTCAAGTCATCCATATACTCACAATCAAATCCGTCAACCACACAGTCCAAGTCAGTCACTTGCCTACAAGGGCAAAACAGTCATTTAACACCCTAGGGGCAAAATGGTAATTTTACCCCACAAGGGTATCTCGATAATTCTACCCTATAGGGGTATTTTAGTAATTTTAAAAACCATGGGTATTTTGGTAATTTTGCAAACCAGGGGTATTTTGGTAATTTTGTAAATCGAGGGTAAAACGATAATTTTATAAATCAATGGTACTTTGGTAATTTTACAAGTCGAGGATATTTCAGTAATTTGGTAAACTAAAATATTTTAAACAGGGATAACAATACGAATAGGCCTGAAGCTCTTTCTCGGCCCAAGTGGGCCCACACGCTTGTGTGGCCCTTTTAGCCCAAATCTAGCCGCAGATATGAGATTCACCTAGCCTAGTCCAATATTTACTACACAATCAAACAACTTATCCAATTGGGCCCGTAGGCCCATTGGGCCCACATGGCCCCTTTCAACCAATCGCGGCCCGAAGTAGCCATCCTACAGCCAGAGTAGTGAGAAATACACACCTGATAGAAGACTGGAGTTAATCCACACTCCGAGCACTCTTAGCCGACGCCCAACCCAAACGAGCACTCCATAAAGCGAAAGGGATCAACCAAGAAAGGTACATTTACTCTCCTCATGGTTCTCTCTTTTTAAAGCCAGCTTCGCGTCCACTCCTATGCTAGCTTCCCGATGTGGGATCCCTCCATCATCAGAGTTTAAATTCAACACCAACTCTTGCCGCCCCCCGTTAGCAAAATAAATGCTCTTTGTTTGCTATGAGTTTCGAACCTTGGACCTCCTTGCCAACTCTATGACGCCACCTTCCTGCCTCTTATGTGGCGCTACTTTGCCACTAGACCACAAGGCTTTTTGTGGCACAATTTCTCCAACAATATTCTTAAGGCCTACCTACTACACCTAGGGTTTGATTCACCTTAAGCCAATTTTTTTGCTAGAGTCCAGGTTTGAACCCAAGACTTCTCCAACACTTCTCAGCACACTTAACCACTAAAACAAGCCTTCATTAACGAAACAAAATATTATAAGCTACCTTCAACCGCTCCCATGCTCAAGGCCCAAAACTTCTAGGCCTAAATTCAGGGTGTTACAACTCTACCTCCCTTAAAGAAATTTCATCCCCGAAATTTCCATCTAACAAGGTAGTCATGTAACATCTACCCCACTACGCTACCGCTGCGCACTCTGATCCTACTATCACTATCACACTTCAACTAGAACTTGAAACATCTCATACATACAACACTTATTCACTGAAGCAGACACATATTTATCACACACATATACAATTTTTTTATATCCAAACATCACATCCACATGAAATAAATACCAAATTTAAATTCAGACCAATATCTAAGGAATCTACAGTATTTCAATTTCTAAACAGACAAAAGTATTCAGAAGACTTACGGATTCGGCGCCGGAGACTCGGTGTGCCACACTTTCTAAGAGAAATACTTCAAACAGACCACGTGGTTGAAAATAATTTTCTAAAATTCAACCTTTGAAAACCCAATCCATAGCTGAGTTGTTGCAACTTGGCTCTGATACCACTAAATGTAACACCCCAAACCCAGCCCAGACGTTATGGCCGAATCCGACCTATCACATTGAAGTTTTAAAAACCCATGCTTCTTTTTAGTGTTAAAATATCGTCTTTTGTTAAGTTAACAAAGTGAATTGAAGTTGTGCACCAGGTAGATATCCGAAACAGAGGAGGTGAGCCAGGAAGGCTGCTTAAGTACCAAGCTCTTGATTGGATCCAATCCTAGACATGCCCACAACCATTGCCACACTTTGGTAAAAGAGTTGAAATTCGTTTAAGTAGTCATCTTTGATATACTGATTATTTGTATCGTTGTGTTATTATGAAAACAAATAACATTTTGAAAACGCGTCCTAAGTCTAGCCCATTTTTAATTATTATCAAAAAAATATAGAGTTATAAAAAAATAAAAATAATCCCAAATAAATAGTTAAAATGGCCTTATTACAACCCAAAAATAAATAGTATTAATAGTGAGGATAAACTGAAAGAAAACCGGTTACTTATTGCAAAGTCCAAAAGTGATCACCATGGCCACTCTAAATCCCCTCTGGCTCCAAGTCTCCACATCAAGGCTCACCTGTAAAGATAAGAAAAAAGGGGGTGAGTTTGGAAACTCAGTGCGCAACAAGCCCCTTTTGGAGCCCAAACTAAAATCCACATACTGGGCCTAAGCCCAAATTCAATCTCAATATATACTGGGCAAGCGTTTCATTTAACGGTTACTGGCCGAAGCCTTTTCATTAATCATATCATTGGGTCGAAGCCTTTACTGTAAATAGTATGGCCCATAGGCCCATTTCAATATCACATGTAATATTAATGGATGTATGCAAGCCCGTTTGGGGAGACTACTCAACCCACCATCTGCTACTCTCCACCCGTACCAACCAAGCTCTCCATGTAGGGAATAACTCAACCCACCCAACCAAACTCTCCACTGGTAGCATAGCTATTTTGTCATATATCTGGAGGCCAAGCCTCTTTTAATAACTGGGGGAAAGCCTTTTTTGCTCTTCCTCCATTCATATCAAAACCCAACCCATGCATATAATAAGTATATCATGTGCATATCATGTGCATGTCATAACATATCATGTGCATATCGTGCCATATCATAACATATCATGTGCATATCGTGCCATATCATGTATATCAATATCTCATGCATCATATTCATAATAAAACCCTAGGGGTATAATGGTCATTTTTACTTAGGGGCGAAACAATCATTTTTCATATTTTAGGGGTAATTTCATAAATTTACCAATTATCAAGAGTTTTTCACGTTCATTAACAATTATCCATATTCTCAAGTGTTTAAACAGTGTTTTTAACGCACTTTATCAAATTAGGGCTTTTGGGCCCAAAACCCCTAATGGGCCCTACGAATGCCAATTTAGCCCTTTAAGCTCACTTAACCCAACTCTTACAACAGATCTAGCTGTGTTATCATGCAATATATCCAAGTTCCATTTTTTATCAAATTTACCCAAATGGGCCAGGAAGCCCATTGCGCCCAATTTCAGCCCATCGAGGTCCAACTTACCAACGTGCATAGAATTGCGCCCTTACCTGTTCCATCGATCCAAACACTGATCGTATCGTTCTTATCGCATCTAAAACCTCATACAAAATCTCAAGTTCCTGAAATGCCAGAATTTGGCATTTTGGCTTTTCTGTGAATATTAGCCTAAGCTACTACGAGGGTTGTTACACACCTGTTTTGTGACGTTTTGCTAACAGAGTCTCCCACGACAACCAGCAATTAATCATCACCAATCTTAGTGTACAAGTCATGCTTATCAAATCCAAAATCCACTTTACCTTATTCGGCCAAAGAACCCCTATTGGCCATAGGTCACTTACCTTCACCGGGTCCGATGATACGATTCAAGCTTATCCAAGTCGATACCCCAAGCCTTGCTGCTCTTCCAAAGTTATCTATTCCACTACACAAACCATAAAAATCAAATGACAAAGCCCCAGTAAGGCCTATACCTCAAAACGACAGCCTTCAACTTAGGGAGTTTCGGCTTTTCCTTAGTAGTTATACTACTGAATCGATTTAAAGTACGAATACTTACCACGGTCTTCCTTTTTGTACAGTTTAGAGTTTAGCAGATGAAGAATAAGTGAAGAAAAAATAAGGTTGCTGGTCAAAAAGAAATCGGCACAACCAATCTTCACAGGTTTCGGCTTTTGTGGTTTTTCGGCAAAAGTGAAAATAGGAAAGAGAGTAGTAGATGAAAAGAAGGAAACAGTGAACTGGTTTCAGAAAAGAAAAGGAAAGAAATATGGATGGAGAGGGTGGTAGTTTCGGCTAGAGAAGAAGAAGGGAAGAAAAGAATAATCTTATGGTGTTTACACAGAAGAAAACGGCACAACTAAGTCCCTAAATGCTGAAATACTAACCTAATACTCCTCTGCCAAAATCCCCTCTCTAATTCCCACTATTCGGCTAACTCTTAGTTCTATCCAAATCCCCAAAATCTCTCCCCTTATCACTCCTTAATCCATGCGTTTGACCGATTCAAACTCTCCCCAACAGAGTTCCATTCAGCTTCCAACTCCTGCCTGCTCAAGACAAAAAAAGAACACCACAACTGCCAACTCAGAGAATTGAACCTTGGCTCTCCCCAGACACTTACACGCCACCTTTTTAGCTCCTTAGTGGCGTCACTTAGCCACTTTTCCAAGGCTCTCTTGCATTACATTTTACCCATATCTTTTAATAAGGCTACCTATCCAAAGCCCCTACCTCCTTAAGTCTAAAATCCAAAAATTCTATCGGGTTTTGGCCAACACATGGGCCTTCCTTAGGCCCATTTACATATTCCAATTATGAATTTCACTACCAAATACCAAATTTTAACAGCTTTACCAATTTCCCAAAAATTACGAGAAACCCAAAAATTAGGATGTTACAGATTTAGTAAGCTCTCGGGTTAAACGTAGCATGTATGGAGTCTAGAAATACATGTCATTATATAACTTTTGATAGTGCGATAACTCTTTACTCAAATTGAACTATGTTTTTATATAGATAAAATTTCATCCAACCGAGCCGATTCCGACGAAGTAGAAAATAATGCGTAAGCCTCTATTCATGGGGCATCTTCTAGTGGTAGTAGGCCCGTATATGAAGGCTGAGGAGGAGAGGCTAAAGATGCCTTCTTCTAGATGATGTCTGAGTGGTTTTTAGAGTTTGTGCGAACGAACCCAATGGTTCAACGACTTCACCCCCACCCATACCCCAACTGATCCCCGTAGTTCTTTAGGTTTTGGAACCAGTGCGAATAAGCAATCCTCCAGTTAATGAAATTTGAAAGTATAGGGTTGAAGAGTTTTGTGGTATAACTGAAGATGATCCAGAGATATCTGAGTTCTGGTTAGGAAACACTGTGAGAGTTTTTGACGAATTATCGTGTACTCCAGTTAAATACTTGAAATGTGTTATTTCTTTGTTGAAAGATTTGGCTTATCATTGGTGGAACACGTTGATTGCGATTGTACCGAGGGATTGAGTAAATTGGGAATTCTTCCACACAGAGTTCAGAAAGAAATATGTGAGTTAGTGATTCCTCAATAAGAAACGCAAAAATTTCTTGAATTGAAGCAAAGCCTTATGTTAGTAACTGAGTACGAGAGAGAATTTGTGCGACTCAATAAGTATGCCTAAGAATGTGTACCAATAGAGGTTGCTATGTGCACATGGTTTGAAGACGGTCTAAATGAAAATATTAGGCTGTTAGTCAGGATTCTTGAGTTGAAGGAATTTGTAACAGCCCGGTTTAGACCCTAGTCAGAACAATGGTTTTGGGACCACAAATCCTAGTCAGAAAAACATTTTAATATTATTTTTTGTGTTTACTTTATGTGAATTAATATGTGTGAAAATTTCGTATGAAAATTTTATCATTTGTGTGCTCGATTTAATTAAAAGGACTTAATCGCGTAAAATACAAAACTAGCATGCTTTATGTTAAAGCACCTATTTGCTATGGCTTTTATTATATGGAGTCCTTATGTTGTAAATTAATCACTAGAATTATGTATGGACAAAAATGGACAAACATTATCAAGTTGTAATATTAATTCATTAAGGTTATAAAGGTAAAAAAATGTCTTATAATGTAATTAAATAAAAGAAAACATAAAAATAACATAAAAATGTTCATCTTTGATCGAAACTTGAGAAATAAAAAGGGGTTTTAAGCTTTCAAACATTCGACTATGGCCCAAGTTTGATTCAAGAATGTTTTTACTTGGTTTTTGATAATTTTTACGTTTTTGAGATCGTTACTTTGAATACTAGCTAGCCCATGCTTGAATTTTTGAATTTGATGATGATTTTGTGTTTTTCGATTGTTGAAAGCTTGATGATTTTTGTGTTTGATGATGAAAAATAAATATGTGTTAATAGATTTTCATGTTTAATTAAGTGACTTTTTGTAAAAATGCCTATTTGGGATTAAATTGTGAATTTGTAAATTGAGGGGTCAAAATATGAAATAAATGAAAGAAATGGGCTGATAGGGACCTTATTGAAATTCGGCCAAGCATGGGTATGGTGAAATTTTGAATATTTTGTGTTTTGTGAAATAGGGACTAAATTGTGAAAAATGTGAAATGTCAGGGGTAAAAGTGTAGTTAGCCCATTTATGTGTTTTTGGATGAATTTGATTGAATATATGAGTAAATAAGTCAAATTTATATTGAATTAGATCAGGAAAAGAAGAAATCGGATTTGGATCGAGGGAAATCTAAAGTTGTCGAATAATCGTTTCTGTTCGTTCATCTTCGTCCGAGTTTTTATTGAAAACCCTTCTTAAAATAAAAGAAACCTTAACTATATAAAAAAAAAACTTGCTCAAACATAGGATTGGATGAAAGTAAAGCACTTAGAAATTTAGTTGCGGAAGTGTAAAAAACATACTATAATTTAAGAAATCCATGTTGAACTTCTCGTAGTTACGATGAAAATAATAATGATAATTCAAGTAATAATAACATAATGAAAACCTTATTACAATCTAGTCTGAGCATACTTAAAAAGAATTAAAAAAAACTTAAATGCTTAAAAAGAAACAAAGTCAGAATTATCTTGCTAGCCGGCCACCCAAAGTCCCTTCTGACATCGAACCTTCTACTGAGCATCACCTGAAAATAAAATAAAAGAGGCGGGTGAGTTTTCGCAAACTCAGTGTGTACAACCTCAATGAAAAACAAGCATTCAAAGAAGAATCATCAAATATGCAATACAATCCCATCCAAATTATCCATCCGCTACACACCAGCTCCACCCCCCATCACACCATGTTGGGATATAAATATCGACCCACCCAGCCCACACACCAATGGTAGCCCGGTTGTGGAACTACCTTCATTTACATATTGGGCTTTAAAAGCCGTCAATGGATCCACGATTATCAGGCAACCATGCGATCCTTATATACTTCCTCCGTTCCATAGTTCCCATCCCATATGCAACCTAAGCGAACATCATATGTATGTATGCCACATCCATAAAACTTACATTCAACACCTAGGGGTATTTTGGTCATTTTTTCCCTTAGGGGCATTTTGGTAATTTTCCCTTAAGTATGGTTTCCACTTACCTTGGCCCGTTAACAAGTCTCGCGAGCTAAGATGAACGAATACTATGCACCAGGTAAGATTCCAGAGAAGAGGAGGTGGGTCATTAAGACTGCTTAAGTACCAAGCTCTTCCTAAATCCAATCCTAGGCATGCATATACCCGTTGCCACACCTTAACCATTTGACCTGTCCACGGTTGTAAAATATTAATTAAGTCTTATGTAGTTATCATACGCTAGGCCTAAAACCCCTTACAAAGCCCAAACAAAGTCACATACCTGTATCTGGCCCATTAAGCCCATTCATATTCATATGGCCCATTAGGCCCAGTCACATTCATATTCATGCTCACATACAAATTCCTATCACATAGTATCAATATTCAGTCTTTGTCTATTATGGGCCCAACAGCCCACGGGCCCATTTAGCCCATTTCGGCCCGTATGGCCAAATCACAACCCAAGTCCATAGAATCACCTGTGGGTCTCAGGCAACCTATCGGTCTCTCCCTTACGAGTGTTTGCGCACTCACAAGACTACTGTAGCCACACTTTTGGCTTTTCGGCATTTTAGCATTTCGACTTTTATCGATTCATAGTGTGTGTGCAGTGTATGTACACACCTGGTAAGCAAGCATGATGCGATCTCTTTAGCCCCAAACCTTGCGCGATAAGTATAACAACCCCTTCTTAAATCCCTAACCATGATCAACTCCCAGATCTGTACCAATCTTAACTATTAAAATAGAATAATAGGTGACTCGTATCCAACAAAAGTCCTCTTACCTTAACTATGAACAATCGGCCAGCTCAGCCAAAGGGAGAGGAATACTTACCAAAATCGCGAACACCTAAAGAGCAATTTTAGCAGAGAGCTAAGATTCGAGATCCGATACTAATGCCCTACCATAGTCGATTAGAAAGAGTGAGGGACAATATTTGATACTGAGCAAAGAAAATTGATTGGCAGAGTAACACTTACACTAGATTCAGTCAAAGAGTATTCGGCTCTAGAGATCTGAATGGCACAATTGCTTATTCGGCACCAAGAGAGAGAAAGAAGAATTGGCTAAACCTAAAAGTAAAACAAAGAAATCGACACAAGAAAAATAAAAGGAGAACAAGGGTTTTCAGCTTTTGGAGAAATCGGCAGAAAGAAAAAGAAGAAAATAAAAGGGTTTTCGGCTTTTAGGAAAGAGGGTTTCTGGCAACAAGGTGAGAAAAAGATTTTGGCATTAGCCTCACACCCTTACATTCAGCACCTATTTATAGCCCTATAGCCGAATTGCCTGGCCCTCAGTTCTCCATTCGGCTTCATCACTTCCCCCTCTTATCTCCTTATTTTTCTCTCTAATAACCCCTTGATCCTTTCCTTAATTTTCTCTCTTGAACACTCCCCTTAGAGTCCATCTTCATGCCACTTTCAACCTTCTATAAGACCAAAATTAAACTTCTAAAAACACTAAGCTTGGATTTGAACCTTGGACCTCCTTGCTAGCTATTAACGCCACCTCCCTACACTCTAAGTGGCGTCACTTAGCCATTCCTCCACAAGGTTTTTTGATGTTATTTTCCCCTATCTTTATTTAAAACCCTAACTACTTGCCAACCCTGATTCTTTTAATAATTAAATTATAATTTCTTCTACCTCATAATTCAAACTCAAACCTTGTCCAAGACCTACCCTTGCGTAATTAACACTTAACCAGGATTGCTAAGCACAAAAAGAAAAATTCACGATTTTGAGATTTTTGGGTTTCGAGATTTTTGGGGCATTACAGTAATTATATATGATGGGATATGTTTTAAGTATATAAGTGCCATTAATATTAGAGTTATGTTGTTCGAACATTTATATGTATTAAGTACTTGTAACATGGCTTTATTGTACATTAGTTAATTCAAATATGTGGTTATATAAATGATATTAATATAGTTGGAATTTGAAGCGTTGTTTGTATATGTATTATAAATAATAAAGCATGATCAATTTTATCTGGTTATGTGTTCCATATGTGAAAATTTAACTAATATGATTTAGTGAATGATTACTATTGGATTTAGAAGTTATATTGTATAGAAGTTAATGTCTGGTAATGTCTCGTAACTCTATTTCAGTGACAGATGTGGGTTAGGGGTGTTACATTTGATTGGTATCAGAGCTACGGTTTAGTTGATTCTAAGATTAACGTAATAAGATGCGATAGTGTGATGATTCCTGACAATTAAAATGTGTTTTCATATAGTAAATGGATCCCGATCGAGCCATAGCTGATGATGTGGAAAGTAATGTGCCCGCTCCTGCTCAAAGGGCAACGCCGGCTGATTCTAGGCCGGATTTTGAGTAGTCATAAGGGAGAGGCTAAACAAGCCTTCTATCAGATGATGAATGATTGGTCACACAGTATATTCGTACAAATCTGGCTATTCAACAACCCCCACCCCCGCCTAATTCTCCTCAGATACCTGTAATACCTCAAGTTATTAATTTGATGGGATTAAATAACCTCCCGGTTGATAAAATCAGAAAACACGGGGCCAAAGAATTCAGAGCCACTGTTGATGACGATGCTAAGCGAACTAAATTCTGGCTCAATAATACTATTTATGTGTTTGATGAGCTATCCTGTACCCCTGACGAGTGTATAAAATGTGTTGTATCCTTACTTCGAGATTTTGCGTATCACTGTTGGAATACATTGATATCAATAGTTTCGAAAGAACGGGTGACCTTGGAGTTCTTTCAGACTGAATTTCGTAAGAAATACATCAGTCAGAGATTCATTGATAAAAAACGTAAAGAATTCCTTGAGTTGAAACAAGGTTGTATGACTGTAACAGAATATGAATGGGAATTTGTGAAACTCAGCAGATATGCCCGGGAATGTGTTTCGACTGAAGCTATAATGTGTAAAAGATTTGAAGATGGGTTGAATAAAGACATTAAGCTATTAGTCGGGATACTTGAAATAAAAGAGTTCATTGTACTAGCTGAGCGAGCATGCAAAGCTAAAGAGCTCGGGAAAGAGAAAAGAAAAGCTAACTTTGAAGCTAGAGATTCACGAAAAAGATCATCGGGTAAAAAATTTTAGTCAGTATCAAAGAAATTTTGAGATGACTTTAGTCGTTCAAAGGCTACTGCGGGTTATTCTAGACGGGATCGAGATAGACCACCTGTGAGTTCGAGAGCTACCTCAGTAGCTAGTGTTGGTAACATCCAACTGAACCAACTTGAGTGCAAACATTATGGTAAATGACATCCCGATAGTTTTATATTGAATGATCAGGCTTGCTTTAAATATGGATCGATGGATATTTCATTCGTGAATACCTTGAGTTGGTTGAGCAAGACATGAAGCAAAATACGAGGCAGAGTAACACGACAGCTCGAGGTAAACCGCCCAGAAATACGGGTAATGTGAGTGGTAGCCAGAGGGGAACTAAAGACACTACTATTAGATCTGAGGCTCGTGCACCTACCAGAGCTTATGCTATTCGCGCTCGTGAAGAGGCTTCATCCCCAGATGTTATTACCGGTACTTTCACTCTCTATGATACTAGTGTTGTTGCATTAATTGATCCTGGATCGACTCATTCTTATGTTTGTGAGTCTTTAGTATCCAATAAGACTCTGTCTATAGAGTCTACTGAGTTTGTGATTAGAATATCGAACCCCTCAGGTCTGTGTGTCTTGGTTGATAAAGTGTGCAAGAATTTTCCATTGATGATTCGAGATTCATGTTTTCTGGTTGATTTGATGTTGTTGCCATTTGATGAATTTTATATAATTCTGGGTATGGATTGGTTAACACTGCATGATGCTATTGTGAACTGCAAACGGAAGACTACTGATTTGCGATGCCAGAATAATGAAATAATTCAGATTGAGTCTAATGATCTGAATGGTTTACTGGCAGTGATTTCTTCGATGTTTGCTCAAAAATATGTGAGAAAGGGTTGTGAAGCTTATTTTGCCTATGTACTCGATTCTAAAGTGACCAAAAAGAAGATTAAACCAGTACCAGTCGTGTGCAAGTATTCGAATGTGTTTCCTAAAGAATTATCGGGTTTGCCACTGATCCGAGAGGTAGAGTTTGCCATTGAGCTAATGCTAGGGACAACTCCGATTTTGATAGCTCCGCATAGAATGGCACCGACCGAATTAAAAGAATTGAAAGCTCAGTTACAAGAATTAACAGATAGAGGTTTTGCATGACCGAGTTTTTCTCCCTAGGGTGCACCAGTTTTGTTTGTGAAAAAGAAAGATGGAACTATGAGAATGTGTATCGACTACCGACAACTCAATAAGATGACTATAAAGAATAAATATCCTTTGGCACGAATTGATGATTTGTTCTATCAGTTGAAAGGAGCTACTGTGTTTTTGAAAATAGATTTAAGATAGGGTTACTATCAGCTGTGAGTTAAAGACTCTAATGTGTCAAAAATTGCTTTTCGAACAAGGTACAGACACTATGAGTTTCTGGTTACGCCTTTCGGACTTATTAATGCACCTGCTATTTTTATGGATTTAATGAATCAGATATTCAGATCGTATTTGGATCTATTTGTGGTTGTGTTTATTGATAACATCCCAATTTATTCCCGTGATGAATCTGAGCACGCCGAACATTTGAAAATAGTGCTACAGACTTTGCGTGATAAATAGTTGTATGCAAAGTTCAGTAAATATGAGTTTTGGTTACGTGAATTTAGTTTCTTAGGACATGTTGTATCAGCATCGGGCATTCGGGTTGATCCAAGCAATATTTCGGCAATACTAGATTGGAAGCCTCCGAGAAATGTTTTTGAAGTCTGAAGCTTTTTGGGACTTGCTGGTTATTACAGACGATTTGTAAAAGGTTTCTCTATGATTGCAACACTGATGACGAGACTGCTTCAGAAAGATGTTAAATTCGAATGGTTAGAAAAGTGTCAGACCAGGTTTGATCAGTTGAAAGTTTTGTTGACTGAAGCTCTGGTGTTAGTTCAGCCAAAATCGGGTAAAGAATTTGTGATTTATAGTGATGCATCTTTGAATGGTTTAGGTTGTGTTTTGATGCAGGAAGGCAAAGTCATAGCTTTTGCCTCGAGATAGTTAAAGCCGCACGAAAAGAACTATTTGACACACGATCTGGAATTGGCAGCTACTGTGTTTGCATTGAAGATTTGGCACCACTATCCGTTCGGTGAGAAATGTCATGTTTATTCTGATCACAAAAGCTTAAAATATTTGATGACTCAGAAAGATCTGAATCTACGACAGCGAATATGGTTAGAGTTGTTAAAGGATTACGAGTTAGTAATTGCCTACCATCCGAGAAAGGCCAATGTTGTTGCGATACTTTAAGCCGAAAATCTCTGTTTGCTCTTCATGCGATGAATGCGCATATGGCTCTATCTAATGATAGATCGATTGTAGCTGAGTTGAAAGCAAGACCGTTATTTATGCAGCAGATTTGCAAAGCTCAGAAAGTCGATAATGAATTGTTAGAAAAATGGGCTCAATGTGATTTGAACACTGATTTAGAATTTCGGGTTGATGCTGAGGGTTGTTTGAGATTCAGAGGCTGAGGATGTGTTTCGAGAAATTTAGAGTTGATTCAGATGATTTTAAATGAAGCTCATAGTAGTCGGTTGTCTGTTTATTCGGAAAGCACAAAAATGTATAATGATCTAAAACAGCTTTATTAGTGGCTTGGTATGAAGCATGAGATCTCTGAATTTGTTTCAAAATGTTTAATCTGTTAGCAAGTCAAAGCTGAGCATCAGGTACTGTCTGGGTTACTTCAGCCAATTATGATTCTCGAGTGGAAATGGGACAAAATCACAATGGATTTTGTATCGGGTTTGCCTCTGTCACCAAGTAAAAAAGATGCAATCTGGGTTGTTATTGATAGACTGACTAAATCGGCTCATTTCATTTCTGTTCGCACGGATTATTCACTTGATAAGTTTGCTGAGTTGTACATTTCGCAGATTGTGAGATTGCACGGAGTACCTATTTCTGTTATTTCAGATAGAGATCCGAGATTTACATCGCGGTTTGGGAAGAAACTGCAAGTTGCATTAGGTATGAAACTACACTTTAGCACTACTTTCCACCCACAGACGGATGGTCAATCTGAGCGGATTATTCAGATACTCGAGGATATGTTGAGATGTTGTATTATTGAGTTTGAAGGTACTTGGGAACGATACTTGCCATTAATTGTGTAACAATCCAGTTTAGACCCTAGTCGGAATAGTAGTTTCAGGACCACAAATCTGAGTCAAAAAATATTTTAATATATTATTTACTGTACTTATTATATGTGAATTGATATGTGTGAGAGTCTCGCATGAAAATTCAAATGTTTGTGTGCTTAAATTGCAAAAAGGACCTAATAGCGTAAAATGTAAAAGTAGCCTTCTATTTGTTAAAGTGCCTATTAGATTTGCCTTTCTAAAGAAAAGATCCTTATGTTGTTATTTGTCCATTGAAAATGTTAATGGACTTAAATAACCATCCATTAAATGGTTTTATAATGGTTTATAAAAGGGCAAAATAGGAAAATAGTTATTAAAGTATTATTAATAAAAGAAAAACATGAATTAGGTGATATATTCATCACCATTGCCGAAATCCACAAAAGAAAAAGAAAGAAATAAGCTTGCTAGGGTTCGGCTACCTATTTTGGTGATTGAGGTATGTGTTTTGATCGGTTTTCGATAATTTTTATGTTTTTGTAATCGTTGCTTTGAATACTATCAAGCCCATGTCTCAATTTCTGATTTTGTTGATGATTTTGAAATATGCCATTGATGAAACTATGAGTTTTGTGAAGTTAGTTGTTGATAAATGAAATATATGTTTTGAGTTAATATGTTTTGTCTTTGGATTTTTGATGAATTTAAGTAAAATGGGCTAAATTGTGAAATTTATAAATTAAGGGACTAAAATGTGAAATAAATGAAATGTGTGGACTAGTATGAGTACTAGGAGAATTCGAAAAAGCATAAGTATATGCAAATTATGTGTATTTTGTGATTTTGTAAGTTAGAGACTGAAGTGTCAAAATGTGAAAATATGAGGGCTAAATTGTAAAATGCCCTAAATGAATGTTTATGAATTGATTTGAATTATTTGGTGAATAAAAGGGTTAATTTTGAATACATATAGATCAAGAAAAGAGGAATTCAGATTTAGACCGAGGGAAGTCGAAGGTTTTAGAGTAGACAATCCGAGTCGACAATTTCGAGTACGAGGTAAGTTCATACGTGATACATGATGTTACAAGTATAATTTTTATGCTTTTATTATACATAAATTATGTATATATTTGATTATGGTTTGAATATGATGATAAATCAACTGCATGTGGCACTAAGTGTGCAATTCAAAATAGCTTCTGCTAAATGAGGCACTAAGTGTGCTATACCGAGATAGCTTCGGTTAATTGAGATGGCACTAAGTGTGCGAAATCATTCTAGCTTCAGTTAATCCTTAAAGCACTGAGTGTGCGGATGTTTAAAGCATGAATAATCTTCAGAAAGTCTTAAAATATCCGAACGAGAGGTGAGAATGAAAATGAATAAATACGAGAAGATTCAGGTATGTACGATACCTAGTGGTAGATGATATTGTATATCAAGTTCATTGAATTGTTATAAACATATGAATTGTGTTGGCATAGAATTGATAGATGAATTGAGAACTAATAAGTACTTATGTGTTGATGTTTTATATTTTATAAATTGTTGATGATATTTGGTACGAGCTTACTAAGCTTTTTAAAAGCTTACTTTGTGTGTGTTTGCATTGTTTTATAAATATCAAAGCTACTGTAAGCTCGGGGATTGTCGATGATCGTCACCACACTATCGAACCTTGTTTTGGTACTTTTGAAAATATATATAGTAAAGTATGGCATGTATAGGCTAAAAGTGATTTGGTTAGGTTTTGTAATGTATATATCATGCCATGTGATATGGCTAGTTTATGTTTGAACTTATTGTTGGAAATGTTATATGATATGTGAGGCATTATGAATTATATGGTATGTTTTGAATGACCAAAAGAAATGGTCAATGTTGATAAGTTTTGGTAAGTTTCGAGCATGAGATTGAATGACGTATTGAAACATATGTTTTGGTATGACTTTAGTTTAGGTTTTGGTATGATTTGGTTAATGAATTAAGCTTGGAATTTATTGATAATGTAAAGGCATGAATAATGTATGTTTTGGTATAGAAATTGGCTAAAATTGGTGTACAAATATGCTTTGTTTGGTGCTTGTAGGTTTAACCTAATTAGGGTGGCAAGTTGGCTATTAAAATGGCCTATTTTTGTCCATACGGGCATGTGTCTCAGCCCTGTGCGACATACGGCTATGTTGCATGGCTGTGTGTCCCCTGGGGTACCCTACAATTGTAAGTCAGGCTCAAGCACGGCCAAGGCACACGGGCGTGTGGCTAGCCGTGTGGCCCAAGTTAGGGTCGACCACGGCCAAGACACACGGGCGTGTCTTGTGGCCGTATGATCAAGTCAGTATGTATGCCCTGTTTGGACACGGAATAGACACACGGGCCTGTCTAATGTCGTGTAAGGCACACGGCCTGTTCACACGGGCGTGTGACCTGTACTTCTTTGAAAATGTTTAAGTTTTGGAAAAATTTTGTATGAGTTCGGTTTAGTCCCGACCCCTTTCTAATACATGTTTAAGGTCTCGTTGACCTATTTAAGGGACTCTATATTGATGTTTAATCTCTGATGTTACGATGTTTATGAAATGAATATTAAATGTTTCGAATTGTCCAATAACGCCTTTAATCCTAGTCCGACGATGGATAAGGGATAAGGGTGTTACAAATTGAATTTGCGTATAATAATAGCTTTCAATCGAGTATTAAAATGGCAACTTACGAGGATTTGTACGGTCGCAAATGTCGAAAATCTTTATATTGGACTGAGCTCAGTGAGAATAAGATACACGGGGTCGATTTGATCAAAGAAACTGAACAGAAAGTGAAAGTGATTCGTGATAGTCTAAAAGCAGCGTCAGATAGTCAGAAATCGTATGCAGACTTGAAACGAAAAGATATTGAGTTTTAGATCGAGGACAAAGAGTTTTTGAAAGTCTCACCGTGGAAGAAAATACTCCGATTCGGTCGTAAAGGCAAATTGAGTCTGAAATTTATTGGGCCGTGTGAGATTATTGAGCATAATGGGCGAGTAGCTTACAGACTATTGTTGCCACCTGAGTTAGAAAAGATCCATAACGTATTCCATTTTCAATGCTTCGACGATATCGATCTGACCCATTGCATGTGATTTCCCCGTCTAAGATTGAGATTTGATCTGATATGACATACGAAGAAGAACCGATTTGAATTCTAGATCACGAGGTTAAAGAATTAAGAAAAAAGAAAAATCTCTTTAGTGAAAGTCTTATGGCATCAGCACGGGGTAGAAGAAGCTACATGGGAGCCCGAGGATGCTATGAGAGAACGATACCCAAACCTTTACGCTGGTAAGATTTTCGGGGACGAAAATCCCTAGGGGGAGAGATGTAATAGCCCGGTTTAGACCCTAGTCAGAATAGTAGTTTTGGGACCACAAATTTGAGTCAAGAAAACATTTTAATATTATTTTTGGTGTTTACAATATGTGAATTAATATGTGTGAAAATTTCGAGTGAAAATTTTATCGTTTGTGTGCTCGATTTAATTAAAAGGACTTAATCGCGTAAAATGCAAAACTAGCATGCTTTATGTAAAAGTACCTATTTTTTATGGATTTTATTTTATCGAGTCCTTATGTTGTAAATTAATCACTAGAATTATGTATGGACAAAAATGGGCAAACATTATTAAGTTGTAATATTAATTCATTAAGGTTATAAAGGTAAAAAAATGTATTATAATGTAATTAAATAAAAGAAAACATAAAAATAACATGCAAATGTTCATCTTGGACCAAAAATTGAGAAAGAAAAAGGGGTTTTAAGCTTTCAAACATTCGGCTATGGTCCAAGTTTGATTCAAGGTTCATTTTTACTCGGTTTTTGATAATTTTTATGTTTTTGAGATCGTTACTTTGAATACTAGCTAGCCCATGCTTGAATTTTTGAATTTGATGATGATGTTGTGTTTTGCCATTGTTGAAAGATTGATGATTTTTGTGTTTGATGATGAAAAATAAATATGTGTTAATAGATTTTCATGTTTAATTAAGTGATTTTTAGTAAAAATGCCTATTTGGGATTAAATTGTGAATTTTGTAAATTGAGGGGTGAAAATGTGAAACAAATGAAAGAAATGGACTGCTAGGGACCTTAGTGGAATTCGACCAAGCATGGGTATGGTGAAATTTTGAATATTTTGTGTTTTGTGAAATAGGGACTAAATTGTGAAAAATGTGAAATGTCAGGGGCAAAAGTGTAATTAGGCCATTTATGTGTTTTTGGATGAATTTGATTGAATATATGATTAAATAAGTCGAATTTATATCGAATTAGATCAAGAAAAGAGGAAATTGGATTTGGATCGGGAGAAATCTAAAGTTGTCGAATAGTCGTTCCGGTTCGTTCATCTTCGTTTGAGGTATGTTCATAAGTAAACAAATGTCGTCAAATTCAAATGTTTATGTAATATATGTGCCGAATTAAATTATTACTTATATATGTGTTGATGTCGAATTAGGATAAGCACAGGAGAAATATATATACGAGATGGAATCGATTGGTTTACGACGTCCGAAAGCCCCGTACGAACCTTAGGAATAGTTAGGATACATATGTCATGACATAGGATTCCGATATATGATTACGTGTAAGACCACGCCTGGGACGTTGGCATCAATTTGTGATTTACATGTAAGACCCTATCTGGACCAGTGGCATCAATATGTGATTACATGTAAGACCACGTCTAGGACGTTGACGTTGTACGAGCTTTTCGACTATCCGAGTATCCTTATTAATTCCGAATGGTTTCATGATCGCATCATCCCCTCCCCCTTTGAAGCGATTTATCCCCAAATTGTCTCCTGCATCATAGGAGAAAGGTCAGATACATTAAAACTTGCACTTACGTTGTACTCACCTGGAAGGTCGAGTTTGTATGAATTGTCGTTGATCTTTTCCAATACTCAAAAAGGACTATCGCCTCTCTGTAGCATTTTAGACCTTCGTTGGGCTGGAAACCTTTCCTTTTTCATATGCACCCAAATCCAATCTTCGGGTTCAAAAACTACACATTTTCTTTCCTTATTGGCTTTGTACGCATATTGTTCGGTTCTCGCTTCTATATTCTTCCTCACCTTTTGATGTAGTTACTTCACGTACTCAGCCTTCTGTTTGGCATCTACATTCACAAGTTGATCATTAGGTAAAGGAATCAAATCAAGAGCTGTTAAAGGATTAAAACCATAAACGACTTCAAATGGAGAATGCTTAGTTACTAAATGAACAGATTGATTGTAGGCAAACTTAATGTGTGGCAAGCACTCTTCCCAAGTTTGTAGGTTTTTCCTAATAATCGCCCTCAACAATGTTGACAAGACTCAGTTCACCACTTCAGTTTGATAGTCCATTTATGGGTGGCATGTCGCAGAAAACAACATTTTTTGCCAAGCTTCCCCGCCAATGTTCTCCAAAAATGGTTGAGGAACTTTGCATCTCGATCGAACACTATAGTCTTCGAAACTCCATGCAATCGCACGACTTCTTTGAAAAACAAATTTGTAACATGTAAAGCACCGTCAATTTTATTACAAGCAATAAAATGTGCCATTTTTGAAAATCGGTCAACCACTACAAATATCGAGTCTTTTCCACTTTTAGTTCTAGGAAGACTTAAGACAAAATCTATTAAAATGTCAACCTAAGGCCCTTCGGGAATAGGCAATGGTGTATACAATCCATGTGCTTTGATTTACGATTTGGCCTTTTTACAAGCTATACACTGACTGCACACTCTCTCCACTTCACATTTCATCCTTGGCCAAAAGAAATGCTCGTGGAGCATGGCCTATGTCTTTGTGATTCCAAAATGTCCCATGAGGACTCCTTTATGCGCCTCGTTCACCAACACATTCTGAATAGATCCTTGAGGAATGCAAAGCTTACCTTCTTGAAAAAGGTAATCATCATGTCTATAAAACTTTTCAAAGGCCCCATGTTCACAAGCCTTATACAATTCACCAAAATCAGAATCATTTTCGTAAAATTCTTTCAACTGCACAAAACCAAGTAATTTTGAATCTAAATGGTTAAGAAGTGCATACCTCCTCGACAATGTATCTTTTACCTTTTTTATATTTGATCACGTAGGGAAAGGATTCAAGAAACTCTACCCACTTGGCATGTCTCTTATTTAACTTATTTTGTTCCTTGAGATGTTTCAAAGCCTTGTGATCAATATGGATAACAAATTCCTTGGGCCACAAATAGTGTTGCCACATTTCTAAGGCCCGGATTAGCGTATACATTTCCTTGTCATAAGTTGGGTAATTGAGGGTGGCACTATTTAGCTTCTCACTAAAATAGGCTATGGGACGCCCATCTTGAGTCATTACGGCCCCAATCCCTATACCTGAGGCATCACACTCAATCTCGAACGTTTTGTTAAAATTAGGCAAGGAAAGTAAAGAAGCATTTGTCAAACAATCTTTAATTAAATTGAAAAACTTTTCTTGTTCCTCACTCCAATGAAAATTAGAATTTTTCTTAATAATACCCGTCAATGGAGCAGCCAAAGTGCTAAAGTTAGGAACACACCGTCGATAGAAGCTTGCCAAGCCATGAAAACTTTTTACTTAACTTATACTCGTAGGTCATGGCCGTTCCCGAATCACCTTCACTTTCTCTTGATCAACTTCGAGTCCTTTCGAGCTAACCACAAATCCTAAGAAAACAACTTTGTTAGTACAAAATGAACACATCTTAAGGTTAGCATACAAATTTTCCTTATGCAATACTTCCAAAACAGATTTCAAATGAAGCAAATGATCTTCTAAAGACTTACTATAGATTAATATGTCATCAAAATAAACTACGCAGAATTTACCAATGAAAGCACGTAGCACATAATTCATCAAACGCATAAAAGTGCTCAGTGCGTTAGTTAAGCTAAAAGGCATAACTAACCACTCGTACAAACCGTGCTTTGTCTTAAACTCAGTTTTCCACTCATCTCCTTCTCGCATTCAGATCTGGTGATAACCACTTTTGATATCTATTTTGGAGAAGAGTTGGGCTCCACTTAGTTTATCAACATGTCGTAGAATTGGGTGTTTATACTTGATTGTGATCTTGTTAATTGCTCGACAATCCACGCACCTTGTACATAAGTACAAGCATTGGCTGATTCAACAACAATAACTTTCGAATTTCCCTCTCCTTTGCATACACACTCAATTTTTCAATCTCTTTTTCTTCTTTTCTTTCTTTTTCCACAGTCTCTTTTATTTTTGAAAACTCACTCTCACTCTTCCTTTCACTTTCTTTTTCAACAACGACACTCATTTCATTCACACTTTCTTTTATTTCTTCAATCTCAATGAAACATTCATCTTTCACATTGTATTTTCTTTCACTTTCCTTTTCCTTTTTTTCATTCTCAAACTCTTTTTCAAATTTCTTTTCTCGCTCATATTCTTTTTCATTTTGTTTTCTTTCAAGCTCTCTTTTGCTTTCAATTTCTTTTTCTTTCATTTTTTTTTCTTCTGTTAATTTCTTTTATTTTTCGCTCATTTTCTCTCATTAACAAATCTTATCTTTCTTTTCTTTCAATTTCCTTTTCTCTCATTCTTTTGTTACAAGATGGGGTCAACATGAAAGAATCGAAATGAAAAGATTTTTGTTGGGCAAGGCTAGAAGGATTTACATATGAGACACGATTAACTCTCCGTGATTGAACCTCCGTGGATGAATACTTTGGTGCAGACGAAGAGATACTTGTGCCTTCTCATTTGTTACCTTGAAAGGCTTCAAACTCATGGTTTGCTTTACTCCAACTTGAATTCCTCGTCAAATAAGAATAACGACATGGATCTCATCTTAAGAAATCATTAGACATTTGACTCCTTGATGATCTTGCTTCCATCCATTGATTTTGAGGAGTTCGTTCTCTTTGGCTCTTTCCTTTAATTGGTTCAATTTTTCTTGCATGGGCTCCAACTAGCGTTGTAACAGCGATGCATCTCTCGAATGAGGGCTTGGTATGCTAAGTCGGGCACACCACCACTGTAACACCCCTAACCCGTATCCGTCGCCAAACTAGGGTTAAAGGCGTTACCGAAAAAATAAGAATAATTCCCAAACATTTCATAATCATCATATTAACATAATCACACATCATTACAGAGTCCCTTTATAGGTCAACGAGACCTAAAACATACATTAGTAAGGGACCGGGACTAAACCGAACACATACAAAATTTTTTGATACTTAAACATTTTTCAAAGTTATAAAGGTCACACGCCCGTGTGAACAGGCCATGTGCCTCACACAACATTAGACACGCCCGTGTGTCTAGGCCGTGGCAAAACAGGGCATACATACTGACTTGATCACACGGGCAGTCACACACGCCCGTGTGTCCAGACCGTGTGGTATGAAATTTGGCTTGATTTAAGCCACATTTTTTCCTTGCTGATGCATATCTAATCTATCTCATTATGATTCATTTCAAACCAATTAATAGGCAGCCATTCATACATTTCCCAAAGTAATATTCAAACATTATATCTAATGAATCATGACAATCTAATGCTTAACTTATAACCGAGCATATAACATTACATATATTTCATAAGCTAATTATCAAACTTATTACTTCAATTCATGCACATATCAAACAGAATAATTCATATCACATGGCTTATGGTCCTTTAGCATATTTGGCAAAACCAACTTCACAAAATAGTCAAATACAGATTTTAAACAACATAGTCATATGTGTATTTAATATTAAGTTAAAATCAAAACACAACATATGGCTTAACAAGCATCCATACATGAACAAAAAACCAACCTTACCAAATGGACAAATATGCTTTTAATATCATCTATATATAAGTGCATAGTTACCATGTTACCGATAGCTATTTTCTAGCTCAATTGCCGAACTAATATACAAAACTTATGTGCTAAATAACATGTCAATATTATCTATACATATCCAATTCATTTTTCATCAATTCGGTTAGCTAAGTTAATGTCACGACACATTATAAAATAACCTTACGACTGCAAATCATGTTTATTATTTACCACTACCAAACCAATTCACAAGATAAATTATACAACCAAAACAAGTTAATAATAAACCACAACCTAATCACATCCATCAGCCATATTTACTTCACTTAAACTGAATTATATTAATCCACAAATGCAAGACATACTAAGAATTAAGTTTACCATAATAAGCTAATTATAAACCTTACATATCATTACTCAAAATCGATTTCATGCAACCAACATCACCACATATTTACCATGAATCATACCTCTTAAATTAAGCTTGTAATGTGACTGAATATAAATACCAACATTCACACCATGAACAAGCCATTTTTGCATGGCCATATACATATACTAATTCCAAAATAAACTAGATCAAAACTAGCCTATACATGCCACATAACTAAAATTCAAAACTTTAATTTACCGAAACGATAACCGGATAGTGTGATGAGATCTCCTTCGACTTCCAACTTGAGCAACTCTCCGAAACTCTATATACATAGGAAAAATGCATACAAAGTAAGCTTTAAAGCTTAGTAAGCTCGTATCTTAATAAACTTAACATAACAAATAATTTCATTACAAAGCCATATGCATGATATGCTATCTTATACAACTTTTCCAAGTTATAAAACATATTCTCATATCGAATTATCATCATCCAATATTATACTTTCTTACTTCAAAAACTTTAGCTTTCACAAGCTTATTCAACTCAATTTTCCTATATCATTCAATTCACACTTTCATATAGCCAAATAAGCACATTATGGAAATAACACATTTAATCATATATATACACATAAATCTCATATCATCATTTGTACTCAATTTCACTTTTCGTACATATAACATTTGACAATTTCACCTATGCCACTTATAAACCATATCTTATTCATTTATTCATGTTTTATTTACACATATTCACATTTCATTTCCACATATATCACATAACATTCTTTGCACATATATACTTACCTTTCGTTTTCAAAAATTGTATACATTTCAACGTACCTGAATCGGAATGTCTTTCACTTAATCATTTATTTCTCAGAATGCCCGTTGAACTATTTGGAATCAATAAGGATACTCGGATAACTCATAAGCTCGTACAATGCCAACGTCCCAGACGTGGTCTTACATGTAATCAAATATCGATGCCACTGTCCCAGACAGGGTCTTACACAAAATCATATACGATGCCAATGTCCCAGACATGGTCTTACACATAAATCACAAATCGACGCCAACGTCCCAGACGTGGTCTTACACAATAACACATATCGTAATCCTATGTCATGACATATGTATCCTAACTATTCATATGGTTCGTACAGGACTTTTCGGATGTCGTCACATTATCGGAACTTTCTCGTATTCATATATTCTGCTTCTTGAACAATTCAATATCATAATAACATATATATAACTTATTCAAAATACTTATATTTGTATTGCCATACAACATTGAATTTAATCATACAAATAGTATGCATTTATAATATGATTTCTTAACGTTTATTAAAATACGAAATTACCTCATTCGCAGTAACAACAAATTAATTCGACCAATCCGATACTTTAATTTTTCCTCGATCTACGTCCAAATTCCACTTTTTCCAATCTAATTAATATCAAAATTAACTTACTTATTCAACATTTCATTAAATTTTCTCCAAGAACACATAATTTGGGCATTTTGCATTTTAGCCCTAACATTTCACATTTTGTAACACCCCAAACTCGGCCTGACGTTATGGCTGAATATGGCGATGTCACATTGAAGTGCTTTTCGTAAAGCATGATATTGTTTGCAAAGCCTAATCTTTATTAAGCCTCTTTGTGTGATCTAAAAGATGATTTTAAAACTTGCGTTGCTATCAAAAGTATTTACTTTAAAACGTTATTAATTTCAAAATCTCGTTTGTAGCGGAAGCTTTTTAAAACAGTTGCATACTAGCGTTTACTTGTAAAATGTTGTTTCCTTACGGTGGCTCTTAAAACTGTTTATGTATTCGTGGTATTTATGAAAAACATTTATCTTTTGAAAACCTATGTCCTACTGGTAACAGTTATAAATCAATATACATAAAACCCTAAATTAACCGTTAAAAATTTAAAGAGGCCTTATTACAGAAAATACCCAAATAAAAATACTTATAATTTAAAAGTCAAGAATAGAAGCATGCACAGTTGTGTGGCCACTTTCGAGTCCCGCGTGGCACCGATCCGCCTAAGGATTACCTGCGCAGATAAACAAAAGGGGAGTTTACGAAAACTCATTGTGTAATCCCTTACTAACAGACAGTCAAACATACAGTGCGCAAATACAGTCTGGGCCTAAGCCTTTTTTAGTAACAATGGCAATATCAATTTGGGCTTTAGCCCATCTCAATACAGAAGCAATCATATATTTGGGCATTGGCCCATTACAGTAAACAGTGCAGTAACAATAAACAGTATGCAAGTCCTACCCATCCAGCCTTTACACACCATCTCCGTCTAACCCTACACTCCATGTGGGGATATATTCAACCCACCCATCCCTACACATCAGAATTGGCACCGGTTGCAGCACTAAACAGTATTTGCAGCAGAGCTGCCAATACAGTACACTTCCTCCAATCATATAAAAACCCACCCCCATGTAATGCATAATACAGTCATGTCATGTCATATCATAGAATCATACATGTATCCATTACAGCTTAAATAGCAAGCTAAAATACAGTCATACATGTACATATATATAAATACCTCACATAGGGGCAAAACAGTCAATTTACCATGTAGGGGCATTTCAATTATTTTACCACATAAGGGCAAAATAGTCATGTCATCAAATTGGGGTATAGTTATACTTACCGACCCAACAGCGGGTCCACGTCGTCTAAGGTGACCCGTGCTGTAACAGCCTAATTTTCAGTGGTATCGGGAATAGAGATTGAAGAACACTAAATCCGACGGGTGAGTTAAAAATTTAATAAATTAATATCTATGAGTCAAATGTGAATATAAAAGCATTTTTGAATTAGTGAATTTGGTGATTTAAAAGAATTAATTAGGTAAATTGGGTCGAGAATGAGGTATCGAGACCTCGACTTCATAAACCGAGCCATAAATATTTTTAGAAATATTTATGGAGAGTTGGTGGGGTAGTATTAAAATTTAGTCAGAAAATTTTGACGTTTGGATGGTTAATTAAATAAAAAGGACTAAATTGAAAAAGGTGTAAAAGTTTCTAAAATGATTAAATAGCTCAATTGTCAAATGAGGAAGGACCTAAAGTGCAAATAAGCCCAAAGGAGATATTTTGGGCGGCAATAGCTGAGAAAAATCAGAAAATGGGTGAAATAAGGGCAAAATTAGAAAATTGCCAAAATTAACTAAATAAAAATGGGACTAAATTGGAATATCCAGAATTCTCTTCATTTCTCTTCATATTCATCAGCTGAAAAATAGCCATGGAGGAGGGTTCAAGCTGGTTTTCATACTCTAGCTTCATGTAAGTTTAATTCTTGCTTTCTCCTTGAAATTTTTATGTTTTTGGACTTTTACAATTGGGTCCAACTTACTATTTCATTAGTTTTTGATTTCATGGCTAATTTTTGAAGTTTTTATGGATGAGTACTGGAAGCATATGATGAATAAACATAGAATTGAAGCTTTAATTTTGATATATGGTGATTTTATCAAGTAAAATTGATGAAAATTGGTTTAGGACCTAATTGTGAAAGAGTTTGGAATTAAGGTCTAGTGTTAAAGTTCTGGTTTTTAAGGGTTATGAAGTAGTTTAAAATGATAGAATAAAGTATTAAATGAGAAAAATTATCTCAACTGAGGAGTTAATTGAGCAAGGATTGAATTGTATGAACTATGAAATTTGGGGCAAAATGAAAATCAATATTTTTCACTAAAACTGTTTTGGGCAGCAGCAGTAGTCTAACTTTGAAAAATCACCAAAAATTGTAGAAATCGAATTAGAGGATGAATAAAATATGAAATTAAAGCTTATTGAGTCTAGTTTCTTATAAAAGAAATTATGTAAGCAATGGAATTGTAAATCATGATATACAATAACTCTTGTGAGAGAAGGTCAGAATGATTTTGGGTTCCCCTGTTCTGAATTTGGAAAATCATCAAAAATTGGATAAAAATAATTAGGGGCTTAAATTTATATGTTTAGAATACTGAATGAATATATTTTCAAGAGAAACAAATGAGCACATCATTCGAATCCTGTACGAGAAGATAATTATTTTTTAGTGAAGAAGGGTCGGAATTGTCAGATAGCAGAATAGGGGAGACTTCAATGAATAAACTGTATTAATTGGCCCAACCAAAAATTATGAAATTTTTATGGTAAGAATACATATGAGTCTAGTTTCTGGGAAAATTTATGGATCTTAATTTGGAGTTCTTTAGCTCAAGATAAAAATAATTTAGTAATTATGACACGGATGGACAGCTTGAATGTTCACATAAGTAAATAGTGAAAATTATGGATAATGTTACTTACAAATGTGTTATTTATACTAAGGATGTGGATGGAGAGGAGGAGGAGGAAAAGTAAATATACATATATGTATGAATGACTTGTGTATAAATTGATTACGTGCCCGATTATAATCAATAAATGTTGAATTAGAAATGATATAAGGTTTTATTTGGAATATTTATTATGAAATTATGATTATCGCTATAATACAAAAATCGAACTTGTGATTTTATATAACTAAATTTTAGTGACCATTTGTTAATATTATTAAATTTCAATATTATCTTATGAATGGTGATTAATATTTATGTATGTTAATTGTTGAAAATAAGTAAATTATGTACAAAAGTTATGAAATTGAACTGAGTATTTCAGAGGAACGGAACGCAGGAAATGAGTACGATCTTTCAGTGAAAAAGATGAATTGACGGTAAATTACCCAAGTAAATCGAGATTCAGCATTTGTTGCGAATTCTCATGTTTGCTTTCCATTTAGCTCTTACGAGCTTTCGTTAACTCATACGAGTTTCAGTTAAACCTTTTGGGGTTTGATTCACTCGATGAGCTTGATTAGCCTTCTAAGCCCGCTTAGCACTTGTGTGCTTCAGTTAGCATTCGGGCTTCCGTTTAGCACTTGTGTGCTTCAGTTAGCCTTCGGGCTTTCGTTTAGCACTTATGTGCTTCAGCTAGACTTCGGGCTTCAGATCACGATGTATTCAAATCCATAAGCCGTTCCTTGAATGGACAAGTTGGTAAGTCGTAAATGTAACGTGTGGAAAAAGAAATGTAAGTAATGTTATCATTATTATTATTGAGCTCAATTATGTGAATTTGTCATTTGAAATTGTGATTGACAGGAAGAAACAGTGAATTGCATGCTTATGAATGGTTACACATAATTATCTAAAAAAAAACAAGAAAAATAATGGTTATTGATATATAGAGACACGAGAGAAGTTGTTATGAAAATATATTTAAATTATTTGTAAGTGTTTCGTACTTCTTGGTAATGCCTCGTACTCTATTCCGGCGATAAATACGGGTAGGGGGTGTTACAAGTGCAACCTTAACAGTCAAACAGTAAATATGGGCCCAAAGCCCATAATGCGGGCCCATGTGGGCCTACACGCCCATGTGGCCCACATAGCCCAAAAATGGCCTTGGCTGTGTAAACTACACAGCCTGGCCCAATAATCTCCACATGTCTGTGTGGGGCCCACGAGCCCGTGGGGCCCACACGGCCCATTTCGGCCCAATGTGGCCTAAAACGGCCTAAACCCATGAAAATATTCATGGTGGCCTCTACGATTAACCACCCATATTTTACGCGTTTGGATTACCACGCGAGTGAGCACACGCTCGTGTAGCGTCAATAGTCATACTTTTCTGGCTTTTGTCGATCTACGTTTATAGCAGTATGGTTACACACCTGATAGGATTCTAGGTACGCAACCCCCTTCTTGTGAAGAACCGCACCTAAAACAAATGACCATTCCATATCCAATGTTAGTTACTCTTGGAACCAATTCAAAAACAATTGACTTACATTCGTTGCCTACCTTACCGTTCCCAAAAAGGATGTAGCCTATGGCTCCAAGGATAGACCCTGCTTACTACGATTAGTAGCTGTCAACATGATAGAACCGAATCTTATCCACTTAGAAAATACATAACAATACTCTCAAACGTTTGAGGCAAAAACAAATTCCACTCTTACCAAAAGACTTATCACCCAGAAGCAATTCGCGTTGGACAGAACCAACAACTTAGGAAAAGGAGATCGGTAAAAGAGGAAAGATTGATCTACCAGTAATCAGCCAAAGGAAAAACAATTGAGTGAGAGAGAGACTAAGTATTCGACCAAGGTACAAGGTGAGGAGGACATAAAAATAAAGAGAGAGATGAAGAAGTATCCAGTCATAAAAGCACGATGAGAAGAAAGGAAATCTGAAAACAAAAAAAGAAACGAAAGAAGGGGAGAAGGTGTATTCGACCAAAAGAAGAATTGATTGGGGAAGGAAGAGAAGGAGAAACAATCGGTTATCAGAGCTCGGACTAACCCAAAATCTGAATGCGCTGAGAGGAAAAGAGGAGTGTTTTGCCAAAGAAATGGTTTCCAAAGACGAAGTAACTGGGACAGAAAGATACCCGTATGGAACTCCTACCACATTCGGCCTTCAAGTAGAAAAGAGCAGCCAAAAACCGAAAGAAAATGAGAAGCAAAACCCCAAGGCCGAATTCTTGAATGCCTACAGTTCAATCTCGGCACAACACTACCTCTCCCCTTAACTCCCTACAATTCCCTCCCCCCACCCCAAATCCCTCATAAAATCCCTCCATCAATATCTCCTCAACCACCAATTCAAATTCCACAAGAACTCTGTAGTATTCCGGTCAAACTCTACTACCCTTATGGCATAGGCAGCAAAATAAAACCCCCATTGCGTAAACTAGGACTCGAACTTCAGACCTCAGACACTAGCAACACACCACTTATCCCTTGGGCCAGCAGGCTCTTTTCTGTTATGTTTTTCCCATTTTTATTTAAAAGTCTACTGCCTAAAGACAGTGTTTATTCCTTTGAAAAAACAAAACTTTTTGCACTTGCTCAAGCTTGAACCCAAGACTTCTTAGACACTTCCCAGCACACTTAACCACCGAAACAGATACACAATTGTATCACTTTCTTGCACAACTAAATATTTATGAGTAGTTTCCTAACTGTGCCCAAGCTCAAAACCTAATACTTCTAGGCCCAAAATTCGGGGCGTTACACATTTTTACAATTTAGTCCCTATTTCAAAATAACACAAAATACACAAAATCTCATTAAACCCATATTAGGCCGAATTTACCTTAGGTCTCTAGCAACCCATTTCTTTCATTTATTTTACATTTTGACCCCTTAATTTACAAATTTCTCAATTTAGTCCTTAATACACATTTTTATCAAAACTCACTTAATTAAACATGAAAATCAAACATCAAAGATTTATTATTCATCATAAAACAACAATTTCATCACATTATCAACAATGGCAAATTCCAAATTCATCATCAATTCCAAAAATTGAAGTATAGTCTAAGTAATATTCGAAGCAACGATCTCAAAAACGTAAAAATTATCAAAAATCGAGTAAAACACATTCCCAAATCAAGCCTCCTAAGTGCCGAACTCCAAAGCTTCAAGATGGTTTCTTTCTTCTAAATATTCGGCCATCAAAATAAAAGATGAACATGCAAAAATTTTCTTTATGTTTTATTTTATAAACTTTAATACATAATTTACTTTTTTTAGCTTAATGAATTAATAATAAAACCATATAATGGTTGTCCATTATCTTCCATCCCATTATCCAATGGCCAAATTTCATTTTAAGGACTTCATAATTATGTAATCAAAGCAAATAGGCACTTTAACGCGATTAAGTACTTTTTCACAAATCGGCACTCAAACGATAAAATTTTCATATGAAAATTTCACACATATCAATTCACATACTTTAAGCATAGAATATAATATTAAAATATTTTTTAACTCGGATTTGTGGTCCCAAAACCACTATTTCGACTAGGGTCTAAACTGGGCTGTTACAACTCTCCCCTTTAGGGATTTTCATCCCCGATAATCTTACCAGAAAGTAGATTAAGGATTTGCTTCCACATAGTACATTTCAAATTCGCATAGGGCTACAAATTTCATATCTATTAAATCTCACAACTAAGATTCTGATCTGTCTTCTTCTATACATCATATTAAGCTGAAACTGTTTATAACTGTACTGAATTACTTTCATTTTCAGCTCAATTCCATTGACGAATTTAAACCCATGAATCCTTTTCCTCACAAAGCTCTGTCCCGAAACAATAGAGTTCGTTAATTGCAACATCGTACTCACGACTTACCGTAATTTCTCCCAGAATTACCATATAAATTTTAAATTTTAATCTAAAATAATGATGTCTGACACCATGTGTAAACTGACAGTCTCTGTACGAATAACTCAGCTGATTTATCAAAAGAGAAATCCATGTATACGGAAAGACTTATTCAGATAGTTAACAATAATTCAGATAACATCTATCTTTTTCAATGATAAGAGATAATCCCAATACAAAATTCATCAAAATTCTATTTGACCATTACTCAGATATCAAAACACACTGAAGTAATCCTGAAGATGCTTAATAATTAACTTTAACTGTTGATAGCTTAAACATTTAAACGCGAGGTCAGAAATATTACGTTTTATACCCATTATTAATACCACTTTCTCATATTATCATGCCTCTTGTTACTCCTGTATGAATAGTCTAATTGACACTGTGAACCTCTTGCAACAATGGTTATACAATCTCAGAGCTTCTTGGTATACACACTCTATTTCAAAGCAACAAGTAATCATCAATTCCACATCTGAAGTTTTGAATCAAAAATCAATTCATGTTGAACCCCTTTTTAACTTATAATTTGATAACACATTTTTAAGTTTCACGAATTCACTTAGTAAGTATCAATTTAACTTCTAATCCAGCTATCATATAATCATCCTCTGGTAAAATCAATCACATATTCATCACTCGTAAAGCATACAAAAATTTCTTATTCAGATCATTTGAAACTATAATCATTTCCCTCGAATAATAATATTTATTTACAGAATCAAAAGTTGTTCGACGATTCGAGCTAGCTTTGCTGTGCCAAGTTTGGATCTCGCTCTGCAACGTCAAACATTTTGAGCTCTTGTAATCATCAAACACGTCACATAACTCTTTTCATGTAGCTTTAATCGTATGGAATCACATGATATCTCTGTACACTCTATTATTAGAATAAACTTCAAATTGTTCATTGACGCATGACTGAAGTTCAACTTTTTCTTCAAATTAGACTGAACCAATACTGATGTTTCGGTTAACAATATCTCTGTGCAAAAAGGAAAACTTCAACAATCAAACTAATTTTAATTTATCACAACATTTCTCAGATAGAATTGTTCCGATAGACATAATTCTATATCAAGTCCTCAAGAATACAAATTCTTCTTTCAGACCATCCCTCAATTCACACTTGTACATTCAAAGTTTATTTCTATAACCTAGTTAACTTTCCAATCAAATAATTTTAGATCAGACTAAACCACTGAATCGGTCCTTTCAAAGAAATTCTTTCTTCTCATTAAAAGGATAACCCAAACATGTCATTATATAGAAACCACAACCATCAAATAGAAATCATAATGTCATAATAAAATCGACGTCTTACCAGTAATAATAAATAATATCCTGGCTGTTAATAAAGCATTTGAACCCAGAAGAAAATCAAATATGATTTGAGCAATAACCAATGTAGAAGCACAACTTTTATAACTCTAATAATGGTACTGCGGTACTCCCAGATTTCAGAACAAAAATTATGATTATAATAGATATAGCTATTTCTGTCAAATAAATATCTCTTATAGATAATCACATACAATCATAAGAAAACCAGAATAGCAAAATTTTCAACATTTGAAGCTACACAAAATATCAGAAAATTTATAACCCATATAGAATGATATCAACCCTGATGATATTCCAGAAAATGTCCAGAAAGAACAATATCACTCATAAATACTTAGATCCTCAGTGATAGAAATAATATAATTTTCACGTATATTTAACAGAACAATATCCAGTAGAATCAGAATATTATCATTATACAGATTCTACCGTCGACTTTCATATCCACACAATGAAATAAATACCAGAGAAAGACAATGCAATGTTGAGCATAACCCAAACAGACCAACAATACTTTCATCTATCAATATGTTTAGCTAATGTTCTCATACGATAAGAATTCCTTCTGAAACTAAACAATCGCATATACTTCTGAGGATAAATGTATACATAGAATGCCCAGAAAAATCATAGTAACTATCCAACTATAACCACTGCACTCAGCCATCAATTCAATCATTATTCAACTGTTTAATTTTGTCATTAGAATTTTTCACATTATCCCTTCACTAACAAAAGTTAATTCAGAAAAGCTTCTAGCTAATATTTTCTTTAGATAACAAACCTGAATAGATCATTTAGTCAGAGTTAACTTCTTCTGTAATAGTGTCTTTGAATAATCTGAATAGTCTTCAGAACTATCCAATATCTCTTTTAATACTATCTTCATTTGCTGATTCATTCACTTTTCTGACCACGTTATTATTCTTTCGAACGCAGACTTCTGTAACTCTACACTCGTAAACTTATTCAATCTAAATCTTACAGATTTCATAGTAACATTTTACTGATAAGGGGGGTGAGGTTAGTAAAGCCTCAAATGTAACTTACACATAAATGCACATAACACATACTATCACAAATAGCCAGTTCATTACTAATTTTACATTCTCAAATCATTTAATAAACTTTTGCTTTTACTCACTTTTGTACTTATCACATAGTTCATATGCCAACTCAAATCACTAATGCACAATCAAAGCATTTCATATAATAATCATAGGCCACATATCACAACTCATATACTCATATCATTACTACATTTATCAATAACGACATGTCATATAATTTAATCCATACCTTTATGAGTTTCAACTCATAATCAACACATTTCCATTCAAACATTTGAGTACACATTTTGTAACGCCCCAAATTTTGGGCCTAGAAGTATTAGGTCTTGAGCATAGGAACATTCAGGAGGCTGCACATAAATATTTAGCTGTGCAAGAAAGTGATACAAATGCATATTTGCTTCAGTGGTTAAATGTCCTGGGAAAAGTTTAAGAAGTCTTGGGTTCAAGCCTTGGCTTGAATAAAATTTTGTTTTAAATGGATAAACATCTGTCTTTAGTCAGTAGATTTTTAAATAAATGTGGGAATTTCATGTCAGAAAGACTCTGCTGGCCTAGGGGATAAGTGGCATGCTATGGTTATCTGAGGTCTGAGGTTCAAGTCTTGCTTTGTGCAATGGGTGTTTTATTTTGCTATTGATGCCGTGGAAGAGTTGTGTTTGACCGAAACACTATATTATTTGAGTGAAATTTGAATTAAGAGTTCGGTGGGAGTTCAAATTTGTTGGTTGAGAGATTGAAGGAGAGTTTTGAGGAGTGGATTAAGGGATTGAGGGAGTAGTGGTGCTGAATTGGGATTCTTCCTCAAAATTTCATTTTGGCTCTTGTTTTTTGAACATTCAGTTAACTATTCTCTCCCACACATTCATACATAGCATGCTCTGTGTTTAAGATATTGGGTATTATGGCTGAAAACACTATGAGTGAGATTACTGTTCTAAGTCCGCTAGGGTAGTCCATTCGAATAAATAAGTTGTTTGGAGATGTTCCCTTGGAGATACAAGGAGTTATTTTTCTGGCCGATCTTATGGAGCTGCCTTTCGGAGAATTTGATCTAATATTGGGCATGGATTGGTTAGTTAAACATCGGGTAAGCTTGGATTATACCACTAAGCGAGTTGTACTGAGAACTGAAGTCGATAAGGAGATAGTGGTAATTGGGGAACTACGGAACTATTTGAGTAATGTAATTTCTACACTAAGGGCTGAGAAATTGGTTCGCAAGGGTTGTGAGGCGTTCTTGGCCTACGTCAATGTTTCAGATGTTGGGGACTCATCGGTAAAGGATATCAGGACTGTTAAGGATTTTTTAGACATCTTTCCTAAAGAGTTATTGAGATTACCTCCAGAACGTGAAGTGGAGTTTGGGATTGAGCTCCTTCCTAGTACAGCTCCGGTGTCCATCGCCCCTTATAGAATGGCACCGAAAGAGCTTATAGAGCTTAAGGCCCAAATTCAAGAGCTACTGGACTGTGGGTTTATCCGACCTAGCGTGTCTCCGTGGGGAGCTTTAGTCTTATTTGTGAAAAAGAATGATGGATCCATGCGTATATGCATCGACTATAGACAACTGAATAAGCTGACCATTAAGAACAAGTACCCTCTGCTGAGGATTGATGACCTGTTCGACCAACTGCATGGAGCATCGATTTTTTCTAAAATAGATCTCCAATCGAGGTATCACCAATTGAGAGTTAAAGACGCTGATGTTCACAAAGATGGCATTTAGGACTCATTATGGTCATTACGAGTTCTTGGTAATGCCATTTGGACTGACAAATGCACCGGCAGCTTTTATGGATCTAATGAACAGAGTGTTTCAACCCTATCTGGATTAATTTGTTGTAGTATTTATCAACGACATACTGGTGAATTCGAGGACTGAAGATGAACATGATGAACATCTACAGGTAGTTCTACAAATTTTGAGGGAGAAAAAACTATACGCCAAGTTCAGCAAGTGTGGATTCTGGTTACGTGAGGTAACATTTCTTGGTCATGTGGTATCTACTGAGGGGATTAGGGTTGATCCTCGAAAAGTTGAGGTGGTTTTAGCTTGGAAGCAGCCTAGGACTGTATCGAAAATTCGTAGTTTTTTAGGACTGGCTAAGTACTATCGAAGATTTGTAGAGGGGTATTCACTAGTTGCCGCGCCCCTAACTAAGCTGCTACGTAAGGGCATGCCTTTTAACTAGATGGATGTGCAACAAGAGAGCTTTGAGAAGTTCAAGAAAGTTCTGACTGAGGCACCTGTCTTGATTTAGCCGGAGTCTGGGAAAGAATTTACTGTTTACAACGATGCATCACACGTTGGTTTGGGTTGTGTGTTTATGCAGGAGGGTAAGGTGGTAGCTTATGCGTCTCACCAGCTTAAGACTCATGAGGCAAATTACCCAACACATGAGTTGGAGTTCGCCGTAGTGGTATTCGCATTAAAAATTTGGAGGCATTACTTGTACGGTGAGAAGTGTATCATCTACACGGATCATAATAGCCTTAAATATCTCCTCACTCAAAAGGAGTTAAATCTTAGGCAGCGTAGATGGATTGAGTTGCTTAAGGACTATGACTATTCGATTGAATACCACCCTGGTAAGGTCAATGTGTTGGCAGACGCACTGAGTCGTAGGGCTATGACTGATCTGAGAGCAATGTTTGCTCGTCTTAACTTATTTGATGATGGTAGCTTATTGGCTGAGCTCCAAGTTAAACTAGTGTAGATTGAACAAATTAAGAGTAAACAGTTAGAAGATGAGTCGTTGGGTCTTCGATTCCGTCAGGTCAAAAATGGTAATATTGTGGATTTTGGGCTAAACAGTGAAGGGGTACTTTGTTTCCGAGGCAGAATTTGTGTACCTAAGGATAATGATTTGAGGCAGACTTTACCGCGAGAGGCGTATAATAACCCCTATGCTATGCACCTAGGTGGAAATAAGATGTATAGAGATCTCCGTGAGATATATTGGTGGCCGGGTCTTAAGCGTGAGATTATTGACTTTGAGGGGAAATGCCTGACTTGCCAACAGGTTAAAGCGAAACATCAGTTACCTTCTGGGTTACTTCAGCCAGTTAAAATTTCGCTGTGAAAATGGGAAATAGGAACTATGGACTTTGTGAGTGGGCTACCCCTAATGCCTTCTAAAAAAGATTTAGTTTGGGTTATCGTGGATCGGTTAACCAAAACTGCTCATTTCATACCAGTTCGTGTAGATTATTTGTTACAAAAATTGGCTAAGCTGTATGTATCCGAAATAGTGAGACTGCATGGGGTACAAGTTTCTATAATATCCAACAGAGATCCTCGCTTCACGTCTCGGTTCTGGAAGAAGCTGCATGAAGCTTTGGGTATACGGTTAAACTTCAGTACAGCATTCCATCCTCAGACAGATGGTCAGTCGGAGAGGGTGATTCAGATACTGGAAGACATGTTAAGGAGTTGTGTAATTGACTTCTGAGGCAGTTGGGAGGATTATTTTTCGTTAGTAGAGTTTGCATACAACAATAGCTACCAGTCTAGCATACAGATGGCACCTTACAAAGCACTATATGGTCGTAGGTGTCGCACTCCGTCATGTTGGACTGAGTTGGGTAAGCGGCGTGCTCTGGATCCTGAGTTAGTATCTGATACCGAGGATAAGGTCAGATTAATTTGGGATCGACTGAAGGCAGCATCAGACAGATAAAGGTAGTATGCGGATCTGAAGCATAAGGAAATTGAGTATGTTGTGGGAGATTTTGTTTTTCTGAAGGTCTCACCATGGAAGAAGGTATTGAGATTTGGGTGTAAGGGCAAGTTGAGCCCAAGGTTTATTAGGCCTTACCACATATTAAGACGAGTAGGATCGGTTGCCTACCAGTTAGAGTTACCTCTGGAGTTAGAGCGAATTCTTAATGTGTTCCACGTCTCTATGCTGAGACGCTACCGCTCTAATCCTACACATGTTGTGCTGGTTGAGGAGATTGAAGTTAGACCTGATCTGACTTTCGAGGAGGAACCAGTCTAGATTTTGGATCGTGAGGTAAAAGTCTTGAAGAAGAAATCAATCCCATTAGTGAAAGTCCTATGGCAGAACCATAGTTCTAAGGTGACTACGTAGGAACCCGAGGAGGCGATGCGACAACAATACCCTCACCTATTCTGACCAAGTAAATTTTAAGGCTAAAATTTTCTTTAAGGAGGGTAGAATTATAACGCCCCAATTTCTCAAATCCTGAAATCCCTGTTAAAATTATTTATGTGTGTCTGTGATGTGGAGGCATGTCTGCCATAGTGGTTTAGTGCTCTGGGAGTGTCGGGGAAGTCATGGGTTCAAGCCTTAGCTTGAGCAAAATTTTGATCTTAATAGAGGAAACCCTTCTCGGCAGCTAGTGGGCTTTTAATTTAATGTGAGGGTTACATGGCATAAAAAGCCTGCTAGTCTAGTGGTAAGTGGCGTGTTAGGATGCTCAAGGGTCTTGAGTTTGAGTCTTGCTGCGTGCAAGGGTGTTTTATTTTGCAAACTACTGAGTGGATGGTTGTATGGCAATGGGACTCTATTACTTGGACGGTTGGAGTGTTTGAGTGGTTGAGGGATCTTGTAGCCGAAAGTTAGGAAGAAAAATAGGGATTAGGATAGTGATCGGTTTGAGGATGTAGTGGAGAGGTTTTAGGAGAAAATCAAGGAGATGAGTTAGTGTGAGAGTGGTGATGCCGTATGAGGACTTTAGGGATTCAGCTTGTGGTGGTCTCCATTAGGCAAAATCAGTCATAGACTCTTTGTGCTGAAACTGTGTAGTTTGTTCTCCTTTCTGCTTCTTTTCTTTTGTTTGGTAGAGGTTTTATTTTGGGAGCCAAATTCTAAGAGTGGCCATTCGGGCATTTTCCTCATTGTGCATTTTTGGTATTTTTCTTTTGCTTCTCTAAACCCTAGCCGAATACTCCTTCCCTCCTCATCTCTATTCCTTTGGTTTTCTTCAAGCGTCCCTTCTTGCTTTACTAAAACCGAACACCTCCAACTTTCCCCTTCTTTTTTTTCTTCTATTTCCTCAGTGGTTGGGCGGTTCTCTTTTCTCTTTTAGTTCGATTTTCCTATCACACCTATCAAGCTAGTAGCTCGGCCGAATACTCCACTCTCTACTCTTTTACTTTCGTTCTATTATCAGGTTTGTGAGGAATCATTGACAAGCGGTAAGTACTTGTAAGTTCTCTTTTGTTCTCTTTATCGTTATGATCTTTTGTTAATATCTCCTCTTCTCTACCGTTTGCTACTAGGAGTACGATTGTACTATTTTATCCCTGTCTCTCTGTACAGTTTTGGCTTTTGAGGGTGTGGGCCGAATATTCCTCCTCCTAGTTTGGGCTTTAAATTTCAATAAGTAATGGTTCATCTAGTACAAACTGTTTTATTGTAGGTGGTTGATAAGTGTGATTGGATCGTAGATAAACCCTAAAGCCTTTTGATTGGTCTTTTACAACGGATTCATCAAGTAAGCCATTAACGGCTGATTTGTGCTAGTAAGGGGGTAAGTTTTTGGGCGAGTTATTTTGGTGGGGGTTTTGGATAGGACGATTGGTATGCGATTAACTGGATCTTGTGAATGATGTAGGTTGGAGTTCTTGGAGACTTTTCGCACGTTTTCATGAATAGGTGTGTAATCACACTACTTTTAACATAGATCGGTAAAAATTTGAAAAGCTGAAAAGTGGGCTGTCGACACCACACGGGTGTTTGGCTGCCCATGTGATAGGCCGTGTGGTAAAACTAGGTCGTGCGGTCGACGAGATGGCCATGATCATATTCATGGACTAATACGCTATTTAGCCTTTTTGGGCCGAACTGGGCCATGTGGGCCCCACACAGGAAAGTCGCACAAAAATATGGTAAATAGTGAGTCAAGCTATGTAAGCTACTCGGCTAAGGCCATTTCTGGGCTATGTATGTCACACGAGCGTGTGGACCTACATGGGCCCGTAATATGGGCTATAGGCCCATTATCACTAATTGACTGTTGGGGTTGCACTGGTCGCCCAAGACGACTGTGGACCTACTGTTGGGCCGGTAAGTATACCTGGGCCATTATTTTGGTAAGATGACTGTTTTACCCCTATGTGATGTATGACTATTTGAGCATGCCATTTTTACTGTATGTACATTTATATTATGTTGCATTGCATGGGGTGGGATATATGATTTTGGAGGAAGTGTACTAAAAGGCTACAGGCCTATTACTGGTAGCTCTGCTGCAAATACTGTTTAAGTGCCATAACCGGTACGACTTGGTGTGTAGGGTTGGGTAGGTCGATTTTATCCCCACATGGTGTGTAGCGGATGGATTGGGTAGGATTCTTTATTTACATACTGTACTGAAATGGGCTCAGGCCCGAACTGCTACTGCTACTTGAAGAGGGGCTAAGGCCCCTAACTGAAACTGAGGGCTTAGGCCCAAATTGTGTTTACTCTGATTGCATGCTTTTATGGGATTTCACACACTGAGTTTTTGTAACTCACCCATCTGTTAACGGTGCAGGAAATCCTTAGACTTAGACAGAGCCACTCGACGAAGTTTCTTTTAATATTATACTTAAGATTTTATTTTGGGTTTCATTATGTAATAAGGCCTTTTTAATTTTTATTTTTATTTTAATTTGGGAATTTAGTTACTTGAATTTTAATCTGGTAGTAGTAGGCCTCGAATTTCCAAGAAAATATAAACAAATGTTTTTCTGGAAACACCATGTTTATGCAACGCATTATGAAAGCTTCGGCAACAAACACTGTTTTAAAGTTTAATAACAAATTAACATAACTAATATTTTGCTTATGTTACATGGGTTTTCACAACGAATCGGAACTCCTAAATTTTGTTAAAAACCAAAAGAAGTTTTTATGAAGGAACGAATTTTCACGCGAATTATGTTTTGGAAAAACACTCCAATGTGACATCACAGATTTGGCCATAACGTCTAGGTCGAATTTGGGGTGTTACAGCAACGAACAATAAGCATTCTCTAAAAGTTTTTCAGAGAGAAAAAAATCTCTTGACAGTTGCTAGTCCTCGCACACATTATTTTTTGGGTATATAAGGTTTTTCTTAAAAACCCTATATTTCCTAATTTGAGAATAATTAATATTTTTTATATGAATCAAATCATAATATTTAACTGAATATAATAATTATAATTACCATAATTATAATAATGTTTGACAAAAAATTACAATTACAATAATTATAATAATATTTCATCCTAAATTATAATTACAATAATTATAACAAGGATTTCGATAAATTATTTTTAGTTAAATTTTATACGAATCAAATTCATTTATTAATTTAACCATAATTTTTATTATGTTTACAACATACTTATACATATAATTCCTTCGATATTTAACTGCCCAATTGAATTAATTCTATACCAACTATGTTTGGATTCTATTCATTTCAACCATAGGGTGTGACCCTGTAGCTTCTTCTAACATTAGTAGTAATACTAGAATGATTCTAATATTACAAACAATGAGTGTTATCTATCAATGCATCGTTGCTACCTAAGTTACAAGAAGTCATGATTCGATATAACCTCTTTGTGATTAACCCTTTATGTATTAAATCCTTTTGTCCTTTATATCTAGAATGGACACAAGTCATGCAATAGTCATACTTGCATAGCCCATCTAATGTTTCTTGATATCCTGAGTAGATTATGAAAAATACATAAGTATGATATCTCATATCAACTTATTTGAGCATGGTCATGCATTTCTAGTCTTACTCAATCAAGCGGCTTAGGATATTGTTCATGTAACAACCCGTTTTCAATGATATCAGAACAGTGGTTTTGGGACCACAAATCTGACGAGTAAATTATTATTTTATTATTCTTTTAATTTTTATGGGATTTTATTAAGGTCGTAGTAAAATTTCATTAAGAAATTTTAATGTTTAAATGGTTAATTAAATGAAAAGGACTAAATCGTATAAAGCGTAAAAGTTAGGTTCTACTATTTAAAAAGGCTAAATGACTATGGAAATGAAAGTAAATGGACTTAAATGGTGATTATAACATTCATAAGGTTAGGGGATGTACATGGCATGGTTTTATTGCAATTTTGTTAGTTTTTAAAGGTTAATAAGGTAATTAGGTAAATAAACTAAAATCAAAAGAAAATCAATAAGGTGTATCATCTTTTATTTTTCACCTAAAAACCTATTTTGAAGAGAAAGAACACCATGAATGAATGCTTGGTTCGGTCAAGCTTTGTTTAATTGCATGGTGAGTTTCTAAGCCTCATTTTTAATTATTTTTATATTTTTGAAATTGTTGTAGCTTAATCTAGCTAGCCCAGGGGTCAATTTGTAAAAATTTAAAGGTTGAGGGTTATGCCATGAATGTTCTTGAATGGTTTTTGCTGTTAAATGATAGATTATTAATCTTGGTTGAAAAATAAACAAGTTATGTAAAGTGATTTTTTATGAAATTTGCATTTAGGGATTAATTTGTAACAGTAGTAAAAATTCATGTGAAATTTATGAAATGATGATTTATTTGGGTTGGTTTAAGTCTCCAAATAATTCAATTAACCTATAAGATGATTTCAATTTATGAGCTTAAGGACTAAATTGTGAAAAGTTAAAATGTTAGGGGCAAAATGATAATTTTACATAAATATGAAAGGTGGATTGAATGGATTGAAATTGTCTATTTAGATAAATAAAAACCACATACGGACCTAGATCGAGGCAAAGCAAAAGCTTCGGATTAGCTCGATTTAACTTCTACGCCCTAATTGTCGAGGTAAGTTCGTATGAGCGATTGTTATTCATGTTATTTAAATGTATATTATTATGTTATTCATAATGTAATTGAACGATGTATAAACAAATCAATGCTATGACGGTTATAGAGTCCCAGTTGAACCTTAAGAATTCGTAGGATATAAATGACATGTCAGTAGAGATTTCATGTTTCGAGTGCTGGTCTTGAATGTCCTACCGATGGCTGAGGTCTGGCTTTTGTTACAGATACTCCATAGCTCATGTGAACAGCATCATGTAGCTTACATTTCGACCCACAACTCGTGTGAGCAGGCCTATAACAACCCTTTTTCAGTAAATCGAAACAGTGGTTTTGGGACCACAAATCCGAGGTTAGAAGGAAATTTATTTTAATATTATTTTATGGTCTACAGTATGATAGAAATATCGTATGAAAATTTTGTTAAGAAATTTTACTGTTTACATGCCTAGCTTGATAAAAAGGACTGAATTGCATAAAGAGTGAAAATTGAATTCTAATAGTTAAAAGTATCAAATAGCTATGGAATTTAAAATTGGAGGTCTTTATATAGCAAATAGACTATTTAAAGGAGTTAGTGGATAAGTATGATTATTCATCATTGGAAATTGAAGAAAATATTAAAGTTAATTTTGGAAATTAAAGATTTAAAGTAATATTAAATAAAAGAAAAAAAAATCTACTTTCATCATCTTTCATAAAAAAACATGGAAACCCTAACCATGGAAGCTTGAGTTTTAGCGAGCTTATTTTGCTCATTTGGATCCAGATAGACCTAATATGGAGTTAGATTGAGGCAAAGAAAAAGTATCGGACTAGTAGCCTTCGTATCTATGAAAACTTTCGAGCTAAGTTCGTGTAACTAAATTGTATATTTATATGTTTTAAAATTGAATGTTGTTGTGTGTGATTTGTACAAATTGCCATGTGTAATTATGATCACATATCAGATAATTATCGAGTCCCGTTTGAACCTTAGAAATTCGAAGGATACAAATGACATGTCATTAGGGTTCCCGATATGGTTGTGATCCTGCATGTGTTGCAAACACACCACAGCTCTCTTGAGCTTCCTGATACTTGGCTCTCATGAGATTCTCAATATTTGGCTCGCAAGAGCTTCCCGATATATAGCTCGTAGAAGTTTCCCGTTACTTAGCTCACATGAGCTTCCCGTTATATGGCTCGAAAGATTTTCCCATTTAGATGCTTGTATAAGCATACAAGTACATGAATTGACGGATTATAGATTTGTACACTTCATGTACTACCTGTGTATCCAACGATATTTTAAATGGTTTAATAGGCAAAGTTCTGATATGAAACAATATGAGTTCAAAATGAACAATTACGGGTATATACTTGAATTAAATGGAAATGATATTACATGATATATTGAAATATGAGAGGGGATGATACATGTATGTGAATCTTACCTAGTGATTATGTACATCCATGTTTATTGGTTATGGAAAGTGTTACATGGCTAACATGTTGAGGATATGTGTTTAGGCTTTTGGCCAAATTAGTTTGGTTATATTCTCATGCTTGCCTTAAATGTGATTAAATGGTATGTTAATTTCCTTGTTATATGAACTTACTAAGCTTAAATGCTTACTCTATGTTATTTTCCATGTTTTATAGTAATTTGGAAGCTTATTTTGGTTGGAAGCTGGTCGGAGCAACTTCACACTATCCATCAACCTTTTCGATATAATTAGTAAATTAACTTTAGTTATAATGGCATGTATAGGTTAATTTGGCTAATGATGGCATATAAATGTTTTGTTGGAACTAGCCATTTGAATGACTTATGATGGATAAATTTTGATGTGTATGTAAATGGCCTTATCATGTTTGATGTGTATTTGAAATGGTTGAATGATGGAAATCTTATAGGTATATTGATGGTTGGGTTGAATAGGTATATTTGGTAAATTATGCATATATGTATTTGGTCATGTAGGTGAAATTTGTTATTTGATTGATATGAGTTATGTTGTCATTTAAAGAGCCTAAGGGCATATTGTTGGTATGTGATAGTATTACATGTTTAAGTATTGATTTTGGTCGGATTTGAATGCCTTATTATGGCTTGTTGATGTCCAAAAATTTTGATCTAGGTTGATGACAAATTGGGTGAGAAATATAGGTGGGAAAATGGTCTATTTTTGTCCATATGGGCAGAAACACGGGTGTGTGTCTCAGCTATGTGTGACACACGGCCAGGTGACACGGCTGTGTGTCCCTTGTATCTTTAATTTGCACAAAACAGAATGCTCACACGGCCTAGCACACGGGTGTGTGGCTTGGCCGTGTGACCCAAGTTAGAGAGCTCACAAGTTTAGAGACAGGCTGGGACACAGCCGTGTGCCCCTATTTCGAATGCTTACACGGCCTGAGACACAGACGTGTGTCCCCTGCACCTTTGAAAAATTTTTATTTTTTTGAAAAATTCTTTAAGTACCCGATTTAGTCCCGACTTATTTCCAATATGTATTTTGAGCCTCGAGGACTCGTATAAGGGACAATATAATTGATTTTGATTGGTTTCCGACATGAATTTTATATGATATGAGATGTCTGAATATTTGGTCTGTAAACTCCAGTAATACTCAATAACCTTGTTCTGGCGACGGATATGGGTTAGGAGTGTTACAAGGCCCATTTCACAGTGTGAGTAATGATGTAAAGGAAATGTTATGGTTATATGTAAAGGCACACTTCGTGTGAGCTTTCCTGAGTATCTGATGAAATTCTAGACAGTTTGAATAAGTATGAAAAGGAAATGAAATGGTAAGTGTCCAAATGGAATGTATCATGAACTTATGAAAAGAAATGGTGATCTAAATGATGTAAATGCATGTGTGATTTACTTGTTTATGGATGAATTCATTTGAACCATGTACAAATGTACTAACTTGTGAACTTGATGCTGTTGTATAGGCATTATGCCAAGCTCACGATTTTAGTTGGTATTACACTTATGCTATTTACATTATGTAAATGAAATGGTAAATTGTGTTTAAGTTATATGAGCTTACTAAGCATCAATTGCTTACATAGTTTCTTTCCCATATTTTATAGATTATCGAAAACTTGATTTGGTTGGAAGCTCATTGAAGATCTATCACACTATCTAGCAAATATATCGGTAGTTTTTGATGTTTCGACCAAGGTTGTAATGGCATGTATAGGATGGATTATAATGTTATTTTGGTGAATGGTTTGTTGGTGTTTTGGCATGTATAAGTTTTGAAATTTATCTTGGTTTGGTACCATTTGATGCTTTGTCAAATTGTGTCAACTTGGTTATGCTACTATGCATATTAGAATGGCTCTTATGGAATGTTGGAAATGATGTGTTAATGGTTAAGTTTGTGGCATGTTTTGGTAAATGTTGAACTAGAATTTGACGATTGAAATATGGTATAATTGACATGTTTGGATAGGTAACATTTAGTTGATGATTTAAGTGCCTTTGAATGTCATATTGGTTAGTTGTGTTTAGGCTTTGAAATGGTATTATGATGTGTGTTTAGGTGATGTTTAGGTTCCTTTAATGTGTGCATAAAGGGTTTGAGAAGTTAAGCATAATATGGTATGGAAATAGTTTGATTCTTGGTGAATTTTTGGTCCACACGGCCTGAGACACAGGTGTATGACTTAGCCGTGTGAGACACACGGCTTGGCGACACGGCCGTGTGTCATCTAAGAGTTCCTTTGTATGCAAGTCAGTGAGTTACACAGCCTGGCACACGAGCGTGTGACATGGTCATGTGACCCTACTCAGAGAGTTACGCGAGTGAAAACACGGGCTGGGACACGACCGTGTGTCCCTAATTCGAAGGTTACACAGCCTGAGATATAGGCTTGTGTCTCAGCCGTGTGAGGCACATGGCCTAGCCATATGGCCCTGTGACCCCTATTTCCAAATTTTTGTGAATTTTTCCTAGACTTTCCAAATGATTTCAAATTGGTCCCGAATTGTTTCTAAGATATTTCTAGGGCCTCAAGGGCTCGATTTAGGGATAGTATGTATGTATATGATTGGTATATAATATGTTTATGTTATTGAATGTAATTAAGTTTAAATATTTTGATTATACGGTAATGCTCCGTAACCCTAATTTGGCGACGGATACGGGTTAGGGGTGTTGCAACTCCCATTATGTAGGAGGGACAAATTCTATATTGATCAACCATATTCCACTACATAGATTGTGGTATATCCAACATCAGCCTTTATAGAACAACTTGTTACAATGGATGTTTGATTGTATCAAAATATACGACTTATGATGTTGGGATATGATGATTTCAAGTCATTACATAATAATCACTATGAGTAATGTTATGACTATTACATAATAATCTAAGAAGCATACTCATAGTGGGTCAGTCCAATATGTTTTTCTCTAACACACATACTCATGTATTGATTTTGACATCTCATGTCAATGACAACACCTTGTCATCAATCAACTACACTTTAGTCTTAATGCATTATTGTTGTCCAAGCCCACAATAATACTCGACTAAGGACCTTTTAAGAATAATCATATTATTCTTAGGACATTATTATAAAACAATTTATTTATGTATACAGAAAATAAACTAAAATAATAATGGCTATGCCTTATATTAATAAACGAGGTAAAATAAGTATGTTATTACAATCATCTCATGATTGGTCTTTGGACATATTCTAATAGAGTTATTGGTGGAGTGTATTGCGTAGACCTCAAACAAATGACCTACGATTGTGGGAGATTTCAAGTACTTCGTTATCCATGCGCACATGCAATTGTGGCATGTGCCTCAAAACGTGTAGATTGCATTACCTACGTTGATGAAGTTTATAGACTTGAATGTGTGTATAATGTTTGGAAATATGAATTCCCACTTGTCCTTGATGAAAGTATATGGTCGCCTACCTCGCACGCTCCTTTTAAGTTGGTACCAAATAAGAACTCGTAATGTAAGCTGAAAGGTAGGCCGAACTCAACTCAGATACGAGGAAATATGAATATTCAGGAGTGGGGAGACAAATCGATTTTATGCACATATTGTAGGAACCCAGGACATACGAAGCCAATATGTCCACACAACCCGGGAGCATCAAGGAGAAAAGCTAAATAAAGCACTAACTTATTCCTTTATTCATTAATTTTTCTGTAAAATGTAAGTTATTATTACTTCTTCAAGTAAGAAATACTACAATACGCAAGCCAAAGTTTTAATCTAAAATTGGGAAGCTTCTAAGCAATTTTTACTTTGTCAAAATATTGTACTTAACAAATTAACGAAAAAACTTAAATAAAAAAATAACAGAAATAATTGTAAATTTAAACTCACAATATGATATGTTACAAAGCAAACCGGTTTAATAGATTTGTTTCGTATATTGTAAATAAGTGTATATTTAAGATGTAAAACAAATTATAGAATTTGGCACTAAGAAAAACACGTTCTACATGGTGCGTTTTTATTCTCTCTCCTCAAAATACGTCCTATAAGACACACTTTCACTGATATAGCAGTAAAAACGCACCCTATAAGATGAGTTTTTCTTTCTCTCTTCAAAAACAATATAAGTCATTAAATTTTAAAATTTTCAATCTACTTTATCAATTATTTTTCTTTTTTAGCGTATATAAATTAATCAAATAAAAACATATTCACGGAATGATATCATAGTATAATAGATTTAGCGAGTTATAAAAATTCAAATTATTCGCCTACACTTCAATATATTTTCATTTTACCGATTTTAAAACCTCCAATATGATTTTGAAGAAACAAAACAAAAATAATATAACACGAAATAAATATTGTAAAGTTAAATAGACTGTTAATTGTAACAAGATAAAACTTACGAAATACGTTTGAAACTGAAGAAAGAGGCCATGCCCATGGAATGTAGGAAATCTAGCGGCGGTTGAACATATTTTTCTTAATTCGCTTTTAAACAAATTAAAAACATATACATACACCTAAAAATTAAGATATAATAAATAATGAATTGTATAGTTTAAAATTAAATAATAATATATTAAATACGAATAATATTAAAATAAAAAATAGATTAAAATTAATTATGATAATATTCTTATTGATCTTGAATTGGTGTCCAGTTGATTTTTGATATCAACTCAAGAAAATACATTAATATATACAATTAGCGAATGTAATAAAATATGCATAATGAAAATTGAATATGCAAAAATATTAAAATAAAATTTTAGTTGAGTAGTAAATCAAATATTTTTTTACCTAATTAGTCTGGGTTTAAATTCCACAAATTCTATAATTCATTTATTTACAAAAATATATTTTTATAATTTTCTTAACTGATATTATCACCGGTGAACCAACTCAATAAAAAAACTTAACAAATAGTATGTATATATATATATATATATATGTATATATAATTGATGAAGATAATAAAATATACATAACAAAAATTGAAATGTACAAAAATATTAAAACAAAATTTTTATTGATAGGTAAATAAAGATTTTTCTAACCCAACAATTAGCCCAAATTCAAATATCATTATACATATTTTTTAATAAAAATATTAAATTTATTTAAATAATATAAATTATTTTAATTATAAAAGGACATTTTTAAATTTTTTAATTAAATTACTGACCTATATTACATCAATTCAATAAAATAATTAATAAATAAAATTAAATGTATATAATTGATCAATATAAAACAGGCATAAAAAATTAGAAATAAATTTCCTTTTAATTAAATGATAAATTAAAAATTTTATTAATGCGATAAAAAAATAGTTTTTAACTGTTCAAACTCAGTTTTTTTTATCCGACACAAGCAACTTCCGTAGGCGATGGCTCCTGCTATGAAGATCGTTCTCGGTTTATTAACCTTTGTTACTGTCGGAATGATTATCGGTATGTCATTTCCACCCAATTCCAATTCCAAATTTACATTTTCCTTTAAAAAAAAGTTCTATTATCTCTCAATCTTTCAACTTCAAACACCAATGGTGGGGTATCTCTTGTTCTTTTCTCTTTCATCAATGTTGTCTGATTTCCCACCATTTTTTTAGTTTTAAATTCATGGGTTTTGTTTTTTTTCTTCCTTGAAATATATCTTCCAAACCATGAAAACCAGAGATTTAACTCAACAGATTGATGCATTTGGTTGAGACACGAAATGGGGTTTTCGCTGGTTTTTTATTTTTATTTGATTACGTTCAAATAATTTTATCATATTTTTGTTTCGGCATGAGCGAATTTGTGAAATATTTCTTATTATTGTCACTTGTATTTTATGTTTGAAGAGAGAAATTTCAATTCTGACATTGAAACTTGTTTTAGCATTGAAGCAATGGATTAGATTTTCAATTGTTTTGCTGCTTAGATTTGTTGTTATTCTTCATAAATTAATTTTTATGATATGGGAAATTGCAGGTGCTTTGTTTCAGCTAGCATTCATACGAAGATTAGAAGATTCATACGGTATTTTTCATCATTGAATTTATATATATATGTTTGCATAACTTCTCATGCAACAATTGTGGTATTTCAATTTTTTTCATGTTATTAAAAAAGTATTCTTGACCAATATGATAGAGACTTAGAATGATGTGAAACTTTAAGTTATATTACTAAATCCAATGACCCATTAGTTAAAATATAAATCATATAGAAAATTATACAAGTGTTTAAACTTAGTTTTACATTAACCTAAGTGGATCTCTCCTATATATTGGTACAATGGTTGCAATCTAGAAATAAGAGAAGGGCTGCAGACACATTTCTGTCTGACACTTACATTTGAATCTAAATCATAGGAAAGTGCAACTTTTGTAATGTTTTAGCTAGCATCATCTTGAATATTTCTTTCCTTAATTTTTATGTTTTTAAAATTCTACTCTCTTCTTTTATAGGTAATTATCACTTTCCTACTACAAAACTGCATACAAGGCAAAGTGACGGTCATCTCAGGTTGCCAATAGGTTGGTACGGTTCTTAGTTTACCTATGTTGTTTTAATTTTTCTTTTTCTTTAACTGTCATCTTTGATACTCATGTGATATGAGTATGTGACCATCAAAGAACTTCCAAATATATGAAAAGTTCAGAAAAATCTGCCTATACTAGTGTTGAATGCATACTCATATTTGGCATGCACCCGAGTCTAAGTAACAGAGGTTCTTACCTTATTATTCCGAATCTTTATCTTCCTTGAAGAATCTATATCTGATACTCGTTTTCAGCACATCCAGACATGGATTCAAAAGTATGATCGTCCAAATATATAGAAAATTTTTGATCATATCCATACTAAACACATACCAGGCACTCACATTTGAGGTCTAGTAACATCTATTCTTCATTGTTCTCAAACTTTATACAAACAATAAAGTAATCGAATGTTTTTCAGCATAATTGAACTTTGGATGAAGAATCTTTTAAGTTCTTGCCATATTTTAATTTTTCAGGTTTGAGTCATTGGCGTGGTGATCAAGAAGCAGAAATTTTGCGTCTTGGATATGTATGTTTCTTACACTCAACCATTCTTATATTCATGTCGTGTTTCATATTTTCTAGTTTCATAATTGTGTTTAAGATATTCTTTAATTTTTATGACCTTTGACATGCCAAGAATCTGGATTATGAATATTTTGACATTTTCATATATTTGTGTTGTGTTAGCAGTTTTTTTTTTTTTTTTTGTGTGTGTCGTACAACTCTAATATATCTAGTAGAAGAATAATTGAGTCAAGGTTTAAGCTATTAGAAGCTCAAGCTTGAGCATGACTCAAAAATTTGAGGCTCTAAGCTCGACTGTAGCTGGATAGAGTTTTATTTTTAAAACTCAAATTCTGTTCAAAATAAAGATCAAACTACTTGAGCTCGCTCGATTTAATTCTACTTTGTAGGATTGATTTATTGTATGTCTTTTATGTTGTGTAAAATAAAATTGATCTGGAAGATGATTCTTCTTACACTTTTTTTTAAATGGAAAAGAAAAATTTATTAAATTTTTATTTTTATTTTTCGATGTAGGTCAAACCTGAAATAATTAGCTGGTCTCCTCGAATTATAGTACTTCATAATTTCCTTAGCAACGAGGTATGTATTTTATGTTATTCTGTTATGTATCTTATCTTATTCTATTTGTCCTTTTTTTTTTCTTAAGTTCTGTATTCAATATTTTTGTCCAACAGATGACAATGAAAATATTACTTTCAAGGATCCTTTAGATACATTGAAAACATTTAAAAAGTTTGATCATATCCATGTCAGACATATAGTTGGGATGATAATGGAGCAAGATGAACTGACTTTTTTTCTCATCTCGATCCCAACTTTGTTTTCATGCCAAGTCCAGTTGTATTTAATATTTGAACTCCCAAACCTTACTCTGAAATGGAAAAACTTCTCACCCCATCCCTAAAGCCTACATAATACTTTATATCAACTTTACAAAAAAATAAAAATGCTAATTAAAATATAAGAATAATCAATTACGTATTATAAAATCTAATAAAAATTAAGAAAAATGCTTAATTAAAAAATATATAAATAGTTACAAAAGTAAAAGAGAAGCATTGTAGTTCATATTTCAGGTTAGGACAAATCTGATCTAAGCTTGACCTTAATCCAATCTTGAAAATTTTAATTAAAACCTGCCCTGCCCCCAAACTCGATTTTTGAGAAAAATGCCCTTATAGGATTGAGTCGGATCAGATCCGAACCCAATAACTTTGGATTATTTTGCTAACTTAGCAGGATAGACCTTTTATTATTATGTTATGATCTCCATGCTTGCTTGACTCTATTCCTTTTGTATTGCCTTCGAAAATTTTTTAATTTTTGGTAGTTCTATACTTAGAAGATAGTAAAAGAAAATATTTTGGCTAAAAAAGTTGTAATTTGATAAGTTTTTTGTCTCAACACTACAATATAGAATTTTTGGCTTCCTTGATGATCTCTGCAGGAATGCGACTACCTTAAAGCCATTGCCCTCCCTCGTCTTCAAGTTTCTACTGTGGTGGATGCAAAAACTGGGATGGTACATTTCTCTTCTTTTTCTTTCCTTGAATTTGTGGTGCCTCATTATACTACTTGAACTTGGATTTGAGCTTCGAACATGGGTGGGTCCATTATAAGTATGTTTATTTTTTTCCCAACTGTTCTTATGCATTTAGAGTGCCATTTCCTCGTACTTACATCCAAATATTTGTTGGACATGAATACTTAAAGTAAAATAAAGAATCAGATCTAAATGTTGAATTTAAGTGTCTTTTGTGTAAAGTATACCATTTTTGAAGTTCACTTGGAAATTCGTGATGGGAGTTCTTCTCTTACATTGAAATCGAGAAATCTTGATTGAGAGCATATCAACCAAGGTAGTAATTGATCTTACATGATAATGATACTTAAAATATACATAAACATGAAATGAACACATGAATTGTTGGTTCTATTCTTACCTTTGATAACTTTTTTTTCAATGTAAGAATTGATCTTACTTAATAAATAGCCTTTGTTTCTCAGGGAATTAAGAGTAAGGTCAGGACAAGCTCTGGTATGTTCTTGAGGCCAAATGAAAGAAAGTATCCAATGATACAGGTTAGATTTCTAGTTACTTTTCTCCAATATAAATTCGCATCCTCGATGTTTTCGACTTTACTTGGATTTGGAGATGATCATTGGATATGAGTGAAGAATAGAGGGAAAGAGAAGTTTTTTATTTATTCTACAACAGTATATTACATCATAGTATTTTTAAGAAAATATTATACACAAAAAAGACAGAAACTAAATCCTAAATTTAAGGGATTTGTCTCCTAAATAAATGGATCCTAATATCAAGGGGTATCAATTACCCAAGGTAAAAAATTACTAAAGATTTCTTCTAATTTCTACACTCCCCCTCAAGTTGGTGCATAGATATCTATTATGCCCAACTTGTTAATTAAGTACTCGAAAAATGACTTTGACAATCTTTGGGTAAGGATATCTGCAACTTGTTATGAAGTTGGGATAAAAGGTAAGCAAATCATTCCGGCTTAAATCTTCTCTTTGATGAGGTGTCAGTCAATCTCAACATGCTTTGTTCTGTCATGTTGAACTGGATTATGAGCCATACTAATTGCAGCCTTGTTATCACAATAGAGCTTTATAGGCATGGTTGTAGATTTCTTCAATTCTTCCAATATCTTCTTTGGCAACATTATTTCATAAATCCCATGAGCCATAGATCGATATTATGCTTCAACATTATACAAGCTATGACACTTTGATTTTTGCTTCTCCAAGTCACTAAATTTCCCCAAACAAATGTACAGTAGCCTGTGGTGGATCTTCTATCTGAATCAAACTTGCCCAATCTATGTCTATGTAAACTTTGATACCTCGCTGCTCATTTTTCCCCAAAAATGACTCTTCTCCTGGAGAACCTTTTAGATATCTCAATATAAGGTAGACTGCCTCAAGGTGTTCTTCATGTGGTGAGTGCATGAATTAACTCACTTAACTGACAGCAAATGCAATGCTTGGCTGAGCATGCGATGGGTAAATAAGTTTTCCTATTAATTTATGATATCGTGCCACATCGACTAGTTTCCCTTCTTTGTTTCCAAACTTTAGATTAACATCAATTGGTGTCACCGTTGGCTTGCATTGACTTATTCTAGTTTTTTTAGGTAAGTCATCCACATATTTTTTTCCTTTGAAACCACCAAACCTCTTTTTGAATGAGCTATATTCATGCCCAAAAATTACCACTAGCTTCCTAAGTCCTTGATCTCAAATCCAGAGGCCAATTTTTGCTTTAATAGCTTTGCTTCATCATCTCCTATGAGGATGATATCAACAACGCATACAATAAGAATAGCAATTTTCCCCTGATTTCAGTGTTTTACAAACAACATAGTATGATTAGCTTGCCCTTGAGAATACCCTTTTTTTTAATGAACATGGTAAATCTCTCGAACCAAGTTGTAGGTGATTGTTTTAAACCATACAAGGACTTCCTTAATTTGCACATCTTTGCTTCAAATTCTTTTTCAAATCCAGGCGGTGAATCCATAGAAACTTCCTCGTTTAGATCCCTATTGAGGAACACATTTTCCTGATCTGGCTACTGAAGAGGCGAATCAAGATTCACTGCAATTGAAAGAACTCTGACAGTATTCAACTTGGTTACTGGTGCGAAGATCTCTTGTTAGTCAATCCCATAGGTTTGTGTGAAACCTTTAGTAACCACCCTCAAATTGTATCTTTCAATCAACCTATCTATTTTGAACGTGATTGTGAAAACCCATTTGCATTCAACCGTCTTCTTTCCCTTTGGTAACTCTACAATTTGCTGCGTGTTATTCTTTACAAGAGCTTTCACCTCCTTGTAGATAGGCTTTCTCCAATACGGAACCTTTTGGGCATCTTGTATATTCTTAGGAATCTTCACAATAGCTAGTTGCGAGGTAAAAGGAAAAAAGCAAGTGACAAATTTTTGTAAGAAACAAAATTGGATAAAGGGTATTTAACACAACTCCTCACTCTTTTCCTTTTGGCAATCGGGAGATTAAGATTAGATACAAGATTAGACTTAGTAATATTTGACTTATTAACTAGGGGGTCATTATAAGAAGGGATAATGTCACATTTGGTACTTGCACTTTCATAAAATGTCCAATATAGTATCTGTACTTTCAAAATGTCCAATGTGGTACTTGAACTATTAATGTGTGTTTTTTTATGTTGGTGTTATTACGTTAGTGAATTGCTAAACCAGTCAATGAAAATTTAATGCATAAATTTTTTGTTCTCAAATCATCAAGTCCAAATGAATAATATAATATTATGTGAAAGCTAAATAAAACAATAAATTAAATTTTAAAAACAAATAACTAAGCATATAGTTAACAAAAAAGAAAATACTAAATTTACAGGAAAGTACATGTACTTCCATGGATAATAAAAAATATTATTTAGAAATTAATTAAAAATATTATTTCAAATGGAAAGCTCTTTGGAGAAGATGACTATTTATTTACTTAAATGGAGAAGATGACGTTTTTGCTTATGTAAATTTAGTATTTATTTCTTTTTTATTAACCATATGTTTAGTTATTTGTTTTTAATTTAAATTTTTATTTAGTTTTTCATATAATGTTATATTATCCATATGAACTTGATATTTTGGAAAAAAAAAAAATTTGTATCAAATTTTCATTGGTTGATTTAGCAATTTACTAAGAGTGTTTACATTATGTACCATAATAAAACACATATTGATAGTTTTGGTACCACATTGGACATTTTATGAAAGTACATGTATCATTATAGAACACATATTGATAGTTCAGATGCTACATAGGACATTTTCAAAGTACAAGTACCGCGTTGAACATTTTATGAAAGTACAAGTATTAAATGTGACATTATCCCTTATAAGAATTCCCTAACATCATGAACAATTTGGGGTGTAGATTCTTGGCAAGTGTTGAGTAAGGTCCATCTCATTTCCTTGACTCTAATTCATCCTTGAATAAACAAGCAATGCCTTGGTGTTTGCTTGAACATCGTTCTCATCTCTAGCAATGTTATGAGATGGTTCTACAAGGTCTTTATCTAAGCTATCGTTTGATTCTATACTTATTTGAATCTTTGGCTCAAAAAGCTTTTCAAGAGAATTAGAAGCTTTTCAAAGAAGGTAATATATATTGAAACAAGTATTCTTTTTGTTTGTCGATCATAGCACTTGTATCTTTTTGTGTTGATGCATATCCTACAAAAACACGTTTTCAAGCCTTAGGATCTAACTCCCCACGGTTTCTACCATGAACATGAACAAACTACATCCAAATACCTTCAAAGGTAAATTCACTTGTTATCCTAAACATACGGTGTGATAGACTTGAGCCCAAAAGTTTAACCAGGTCGATTTGAACACATAACGATCCGAGTTTGAGAAAGCCTGAGCTTGATAAAGCTCAATCTCAAGAAAGTCTGAGTCGGTAAGGATCCAAGTTCGAGACTAATTTATCCCGAGCTCAAGATAAATTCAATTCGAAGCTTGAAAAGGCTTGAATTTATTGCTCAACAACTGAAATAGGCATTTAGAATTAATATAATTATATTATATATTACTCTAAATAAAAATAACATATAAATAAATGATAATTATTTATTTTATGAAGATGTATTCATAAATATTACATATATTAAAATTTTATTAATAGCAAAAATAATTAATAATAAATTTTTATGTTAAATTATAAAGTGGAATAAATTTTTAAATGTTAATTGAATATAACATGTTTTTAATTCAATAATTATATATGTATAATAAATATATAAGACTAATAATTATTCTATTCTATAAAATTTAAATTTAAATTTAATGATAATATAAAATATATAACGATACAACATATATTAATTTAATAATATAATACTTAGTTTTATAATTATAAAAAATAATTAAATATGGTTTGTTATGAAATATTAATAACATCAGTAATAAAATTAATTTTAAATCATGTTTCTTATAGTAAAAAATATTTTGAAATTCATATACATATCATATAATCATAAATGTGATATATAATAACTTTAATTATTTTATATAAAATATTTCTACTAAATATATATAATATTTTTTATAAGATAAATTTGGATTGTGTTATCACCGTAGAAGTAAAATGAATTATTATATTCAAAATTAAAATATTTATAATATAGAATATTTGAAATTATTTGAATTTGTCAAAATCCGCTGGGCCCGATCTGAATCCAAAATAATCTAAGCCTAAAAATATTGGCATGTAAGTGCATAATCGGATAAACCGAAGCAAATATACTAAGTGCATAATTGGCCAAATCGAAGTATAAACCCATACAGTTAATAGGGTAACCAATGTCCAATATCATCACATAGTTCAATTCACATTCCATCATTCTCAATTCATCATCAATTTACCATTTCAATACAACATATAACATGCTGTAACTCAATTTCATACCAGGTACCACATAGCAATTAAATCATGTTATTTTCTATTTTATTTAATTTAGTCCTCTTTCTCGATATTACATATTAATCACCACAATTTAACTTATACAAGTATTATATGCTTATCTCATTACTAAATCATGCAGTTTAACATGAATATGCAGTAATTAGATTGATCTCGGGTCATAGAGATACAAACCAAAAGCTTGCGTCACTCATCGTTGGCTCTCGCATTTCCTTTCCTTCTCGACAACTTGGCATTGTTTTTAGCTATGAATATAATTCAGTTATAACGCATCAATTTTCATCCAAATCACATTCATACAAAGATAAATATATTTTGTAATTTATTTAATTTAGTCCCTGAATTCGGAACAAGCATAACTATCGATTTAAAGTTTCGGATTAAAATTCAATGTCACATACTCATTAGGGACCTATTTTCTATTCCTACCTAAATTTCATAATAATATTGCATTTTCTTCAATTTAATCCCTAATGTATAAAACTAATAATTAAGCTCTACAATTTAGTTTTTTTCATAAACTAAGCTTAATTTCTATCAATTTTACACTTATTTCATCCAGTTCTCAACAATGGTAACTTTAAAAAAATATTAACAGTTTCACAAATTGGTAGGGCTAGCTAAATCAAGATTTAATGACTCCAAATCTATAAAAATTACAAGAAAATGACTTAAATTACTTACCTAATCAAGTGATCGAATGCTAACTTCAAAATGGTGTTTTCTTTATTTTCTTTCTTCTTCAATATTCATTGAAGGTTTGGGAAAATGACAACTTTGTTATCATCCTACTAACTTTTCTATTTATATTAAAATTATATGTTAATTAAATTTAATTAATTAGTTTAATTTAAGTGACCATCATCATCAGTGTCCACTAACATTTAAGGAACAATGGTTTAATAACCATTTTGGTTCTTTTGGATTATTGCTATCTAAGTATCAAAGCCTTTTCTTAATTAAAATTCTATAGCGATTATACTTTTACAATTTAGTCCCTGGTTATTAATTAACCACATTTGTTGGGATCGTCGATACACCCTGTGGCGCAGCGAAAAAATTATCCTAGCGATCCACAGCCATGGATCCATGTACGAGGAACGAAACGGGTTGGGCTGGAGTTGAAGATATACTTTCTTAATTGAAAAGCGATTAAAGGATTCTGCTGATTCGATGCTGATTCCAAGCCTCAACGAAAAATGTCTCGGCCTCTACATAGTCCACCTAGTCAACCACGAACAGAAAAACTTTTTGAACAATTTCAAAGAGAATTCAAAGATGGCTGCTAGACTTTTTTTTTTTTTGGTAACCCTAACACATTAAGGGATATCTTTCTTTTATTTTCTTTTTGATATCATATATAAGAAAGAAAAATGAGATTCTCTTATTATTAGAGAAACAAATGGAAAGTCATGAAAAAGAATTATATTCTTTCCAAAAGAATATCACTTTCCATGTCCTTTTATATTTTGACCGAAATTATTATTATAACTGTTTATATTAATAATTTTGGTAAAATGTATAATTAATAATTTCTATGAATCAAACTCATATATTAATTTTAAATATGTTATCTATTTGTGTGCAATAAGTTTGTACGTATAATGTGTTCAATATTTAATCATCAAATTAAATTAATTTAATTCATGTGATAGCTAAATACAATACTAAATGTATTTGAATTCTGTTCACTTCAACTATAAGGTGTGACCATGTAGACTCTTGTAATGTTAGTAATAATACTAGAATGTTTCTGTGATAATTTTTTCATGTATTTTATCTTTTTATCCTTAATATCTAGATTGGACATAAGTCATGGAATAGGTGTGATATCTTATATCAACTTATTCAAACATGGTCATGCATTTTTAGTCTTACTTCATCAAGAGGCTTAAGATATTGCCTCCATTATGTAGGAGGGATAAATCATATCTTAATTAATCATCTCTAACTACATAGATTGTGGCATGCCTAACATCAGTCTTTATAGTATAACCTGTTATGATAGACGTTTGACTATGTCAAAATATACAACTCACGATGTTGGGACAATGATAATTTCAAGCCTGAGGATCATATACATAGTTATCCCTTTGAGTAATATTGTGAGTATTACATAATAATCCATTAAACATACTCATAGCTGGTCAATCCAATATGTTGTTCTCTAACAGATACTCATGTATTGAGTAATAAGGCATTGTCATTATTATAGTGCACCGTTTCATTGTAATATTTTGTAACTTCTCTATCTCCTTGTCTAGCAGCCTCCATGGCTTGGTTTTTGTTCAAATATTTTAGAAAAATTTTCAAAGTTTAAATAGGTTTCTCTCATAGCCTCCTAAACATCTTTGCAATAGGAAGACAAATATAAGGTTTACCTATTGAAGGTTCCATGGAGTTAATTAGCCGAGCAATGATCATAGAATTCTCGGACCACCATCCACCTATCCGTTTGTCATCTTCTTCTGGTTTCTTCTTATGCCCTGTCGGATATTCAAACTTCCCCTCCCATCAATGGCCAACTTCACGGATTGTGCCCATTCCAGGTAGTTTTTTTTTCATTCAGCTTATGAAGGGTCAGCCGCAATGAATGATGAGATGGATCTCCCTCAAGACTCATGGTTCTCTCTTTTGTTGATGCTGGTCTACTACTTTTAGAAATGACTATTTCAGCTATAGACAATGGGAAATTTTGTTCTAGCTTTAATGCCATGAAGAATTGAGTGAACGAGACAATTTTTTACTCATTCTATAGCAGTATATTACATCAAAATATTTATGGGAAATTATTATACACAAAAATTAAATGGATCTTAATATCAAGGGATATCAATTACCTAAGGTTAAAGATTACAAAAGATATCTTCTAATCTCTACAATGAGTATGCATTTGACATGGGTATCCTCAGTTTTTATATATTTCTCATGTGTAAGGAAGATTGCACTCTCATACCCCTTTCCAAACATGTTAGACTTGAGTACTTCAAGAAAAATAAAAAAATTAAAGAGTAATGTAGTAGAATGTATTTATTAGTAGCTAAGGGGTAAAGCGTACAAGCATTGGTCCAAATTGGCATATAAATGATGATACCAAATTTATATTGTCAATGTTAATTGGATTTGGATGTGTTGGATACCCATATGCGTTCGACATGGGTATATGTGTCAGATTCTCAATAGCTATTATCTAAATGTGTTGGACATGGTTGTCAGATGCAGTTCTTCTCTCCAATGTAAATTCTTATCATTATGTTTTAGATTTTGGATGCATTCTATGGTACTTGGACTTGGATGACTGTCACATATTCGTATGTAAAGTTTCAATATGCATGATAGATTTCCATTTCTAACATTTTAAGCTGTTGTTTACATCTATCCTCTCCAATTGTTTAATAAATTGTGTTAATAAATTGTGTAATCAAGTGTTCTCCTAACTTTTTGTTTCTTTTAATCTCAAGGCAATTGAAAAGCGGATTTCAGTGTTTTCTCAAATACCAGCTGAACATGGGGAGCAAATCCAAGTTTTAAGGTTTGGTTGATGACATATTATTTGTGTAAAATATTTCTGAAAAAGCATGAAAACTGAATAACATCTAATGCATCACAGGTATGAAAAGGATCAGTTTTACAAGCCCCACCACGATTACTTTTCTGATCCTGTAAGTGATATGTTTTTCTCAAAATTGACTTGGTTAGGGGTATAAACTAGACATTTGTGCTCATAAGTCACTTGGGTTCAGCCTGAGAAGTTCAGTCATTGTGGCGTTGAGTTTGAGTATCCTAATGCTTAACTTGAGCAGCTTGTGAGTGTAATTGAGCTTTTGTATTTTTAATTCGTATTAAAAAAATACTCAACTTCAAGCACAAATAATCAAGCTTGGAGTCAAGTAAGAGAATTTAGCTCATTTTTTATTAGTTAAATGAGTTTAATCAAAGCTTAATTGAGCAAACCTCAGGCGATATTTATCTCAAATTGAGTTCAAGTCCAACTTCAAGCCTTGAAATTTAAGTTGAACTTGAATCCAAATTTAAGGTTTGAGCTAACTTGGCTTGATTACATCAAACGTAGTCTATCTATTGGTCGGGATTAGATTTATATCTGTTCTTGTGATATGGTGGAATCTTGATCCATTTCCTTTGCCACTAATGCAGTTTAACATTAAGCGCGGTCAACGAATAGCAACTATGCTCATGTATCTTAGTGATGATGTTGAAGGAGGAGAAACATATTTCCCTAGGGTAATTCCTTATTTCATAAAAAAAAAAGATACAATGAATTGATGTGTACCTTTCTAAGGTTTTTCATGTATCCATATCCTATATTCATATTTTAGACATGAGCATTGAACACGAATACTGTTCCAAAAAATAAAGAATCTGAGCAACATAGGGTGCTTTACCTTTCATTGCATTATTTTTTAAGTGTGTTATGTAATCTCAGGCTGGTACAGGCGATTGTAGCTGTGGTGGGAAGGTTGTTAAAGGGATGTCAATAAAACCGATCAAAGGAGATGCCGTACTTTTCTGGAGCATGGTTTGTTTCGTTCTTCTCAATGTATTTAAATTGCCAGTTTACATGCCTGCCTATTCTTGTGGTTACAAACTAAAATATTGGATTGAAAGTCAAAACCATCGGATTTTCAGATTCTGGTTGGACTGGATAATTCAACCATCAATGAAAATTTTAAAAAAAAAATAGAAATTAAAAATATTTAGGAAAATAGACTAATAGTTATTTACATTACGCCTCATGAGGTTTCATGTTTCAGTTTAGCTACTTATGTGGGTTCTGTGTTGAATATATCGAGGGTTATACGTCATGTAATCAGACTAGAATATGGAAAATACCTTTGCTACTTTTAGTTTTCGTATAAAAAAGTTCGAAACATAGCCCTTGTGAGATTGGACTGGAAATCAAGATAAACAATATTTTGGTTCCGGTAAATGTTTCTGGACATTAGGGAAGTGTATTGTTCTTGTTGGAATTTGCCCTATTTGATTGCATTGTCCAATATCTCATACTAGAAAGGGTACCTAGTAGGATACCTTAAGTTTGAAGTGATTTAGTAAGATTTCTTTGATTTGGTTATCTTTGTTGTTTGCATTGCTTGCTTCCGTTAGGGACTCGACGGGCAGTCCGATCCAAATAGCTTGCATGGAGGATGCGCGGTTTTGTCAGGTGAGAAATGGTCAGCAACAAAATGGATGAGGAAAAAACCTAGTTCTTAATTTTAAGTTCTTAACCATCTTTCTCCACCTATGTATAGAAATTTATCTTGGATTCAGATTAGATATCGGATACGGGTATCTCTTCCACGAATAATTTTTTTAAAAAAGATCTTCATAATATTATTTTTGAGAATTGTTAATTGTATCCTATGCCAGTACCCGTAAGTCAGATATGAAAAAGCCACTGGAACAGCATACCTAGTAATTTATATAATGGTTTTTTCAAATCCGTCTCGCAATTCATTTTTATTGTTTAAAGATGGTATAATGATTTTTTTTACCCTCCAATTTTATAAAAAATTTATTTGTCATCCATGTAATTTTTCATCTCTTTTAATTATTAAATTTATATTTTTTATCAAATCACTTTAAAATAGATGTAAATGTTAATATTTTTTTAATTTTGTTAAGGTGACATACATGTAAATTGTCACATAGATGATATTAACATTTAATTTTAGAAAGCTTAAAACAATATGAAATAAAAAATATATTAATATGCTTATAAAAGTAATGGAATCTCCGACTTGATGATGTAATTGTAACTATCTAATTATCTAAGAAAAGAACTAATATGTTAAAAAAATTAATTAAAAATTTAAAAAGTTTGAAGCAACATATAATAAAAAATATAAATCTGAATAGAAAAAAAATTGAACACGAGAATCAATGATGTATTTGCAACTATCTAACTCTCTAACTAAAGAACTAATATGTTAAAAGAGTTAATTAAAAATTTAAAAAGTTTAAAACAATATGAAATAAAAAATACAAATGTGAGTAGGAGAAAAATGAAACTCAGGATTGAAGGATAATAACACTAACATTTAACAATTTGCCCAAAGCTAAAAACGAGTCTAGTTGAAAGTGTTTCCCTATCATATTCATTGAAAATGCATTCAGCTAGATAAGTTTTTCTTTTCTTTTTCCAAAATCAGCCTAATCTAATATTTATAGTTAAAAATAAGCATTTTTGAGTAATTCGCCCTAAAAAATTATTCGACAATATGATTACTAATAGAATTAAAAAGAAAAATAAACATTGTATATAATTTTATTTCATTATTCTAACATTCTATATTTGTTGCGTTAGACTCTCTAACATTAAACATATATTTTTTGGGCATTGACTGATTATAAATAATTAATATCATAAATAATTTATAATATAATTAAAAGTAGTACAAATAATTTATAATAATTATAATAAAATTTAATTAAATATTTAATATGTCAAAGTGTATGAGAAATTAATAAATAAAAATTCAAAATATATAAATTACACTAGCAAACAACATATAATTATATTTAATATATATATATATGTCATAATAAAAAAAAATACTATTTGTTTACCTCTACGCCTAGATAAAAATGTAAATAAGGAAGGGGCATCCTTATAATAGCATCAAGGACAATTGTCACATCAAATATAATTTCATATAATGATTCTAATTTCTCAAATTCATCGACCCCAATGTAGCCACATTCAACCGACACCTTATATTAGGCTACTCTAATAGAAGTAATCATGAGGCAAGGGTCTACTTCAAGCCTTCCCCTTGTTAGAAAAAATCTTGGTCGAAAATAATATTTTTGCAAAGCAGAAAAATAAAAAATTTAAAAATTGAACTGGTTTGTAATATTTATAACAATAAATATTTTTTTTTTAAAATAATATTTGTGCTTTGAGCGAGACGGATCCTAAACATTAACCAAACAACCTTCTTTGGTATTCTTGCACCACGAACTACTTTAAACATGTGCTTGAACAATTTTAGATCAAACACAGAACCAAAAATAATTTTCTTACTTTCAATAGGAAAGTAAATCTCTCTCTCTTATATAAAAATAGATAGAAGTATTACTCTCAGAAAATATAATTTATACTTATAAATTTTTACTATTTTCGGGCATAGTAATAATATCTCAGTTTTTTTAGCCCTACCAATGTCGTATATTTATAGGGAGAGGAAAGAGGAAGTTAAACCCTAGTTGAATTAGTAGAATACAAATGATACTTATTTAATAGAAAACACTCGTCCCCTAATTTTTTTTTTTTCATATTAAACTCATCCCCTAGTTGAACTAGGAGGGAGGGGTGGCTTATAGGGTGTGCTTCCCCTCATATGTATTATAATGGGGATTTAGGTCTCTCTTGTATTCTTAGACTTTTAACTTAGCACTTTATAATTTAATCCAATCTAATACATATTTTTTTATTTCCCAAAATAAATATTATTTATTAAATAAATTTAAATAAATTAAAATTTTAAATTAAATTATTTTCTCAACCCAATTCTAATTCCGTTAAAATTATGACAACTTTACCGTAAAAGAATCTATGAGAAAATACATTTAACTTCTACGTTCAATTGATTCACAATGACCAATTAATTTAATTCCATTTTCGAGCTTCAATTACTTAATTAAATAATGATTTAAAAAACTTAAATTAATTCTCAAGTCATTTTCATACTTAGTGAGAAACCACGGACATTTATGAATGTAACTCATTATCTAATTTTATCATTTCTATCCATTTATGTTCATTTGATTAAACATGTAATTCATTTCTAGTTTCAACGAGCTAGTGGAGAGATCGATTCAACATATGTAATTTAAGGATTAAATGATTTATAATTAAGTACCAACTTTTCGCCTAATAACATATCATTACGAAAGATACTCGGCCAGTTTTCATCCAATGATCTTGTCATAACTGTGTTACCCTCATAGGACATCCTTAATCTCTTTGGGATAAATTTGTTCTTCTAATATGATCCTATTTTATCTCATGGTAACCATTATATCTTCATTTATAAAAAGTCAATTACTATCAAATATTAATTAAATCATTCATCACAAAGACAAACGACCCATGGCCATGTTTACTTTCCATCTATCATATAATGCCAATAAGAGAATATCATTTACTCAATTTATTGGGCTATGAATTCCACCACTCTAAATGGTGCTACATATTACAAAAGTCATATAACCAACGCACTAGCTTTTGGTTCCTAATTTATTCGAACTCAAGGTTTACTTACATCAAAGTATACGAGTCAAGCATATATATGTAATAGCTTGTTTTTCAGTGGTGTCGGAAACAGTGGTTTTAGAGTCACAAATTCGATGAGTAAGTTCGTTATTTAATATTGACGAGTCAAATATAATTTTAAAAATGGTTTTTGATATGATAATTTATGTTATATAAACGATTAATTAATTCCAAGTGGTAAGACCATAAAGTCAGTGGTTTTAGAAAATAAGGTATTAGGACCTCGTTTCTATAAACCGAGCCATAAATATTTTTATAAATTTTTACAGAGTGTTATTAAGGTTTTATTAAATTTTCGTTAAGAAATTTTAATGTTTCAATAGTTAATTAATTAAAAATAATTAAATCGTAAATGATGTAAAATTTATTACTATTAGATTTGAATGATTAAATGGCTGAATGAATTAAAGTAAATGGACTTGAATGGTAAATATACCATTTTTAAAAGGTCTTGGACAGTTAGTGGAGTTATTTAGTTAAAAAAATATGTTAATTAAATTATAAAAACATTATATTATATGTTATAATGTTAATTAAATAAGAAAAAAAAAAGATGATTCATTCATCTTCTTCATCATTTAGTCGAAACAAAAAGGGGGAGAAGAAACCTAGCCACGTCTAGCTTCAAGCAACAATTGGTAAGTCGTTTTTGATCGATTTCTTATAATTTAAATGTTTTTGAGATCGTTGCAACTAGGTCCAACTAGCTCGTACCTTCATTTTTGAAACTGTTAAAGATTTTGAATGTTACCATCGATGAATCTTTATGATTTTAGATGATAAATGATGAATTTTAATTATTAGTTGTTATTTATAAGTATTTTGATAAGTGATTTTTGATGAATTTAACGATTAAGGATTAACTTGTTGAAATAGTAAAAATGCAAGGACTTGATGTGAAATTTTTATAAACATGGGCTGTATTGGAAGCTATAAACATTCAGTTACAATAAAAATGGTTAATTTGCATGTTTTATGATACGAACTAGGTTCGGTGTTGATTTGAGTCGTTTAATTTGCCCGATCGTGAAATTAAGCAAGTGTTGGATCATTTCAAAATAGGCTGGTAAAGATTGATGGAAAAGCTCAAACAAAGGCTAGGAGATGGTTGAGATGGTTGATGGAAGAATTTGGATAAGGCTAAGAAAGAACCAACAATATGGGATATTGTTGACCTAAGTCTTAAACAGCACTTAGTTGGAACACGGGTTGTAAATAGCAATGGAAACCTTGACCAAAGGTATAACGAACGCCACACTTAGACAAGTGATAAGTTCGAAACAAAGGAAGGAATGAAGCCATAAGACTAAGCTTGATAAGTCAGTTCAGTCCCAAAGAGAACAAGGAGAATTGAATTCTCACAAGAACAAAATAGTTCATAAAATAGATCAAAAGTCTCAAAAACACGGAATGAACAAAGTATTTATTGGCTGAGCTAGTTCCAGCCGAATGGACACTTGAAATTAACTTAATTAGGATATTAACATGCTGATTTAATTCCTAAAATAATTAACAAGGCCTTTAGCAACTCCTAGACCTAGGTGACGCCACTAGCCAAGGCTTTTACATTCCCAGTCAGCTTAATTAAGTTCACTTAATGAGCTGAGCTGAACCTTGCTGATAATTGATACGCCAAAGAGTTATGAGCTCCTTTAATCCTCCCTTGGAAAGCTGAATGTGCAGCATCCTTTTAATTGAAATTGTGGCGCATGAACAACCCAAATGGTGTGAATACAAGAACTCAATCAGCCTCTAAGTGTGAACCAACGAATTTAAACAGCCCCTAAGGTGTGAAATCAGCTGCAAGCTGAATGGACCAACATGAACAGTCATTTGCCTTTGATCTCCACGAAAAGACACATGGAGAAGCTTAAAACAGTAGCTTGGTTTTTAATTCAGCTTCTGTCCATTGACCTCCACGAATAGGCACTTGGAGAAGAGTAATCAGCAGCTTGGTGTGAACACACGAAATTGGATGGCCACAAGGTGTGAACATGATTATTCAGCTAAAAGAACAAGTTTGAAAACACTTGATGCCTTGCTGAACCTGATATGGCTCTTGGGAGGTTGTGTTCAGCTCATAATTGTGCCATATGAATAGCCAAAGGAAGCTTCCTAGCAACAGCCAATGTGAACACTTTAATGCTGTTCATTCTCAATTCCTACAAGACACATTAAACACAACTTAGACATATTTAATTGGTCTGAAATAAATCATGTATTAAAGATGTCTAAAACTAAGACACATTAAAAGACCTATTTAATATGTAACACCCCTAACCCGTGTCCATCGTCAGATTAGGGTTAAGAGGTATTACCAATCAAACACGACTTTTAACTAACATTTCAGAACTCAAAAAACATTCATTATTGAATAACATGCATTCACATACATAATGTCCCTTAAATAGGTCTATGGGACCTAAAAACATGCTTAGAAAAGGTTCGGGACTAAACTGATCACATATAAAAATTTTTGAGAACGTAAAAAAATTCTCATACATTTATGGGTCACACACCCGTGTGAACAAGCCGTGTGCCTCACATGGTTACCAGACACGCTCATGTCTCAAGCCGTGTGAAAACAGAACATACATACTGACTTGGGTCACATGGTCGACCACATGCCCGTGGGTCTAGCCCATGTACCCTTCGAAATGGCCACACACGCCCATATGCCTGTGTGTCTAGGCCGTGCTCGAGACTAACTTGAATTTCTAATTATTCTCCAGGGGACACATGGTTATGTAATATGACTGTGTGTTGCACACGGCTGAGACACACACCCGTGTCTCTGCCCGTGTGGAAAAAAATAGGCCATTTGAAAAGCCAATTTGCCATCCTTTCCACAAGCATACATAGCAACCAAAATAGCACCATTTAAATACATCTTTAAGCAACCAAAAACATGCCTATACATACCCATATAATGCCATCTATTTACAACCATTTAAAAACACTCCATTTCATATACAAAACATACCAAATCATTATGCCAAAACTATCGCAATTTATTTAATTCCAAATACATTAACTCATCAACTTACAACTAACCAAAATAACCAACACATAACCACACTAAATAAGCCAACATATAAGGCATTATATACGTCACATATATAACACTTACCAAACACAATTCAAGCCAACTTTAATGGTAATACATACCAACATTACAAGCCAAATCTCATGGCTAATATCATAGTTTAAAACATACCAAAATGACCCTAGCCTATACATGCCATATACTATATATACAAAGCTCCAAAAGTACCAACAAATAGACGATAGTGTGATGATGATTCCCGATGATCCCCGATGTCTGAGCTAGCTTTGATGATTTATAAAAAAAATGGAAAGAACACACAAAGTAAGCTTTAAAAGGTTATTAAGCCAAATATAAATAAAGTCATCATATGAATATTTGCACATCAATTCAAACATGCTAAACATAACAAATCATATACAAGTTCACAAACCTTTCACCTTGAACACATATTCTATATCTTAATTAAATTCATCATATACTTCACCTTTCAGTACTCATATAAATCTCATACGTACCTGAGTCATTTAACTCATTCGCACATTCTTTCTCGACTTGACTTTGCCTGTTGAACCATTCAGAATCGTTAAGGATACTCGAAAATCACATAAGCTCATACAATTTCATATCCCAGATATGGTCTTACATGTTATCACATATCGGTGCCACTATCCTAGACAGGGTCTTACACGAATCAATATACGATGCCAATGTCCCAGACATGGTCTTGCACTCAATCACAATACAATGCCAATGTCCCAAACATGGTCTTACATGTAATCACATCACGATAACCTAATGTCATGACATTCATATCCTATGCTATTCCTAAGGTTCGTACGAGACTTTCAGATGTTGTATCTTCGTAAAATCTTGCTCGTAATTACTCGTTCAACATTCATAACAACTTAATGGCAAGTAAATACATATAATTCAAATTAAATGCATTTATTTGCATATGAACTTACCTTATATTCGGGATAAACGGACTGAATCGACTATTCGTCAACTTTTGATTTCCCTCGATCTAAATCTGATTTCTTTCTTTCAGGATCTATATGTATTCAAAATTAATCTATTTAATCATCAATTCAAACAATTTCATCCACAAACACATATTGAAGCCAATTTACACTTTGGCCCAAAACTTTTACATTTTTTACATTTTAGTCCCTATTTCAAAACAACACAAAACACTCATAATTTCAACGAACCCAAGCATGGTAGAATATTCCCTAGGTCTCTAGCAGCCCATAAATTTCAATTATTTCACACTTTGACCCCTCAATTTACAAATTTCACAATTTAATCCTTAATACACATTTTTATCAAAAATCACTTAATTAAACATAATAATCTATCAACAAAGATTTATTTTTCATCATCAAACCACAAAAATCTCAAGCTACCAACAATGGCAAATCAAAAAATGCACAACCAATTCAAAAATTCAAGCATGGGCTAGCTAGTATTCGAAGTAACGATCTAAAAAACGTAAAAATTATCAAAAATCGAACATAATCCATACCTTAATTGAGCAAAATAAGTGTCGAGCCTAAAACCACATTCAAAGCTTTCTTTTCTTCTCAACTTTCGGCAATTAGAAAGATGAACATGCAAAAATTTTACGTATGTTTTATTATATTAACTTATATTACTAATTTACAAAACTAACCTTTATAATTTAATATGAAAGCCATATATTATAAACCCAAAATCATCCACTCAAATAAATAAGGGTCAAATAACCACTTAAGGGCTTCATAATTAATTAATCATAGTAAATAAACACTTAAACAATTAGTATGCCACTTTTACAATTTACGCAATTAAGTTTTTTTTATCAAATTGAGTTATTAAACAATAGAATTATTTCATGAAATTTTCACACATATATAATCACATGTTGTAGACACCAAAAATAATATTAAAATAATTTTATGACCTCAAATTTGTGGTTCTGAAACCACTGTTCCAATTTAGCTAAAACTGGGCTGTTACATAATATGTACTAAACTAAGACATATTTAAAACTTGCATTTAAAATGTTCAGCTTAAGACACATTTAATAACTTAAACTAAATAAGTAAATTAAGTAAAATAAATTAAATAATTCCAGCAAAATAATGTGCAAGCTAAAATGAACTAAAATCACCTCATTGAGCTAGGAACGAGCTGCTTGAGCTTGGGGAAAGTTGCTAGGATCGCTTAGATTGCTGGTCTGAGATCGTTCGATGAAACCCGCAACGGTTTCCAAAGGTTCCAGGCCAGCAACCACATTAACAAGCTGAAATTAAGGCTTCATTTTGTACTTGGGCCAATTCCGATGGCGTCGAATTGTATCATGACATGATGCGGCCAGGATCGCATAATTCCTTCCCTCTTGAAAATGATTTGTCCTCAAATCGGGCCATATGTGTAATAGCCAGATTTTGGGCCTAGCCAGAATAGTGGTTTCGAAACCACTAACTCGAAGTCAGAAAAATTATTTTTTTATATTATTTTGTGTTATAAAATAATTATATGAGTGCATGAAAATTTTGGTGAAATAATTTTAGCGATTGCATGCTTAGTTGCGAAAAAGGACTAAATCGCATAAGGGACAAAAGTTTTATTTCATTAGCTAAAGGTGTCAAATAGTGTAACACCCCCGTACCAGCCTTACACCATGTGGGGAGACTACTCGACCCACCCAACCGCTACACACCACAGAAATTGCAGCAAGGCTGCCAGATATTGTGACGAAGTCACCAGATACAGATATTGTGGCTAGGCCACCAATATATATATATGTGGCGAAGCCACCGATTGCAAAATGAGGTCGCGGATATTGTGACGAAGTCACCGAATCAGATATATGTGGCGAGGCCATCGAGTTGCGCCGAGGCCGCGTAACGCTTCCTCCATCAATATAACCCATGTCCCATGCAACAGAAATAATATGTCATGGCATACGTATACAGAAACAAAATATCATGCCCATATTTGAATCAAACAATCACAGTCAAGTCATTCATATCACCAACATATATTCACAATCAAATCCGTCAACCACACAGTCCAAGTCAGTTAGATGCCCATAAGGGCAAAACAGTCATTTATCACCCTAGGGGCAAAATGGTAATTTTACCCCACAAGGGTATCTCAAATTCTACCCTACATGGGTATTTCAGTAATTTTACAAACCAGGGGTATTTTGGTAATTTTACAAACTAGGGGTATTTTGGTAATTTTACAAACTAGAGATATTTTAGTAATTTTGCAAACCAGGGGTATTTTAGTAATTTTACAAACTAGGGGTATTTTGGTAATTTTGTAAATTGAGGGTAAAATGGTAATTCTATAAATCGGGGGTACTTAGGTAATTTTACAAGTCGAGGGTATTTCAGTAATTTGGTAAACTAAAGTATTCTAAACAGGGATAACAATACGAATGGGCCTAAAGCCCTTTCTCGGCCCAAATGGGCCCACACGCTCGTGTGGCCCTTTTAGCCCAAATCTAGCCACAGATATGAGATACACCTAGCCTAGTCTAATATTTACTACACAATCAAATAACTTATCCAATTGGGCCCGTAGGCCCATTGGCCCACATGGCCTCTTTTGGCCCATCGTGGCCCTACGTAGCCATCCTACAGCTAGAGTAGTGAGAAATAAACACCTGATAGGAGACTGGAGTTAATCCGCGCTCCGAGCACTCTTAGCCGACGCCCAACCCAAACGAGCACGCCATAAAGCGAAAGGGATCAGCCAAGAAAGGTACCTTTACTCTCCTCATGGTTCTCTCTATTTAAAAGCCAGCTTCACATCCACTCTTATGTTAGCTTCCCGATGTGGGATCCCTCCATCATTAGAGTTTAAATTCAACACCAACTCTTGCCGCCCTGTTAGCAAAATAAATGCTCTCTGATTGCCATGAGTTTCGAACCCTGGACCTCCTTGCCAACTCTATGACGCCACCTTCCTGCCTCTTATGTGGCGCTACTTTGCCACTAGACCACAAGGCTTTTTGTGGCACAATTTCTCTAACAATATTCTTAAGGCCTACCTACTACACCCAGGGTTTGATTCACCTTAAACCAAAAATTTTTACTAGAGTCCAGGTTTGAACCCAAGACTTCTCCAAGACTTCTCAGCACACTTAACCACTAAAACAAGCCTTCATTAACGAAATTTACATGCACAACAAAATATTATAAGCTGCCTTCAACCGCTCCCATGCTCAAGGCCCAAAACTTCTAAGCCCAAATTCAGGGTGTTACAAATAGTTAGAGAACCAAAATTAAGGGTCTTTGCCTTTATTAATGGCATGGCCAGCCATAGGGACAAGAAAATAAAAAAAAAGGTCAAAATTAGGTGAAATTTGGTGACCAATTTGACTAGAATAAAATAAAATAAGGAAAAGCTATCATTTTTTTCTCTCTTCTTCTCTTCTCCATCAAAATTTTTAGCAAGGAAGGGGTTTTGAAAGCTTGAAATTTTTCAGCCATTAAGTTCTCTCATAAATAAGTGATTTTGATGACTTTTCTTGATAATTTTTGTACTTTTGGGACCCTAGTAGCATAAGCTATCTAATGAGGGGACTATTTTGCAAAATGGTTGAAAGTCTAAGGTTTTACCATGAGATTATTCATATTTTTTGCTGAATTTTTATAGAAGAAAATGAATCTTGGTTGTTAAACAAACAACTTTTGTGAAGTAGTTTTCATAGAAACCCTAAGGATCATTTTGCATAAGTTATAAATTATGTGGTACGTGTGTGAAATAATGGGAATTGTGGGCTGCTTCTAGTATAAAAAGAATTTAGCTAGGCTTGGGTAGTGAGAAAATTTGATAAAATTCGATTTATGAGCCTAGGGGTAAAATAGTAATTTTGTGAAAGTCTAAGGGCAAAATGGTCATTTTGCCAAAATATGAATTATGAAATGCATTGATTAAAATGATGATTAAATTAGTGAATTTTTATTATTTTAGATCAAGAATTACGAAATCTGGACCTAGACAGGGGGAAGGCCAAGTAAGTAGACTAAATCCAACTAGTCACCCACTTTTTGTATACCGAGGTAAGTTGTACGTAAGTAAGGAAACTATATCGTTATTATGTGTTGAATGATAAATTTTGCGTAACATGGTTGAAATTGCTTATGAGTAATGCATGATGGAAATTTAATGTAGTAAATTCCTGATTGAACCTAGGAATAGATTGGATATCCATGCCATGACATTTGGGTGATATGTGTGCTAGTGTAAGACCATGTCTAGGACATGGCATCGACCACAATATGAGAGCCAGTGTAAGACCATGTTTGGAACATGGCATCGGCAATGTTGTGAGAGCCAGTGTAAGACCATGTCTGGGACATGGCATCAATGTTGATATGTGCACTAGTGTAAGACCATGCCTGGGACATGGCATCGACACTGAGAAGAGAGCCAGTGTAAGACCATGTTTGGGACATGGCATCAACATTGAGAAGGGAGCCAGTGTAAGACCATGTCTGGGACATGGCATCAACATTGAGAAGAGAGCTAGTGTAAGACCATGTTTGGGACATGGCATCAGCCTCGACATGTAAGCCAGTGTAAGACCATGTTTGGAACATGGCATTGGCAATTCACCCTTTGTGTAAGGCTTGTCAGATATCCTTTAGTATTCCAAATGGTTTCACGGGTTATTTTTAAGCTTATGACAATGATATGGAATGATATAATCATCTTGTGAGTGGTACATGTTCTTATTTGAAACTCATGAGATATGAGTCTAGTCATGTTGCCTTGATGGTAAGAATGACATGAGTAAGTTCTAGCTATGAAATGATTTTAAGATGATATTGAAATCTTTGACTTATACTTGTGATATATAAACATGTAGTGATATTAACCTTGGTTCATTCAAGAATGTGTGTTGATTTATAATATGTATGGTTGATGTTGCTACTTATTTATATGCAACTTATTAAGCTTTGTGCTTACTCCTTCTCCTTTCCATTTTCTCATAGTGTCGCCAAGCTAGTATCAGGGATCAAGGGATGTCAGAGGCATCGATCACACTATCACCTGAAGCTTTTGGTATAGCTAGTTTAAATGTTTTGATTGTGGCATGTATAGGGACTTGAATCTTTTGTTTAGTGTCTTTTTAGTTCAGCCACAAGTGTTGGTTTATATGATGGATGTGATATTTATTTTGTATAGGCATTAATGTTGGCTAATATTGATTATTATTAAATGCATTTGATGCAAATTTCTCATGGTTGTGGTTGATTTGGTTATATGTGTTATGCTTGGTTGGTTTTGGTTGATATTGTGTAGGTTGGTGCAAGAAAAGGTGGTAAAAAGGCTTGGTAAATAGCCTTATTTTTGTCCACAAGGGAAGACACATGGGCGTGTGTCTAGGCCGTGTGTGACACACGGTCTGCCCCACTGGCGTGTAGTCCGGTCGTCTGTCCCTTGCACCTCAATTTTTTTCAAGTCAGTATGCATGGTAGTAAACACACGGGCAGAGACACGGCCGTGTGGAGGACAAAGCCTAGTACACAGGTGTGTACCATGGTCGTGTGCCCTTAAAGGGTTGCTGACGTCAGAAACAGAATGGCAAGGTTTTTGCACACGCGCTAAGACACGAGCGTGTCATGGCCGTGTGGGAGACACGGGCCATGGAAACGGGCGTGTGCCAGGTCATGTGAAAACCCCTGTAGGTTCGAATCAAAAAATAAATTCACGCGGGTTAGGGACATGGGCGTGTCCCTATATATTAAATCCGTATGAATCACACGGGCCTTCAATATGCCCATGTTAAGAAGACACACGGGCGTGTTGCCCTTCTACACAAGCGTGTGCCCCTGATTACCTTAAAATTCCTTTAAAGTACTCTAAAGCACTCAGTTAAGTCTTGAATCTTTTTCGAAGTGTGTTTTGGGCCTCGTGGGCTCGTATTAGGGACTTTATGTTCGGTTTTCAAAAATTTTCAATTTTGGACAAAAAATTTATGGCATGAAAATGTTTGTAAGCATGTGTTTAAGTATGGTAACACCTCGTATCCTGTTCTGGAGTTGAACTCTGGTAAAGGGTGTTACATTTAGTGGTATTAGAGCTATGGTTTAGTCGATTCTCAGACTAACCTAGCATGAGTACGAGTCTAGCTATACATGCCATAAATATACTGTGATAGTGTGACGACTCCTGACATATTTAAATTATGTTTTCATATAGTAAATGGATCCCGACGGAGCAATGGCGGATGATGTAGAGAGTAACGCTCTGGCTCCCGCTGAAGGGACCGCGCCAGTAGGGAGTGGGCCCGTGACGATGAGTCAAGGCGGAAGGGCTAGAGAAGCCTACCTCCATATGATGGATTGGTACTCAGAGTTTGTTCGTGCAAATCTAAACACTCCACCTCCCCGACCTCCTCCAATTCCTCAGCCTGCCCATATGTCTCCCCAAAGAGTAGAAATGGTTAGGAGAGAAAAACCTTCGGTAGATAGAATTCGTAAGCATGGGGCCAAGGAATTTTAGGCTAAAATTGATGATGATCTAGAGAGAGTAGAGCTCTAGTTGGAAAATACCATTAGGGTATTTGATGAATTATCTTGCACCCTTAAGGAGTGCATGAAGTGTATTGTGTCACTCTTGCGAGACTCCGCCTACCAATAGTAGAATACCCTTGTGTTGGTTGTACCAAGAGAAAGGATTACATGGGAGTTTTTCCAGGAGGAATTCTGAAAGAAGTATATTAGTCAGAGGTTTATAGACCAGAAGAGGAAAGAATTTCTAGAATTGAAGCAAGGCTGAATAACGGTAAAAAAGTATTAGTGTGAGTTCGTGAGACTCAGTAAATACGCTAGGGAGTGTGTATCTACCAAAGCCACTATGTGTAAGAGGTTTGAACGAAGACATCAGATTGTTGGTTGGCATTTTGGAGTTAACAGAATTTGTAGTACTTTTTGAGAGAGCATGTAAGGCCAAAGAATTGGCCAAAGAGAAGAGGAAAGCTGACATTGAGTCACGTGACTCAAAGAAAAGGCAAATGGGAAGATCATTCCAGACCTCATCCAAGAAATTGAGGGAGTTTCCTACTCGAACAAATGGGTTGACAGGATTCTCAAGCAGAACCAAGAATAAGCAGTATACGGCGTCTAAAGCTCAGACCACTTCCATTGCAAGTGTTGGTAGTGCTTGATCGAATAGATCGGAGTGTTCGCAGTGTGGTAGATGGCACTTCGGTGAGTGCTGAGGTAATGATAGAGGCTGCTTCAAGTGTGGTTCACTAGACCACTTTATTCGAAACTGTCCTGAGATGGAGGAAAAAGACAATGAGGAAGATGTGAAAGCGATTAATGCTCCCTCGCCACAGAAGCACCCTGGGAGCGGGGCTGACAATAGACATATGCCTAGAGATTCTACTGTGAGGCCCGAGGGCAGAGTGCCTGCAAGGACATACGCCATTCGCGCCCGCGAAGATGCTGCATCTCCAGATGTGATTACAGGTACCTTTTCTATCTATAATATATCTGTAGTTGCTTTGATCGACCTGGGGTCTACCCACTCTTATATTTGCATGAAGTTGGTATCTAGTACGAATATACTACTGGATTCCACTGAATTTGTGGTAAAAGTTTCCAACCTGTTAGGCAAACATGTAATAGTTGACAAAGTGTGTAAAAACTATCCTTTAATAGTTAGGGGCCACTATTTTCTGGCTAACCTCATGCTACTACCGTTTGATGAATTTGACCCAATTCTTGGCATGGATTGGTTGACTGTTCATAACATGTTAGTAAATTGTGGTAGTAAGTTTATTAAATTGAGGTGTGAAAATGGGGATATTATTCGGGTCGAATCAGGTGAATCGGACAGCTTACCAGTATTGATTTCTTCTATGACTGTTGAGAAATACATGAGAAAAGGGTATGAGTCCTATCTTGCATTTGTGTTGAATACCCAAGAGTCAGGAGTAAAGATTGAGTCAGTGCTAGTGGTATGTGAGTACCCGGATGTGTTTCCGGAAAAATTGCCCGAATTACCTCCAACTAGGAAAGTTGAGTTTGGTATCAAATTAGTCCCTAGTACAACACTTATCTCGATTGCTCTGTATAGGATGGCTCCGATGGAGTTAAAAGAGTTAAAAGTACAGTTACAACTATTAACGGGCGAGGGTTTTACGAGACCGACCTATTCCCCGTTGGGTGCCCCGGTACTTTTTGTGAAAAAGAAAGACGGGTCGATGAGGTTATGTATAGACTACAGACAACTCAACAAGGTGACCGTGAATAACAAATATCTTTTGCCTAGGACCAACGATTTGTTTGATCAATTAAAGGGAGCCATGGTGTTTTCTAAGATAAACTTGAGATCCGGTTATTACCAGCTAAGAGTTTAGGAGCAAGATGTGCCGTTAATCGCGTTTCGGACGAGATATGGGCATTATGAGTTCCTTGTCATACCCTTTGGCTTAACAAATGCCCCCACCGTGTTTATGGACTTAATGAATTGTATTTTCTAGCCATACTTGGATAAGTTTGTGGTTGTTTTTATTGACGATATATTAATTTATTCTCGTGATGAGAGTGAGCACACGGAGCATTTAAGACCCATTTTGAAGACATTAAGAGGTAAGCAGTTATATGCCAAGTTTAGTAAAAGTGAGTTTTGGCTCTGAGAGGTTGGATTCTTGGGACACATCGTGTCGAGCGATGGAATTAGAGTTGACCCGAGTAAGATCTCGACTATTGTTAAGTGGAAACTACTAAGGAATGTATCAGAGATTAGAAGCTTTCTAGGCTTAGCGGGTTACTACAGATGATTCGTTAAAAGATTCTCCATGATTGCTACTCTGATGACGAGGTTGCTACAGAAAGATGTCAAGTTTGAATAGATGGAAAAATGCCAACAGAGTTTTGAGAAACTTAAGAAGTTATTGACTGAAGCCCCAATTTTAGTACAACCGAAACCAGGACAAGAATTCGTAGTGTATAGTGATGCGTCCTTGAATAGATTAGGATGCGTGCTCATGCAAGAAGGCAAGGTGATAGCGTATGCCTCGAGACAACTGAAGCCGCATGAGAAAAATTATCCGACACACGACTTAGAGTTAGCAGTCATAGCGGTCACACTGAAGATTTGGAGACACCACTTGTATGGAGAGAAATGCTGGGTATTCACTAACCATAAAAGCCTAAAATACTTGATAACTCAAAAGGATTTGAATCTACGGCAACGAAGGTGGCTAGAGTTGATTAAAGATTACGAGTTAGTAATTGACTATCACCCGGGAAAGGCAAACGTTGTCGCAGATGCATTAAGTAGGAAGTCATTGTTTACCTTGAGTGCTATGAATACTCAGTTGTCTGTAATCGAGGATGGTTCGATTCTAGTAGAGTTGAGAGCTAGACCTATGCTTCTTCAAGAGATTTGTGAAGCTCAAAAGAGCGATAAAGATTTGCAAGCCTAGATGACTCAGTGTGAGACAGTTGACGAGTCAGATTTTTGAATTAGTACCGACGGTTGTTTGATGTTCCGAGATAGGGTCTGTATACCTAGAGATGATGAGCTTATTGGAAAAATTCTTCACAAGGCTCATAGTAGTTGTATGTCAATCCACCCAGGTAGTATTAAGATGTATAATGACTTGAAGAGATTGTATTAGTGGCCGGGCATGAAGAGAGACATCTTAGAGTTTGTGTCGAAATGTTTAATTTGTTAACAAGTGAAAGCCGAGCACCAAGTGCCTTCGCATTTACTTTAGCCTGTTATGGTTCCCAAGTGGAAGTGGGACTAGATTACTATGAACTTCGTGACGGGATTGCCGTTGTCACCAAAAAAGAAAGATGCTATTTGGGACGTAGTCGATCGATTAATGAAATTGGCTCATTTTATCCCGGTGCATACCGACTACTCATTCGATAAGCTAGCTGAGCTATATATTTTTGAGATTGTGAGACTTCACGGAATGCCTTTGTCGATTATTTCGGATAGGGATCTGAGGTTTACTCCGCGATTTTGGAAAAAGTTACAAGAAGCTTTGGGGACAAAGTTGAATTTTAGCACAGCTTTCCATCTACAAACCGACGGCCAGTCGGAGAGTGTAATTCAGATTCTCAAGGACATGTTGCGGTGTTGTGTTCTTGAATTCTAAGGTAGTTACGAAAAGTACTTACCGTTGGTAGAGTTTGCCTACAACAATAGCTATCAGTCCAATTTGAAAATGGCACCTTATGAGGCTTTACACGGGCGTAAGTGCCGAATGCCCTTGTTTTGGACTGAACTTAAAGAAAGTCAGATTCACGGGGTCGACTTAGTCAAAGAGACCGAAGAAAAAGTTAAGGTAATTCGTGATTGTTTGAAGGCCGCTTTGGATAGACAAAAATCCTACGCGGATTTGAAATGAAAGGAAATTGAGTTTCAAGTGGGGGATAAGGTGTTTTTGAAAGTGTCCCCATGGAAGAAATCCTCAGATTCAGTAAGAAAGGAAAATTAAGTCCACGCTTTATTGGACCTTATGAGGTGATTGAGAAAATTGGACCGATAGCCTATCGGCTAGCCTTGCCATCCGAGTTAGAGAAGATCCAAAATGTTTTCCATGTGTCGATGTTGTGCCATTACTGTTTTGACCCTTCACATGTTCTTTCACCCGCAGAGGTTGAGATTCGATCAGACCTAACTTATGGCGAAGAGTCGGTTAAAATCTTAGCCCGAGAGGTTAAGTTATTGAGGAATAAAAGTATAGCACTCGTGAAAGCACTGTGGCACCGATATAGGGTTGAAGAGGCCACATGGGAACCTGAGGAGACTATGAGAGATCAATACCTTAACCTTTTCACCGATAAGATTTTCAGGGAAGAAAATCCCTAAGGGGGGAGAATTGTAACAGCCCAATTTTGGGCCTAGTCGGAACAATGGTTTCAGAACCACTAACCTGAGGTCAGAGAAATTAATTTTTTATATTATTTTATGTGTTGTAAAATAATTATATGAGTGCATAAAAGTTTTGGTGAAATAATTTTAGCGATTGCATGCTTAATTGTGAAAAAGGACTAAATCGCATAAGGGACAAAAGTTTTACTTCATTAGCTAAAGGTGTCAAATAGTTAGAGAACCAAAATTAAGGGTGGAAAATAGGCCTTTGTTAATGGCATGGCCGGCCATAGGGACAAGAAAATCAAGAAAGGGTCTGAGTGTTAGAGAAGTCCTAAGTTCAAGCCTTGGCTTGTACAAAATTTTTGTTTTAATTGAATAAAACCTTTGGCTCTGGACAGTAGGTTTTTAAATAATTGTGGGGATTGCAATTTAAAAAAAGCCTGCTAGTCTAGGGGATAGTGGCGTGTTACTATTGCTAAGAGATTTGGGTTCGAGTCTTGCTACGCTCAAGGTGTGTTCTATTTTTGCTGCTGTGCCGTGTAGGAGATTGTGTGTCAGTGGGACTCTGATGCTTGGACGGTTTGAGTGTTTGAGTAGGGAGTGTATAGCCAAAATTGAAGAGAAAATGGTGGGGATTGAATAGGGGAGTGTTTGGTGGAGAGATTTGTGGAGGATTTTGGGGACTCTAGGCACTCATTGAGTTCGGTTTTGGTAAGTTTGGCACTTCTTTTGCTTGATTCTTTTCTTTGGAAACTGAGTGCCTAATGAATTGTGCCGTGTTTTCATTTGTGCTTTCAGGTTTGCATTTTGGGTTTTTTCCCTTGCCAATTTCTCCCTTCCCCTCTCTTAAATTGTTTGGCTTTGTGCTCCTGGGTTTAACCGATTCTCTTCTTTTCTCTATTTTCCCATACCTTGGCCGAATGTTGTAGGGCTTATTTCGTGTTGCATTTTCTTGAAGTCTTTCTCTTCTTCCACCACCATTTTGGTCTATTGTTTTGTCGAATATTATTTCTTTCTCTCCCTCTTGTTTTGGTTTTGGGCAATCTTGTTTACTTCTCTGTCGATTTCCTTCCTCTATTCTTCTTTTTTCCTTTAGCAGGCATACGTTGGTCAAATATTGTGTGGTAAGTCCCTTCTGCCCTTTTGGTTTTTCTCCCCATTTCTTCTCTTTTGGACGTTTCTCACCTCCTCTTTATTTTTGGTGGTGCTCTTTTCAGTTTTTAGAAGTTCTCGAGGAGTGAAGGTGCTTACAAGTGTTATTGAAGTGATCAAATATCTCTCTGCACTCAATTAAAGGTAACGTGGTCCTTATTTATCACGTGTTGATCCTTGGTGCATGGCTTGTGTTATAGGGTGTTGACCGATTGCCTTACTTTTCCCTTATCTCTGGTTTTAGTGTTCAATAAACCAGTATATAATGATTCAAGCCATATATTTATGCAATCATCACTAATAGATTTTGCTGGTATGTAGTTATTTGACAAGGAGGGTCTAATCAACCTTGGTCAGCAGTTTAGCAAATTAAACCACACTTGTGCAATCAAGGCAAGTATCTAATATTTTGGGATTAAGTATTAAAGAGGAGGGTGATTTACCCTATTGTAAAATGACTAATTGAATGCCTTGAATGAATGTAGGTTTGGTGCTCGTGGAATTCTAGCACTTTTCAGAAACAGGTGTTATTGTGATTGTGTGATCCAGGTGCTAGTTCTGTACATCCTATCGGTGACAGAGTATACCGGCATGTGTTGCGGTTACTTGACAGCTTGTGTGAGTAGCACCGTATAGCTACGTCTTAACTGACAGCTTGTGTGAGCACGCTTGTTGATAGCTTGAGAGTGAGCATATATGTGATATGAGATTGAGATAGCATTGGCTATATTTGTGTCACTTTGGCGCGAGATTCCCAAGTATCCGATACTATTCTGAATGGTTCAACGGGAAAAGATGATGGTACGAGAATGTAAGCAATTATACAGATCAGCTCAGGTACTCGTGATAAGTTTGGCAAGTAAGTGATAATTGATAAGTTCATATGAAAAGTAATTGAAAGTTGATGAATTTGTACACAATACATAGGATTATGGAAATGTGCAAATTATTGAGTTGAATGTATTACTTACATATGTTCTTTAATTGTAAATGAATTGGAAAATTATACTTATTAATCATATGAACTTACTAAGCTATAAAGCTTACTCTGTTTATTTTGTTGTATTTTATAGTGATTTCAAAGCTAGCTCGGATTTGAGGATCGTCGGAGACTTCATCACACTATGAAACTATCGTTTTGGTACTTTTGAATCTATGTTTTTGGAATATATGGCATGCATAGGAACTTTGGTCATTTTGGTATATAAGTTGATGATGAATTTAGCCATTTGAATTGGCTTGTAAATGCCTATGGTTTGGTTGTGTATATATATGTATGCATATGGCTTATGTTATGTGATTGAGGTTGGTTTTGTTATGCTTATTGATAGTAGGTATTGTGGTTGTCAAATGGTTGATATTAGAGAAGATATATGCTTGTAAACTTGAGCATAATGATGCATATTTGGAAATGTTTATTTAGTTAAATTGTATATGTGAATTTTGGTATAATGTAATGGTCCATTTTGTGACTTGTGTATATTGTGGATAATGGAGTTGAGTTGGAATGAATTAAGCTTGATTTATTTGGTTTGAATGCCTATATATATTATGTTTTGGTGCCATTTGGCTTGGTGTAGGTGCATTTAAATTTGGGTGGCAAAATGGCTTGGTAAATAGCTTATTTTTGTCCACACAGGTGTGTGTCTCAAGCGTGTGTGATACATGGTCAGGTTACACGGTCATGTGTCCACTATTGTTGAATAAAAAAATCAAGTCAGTTTGCTCCACACGGCCTAGCACACGGGAGCGTGTGACTTGGCCGTGTGGCATAAGTCAGTATACACTACAAGTTTGGCACGACCTAGCACACAAACTTGTACATAGGCATGTATGGCCATTTTAAAGGCACACGGGCTAGCCACACGAGCGTGTGTGTTGGCTAATGGACCCAAGTCAGAGAGTTACACAGGGTCGAACACGGGCTGGGACACGGCCATGTGATTCCATTTCGAATTTCCACACGGCCTATGACACGGGAGTGTCTTTGGCCGTGTGAGACACACAGTCGGACCACAAGGGCGTATGTCCCCTGGATTTTGCAAAAGTTTTCTAAGTTTTGTAAAAGTTTCTTGAGTTATCGGTTTAGTCCTGAACCTTCCTGAATACATGTTTTGGGCCCCGTAGGCTCGTATTAAGGATGATATGAATGATTTTGATTGAAGATTATTTGAATTTGAGATGTATGTGAAATGTATGATTATTGTGTTGTAAGTCTGGTAATGCTCCGTAACGTATTTCGGCGTTGAATACGGGTGAGGGGTGTTACAATAATGGCATGTATAGGTGGACTTATGTCTAATGTTTAGTTGATGTTTATGGCATGTAATGTTGCTTTGGATTTGGGGTACTTACGGTATTTTTGATGCCTTGATGGTTGATGTATAGTCAAATTGATGCTTGGTTTTATGACCAAGTTGGTAAGTGTTGGCATGTTTTCAATGTGATCAATTAAGGAATGCTTTGATATGGAATTTAGTTAATTATGTTTGGATGAAATATGACCGTTTAGACACAAAGATAGGTATGAATACTTGGTTGTGATTGAGGTGCCTATATGGCATATTGGTTGGATGGTTAAATGGCTTATTGAATTGGTCTTATTATGCATGATTTAGGTATGTTTTAAGGTATTGATTATATGTGCAAATTTGTTGTAGGTTCATGCTTGAATGGGTGAAAGAAATGGCTTAAATTTTAGCCAACTTCTTGTCCACATAGCCTAAGACACGGACGTGTATCTCAGCCGTGTGTGACACACGACCATGCAACATGGCCGTGTGTCCCCTGTAGGTTTTAATGGTTGCTTTTTAAAAGTTACACAGCCTAGCACACAGCTTGGCACACGGGCGTGTGAGGCCATTTCGAAGGTTAAATGGCCTAGCACACGGGCGTGCGGCTTGGCCGTGTGACCCAAGTCAGAGAGTTACACGGGATGGAAACAGGCTGGGACAAGGCCGTGTACCCCTATTTCTAATGTTACATGGCCTGAGACATGGGCGTGTGTTTCAGCCGTGTGAGTCACACGGCCTGGCCACATGGCCATGTGACCCCTGCAGTGTGAAATTTTTTAACTTTTTCCTCAATGTTTTAAATGTTTCCAATTTAGTCTCGAATCATTTCTAAATTGTTTCTAAGGCTTCTAGGGATCGAAAAAGGGACGACATGCATGTGTATGAATGAATTATACTATGGTTAATGAAATGTTTGGAAATGAATGTTTAAAGTGACGATCTTATGTAATGCTCCGAAACCCTATTTCGGCGACAGATACAGGTTAGAGGTGTTACAACATAGCTCATCATCCACTCAGGATTAAAGTATACCGCACTATGAATATCAGAAGTGAATAAATCAATAAACGGATCTAGGATGTATTCTACCTTGGTCCTAGCCAATGTACTGTCAGTTCAGTCAGTCACATCTATGTCTCTATTGTAACACCCTTTACTCGTATTCGACGTCGAAACAGGGTACGAGGCGTTATCGAACATAAACACAAGCATTCATACAAAACCGAGCGATAAATTTCCACTCAAATTTAAAAATTTTCATTTGCATTTAAATCGTCACTATTATGTTTAGGCCCAAAACATGCACCAGGAGTGGTTCGGGACTAAACCGAGAACTTTAGAAACTTTTGGGAAACTTAGAAAATTTCATCATGAAATAAGGCCACACGCCCATGTGGGTAGGCCGTGTGGTCACATACACCCATGCCCCTAGCCCGTGGAGCTCTCTATTTATGACGTCTTGCATAAAATGTGGTCACATGGCCAAGGCACACGCCCATGTCTCAAAGTAATGTCTCTCACACGGTCGAGACACATAGCCGTGTCTCGTGCCCGTGTGTTTACTACTGGGCATTCTGATTTGCATTAATTAGGGTGCAGGGAACACACAGCCAGTACACACGCCCTTGAGGCAAGCCATGCGTCACACACGGTCTAGACACACGCCCGTGTATCTACCTGTGTGGACAACTTTAAAGCTATTTTTCAAGGCAATTGCCACCCTTAGATTTGGTCATACTAAATCTGGAAGAAGATCTATAAATCCTACTTACAAAGTAGGTGGAAAATACTTACTCTTATCTTCGATCTATAGAATTGAATTAGTATCACTCTTACATATTAGAGTTGATATGATAAATTAGATTTGTACTTCCAACAACCAAATGCAAACTTTTAAAATTGGTTTTGACAGATTCAGAAAGGAGTAATGAATTCTAATATTTGAAAACCCTTACTCTAACACAAATTTGATAGGAGACTTTGTTTTGATCTCAATCATCAGTGGAGATTTAAACCGTCCCGATCTAGCCTTAGACAAAAATTATATACTCATTAGAATTGATTGAGATAATATTTTATATTTGAATATGAGATCGAAGTAATAATAATAAAGATTAATACTTACTCTTCAAAGGAAATTTATCAACAACGATTTTCAGTAGGAATTTTTACATGATAAAAAGAATTCAGGTATAGAAAAAAATATCAAAAGAGAATAGACAAAAGGTGACGGCGACGGCATGGTGGTGGTGCGGTAGCGACAATTGAAAGGAAGAGAAAATGAGAGTTACGACAAGAGAGGAGAAGAATTGAAGGTGGCAAAAGAATAAAGGGCGGTGGAAATGGTGGTGCAAGGTGGTGGCAATGGTGATGTATGGTGCAGCAAAAGGGTGATGATGAACAAGAAGAAATAAAAATGGGCGGCGACAAGGTGGTATGACAGAGGTGAAAATGGTGGCCAATGAGGAGGTGTAGTGGCAAAAGGGGAAAGAGAGGAGAAGAGAAAGGAGGAGTTAGGAGGAAGGGGTTGCACAATATGGTCATTAGGAGAAAAATGACAAAAGAAAAACAATTGGATGATGATTCTTTGGTAAAAGGGGTGGCACAATTAGTTAAAGAGGAAATAAATGGTAGGAGAAGGAAACAAGGGATAAGACAAGAAAAAGAGGAGGAAAGGGAGTAAAATGAGGGGAAATAAGGAAGGAAGAAGGAGGAACAGGGATGAAAGAATCTTGAGTTTGACAACACATTTTGCACGAGAAGGAGGGTTGACCAAGGGGTGTACCGAATTTTAAAAAATGCCATTAAAGAGATATACACTACTTCTTTACCACTAGACTAGAGCTTATTCTTTTTCAAATCTTAATGACAACAATTTATAAAATGGGGCGTGACAATAGGTTTTGTTTAGGGACCCCCACTCAAACTTGGTTTCAATCATGAATGATTAATATATGCATGACAAGTACATCTGGCATTCTTTCCTAAACTATATGGCAGTCTTTCAATCGGCTTGCTCATATCCAATTAGACTAAGAAAATGTTTACGTTCGTCTTCTAATACAAGTTTTCTTTTTGTATTACGATCCAACCACGTAATACCGCTAAATATTAGTTAAACATTGACAACTAATGAGTGAAATTTGCTTCCATTTTGTTTTGCGTGCAAAAATCATTTTAGGACAATAATACAAAGTATTAATGTAATTCATGAATATTTTTATTAATCAATATGTTTGAAAAATTACAAGTGCTCGTAGACAAAAATACTACACTAAAGGAACCAGATCCAACATTATTAACTAAGGTGTGCTACCCACCTCTCTCTCAGTTAGACTAGGAGAGTTTTTTTAATTAAAATAATATTATTTGTTTAAGTAATATTCAACCAAAATTATCCTATCTCTCCCTCCAAATCGATGGCATCGATTGACCTACAATAATAAGCTTTCATATTATTAGGTAATCATTACAATTTCTATTAGTTTCTATTGAGTAAAGGGAACGAAGTATTCGGCTAATCACAAAAAGTGGAAGGAGAAGAGAACCGAAAGACAGAAATGAGGGGGAAGAGTAGAAGTATTCGGTTTAGCAATGCGAGAGGAAACACTTGACAAAAGCCGAAGGAATAGAGATGAGGAGAGAAAGGGGTACGACTAAGGTTTTGAGAAGTAAAGGAAAGAAGGGAATCAGTTAGAGAAAGTTGTAGGGAAAGACAAATTCGACAAATGAAATAAACCTGAGTGATACGAAATAAGCCAAAATGGAAAATATCTCCAACACTCCCAAGCACAATTCGACCTTAAGGAAGAAAAGGGCAAAAAGAATGTGACAGAAACGGGTGAAAAGAAAAGTGTCAAAACCAATCCCGAAAACATCCCAAGCTGAATTCCCCAAAAGTACCTAGAACCCTTATTCGGCACAATACAACCTTTCCCCTCAACTCCCTATGATCTTCTCCCCAATTTCCTCCACAAAGCCCTCCAACCGATCACTATCCAAATCCCCCTTTTTCCTCTTAAATTTCGGCTACATGATCCCCTACTCCACTCAAACACCCCAACCGTCCAAGCAATAGTCCCACTACGAGACAACCACCCACACAGTAGCTTGCAAAATAAAACACACTTGCACGTAGCAAGACTTGAACCCCAGTCCCCTAGCAACAGTAAAACGCCATTATCCCCTAGACCAGTGGGCTTTTTATGTCATATATTAACCATATTTACTTAATAAGCCTACTGTTCAGAGACAGGGTTAACTCAATTAAAAAACAAAATTTTGTACAAGCCAAGGATCGAACTTAGGACTTCTCCAACACTTCTTAGGACACTCAACCACTGAAGCATGCAGATATTTGTGTTTTTATGAGTAGCTTCCTAACTGTTCCTATACTCAAGACCTAATACTTGTAGGCCCAAAATTCGGGGCATTACAAACATCCATCATCCATATCATATAATCACCAATCTATTTCATACTCAATATGTAAATCAAAACATGCCAAATCATGAGCTAATATCATACCAAACATATACTTCATAATCTCAATTCCCTTCATTCATTCTCATGCCATGAACTTACCAATTTCTCACATAAACACTTACCACAAACTTACCATAATGACCTATTCATTTGGCCATTCATGAACACATAATGTTGACATATTGCATCATATATTTCATACCAAAAACTTTTTCATATACACAACCATAATCAAGCAAATCACATGGCTATATATATACATTACCAAAAAATATACAATTACTTCTAGCCTATACATGCCATACTTCAAAAATTACTCTTTCAAAAGGTACCAAAATATAGTTCGATAGTGTGGCGAAGATCCTCGATGATCCCCGAGCTCCTGGTAGCTACGATATCTATAAAACAGTTAAAAAACACACAAAGTAAGCTTTCAAAAGCTTAGTAAGCCATATATAAATAAACTTATCAATTAAAGTATATAAGCATCATCTAATTACATATACTCTATTACCAAATGCTATCACAACCCACATAATTCATATACATTTCCCATATTCTCAATTCATATGCACATATAGCATACTTTCTCATACTTATATCACATATCATCATTTTCTCATGTACTTACCTTTTTTTCTCAAACATTGAATTACATTTCAAACGTACCTGAGTTAGATACACATTTTATATATTTATTCTTTTCTCAGAATGCCCGTTGAATTGTTCGAAATCATAAGGATACGCGGATAGCTTGGAAAGCTCATACAATGCCAACGTCCCAGATGTGCTCTTACATGTAATCAAATATCGATGCCACTATCCCAGACAGGGTCTTACACAAAATCAAATACGATGCCAACGTCTAGACATGGTCTTACACATAAATCATAAGTCGATGCCAATGTCCCAGACGTGGTCTACCACGAAAACACATATCGGATCCTATGTCATGGCATATGTATCCTAACTATTCCCATGGTACATACGGGGCTTTTCGGACGTCGAAACTTTGTTGATACTTTCTCGGATATCTCATATTCAAGGCATAAAACGATTCATCATTGTTCAATAGCATATAACCATAAATAAACCATTTCAAATACATTTATTTGTATATAGACTTACCTTGTATGGATTTGAACGAATGGAGTCGACTATTCAATGACTTTCGACTTTCCCCGATCTAATTCTATTTTCTTTGGTTCTTGATCTAAATAAATTCAAATTTAACTTATTCAAACTCATATTCATTCAAATCAATCCAAAAAAGCATATTTAGGGCATTTTACAAATTAGCCCTTACATTTACACATTTTAACACTTTAGTCCTTAATTCATAAAATCACAAAATACACATAATTTTCATATACCCATGTTAGGCCAAATTCTTATAGCATTCATATAAGTCCATATGTTCCATTTATTTCAAATTTTAGTCCCTCAAAATCTCCTTTTTACAATTTAGCCCAAATTACTCAAATTCATCAAAAATTCAAAGATAAAATATGTTAACCCAAAACATATCTTTCATTTACCAACAACTAACTTCACAAAACTTATAATTTCATCAATGGCATAACTCAAAATCATCATCAAAATCAGAAATTCAAACATGGGCTTGATAGAACTCTAAGCAACGGTCACAAAAAAATAAAAATTATCGAAAATAGATCAAAACACATACCTCAATCAAGCAAAATCTTAGCCGAACCCTAAACTCTTTTTCTTCTTCTTTTACTTAGTACTTTCGGCAACCATATACGAAAATGAACAAAAATATGACTTTTGTTTTATTTTAATTGAGCTTAATTATTCAAATACCAAGTTTACCCTTAATGAACATACATTAAAAATCCATCAACTATGGACATGTTTGTCCATCCATTAAGCTAATGGTTTTATAACAATATAAGGACCCACATTTAATAAGACATAACAAATAGGCACTTTAGCAAATAGGAAACATCTTTTACATTTTCTGCTATTAGATCATTTATCAAATTAAGCATACAAATGATCAAATTTTCACACGAAACTTTCATACATGTCAATTCACTTATTATAAAAATGGAAAATAGTATTAAAATATTTTTTAACTCAAATTTATGGTTCCAAAACTACTATTCTGACTAGGGTCTAAACCGGGCTGTTACAACTCTCCCCTTTAGGGATTTTCGTCCCCGAAAATCTTATTGTTGAACAGATTCAGATATTGCTGTCTCATAACATCTTCAGGCTCCTACGTGGTCTCTTCAATACCGTGTCGATGCCACATTACTTTAACTAATGGAATTTTCTTATTTCACAGTTCTTTAATCTCACGAGCCAATATACGGATCGGTTCTTCATCGTAGGTCATACCGGACTGAAGCTCAATCTCAGACGAAGGAATTACATGCGAAGGATCAGATCTGTATCGTCAAAGCATCAATACATGAAACACATTATGAATCTTTTCTAGTTCTGGTGGCAACAATAATCTATATGCAACCGGCCCGATACGCTCAATAATCTCATACGGCCCGATGAATCTCGAACTCAACTTGCCTTTTCTGCCAAATCGGAGTACTTTCTTCCATGAGGACGCTTTCAAAAACACTTTGTCGCCAATCTCAAATTCAATGTCTTTTCGTTTCAAATCTATATAAGATTTCTGACGATCGAAAGCTACTTTTAGACTATCTCGGATTACTTTCACTTTTTGTTCAGTCTCTTTTATGAAATCAACCCCATAATCTTATTCTTACTGAGCTCAGTCTAATACAAAGGTGTACGACATTTTCTACCATATAAGGCTTCATACAGTGCCATTTTAATACTCAATTGAAAACTATTATAGTATGCGAATTCAATCAATGGTAAATACTGTTCCTATGTACCTTCAAAATCAAGAATGCAACATCTTAACATATCCTTGAGAATCTAAATAATCCGCTTAGATTGACCATCCGTCTGCGGGTGAAAAGCAGTACTAAAATACAATTTCGTACCTAAAGCCTCTTGTAGTTTCTCCCAAAATCATGAAGTGATCTCGGATCTTTATCTGACACAATAGATAATGGCACCCCATGCAGTCTCACAATATTAGAAATATACAACTCAACTAATTTATCAAGCGAATAATCAGATCGTACCGGAATAAAATGAGCTAATTTTGTCAATTGATCCACTACAACCCAGATCGCATCTTTCTTTCTCAGAGATAAGGGCAAACCTGAAACAAAATCCATCGTCACTTTATCCCATTTCCATTCGAGAATCATTATTGGCTGTAACAAACCAGATGGCACCTGATGTTCAGCTTTAACTTGCTGACAGATTAAACATTTTGAAACAAAGTTAGAGATATCTATTTTCATTCCAGACCACCAGTAATGCTGTTTCAAATCATTATACATTTTCGTACTACCAGATGCACAGATAAATGACTATTGTGAGCTTCGTTCAAAGTCATCTTAATTAACTCTAAATTTCTTAGAACACAAAACCAATCTCAAAATCTCAAACAATCATCATTATCAATTTGATATTCATAATTAAAATCTAAATTACACTGAGCTCATTTTGCTAAAATCTCATTATCAACCTTCTGAGCATCAATAATCTGCTGTAAGAACAAAGGTCTCGCTTTTAATTCCACTAAAACTGAACCATCATCAGACGAAGCTAAATGAGTATTCATAGCACGTAATGCAAACAATGATTTCTAACTCAAAGCATAAGCAACAACATTTTCTTTTCCTGGATGATAATCAATCATTAACTCGCAGTCTTTTAGTAGTTCTAACCATCTTCTCTGTCGCAGATTCAAATCTTTCTGAGTGATCAGATATTTCAAACTTTTATGATCAGAATAAACGTGACATTTCTCACCGAACAGATAGTAGCGCCAAATCGTCAAAGCAAATACAATCGCAGCTAACTCAAGGTCATGTGTCGGATAGTTCTTTTCATGCGGTTTTAATTGTCTCGAGGCATAAGCTATAACTTTTCCTTCCTGCATCAAAACACAACCTAGACCGTTCAACGAAGCATCATTGTAAATCTCAAATTCTTTACCCGGTTCTGGTTGTACTAATACTGGAGATTCAATCAATATAATTTTCAACTGATCAAAGCTTTTTTGACACTTTCCAGACCAATCAAATTTCACATCTTTCTGAAACAATTTCGTCAATGGAGTCGCAATCATCGAAAAGCCTTTTACAAATCTCCTATAATAACCGGCAAGTCCCAAAAAACTGCAGACTTCAGAAACATTTCTCGGAGGCTTCCAATCCAAAATAGCTGAAATCTTGCTCGGATCAACTCAGATACCTGATGCTGATACAATATGGCCCAGAAAACCCACTTCGCGCAACCAGAATTCACATTTGCTAAATTTCGCATACAACTGCTTTTCTCACAAAGTTTGTAACACTATTTTCAGACGTTCCACATGCTCAGATTCATCACGTGAATAAATCAAAATGTCAACAAATCACTAGATTTGATTCGGACTATTTTATCATTCATACATATCAAATCAATAGTTTTCCGTTTGCAGTTCACAATAGTATCAGGAAAAGTTAACCAATCCATACCCAAAATTATATCAAATTCATCAAAAAGGTAATAACATCAGATCAGCCAAAAAACTAATATCTCGAAACATTAACGGACAGTTTTTGCAGACTTTATCAACCAATACACATCTGCCTAGGGGGTTCGATACTCTAATCACAAATTCAGTAGACTCTGCAAGCAAAGTCTTACTGTTCACTAAATTCATGCATATATAAGAATGCGTTGATCTAGGATCTATCAAAGTAATCATAGAAGTATCATAAAGAGTAAATGTACCTGTAATCACATTTGGAGACGAAGCTTCCTTACAAGCTCAGATAGCATAGGCTCTGGCAGGTGCTCTAGCCTCAGATTGAACAGCAGTGTCTTTAGTCCCTTTTTGACTACCACTCACATTGCCCGTATTTCTGGGAGGTCTACCATGAGATGCATTGACACTAGGCCTTGGATTTTGTACAATTTCTTGTTCGACATACTCTGGGCAATCACGGATGAAATAGTCTAACGATCCACATTTGAAACAAGTCCGATCATACAATCTAAAATCACCAAAATGTCTTTTACCACAGTGTTTACATTCACGTCGATCAGATTTGGCATTTCCAACACTAGCAACAGAAGTAGCTAGAGCTCTGAAAATCGAATGCTATCTGGCACGATCTCTACTCGAATGTCCCACATAGCCTTTGAACGGCTATTATCATCTTGGAATTTCTCTGTTGCTGAATGAAGTGACTTACTTGATGATCTTTTTTGCACTTCTCTAGCTTCGAAATCAGCTTTGCTTTTCTCTTTCCCAAGCTCTTCAGCTTTACACGCTAGCTCAGCAAACACAACAAACCCTTTTATCTCTTATATCCCAACTAACAATTTGATGTCTTCATTCAAGCCATATTCGAATCTCTTACACATAATTGCTTTGTTCGAAAAACATTCTCGAGCATACTGAGTTAATCTCACAAATTCTCGCTCATATTCAGCAGTAGACATATGGCCTTGTTTAAGCTTAAGAAACTCTTTGCGCTTCCGATCGATAAATCTCTAACTGATATATTTCTTTTGAAATTCAGCTTGAAAGAAATCCCAAGTGACTCGCTCTCTCAGAACCACAGATATCAATGTCTTCCACCAATGATACGCCGTATCTCTCAAAAGTGAAATAGCACATTTTATGCACTCGTCCAGAGTTAATGATAATTCATCGAATACTCGTATCGTACTCTCTAACCAGAATTTGACTCTCTCGGCATCATCATTAAAAGTAGCACAGAATTCTTCGGCCCCATATTTTCTAATCTTATCGACTAAAGGCTTATTCAACTGAATCGAATTAGCTTGTGACATAATAGGGACTTGTGGAAGATTTGGAGAGGGTGAAGGTTGTGGCATAGCCGGATTAGTTCAAATATATTGGGTGAACCAATCGTTCATAATTTGATAGAAGGCTTGTTTAGCCTCTCCATCATGGCTACTCGTAGCCGGTCTAGAGTTGGATGGCACTGTCCCATGCGCGGGAGCGGGCGCATTGCTTTCTACATCATCAGTTACAGCTCGTTCGGGATCCATTTGCTATATAAAAACATATTTTCATTGTCAGGATTCATCACACTATCGCAGTTCATAAATATGGCATGTATAGCTAGACTCATAAATGTTATGGTAGTTCTTGAATCGACTAAACCATAGCTCTGATACCAATAAAATGTAACACCCCTAACCCGTATCCGTTGTCGGACTAGGATTAAAGGTGTTACCAGACAAACCGGAACATTTACACACAATTCATATACATCATCCACAATAATAGTCAAACATTTTCATAGAGTCCCTTATATAGGTCATTGAGACCTTAACATGTACTAGAAAAGGGTCAGGACTAAATCGAGCTCATACAAAATTTTTCAAAACTTAAACATTTTTCAAAGTTATAAAGGTCACACGCCCGTGTGAATAGGCCGTGTGCCTCACATGGCATTAAACATGCCCGTGTGTCTAGGCTGTGACAAAACAGAGCATACATACTGACTTATCCAAACTGCCGAAGACACACCCGTGTGCCTTGGCCGTGGTCAAAACTGACTTGGGCCACACGGCTGACCACACGCCCGTATGTCAAGCCCGTGTACCATTCAAAATGGCCACACACACCCATGTGCCAAGCCTGTGTGCCATACACGGTCACCAGACACACCCCTGTGTCTAGGCCATGCTTGAGACTGACTTGCTTCTAAAAGAAACATTGAAGGACATGGTCAAAACACACGCCCGTGTGCTCAACCATGTGGGCAAATATAGGCCATTTGCAAGGCCAATTTACCACCCATTAAGGGTCCTCCCTACAAGCATCAAATAGACATCAATTGCATAGTATTTTCAACCAATTTCAATCATCCAACATCGATAACACCCCAAACTCAGCCTGGATGTTATGGCCGAATCTGGCGATGTCACATTGAAGTGTTAAAGTGGAATATCATCGAAAAACCCGTTTTATATTTAACCTTTTGGTGATCTTAACAATGGTTTTAGAATGTCTCGGTTATTTTCAAGATGTAAGCTGTTCGACAAAAGGTTAATCATACTAAGTCGTCATTAAATTTTTAAAACGTTATTTCTTGCGGAAGCTCTTAAAACATGTTGCGTATTCGTAGTATTTTTGAAAAGCATTTATCTTTTTAAAAACCCGCGTCTCATCCTACTGTTAATAGTTATTAATCAAATCAAATAAAAACCCAAACTAAAGTAAAAATCCATAAAGGCCTTACTACAGTAAAGATACCCAAAATAAAATTACTTATAATTTAAAAACCAAAAACAAAAGTATGCGCGGTTGTGTGGCCACCTTTGAGTCCCTCGCAGCACCGATCCGCCTATGGCTGGGGATTACCTGTACAGATAAAAAAATGGGTGAGTTATGAAAACTCAGTGTGTAATCCCATACCAAATAAGCAAATAGTGCAAATACAGTCTGGGCCTAAAACCAATCCAGTAATGGTTTAGTCTCAGTTAGGGCCTTAGCCCATTACAATATCAGTATCAGTTTGGGCTTGAGCCCAACTCAGTGACAGTAGCAGTACAGATATGCAATCAAGGGTTCCTACCCAGCCAGCCTCTACACTCCATCTCTGTCCAACCTTGCACTCCATGTGGGGATTAATCAGCCCACCCATCCCTACACTCAAAATAGTACAGGGTGCGGCACTAAACAGTAATTGCAGCAGAGCTGCCAGTATAGTACACTTCCTCCAATCATAATAAAACCCCCACCCCATGCAACACATCATGCATCATGTCATGTCATGTCATGCCATAATATCATATATGTACTCAATACGTCTAAAATGGCATGCTTATTACAATCATACATCACATAGGGGCATAACAGTCATTTACTAATTAGGGGGTCTGGGTAAACTTACCGACCCAAAAGTAGGTCCACAATCGTTTCGGGTGACTCGTGAAACCTTAACAATCCTACAGGGAAAATAGGCCCACAGCCCATATTGCGAGCCCATGTGGGCCCACATAGCCCAGAAATGGCCTTGGCCGTGTGAATTACACCGCCTGGCCCAATATTCTCCACACGTCTGTGTGGTTTACCTGTGTAGGGTCCACATGCCCTTGGGGCCCACCCAGCCCAGTTCGGCCCAAAATAGTCTAAGACGACCTCGGCCTATGAAATCGCTTATGGCCGGCCTCAACGATCAAACGTCCATGTTTGGTCACATGAGCCACCACACGAATGAGCACACACCCGTGTAGCGACACCATTTTCTTATTCTGGCTTTTGCCGATTCCCATAGTTTAGATGGTGTTTACACACCTTGGTTAGGAAAATACGCGAATAGCCCACGAGCACCAAAGCCTACATTCAATCAAGACATTCTATTAATCATTTGACAATAGGGTTAAACAACCTTTTTTAACACTTATCCAAAATATTACTCATCACTTGCCTTGATCTATTGGTTGAGGCTCGCACATTTAAACCGCCACAAGAGATTGACTACAACCCATAAAGATTACCTGCATACCAACCAAACTTGTTAACTACTACCATACACGCAAGTAGTTTGAACCAAGTGTACAAAAACTTACAGAATGTATAAGACTAAGAATGGGAGACAGAAGCAATCGACCTTCACCCAAAAGTACACAATAAAACTGAGACGCAAGATGGAACAATCGCACCCCTAGCAGTAATCGACAGAGAAAGGGAAACGTTAGATGAAGAACTATTACAACAAGGAGAGGGAGAAAGAGAGAAGAACCGTGCGGCTGAACTTGATTGAACAAAGAATACTTGCCAACTCAAAACAAAAATAGAGAGAGGGAGAGTTGAAGAATTCGGCCAAAGTAGCGAAATGAAAAGAGAGGGAATCTGTTAACACAAAAAGAATTGAATGAGGGGGAGGAAGGTGTATTCGGCCAAAGAAAAAATTGATTGGGAGAAGGTGAAGAAGAGGTAATTGGTCAGCAAGAGGACACTAAGGAAGAACAACTTAAACTAGGCCAAAAACGAGAAAACCCGAATAATCCTTAACAACAATCGGTCCCAAAAAGAGAGAAAAATGAAAGACGAAAAAGTAGCAAAAACCAAAGGCAAAAATTCGGCACAAAGGAGAGAAGGTGAGCTATTGACCGAATTTTGGAAAAATGAGACTCCCCAAATTCAGCATACTCCTAAACACTTCCCTTACTTGACTCCTCAAAACTCTCCAACCACTCCACTATCCAAATCCCCATATTTCCTCTTAAAATTCGGCTACACAATCCCCACACCCCTCAAACACCCCAACCACCCACTAGAATCAGAATTCCATTGACATACAAACACTCATACGACATCGAGCAAAAAAAGGCACTCCCCTCCATCGCCAAGACTCGAACCCCAGACCTCAGGCATCAACAACACGCCACTTATCCCCTAAACCAGCAGGCCCTTTCTATAATGAAATACCCACATTTATTTTAAAATCCTATTGGCTAGAGACATGGTTTATTCATATTAAAAATAGAACTTTTCCACAAGCCAAGAGGCAGTGTGGCCAACACGCCCAGATTGGCCTTGGCCCATGTGGATCACACAGCTTGGCCCAAATTTCCACACGCCCGAGTGGACTCCCCGTGTGGCCCATACGACCCAATACGGTCAAGCTCGTGTGTCGAACACAGCCTACCTGGCCTTCACACGATCGTGTCTTTCGCACAGCCTGGCCTTCGTCGATCACACAGTCGTGTCACTCACACACGGCCTACCATACGGGCGACCACACGCCCTTGTGGTGTCGACAGTGGGGTTTTTTCGCTTTTGTCAAATCTTATTTTTCTACGTTTTGGGTACATACCTGGTACTGTTTCGCAGCGAAAACACTCTCGAGCATTCCAAAACTCAGTTACCTCTACGATTTGATCACAATTTCACACGAGAGAAACCCTTATTCGCTAGACTTGCTGCAACGAGAAGTACAATCCAAACTCCCGTGATAACAACACACGATTTTTTGCCAAAACGATTAATGAAAAGAGAAAAAATATTGTGTTTGAAAAAGAAAAAGAAGAACAACAGCAGAGGGAAAAAAAGAACGTCAAAAATTCTAAGCATAATTTCGGTAAGAGAGAGAATCAGGATTTTTTTTAAACAAAAGATAAAATCTAATTTTGATTAATCCCCACTAATCACTCATCCTCAACCACCCACTACTTAGAATCAAAATGCAATCGAAACTCTATCCAAAGTTGAGAAAAAAGATTAACAATACGCTTATGTAGAGTTTCGAACACAGGACCTCCACCAAACCAATACTCCACCTAGCCACCGGACCAGCAGGCCCATCCTGATGTAGTTTGGCAACTAATTAAATAGAAGCCCACTGAAATGGAATAGGGCTTAATTCCCAAAAATAACAAAATTTGCCAAAGGTAGGACTTGAACTTGGGACCTCTCACACATACCCAGAACACTTAGACACTGAAGCAGATACACAGTTGTGCCACATTTCACAAAAGTAGAAACAAAAAAAAATTTGGGGCATTGCAACTCTACCCCCTAAAAGAAATTTTGACCTCGAAATATACTTGATCAAAACATATAATGATACTGTTGTCGCATCGAGTCCCTAGGTTCCCAAGTAGCCTCTTTAGTGCTATGATTTCGCCACATCACTTTCACTAATGGAATAGACTTCTTCCAAAGTACCTTTACATCACGATCCTGAATCTGAACTGGCTCCTCATCGAAGGTCAAATCTGGCCTAACCTTAATCTCCTCAACAGGAATAATATGAGTAGGATCAGAGTAGTAACGCCTCAACATCGAGACATGGAAAATGTCATGAATACGGTCTAGCTCTGGAGGTAATTCCAACTGATAAGCGACCAGTCCCATTCGCTTCAGAATTCGATAAGGCCCAATAAACCTAGGGCTCAACTTGCCCTTGGGACTGAACCTCAGAACCTTCTTCTATGGAAAGACCTTAAGAAACACGAAGTCCCCCACAAAATACCCAATCTGACGTCTCTTTATATCAGCATAAGACTTTTGTCTATCAGAGCAGCCTTCAGACAATCCCGAATTAGTCGAACCTTATCCTCAGTCTTAGAAACCAACTCAGGACCCAAAACTTGACATTCTCCCAACTCAGTCCAATACAAAAGAGTACGACACTTACGACCATACAGAGCCTCGTAAGGTGCCATCTGGATACTCAACTAGAAACTATTATTGTAGGCAAACGGCTAACGGTAGGTAATCTTCCCAACTGCCTCGAAAATCGATTGCACAACTCTTCAACATATTCTCCAATATCTGAATCACCCTCTCAAATTGCCCATCGGTCTAAGGATGGAACACAGTATTGAAGTCCAATCTCAAACCCAAAGGTTCAAGTAACTTTTTCCAGAACCGAGAAGTGATACAAGGATCCCTATCAGAAATGATTGAGACTGATACCCCATACAGTTTCACTATCTCAGAAATGTAGAGCTTCGCCAACTTCTGTAGTGAATAGTTGGTCCTAACTAGAATGAAGTTCGCAGACTTGGTCAATCGATCTACGATGACCCAAACAGAATCCTTCTTAGTGGGTGTCGAGGGCAACCCAATAAAGAAGTCCATAATTACTCGCTCCCATTTCTATAGCAAAATCTTAACCGGCTGTAGCAAACTCGAAGGTAACTGATGCTCAGCCTTAACCTTCTGGCATGTCAGATATCGTGCTACAAAATCAGTAACCTCCCATTTCAACCTCGGCCACCAGTATAATTCTTGAAGATCTCGGTACATCTTATTCCCATCGGGATGCATAGCATAAGGGCTACTATGCGCCTATCTTAACCTCAAATTAGTATCATTCGGTACACAAATCTGACCATGAAAATAGAGTACCCCATTATTATTCAGCCCAAAGTCCATGGTGCTGCCACTCTCAACCTGACGAAATCGAAGACCCAACGATTCATCCTCTAACTACCTATTCTGAATCTGTCCTATCTAAGTCAGTTTAAACTGTAGCTCAGCCAACTAACTCCCATCATTGAACAAACTAAGACGAGCGAATATCGCTCTCAGATCAATCATTACCCTATGGCTTAACGCATCGACCACCACATTGGCCTTGCCAAGATGGTACTTAGTAGTATATTCATAGTCCTTAAGCATCTCAATCCATCTACGCTGCCTAAGATTCAACTCCTTTTAAGTCAGGGGGTACTTGAGGCTTTTGTGATCAGTGTAGATAATACACCTCTCACCGTACAAATAGTGTCTCCAGATTTTCAAAGTAAAGACTACAGTGGCCAATTTCAAATCATGTGTCGGATAGTTTGCCTCATGCATCTTGAGCTGACGAGATACATATGCCACAATCTTACCATCCTGCATCAAAACACAACCCAAACCCACATGCGACGCATCACTGTAAACTACAAACTCCTTCCCAGGTTCAGGCTGTATCAGAATAGGAGCCTCAATCAGAACAATCTTGAGCTTCTCAAAGCTCTCTTGCTTCACATCAGTCCAAACAAATGGAACAAACTTACGTATCAGCTTAGTTAAGGGTGCTGCAATCAGTAAGAAACCTCCCACAAATCACCGATAATAACCCACCAAACCTAGAATCCTGCAGATTTTTGACACATTCTTAGGCTGTTTCTATTTCAGTATAGGCTCGATCCTTCGAAGATCAACTCAAATCCCCTCAGTAAAAACTACGTGCCTCAGGAAAGTGACTTAACGAATCCAGAACTCACACTTACTGAATTTAGTGTAGAGCTGCTTCTCACGTAGAATCTGAAGCACAACTCTAAGATGCTCATATGCTCATCTTCAGTCTTAGAGTATACCAGAATGTCATCGATGAAGACCATGACGAACTGATCCAGATAAGGCTGAAATACTCGGTTCATCAGATCCATAAATGCAGCTGGAGCATTACTCAACCCGAAAGGCATGACCAGGAACTTGTAATGTCTATAAGGAGTCCAAAATGTCGTCTTATGTACATCTACCTCCTTAACCCTCAACTGGTGATATCGTGAACAGAGATCGATCTTAGAGAACACAGAAGCCCCTCAGAACTGATCAAATAATTCATCGATCCTCGAAAACGAATACTTGTTCTTAATGGTTAGCTTGTTCAACTGCCGATAGTCTATGTACATCCTCATGGTCCCATCATTTTTCTTAACAAACAGAATCGGTGCTCCCCACGGAGACACACTCAGACAGATGAAGCCACGGTCCAACAACTCTTGAAGTTGAGCCTTAAGCTCCATAAGCTCCATCTGTGCCATTCGATAGTGGGTGACAGACACCAGAACTGTGCCAAGAAGAAGCTCAATCCGAAATTCCACTTCCCGATTCGAAGGTAAACCTGGTAGCTCTTTAGGAAAAACGTCTAGAAAACCCCCTTACAATTCTGATATCCTTTATAGTAGAATCCCCAGAAACGAAACCACTAATATAGGCCAAGAACGCCTCACATCCCTTAGGAACCTGTTTCTCAGCCACCAGTGCAGAGATCACATTAGTCAAATAATTCCGACGTTCTTTAATCATGACCACCACATTATCCTCCTCAGTTCTCAAGACGACCCTCTTAGTCGCACAGTCCAAACTGGCACGGTGCTTGACCAACCAGTCCATACTTAAAATCAGGTCGAACTCGCCAAACGAAAGCTCCATCAAGTTAGCCAAAAATACCGACCCTTGAACCTCTAGCAGAACATCTATATATAGTTTGCTAACCCAAACTGATTGCCCCAGTAGACTCAGTACAGTCACCTTACTAGAAGTACTCTCAACCATAATCCCCAAGTTTCCAGACGCAGTGCTAGCTATATAGGAATGTGTGGAACCTATGACTATCAAAGCAAAATAAGGTACATCATAAATTAAGAACGTACCGATAATGACGTCTAGAGCATCTCTGTCCCTCGCAACGAGTAGCATAAACAAGAGCAGGCTACCTTGCCTCAGTCTATCCAACACCTCTATCTGGTGCCCTTTATCCACGGCTTATACCGTTACCACCCCTAGCTTGACCACAGCCCCTTGGTGGCTGCTGAACTACCCGCTGTGGCTGTGCTGTACCACAACTTGGAGCTTGCACCTGATCGACCCTCAGCAGACACTCCCGAATGTGGTGCTCTAAAGACCCACACCTCAAACATACCCCAATCCTCCAACACTCGCCCTGATAGCGTCTACCATAATTTCCACACAACTGCAATCCAGTTGGAGCAACAGAGGGCCCAGCTCTAACTTGCCCATTAGTCATAGCATTTTTCTTAGGCCTTTATACCGAACTTAAGGGCTCCAAATCCCTCTTGTTTTTTCCCCTCTCATGATCTCTGTTTTGGTGCTCAGCGCACTTAACCTCTTTGGCGATCTTCGCCTTCTCTACTAGAACAGAGAACTCTCGCTCCCTCTGCAGACCTATCAGCACCCTCAGATTATCCCTAAGGCCATCCACAAAACAGACACAACTCTCATATTCAAATGCCACCATACCTCGCGCATAGCGGTTCTATCTCAAAAATTCAGCCTTATATTCAGCCACTGATCAGTCTCCCTTAGTGGGGTTTAGAAACTCAGGCCTACAAGCATCGATGTAACTGGCTCCTACATACTTCCCTTGAAAGGCAGACTTAAAGAACTCCCAAGACAGACGATTTGGTTGTGTGCCCTCCTAAACAGTCAACCACCACTGATAAGCCTCATTGCAAAGCAACGAGACTGCACCCTTCAATTTTTGTTCAGGGGTACTGTTCAAATCATCCATTATCCTCTTAGTAGCCTCCATCCAGTACTCAGCCACATCAGGGGTGACTTTAGTGACACCCCTAAAAAGTTCAGCTCCATCGGACCGGAGTCATTCCGTAACCAACGCTCGGCCTCTAGATACAGTGTTCGGCCGAGCAGCCCTCTCCAGTATCCTTAACATAGCCTTGGACAATGTGTCATCCCCAGCCATGTGATCTTGAGACCTAGTCTCAGTACCAGGTGACCCCAGCGTCTCACTCGTATCTAGGTTAGGTATGCTGCCCAGAGAATAGGGTTCAGCTCAAACCCCCTACGGCCTCTACCTCGGCCTTTTGTACCACATCCACGGATACCTCGTGTGCTCATATCTATTCAGATTTATCTGTATTATAAATTTTATGAATCAGTTACAGTTTCAGTATTTAATAACAGATGTTTTATGTGAAGCAGTAACATAAATTTAGAGTTTGTTTTTCGCACGTATAGTCTCTATTAGTTTCAGTTTCACTACAGTTTCAGTATACACTAACTGGAGTGTTTTCAGAATAAACTATCTATAATACCATAACAGTTTATCAAAATATTTATAGCATCGGCGCCAGAGACTCGATGTACCACATTCTTAGTTAAATCATTTCAAATTATTTAAAACTCAGTTCTTAAAAACCAAGTTTTAAAACCCAAAATCCACAGCCAAGTTTTGCAACTAGGCTCTGATACCACTAAATATAACACTCCAAACCCGGCCTAGATATTATGGCCGAATCTAGCGATGTCACATGGAATGGAATTTGAAATCAAATTTATCAAGTTAAAACCATTTCCGTTTATTAGCTTTTATTTATCTTTCGTCAATTCCAAAACTATTTTCTCGTTAATTTGATTTGTTTAAAAACATATTCTGTAGCAGAAGCTTTTAAAACCGTGATTATTTAAAGAAAATCGTTCGCGTTTAGGAAAAACGTTGTATTTAATTAAACTGAGTTTTTGTTGTGTTTTGCAGTTTTAAAGTCCATGTAAACAGTTAAAATCCAAAGTAACGGCAAACAGTCCAAAAGTCCAAATTACATAAAAAAATACCCCAATAATAATATGAATTAAAAACCTTAAATGGTATTAAATCAGTTCAATAGTCATGTGGTCACCATTGAGTCCTCCACCGTATCGATCCGTCTAGGTCTGGGGATTACCTGTATAGATAAAATAGGAAGGGGGTGAGTTTACGTAAACTCAGTGTGTAATCCTCACAGAAGACATACATACAGTCAAACAACAGATATCAGTCAAATGCAGTCGGGGCCTAAGCCCATTACAGATTCAGGTATAGTTTAGGCTTTAGCCTATTCAGATATAGTCTCAGATATAAATTAGGGCCTTAGCCCATCTCAGATATAGTATGCATACAGTAACAAAAATCAGTATCCTACCCACCAACCTCTACACACCATCTCTGGTCATCATTACACACCAGGTGACGTTTAAAACACCCACCCAGCCCTATGCACCACGTCGTACCGAATGCGGCACATATCAGTAATATTGCAGCTGAGCTGCCAAATAATAGGCATGCTAGCCTTTCAGTACACTTCCTCCAATAATCAATCATCCCACCCCAATGCAGATGCAACTAAGCATGCTCAACACAAATATACCGAAATACATGCTTATATGCTAAAATTTAGTTATCATTCATACATACAGATCAGTAAACATGAATAAGTTTAACATGCTCAATTCATACATTGTATATTCAGATCACAGGATTTAGGGTCTAGGTAGCACTTACCGACGCTACAGTAGGTCCACAGTCGACTTGGGTGACCCGTGCAACCCTAGGAAACATTTTAGCTAAATGAGCCCACACGCCCATATGGTTTATCGTGTGGGCCCACATGCCCGTGTGGCCTACACGCCCAAATTGGCCTTGGCACGTGTGGATCACATGACCTGGCCAAAATTTCCACGCGTCCATATGGGCTCTCCATGTGGACCTACGCGGCCCAATTCGATCAAGCTTGTGTGTCGAACACGGCCTACCTGGCCTTTACATGGCCGTGTATTATTCACGGCCTGGCTTTCGTCGATCACACGGCCGTGTCACTCACACGCAGCCTACCACCCTGGCTACCACAAGTCTGTGTGGCGTCAACAGTGGGGTTTTTTAGCTTTTGATGAATCCCATTTTTCTTCATTTCGGGTACACATTTGGTACTGTTTCGCAACGAAAACACTTTCGAGCCTTCCAAAACTCAGTTACCTCAATGATTTGATCATGATTCCACACGAGAGAAACCCCTATTCACTGGATTTGCTACAATGAGAAGTACAATCCAAACTTTCACGATAAGAACACATGATTTTTGCCAAAACAATTAATGAAAAGAGAAAAAATATTGTGTCTGAAAAAGAAAAAGAAAAAAAACGGCAGAGGGAAAGAAAGAACATCAAAAATTCTGAGCAGAATTTTGGTAGGAGAGAAAATCAATTTTTTTGTTAAAACAAAAGATAAAAACTAATTTTGATTAATCCCCACTAATCACTCATCCTCAACCACCCACTACTCAGAATCCAACTGCAAACGGAACTCTATCCAAAGCCGAGAAAAAAGATTAACAATACGCTGTTACAGAGTTTCGAACATAGGATCTCTAGAAAACCAGCACTCCACCTAACCAACGGACAAGCAGGCCCATCCTGATGTAGTTTGGCAACCAATTAAATATAAGCCCACTGAACAAGAATAGGGCTTAATTCCCAAAAATAACAAAATTTGCCAAAGGTAGGACTTGAACTTGGGACCTCTCACACATACCCAGAACACTTAACGACCTAAGCAAATACACAGTTGTGTCATATTTCACAAAAGTAGGAAAAAAAATTTAGGGTGTTACAACTCTACCCCCTAAAAAAAATTTCGACCTCGAAATTTACCTGATCAGAACAGATGAGGATACTACTGTTACATCGAGTCCTCAGGTTCCCAAGTAGCCTTCTCAGTGCTATGATTTCACCACAGCACTTTCAGTAATGGAATAGACTTCTTCCAAAAAACCTTTACATAGCGATCCAGAATCTGAACCGCTCCTCCTCGAAAGCCAAATCTGTCCTAACCTCAATCTCCTCAACAGGGACAATATGAGTAGGATCAGAGTGGTAACGCCTCAACACCAAGACGTAGAATACTTTATGAATATGGTCTAGCTCTGGAGGTAACTCTAACTAATAAGTGGCTGGTCCCACTCGCTTCAAAATTCGGTAAGGCCCAAAAACCTAGGGCTCAACTTGTCCTTGTGACCGAACCTCAGAACCTTCTTCCATGGCAAGACCTTAAGAAACATGAAGTCCCCAACAAAATACTCAATCTCACGTCTCTTTATATCAGCATAAGACTTCTGTCTATTAGAAACAGCCTTCAGACGATCCCAAATCAGTCAAACCTTATCCTCAGTCTCAGAAACCAACTCCTCAACATATTCTCCAATATCTGAACCATCCTCTCAAATTGCCCAACGGTCTGAGGATGGAACGCAGTACTAAAGTCCAATCTTAAACCCAGAGCTTCATGTAACTTTTTCCAGAACTAAGACGTGAAGCGAGAATCTCTATCAGAAATGATTGAGACTAGTACCCATGCAGTCTCACAATCTCAGAAATGTAGAGCTTCACCAACTTCTGCAGTGAATAATTGGTCCTAACCGAAATGAAGTACAATCCAAACTCCCACGAAAAGAACACAGGATTTTTGCCAAAACAATTAATGAAAAGAGAAAAAATATTGTGTTTGAAAAAGAAAAAGAAGAAAAACAGCAGAGGGAAAGAAAGAATGTCAAAAATTCTTAGCAGAATTTTGATAAGAGAGAGAATTAGGATTTTTTTAAACAAAAGATAAAAACTTATTTTGATTAATCCCCACTAATCACTCATCCTCAACCACCCACTACTTAGAATCCAATTGCAACCGAAACTCTATCTAAAGCCGAGCAAAAATATTAACAATAACCTTATGCAGGGTTTCGAACACAGAACCTCCAGCAAACCTACACTCCACCTAACCACCGGACTAGCAGGCTCATCCTGATGTAGTTTGAAAACCAATTAAATATGAGCCCACTGAACAAGAATAGGGCTTACTTCCCAAAAATAATAAAATTTGCCAAAGGTAGGACTTGAACTTGGGACCTCTCACACATACCCAGAACACTTAACCACTTAAGCAGATACATAGTTGTGTCACATTTCACAAAAGCAGAAATAAAAAAAATTTTAGGGCGTTACATAATGTGTTTGAAAGGTGAAATGGTAGTTGAATATGCATATTGTATATGTATTATAACTTGATGTGAATTGGTACTTTGCTATGGAAAACGTATATGTATTTTGAAGCTAGTAATTGAGTAGTAAATTTGGTATCATTTGGTAAGTAAATTCAATGCTTTGTATTGATACATATCTAGTTGGAAATTAGTTGATCATTTGACCAAAATGAGTTTATGATTATACATGTTTATATATTGTCATTTGAGGTGTCTGAGGGCATATTGGTTGTATGTGATTATATCATATAAATGAAGCTAGAATGTGCATGATTTTGGTACTTTGTAATGGCTTGTATATATGTGCATTGGTTATTGTAGGTAAATGTCAATTTGGGTGAGAAAACTAGCTTGAAAAATAGCCTATTTTTGTCCACACGGGTAGAGACACGGGCGTATGTCTCACACACGGCCAGATGACATGGTGGTGCGTCCCCTGTAGCTTTAAAAGTGTTGCAAGTTAGCCTGTTACACAGCCTAGCACATCACCTAGCACACGGCGTGGCACACGACCGTGTGGCTTTGCCATGTTGCCCAAATAAGTGAGTTACACGGGCGCAGACACGGGCTGGGGCACAGCTATGTATCCTTATTTTGAATGCCCACAGGATTTAAGACTCGGGCGTGTTTCTTGGCCGTATGAGTCACACAACCTTGCCACACGGCCGTGTGACCCTTGCAATATTGAAAATTTTTACTATTTTCTAAAAAATTCTTTAAGTTTCTGATTGAGTGCCGACTTGTTTCTAACACGTATTTAGGGCCTTGAAGGCTCGTTTAAGGGGCAATATGTATGATTTGACTTCGTTTTAATATGCTTATTGACATGTTATAAAATGTTTGAGTATTTCTATCCGTTTGATTTATAAACTCTGGTGATATTCTGTAATCTTGTTCTGGCGTCAGATACGAATTAGGGGTGTTACATTTATTGGTATCAAAGCTATAGTTTAGTCGATTCTCAGAATGAACGTAGCATGTACAAGTTTAGCTATACATGCCAGTATATAACTTGTGATAGTGTGATATCTCCTAACCATTTAAAAAAAATATTTTCATATAGCAATAGCATCCAACCGACCTGACTCCGATGAAGTAGAGAGTAACGCTTAAACTTCTGTTCACAGAGTAGCATTAAGCGGTACAAGGCCTGTACCTGAGGGCTAGGGAGGAGAGGCTAAAGAAGCCTTCTTCCATATGATGAACGAATGGTTTACCAAGTTCGTACGGACCAATCTTGCTGCTCAACAACCTTCAGCCCCTGCTGCTCCCTAACCAATTCCTATTATTCCTCAAGGTATAGAACCAATCCAAGTTAGTAAGCCACTTGTCAATAAGATTTGTAAGTACGGGGTTGAAGAATTCTTAGCTACTGCTGAAGATGATCCTAAAAGAGTTAAATTTTGGTTAGAGAATACAGTCAAGGTTTTTGATGAGTTATCCTATTCACTGGCTGAATGTGTTAAATGTGTGGTTCAGTATTGAAAGATTTAGCTTACCAGTGGTAGAACACATTAATTTTTATTGTGCCAAGAGAGCGAGTCACCTGGGAATTCTTCCAGATCAAGTTTCGAAAGAAATATATTAGTTAGAGGTTTTTGGATCAAAAACGTAAAAAATTTATAGAGCTCAAGTAGGGCCACATGACTGTATCAGAGTACAAGCAAAAATTTGTCAGATTGAGCAAATATGTTTGAGAGTGTATTCTGACTGAGACTACTATGTGTAAAAGATTCGAATAAGGGTTAAACGAAGACATAAAGCTTTTAGTTGAAATTCTTGAGCTGAAAGAATTCGTTGTATTGGTTGATCGAGCACATAAAGTCGAAGAGCTAAGTAAAGAAAAAAGACGTGCTGATTTTGAATCTAGAGACTCAAGAAAGAGATTGACTGGGAAGTTATATCAGTCAGCATCAAAGAAATCAAAAGAATATCACAATCGTTCTATAGTTTCTATGGGATATTCTAGTAGAGACAGAGGTACCCGACGCTTTAGTCCAAAATCTCAAGCTACATCTGTAGCAAGTGTGGGTAGTGTGAGAGATGTTTGGCCCGAGTGCAAGCACTGTAAGAAACCATATTATGGCAACTGTCGATTAAAGAACGGAATGTGTTTCAGGTTTGGTTCCTTCGACCATTATCTTAGAGATTGCCTAGAGAAATTCAAGAAAAAGAAAGCTCAGACCATGAGGCTGAGCAACACTGCTGCGAGAGATAGACCAACCTGTAATCTCGAAAATGTGAGTGGTAGTCGTGGTGTTACAAAAGATTCTACTGTGAGATTCGAGGCATGAGCACCAACTAGGGCTTATGCTATTCACGCACGAGAGGATGCTTCTGCGCCAGATGTTATTACTAGTACTTTCTCTATTTTTGATATTGATGTTATTGATTTGATTGATTGGGGATCCACCCATTAATATGTATGCACAAATTTAGTGTCTAGTAAGAATTTACATGTTGAGTCCACTGAATTCGTGGTTAAAGTATCGAACCCCCTAGGTCGGTATGTGCCAGTTGATAAATTCTGCAAGAATTGTCCTTTAATGACTCGGGGTTATAGTTTTTTGGCTGATTTGATGTTGTTACCGTTTGATGAATTTGATGGGATTCTGGGCATGGATTGGCTAACTCTACATGACACTATTTTAAATTTTAGATTAAAGCTTATTGTATTGAAATGTTAGAACTGTAAGACGCTTCATATTGAATTAGATAGTCTGAGTGGGTTGCCTATGGTTATATCAGCTATGTCGGCACAGAAATATGTGAGGAAAGGTTGCCATGCTTACCTTGCATATGTACTGGACTTTCAAGAATCTGAATCGAAGCTTGAATCAATGCCAGTGGTTTACGAGTATCCTAATTTATTTCCAAAAGAGTTACATGGATTACCACCGGTTAGAGAGGTTGAATTTGCTATAGAATTGGTACCGAGGACATCACCAATATCGATAGCACCTTACAGAATAGATCCTACTGACTTAAAAGAATAGAAAGCACAGGTGTAAGAGTTGACAGATAGGGGTTTTGCTCGACGTAACTTTTCACCTTAGGGTGCATCAGTTCTATTCATTAAGAAAAAGGACGAATCAATGAGATTGTGTATAGACTATCGTTGGTTCAACAAGGTTACAATCAAGAATAAATATCCACTGCCTCGAATTGATGAGTTGTTCACTCAATTGAAAGGTGCCACAGTATTCTCAAAGATTGATCTTCGTTTTGGCTATTATCGACTACGAGTGAAAGATTCGGATGTACCAAAGACTGTATTTAGAATCAGGTACAGACACTATGAATTTCTTGTGATGTTGTTTGGTTTTAACTAATGCACCTGCAGTATTTATGGATTTGGTGAATAGAATCTTTAGACTGTATTTAGATAGATTTATTGTTGTATTTACTGAAGACATTCTGATATATTCACGAGATAAGTCTGAGCATACTGAACACTTGAGAATTGTGTTGCAAATCCTGCGAGATAAACTACTGTTTGCTAAATTTAGCAAATGTAAGTTTTGGCTCTGAGAAGTCAGTTTTCTGGGACATATAGTATCGACTGAAGGCATCAGAGTTGAGCCGAGTAAAATTTCAAAAGTTATTGACTGGAAACCACCGAGAAGTGTACCCAAAGTTAGAAGTTTTCTGGGATTAACCGGTTATTATTGAAGGTTTGTTAAAGGGTTCCCGATGATAACTACACCTATGACACGATTTTTACAGAAGGATGTGAAATTTGAATGGTCCGAGAAATGTTAGCAAAGTTTCATTATTGACTGAAGTACCAGTTCTGGTTTAGTTTGAATCAGGTAAAGAATTTTTTATTTTCAGCGATGCATCTTTAAATGTTTTAGGATGTGTTTTGATGTAGGAAGGTAAAGTAATAGTTTATGCTTCTAGACAGTTAAAGCCACATGAAAAGAACTATTCGACACATGACTTAGAATTGGCAGCTATTATGTTTGCATTGAAAATTTAGCAACATCATTTGTTCGACGAAAAATGTCATATATTTACCGATCATAAAAATTTGAAGTATCTAATGTCACAGAAAGATTTGAATTTGAGACAGTGTAGATGGCTCGAACTATTAAAAGATTATGAGTTGATCATTGATTATCATCTGGGAAAAGCAAATGTAGTTTCTAATGCTCTGAGTAGAAAATCTTTATTTTCTTTACGAGCGATGAATATACGACTGACATTGTCTAATGATGGTTCAATCTTAGTCGAGTTGAAAGATAGACCAATGTTTTTACAGCAGATCTGTGAAGCTCAGAAATGTGATGGCAATTTGTTAGCTAAACGGGCTTAGTATAAGTCGACTTCTGATTCAGAATTTCAGATAGGGTCTGATGGTTTCTAATTGTTCAAAGGTAGAATTTGAGTACCAAAGAGTTCAGAACTCATTCAGAAAATCTTACACAAAGCTCTTAGTGTTAGTTTGTCTGTTCACCCAGGAAGTAATAGGATGTACAATGATTTGAGACAGATGTACTGGTGGTCGGGAATAAAATTTTTGATTTTGTATCAAGATGTTTGATATGTCAGCAAGTTAAAACTAAACATCCGGTACCTTCTGGATTGTTACAGCCAATGATGATACCGGAGTGGAAATGGGATCAAGTTACTATGGACTTTGTAACGAGTTTACCCCAATCTCTTAGAAAGAAATATGTTATTTGGGTTATCATTGATCGTTTGACGAAGTCTGCACATTTTATTTCTGTACGTACAGACTTCTCTCTTGTCAAGTTAGTTGAGTTATATGTTTTTGAGATTGTCAGATTACATAGAGAGCTAGTCTCTATCATATCAGATAAAGATCGGTAATTTACATCACGATTCTCGAGAAAGTTACAAGAAGCTCTTGGTACGCGGTTGCATTTTAGCACTGCATTTCATCCTCAGACTGATGGCCAATCCGAGCGAGTAATTCAGATTCTCGAGGATATGCTTCGTTCTTGTGTTTTAGAGTTTGAAGGCAACTAGGAGAAATATTTACCGTTGGTTGAATTCGCGTACAACAATAGTTTTCAATCGAGTATAAAGATAGCACTGTATGAGGCTTTATATGGCTGTAAATGCCGAACTCTATTATACTAGACTGAGCTCAATGAGAGAAAGATACACGTGGTTGATTTGATTCGTAAGACTGAAGAAAAAGTAATAGTGATTCGAGATAGCTTGAAAACAGCTTCAAATCATCAGAAATTATATACAGATCTTAAACGTAAAGACATAAAGTTTCAAGTCGATGACAAAGTATTCTTGAAAGTATCACCCTAGAAGAAAGTCCTTTGGTTCAACCACAAAGGAAAGCTAAGTCCGTGATTTGTCGAGACATATGAGATTATCAAAAGAATCGGACTTGTTGCGTATCACTTAGCTTTACCGTCAAAACTAGAAAAGATTCATAATGTCTTTCACATGTCTATGTTGCAACGATACCAATTTGACCCTTCACATGTTATCTCTCTGACGGATGTCGAGATTCAATCTGATATGTCGTACAGTGAGGAACCGATCAGAATCCTAGCACGAGAGCTGAAAGAATTGAGAAACAAGAACATAGTTTTAGTAAAAGTTCTCTTACAACGACATGGGATAGAAGAAGCCACCTAGGAACTAGAGGAAGCTATGAGAAAGCAATACCTAAACCTCTTTTTTGATAAATTTTTAGGGGACGAAAATCCCTTTCAGAGGTAGAGAGTTGTAACAACCTATTTTTAGTGAAATCGGAACAGTGGTTTTAGGACCACAAACTCGAAGTAGGAAAATTTATTTTATGACTATTTTATTATTTACAGTATGATAGTATTACCATATAAAAATTTCGTTAAGAAATTTTACTAATTACATGTTCAATTTGATAAAAGGACTAAATCGCGTAAAGTACAAAAGTTGAGTTCTATTAGCTAAAGGTATTAGATCACTATAGAATTTTTAAGGTTAATTTTGGAAACTAGTGATTAAAGTTATAATTAATTAAAATAAAACAAACCATTATTTTCCATTATCATCATCAACCAAATATGAAGAGAAAAATATAACCATGGAAGCTTGAGATTTTAGCTAAGCTATTTACCTTAATTAGGTATGTATTTTTTTCATTTTTTATTATTTCTATGTTTTTAAGATCGTTGTAGCTTAATCTAACTAGCCTAGTGACTAATTTGTGAAACGGTTAAACTATTAGGGTTTTGTCATTTTTGAATACATATGAGTTTTGATGTTTGATGATAGAAAATGAATGGTTTTTGTTAGATAAACAACTTTTGTAAAGTGATTTTTGGTAAAAATGTAAAATAAGGATTAAATTGAAAAATGTGATAAATTCATGGTATAATTTGTGAATTTATGAAATAGATGGGTTGCTATAAGTTTGTATAATAAACATCTAGGTTTGGGTAGGGGTAAAAGTGTATGAATTTCATTTTTTGAGTTAGTTAGACCTCGTACGAAGTTAGACCAAGGCAAAGAGAAAGTTTCTGATTAATCGCCTCCATATATACGTATACTCATGAAGGTAAGTTCGTGTAATTAATTTGTGTTTATATGTTTTAAATTGAAATATATGTATGTTATGAATTGTTATGCATAATTATCGATTGCATATCCAATGATGAACGACGATTACCAAGCCCCGTTTGAACCATAGGAATCCGTATGATACAAATGACATGTCATTAGGGTTACATGATTTGGTTGAGATCCTTCATGTGTTGCGGATACTCCACAGCTTGTGAGAGCATACCGATTTATAGCTCGTAAGAGCATATCGATTTATAGGTCATAAAAGCATATCAATTTATAGCTCGTAAGAGCGTACTGATCTATAGCTCGAATGAGCGTACCGATTCACAGCTCATATGAGCATACATGTACATGAATTGATGGATTAAAGATAATGAGCTAGCACACTATGTGTAAGCTATCCCGAGTACCTAGCAGTATTCTAAATGGTTCAACAAGCAATGTTCTGATATGAAATAATATGAGTTCGATACGAACTATCACATGTATACATAGGAAATACTTTGTAATAATGTTACATGATATATAGATATATGAAATAGATGATACATGTGTATGAAATTTGTTTAACTGCTGAGCCCATCCATGATTATTGGTTCATGTATGTATTTACATGGCTAATATGGTTGGTGAATATGTGCTTAGGCATTTGGCTAAAATGTGTTGGGATATGCCTTGTACTTACTTATTACTTGATTAAATGGTAAGTTAAATTCTAAGTTATACGAACTTACTAAGCTTAAATCTAATTGGAAATTAGTTGATCATTTGACCAAAATGAGTTTATGATTATACATGTTTATATATTGTCATTTAAGGTGCCTAAGGGAATATTGGTTGTATGTGATTATATCATATGAATGAAGATGGAATGTGCATGATTTTGGTACTTGTAGTGGCTTGTATATATGTGCATTGGTGATTGCAAGTACATGTCAATTTGGGTGAGAAAAATGGCTTGAAAAATAGCCTATTTTCGTCCAGACGGGCGTGTGTCTCAACCGCGTGTGACACACAACCAGATGACATGGCTGTGTGTCCCTTGTAGCTTTCAAAGGGTTGCAAGTCAGGATGTTACACGGCCTAGCACATGGCCTGACACACAGGCGTGTGAGGTTATTTCGAAGGGTACACGGCCTGGCACATGGGCGTGTGGCTTGGCCATGTGGCCCAAGTCAGTGAGTTACACGGGCACGGACACAGGCTGGGACACGACCATGTGTCCTTATTTCAAATGCCCACACGATCTAAGATATAGGCATGTCTCTTTGCCGTGTGACCCCTGAGTATTGAAAATTTTTACTATTTTCTAAAAAATTCTTTGAGTTTTTTATTTAGTCCTGACTTGTTTCTAACACGTATTTAGGGCCTCGAAGGCTCGTTTAAGAGGCAATATGTATGATTTGACTTAGTTTTAATATGCTTATTGCTATGTTACAAAATGTTTGAATTTTTTCGTCAACTTGAATTGTAAACTCTGGTAATGCTCCGTAACCCTGTTCCAGTGAGAATACGGGTTAGGCGCAAGAATAGGGTTAGAGGTGTTACAGTACTACTACTATGCTGTAGGCAGTAAAATAATAATAAAATAAATTTTTTGACTTCAAATTTTTTGTCTCGAAACCACTGTTCTAATTTCACTGAAAACGGGCTACTACACTTTCTTATTTTCATACAAGAATGTTGAGAATGAATGCTCATAATAGAGGTCATACCCAAAGAAGTTAAATTTTAACCCCAAAAAATCACACCATTATCGGACCCCTTGTTCTTGAAAACACTCTTCCATGAGTTTCCACTCCCATTTATGAGTGTAGGGCCATTAAAGAAAAAGCAGGATGATTCTCAATAGCTCGAGCCTTTCGTCATTCAAACTTTGCTTACAATGTTGAAATACCACTAAGATTTCATCTAAATGACAACACCCAAGGTTTTATCCTTCCTCTTATTCTATTAGAGGTTGGATTTGACCCCTTCTTTTGTTCAGTTTTGACTAAGTATGGCATTGCACCTAGACAACTATCAGCGTTATCTTAGTGGACTCTCTTAGCTTTTTTCATTGATTGTTGCCAACGAAATGAGTCACCCCTCTTAGGAGTTTTCCAAAAAATTATCAATTAAAGATTATCGGAAAATGGGCAAATGCAAGGCTATGAATCGATAATCCAAAATAACATTTCTAATCTTCACTCAAATAGGAAAAATTCATAAGGGTCGTCTGTAAGCTTGAAAACGGGTTTGGCTTTCCTACCTGTTGGTCACTTCCCAAAAAGTCCATTTGTTTTCAAAATCTGCCTGTTGATTCTAAGATTGCGGATAAACAGTTCAAGCGTCTGAGTAGGGGCGCATTCTAGATTTTGTGCAATTAGTTACGGTTAGGAATGTCTTCCAATACTATTTTGCTAAATCAAAGTCCCAATAGCCATAGAAGTACTAACCGAATAAGTTGGGTATACAACTATAATATGCCTTCAAATTTGGTGGCTTGGCCTTACGACGGCAACACAAATCTTAACATGGCATGCAGGAGAACCCCCTCATTCTATCTTTATGAGTTTTCTGGGATTCATTCTCGTAATTGACTTATTACTCATGGTTTTCATCCACACACTATTTCTTTTTCAAGTGAAGCTAACACTCACACTGGTGGTGTATGACCCAGTCCAAAATCTCACAATTCAATCATCCTAACACCGAATATGGATACCAGAGCTATCTTGGAGAAATCTCCTGTTAAAAAGAGTGCTTAAGTTGCTTATTCTAAGAAAACAATTATAAGGAAGTACTAATAGAGGCCTAGAGCAAGTAAAGATGCTCTATCTGCTACGGAGAGTAAGCCCCCTTAGCCAAAGTGACATAACTTAAGAAGGACTTCTAGACCCAAAGGTTCCTTCTCATACTATTATATCATTGTTTGTTGTGTCGTCAGTCCCAGTGGAGTCCGCTAATAAGACAAACTCACCTGTTCAAAACACGGTTCCTTCTCATGCTGACACCCTATCAGAAACTTAACCATTGGATCCACTAGCTATCCCCATAAATCCTGAACCAAAACCCTCTTCCTCTGTTGAGAGTGAGAATTCTTTCTCTGGCGTAACCTTTATGCTTCAGAGTTATCCTTTGTTTCTTGAAGTTCAATCTTCTAGATCCAATACAACATGATCCATCCTCAATTAAAAGGGGCTTTCTGATCTTACATTGCTATAAAATCAAACTCGTCTCCTATCTCGCAAATGGCCAAATCCACTCATGCTTTATCTATGGAATACGCACTGTTGAGTGGAACCCTTTAAGAGTTCAGCAACTACCATAAGCCCAAGATTGCAAGCTTGGAGGAGGTAAGTAAGTAAAAATGTAAGATGATAGAGGAGCTATGCTACAATGAGCAGATTTTTAAAAGCAAAGTTGAACGTCTTGACTTATGCATCATGGCTTTGAAGCTCAAAGATAGGGACTTAGAGAATAAGTGTAAACTATTGAAGAGTAAGTTTGAGTCATTGGAGAAGGGCGAGTACTCCTTAAAGGAACAAGTCCAGGCCCAGAAGTTACACTATAAAGCCAAACCGAATAACCTTTTCCAATCCAATGGTGAAGCCTTCTGAAAATACCAAGAGGACATAACCAAGAACTTCACCAAGGCACTGCTAGAGTTAAAGGCTAACTTGGTTCTCCATGCCCAAATGGTCATTGGTCCCATGTACTTAAGTTAGGTAGACTTTGACTTCCTAAAGGACATCTCTATAGATTCATAGGTTTCAATGTTTACAATCCCAAGGGTAAAGTATGGGAAGACTTTCAGTTAAAATGGAAACAAATTATTGGTTTCTTCTTCCCTAACTCACCTAAAATAGTGTGTGAAGAGAGTCCCGAGAAGCTCAATGACTTAGAGCAAAGTCTAGGGGAAGTGGAGCAAATAGAGGAGGTTCCCTTAGTAGAGAAGGCTCCCGCTGCATCCACTAAGCATCATACCGAGGGAGAGGACTAAATTTCTATTTATTTTGTCTTTCCTTTTATTATCCTCTATCTCATGTCACATCCTTTTTTGTTCATAATAATGATTCGATCCTTTTTCTCTCTTTTACCTTTTTGTTTCATCATTATTTCTCTTCATCAAGCTATTTTTAATATGTCAATCTCATGATAAGATAATTGTCAACATACCTGAGGAACTCTACTAGGTTTGGTGTATTGTTAAGCATAAGAGAACCGACTGAACCTTGCTCTGATACCAAACTTGTAACACTCTCAACTTGACCCGGTTAACCAAATTCAGATCTTGGATCTTACCACACAAATATAGACACAATTTAATCTACTTATACAATTTGCAGATAATTGCATTTAATAGCCCGGTTTTAGCTAAATCAAAATAGTGATTTTAAAACCACAAATATGAGGTCATAAAATTATTTTAATATTATTTTTGGTGTTTATAGCATGTGAATATATATGTGTGAAAATTTTGTGAGCTAATTTTATCGTTTAATAGCTCAATTTGAGAAAAAGGACTAAATCGCGTAAAATGCAAAAGTTGCATTCTATATGATAAAGGTGCCTATTTGCTATGGCTTATTAAATGTGAAGTCCTTATGTTGTAAATAGACCATTGATAATGGGAATGGACATAAAAGGTCTTATATTTGATGTTTAAATGGTTTAATAACTAAGGGTAAAATGGTAAACTATGTATTATGTAATTAATAAACAAAACCAAAAGCATTATCATCTTTATTTTCATCAACCATAACTAAAAATAAGAAATAAAAAATAATTCATTCTAGGTTTCTTCATTCGGCCTTGTATATTCAAGCAATTAAGATACGATTTTGATCTGTTTTTTATGATTTATATGTTTTTGTGATCGTTGCTTTGAGTACTAGCTAGCCCATGCCTCAATTTTTGACAATGTTAATGATTTTGAAAGTTTCCATTGATGAATTCATGTGTTTTTAGATGTTTGATGATGAAATACGAAAGTTTAGTGATAGATATCTAAGTTTTGTAAAGTCATTCTTGATAAAAATGCCTATTAAGGATTAAATTATGAAAATGAGAAAATATGTGGTTAAATGTGTGAATAAATGATAAATATGGGCTGATATGAGTACTAAGAAAATTCAGCTACCATGTATTTAAAAGAAATTGTGAAATTTTATGTATTAGTGAAATAAGGACTAAATTGTAAGAAATGTAAAAGTTTAGGGCCAAAGCACAAATTGGCTAAAATATCTATTTGTGGACTAAATTGAATGTTTTGATGAATAAAAGAGTTAATTTTGAATGTATACAGATCAAGAACGAAAGAAATCGGATTTAGATCGGGGGAAATCGAAAGTTAACGAATAATCGATCCAATCGCTCTATTCCGACTACGAGGTAAGTTCATACACAAATAAACGTCTTTACATTGAATTTTATATATATTATTATGATTGAATTGCAATGAATGTTGAACTAGCAATTACGAGCAAGAATCAACAGAGTTACGATATCTGAAAGTCCCGTACGAACCTTAGGAATAGTATAGGATACAGATGTAATGAGATTAGGTTATCGAGATGTGATTACATGTAGGACCACGTCTGGGACATTGGCATTGTATTGAGATTACGTGTAAGACCATGTCTAGGACATTGGCATCGTTAATCGATTTCGTGTAAGACCCTGTCTGGGACAGTGGGCATCGATATGTGATAACATGTAAGACCATATCTAGGATATGGCATTGTACGAGCTTATGGGATTCCCGAGTATCCTTAACGATTTTGAATGGTTCAACTGTGATAGCCCTAATTTGACCCTAGTCGAAAAGTGGTTTCAGGACCACAAAACTGAGTCATAAAAATAATTAACCGTTAAATTCTATGCTTATTGTATGTGTAAATACATGTGTGAAAATTTCATGCTTTAATTTTGTCATTTGTATGTGAAATTTATTAAATAGGACTTATGTGAGACAATTGTGAAATGTGATAGGTTAATTTTAAAGTACCACAATTTCAGCTTTCCCCTACAACATGTGTTTTAATGGCTAAAATTTTGATTTAAAAGTCTAGATAACATTTAAAACTAATAGAAAGATAATTGGTTACCTTGAATGTAAGAAAAACAAACTTTGGCGAAATTCCAAAATATCCACACTTGAAGAAGATGATGAAATTAATGAAGTTTTTAGGTGTTTTCTTGGTTTCAATGGAGATTTAAAGTTCAGAGGATATTGGAAATCAAGAGTAATTAGGAGAGTAATAAACGGCACAAGCAAAGGGCAAAGCAACTATCGTGAAAACAAGGTTGTAGCATGGGGGTTTTTAGGTTCAATTTAAAATTCCTGACAATTTGCTTCATAAAAACTCTCAGTTTTGAATATTTTACAAATCAGTCCTACTTTCAAAATTAAAGATACTTACAACTTATTTTCAGAAATTGATTTAATTTTTTAAAAACTATAGTCAAAAACATTACCAATAAACCAAGTCACAAAATTTCAAACACTCTAAGGCTAAAATTCCTAAAATACCCCTAAAACTCTTAGGCCCTATTTTAGGGTGTTAAAATTTCCCCCTCTAAAAAGAATTTCATCCTCGAAATTCCCTACTAATACGTCCCTTTTTTAGTCACAAAATATGCTATTAATACTTTTAATCTAACTATCACACTTTCGATGCACACTCTGATTCTTATTCTCTCTAATTTCCTACTACTTTTCTTAATGATCCTATTCACTACCATGAACTTATTCTATAGTAACTTTGTTTAACAGTTCCCTCTACTCACTACGACACTCTCGTCGAAGGGACATGTAACTATTTTTCCTAATTCTCTAGTCTCTTTCAGGATTCTCTACTTGTTAGCTAATTCATTTAAAACTTACATAGGCATAGAACCTTAATCTATCAACGAGAATAAAAAAAGTGATTACAAGTCACGAATACCCTTAATCTCGATGTTTGAATCTTGGTCCTATGGTTCCCTAATAGCATAATCTCAAGCTGGACCTCCAGATTCAACCTGTGTAGCAATAGTATGAGCTACAATTTGCTGCCCAACTGGTCTCTCATTACCTCTACCGTGACCACGGCCTCTAGCACGTGTAGAAGCAGGTGTTGAACTCTAAGTCTTCGACCCTCAACTCTATTTGGGCAATCCTTAAGAAAGTGTTCTTTTGAACCACACTTAAAACAACCACCTATCAACTTACGGCACTACCAGAATGTCTACGCTCACAATGCACATAAAGCGGCCATATAGAACCACCCGTCGAACCACCTTTACTAACCAGTACATTACCCTGCTACTTAGACTCACTTAGTCGAAACTCATGTCATGGAGCCCTATCAGAATCCTGAATATCACATCTTCTCTTAGACAGTCATTGAAATGCACTATTAGAAGTCCTCTTACCTGATTCAGTTACGGCTTAGCCAAAGTCTCTTCAACTTCTTTGCCTTTCTCATCTAACTCATCAAACATCTCTACATTCTATGCTACCAAATAAACCTAGATCTCATGATTAAGCCTAAATCAGAACCCCTTACATTGATCCCTCTTAGAAATTATCATCTCAGGAGCATGTGACTAAGTCGCACAAACTCGGCCTTATAATCAGCCACAAACAAATCTCCCTAAACCAAATCCAAAAACACATGCTTATAAGCCTCCATATACTACTCGTCCATAAACTTCCTCTTAAAAACCTCAAGAAAGTAATTCCAAGTCAGTCGATCAAAAAAAATACCTCTCCTAACAGTATTCCACTAACTATGAGCTTCATCATCAAGGAAAATATTTGCCTTTAATTGAATTTGCTTACAATAACAGTTATCAATCCAGTATTAAAATGGCGCCGTAGGAGACTCTAGATGGTCGCAAATGTAAAACTCCATTGTATTGGACAGAGTTAAGTGAGAAAAAGATACATGGAGTTGACTTGATTCGGGAAACCGAAGAAAAGGGGAAGATAATTAGAGACAGTTTGAAAGTAGCCTCAGATCGTCAAAAGTCTTATGTTGATTTAAAGCGGAAAGAGATAGAATTTCATTTTGGTGATAAAGTATTCTTGAAAGTTTCACCTTGGAAGAAGGTTCTCTGATTTGTCCGTAAAGGAAAACTGAGTCCACGGTTCATCGGGCCTTATGAGATCATTGAAAGAATCGGGCCTGTTGCATATCAGTTAGCATTACCACCGGAGCTTGATCGAATTCATAACGTTTTTCTTGTGTCCATGCTACGACAATATCGATCAGATCCTTCACATGTTATTACTCCAACAAAAGTTGAGATTCAGCCTGATATGACTTACAATGAGGAAGCGATTAAAATACTGGCATATGAGACGAAAGAGCTAAGAAATAAAAAGGTAGCATTGGTAAAAGTTCTCTTGAAACGGCATGGTTTAGAGAATGCTACCTGGAGCTGGAGGATACTATGAGGAAACAATACCTTAATTAATCTCTTTTCTGGAAAGAATTTTCGATGACGAAAATTTCTAAGGGGGGAGAGTTGTAATAGCCCATTTTCAGTAAGATCAGAACAATGGTTTCAGGACCACAAATTCGAGCCAAAAATAAAATTTATTTTATTTTATTTTATGGTTGGCATCGTGATAGGAAGGTCCTATGAAAATTTTGATACGAAAATTTTACCGATTGGGAGTTTAATTAGGGAAAGGACTAAATTGCATAAAATGCAAAAGTTGGGTTCTAGTAGCTATAGGTATCAAATAGCTATGGAATTCAAAACATAAGGTCCTTATATGGTAATTAGACCATTGAACAGTAGTTAGTAGATATTTTAATGACTCATCCATGGAAAAATTAGAAAAGGGTAGGGACTAAATTGGAAATTAATAAAATTAATAGATGATAATTAATTAAAAAGAAAAAAATAATCTATTTTCATATCATCTTCCCCAAATTTTCTATGGAAGCCCTAGGAGAGAGGAGCAAAACTTTTCAAGCTTAAAAAGGTATGAAATCAAGTCCCGTTTTTAGTAATTTCTATATTTTTAGAATCGGGATAGTTTAATCTTTCTATTTAGGGGATTTATTTGAAAAGTTATCAAGGTATAAAATTTGGGTCATGGATTAATATGATGAAAATTAGAAATTTATGGTAGAAAATGAAAAGTTATTCATAGATAAACAATTTTTACAAAGCAATTTTTGATGAAAACTTGATTTAGGGACTAAAATGAAAAAGTGGTAAAACCCATGGAAAATTTTGAAATTTATGAAATTTATGTGCTATAAATGTAGTATATAAATATTGGCTAGGCTTGGAAAGAGGGTTAAATTTCATGAATTTCATTTTCTGAGCCTAGGGATGAAATCAGAATTTTTAAAAAAGATAGGGACAAAATGATAATTTTGCCTAGGATGTAATAGGATGCAAATGTATATGAAATGTGATAGATTAATAGTTATGTATATGAAATGTGATAGATTAATAGTTAAATTTACCCATATAGATCCGAAAAGACCAACTACAGAACTAGATGGAGGAAAGCAAAAGGTTTCGGATTAGTTGAAATTCAAATACGAACCAATTTCAAGGTAAGTTCGTGTAACTTAAATATGTATGTTAAAATGTTTGAATTTAATTGTATGATTGTGTTAATATGTATGAGATGATATACATAATGAAATAGTCATAAGTTGTGAAATATGGACAAATTTTCGTGTTCTGGTTGAATGTTGAATTTCGATGGATTAAGGTGATTTCTTGAATAAGAATAATACTGCATATGTTGCAGATAGAATTTAGCCCGGACGGGTAATTCTAATGTAAGCCCCCTTGAGCTTATGTTATAGACTGGATTTAGCCCAGACGGGCAATCCAAATTAAGCTCTCTAGAGCATATGCTACGGATAGGATTTAGCCTGAACTAGAAATCCTGTTGTAAAATGTGTGGCTCAAGAGCGTGCCTTTTTATTATGTACCCTAACAGGTACTTTTGCACATGATCATAGCACCCGAACATCCATTGAAATTTCAATAGTTCGACGCAAAGGACTCTTGAAGTGTGGGATGGTGAAATTAATGGAAGCTGGTAATGTGATGAGCTTATCTATGTTTACTTGATATTTATATGAGGTTATGTGATTAACTTGTTTGATTAAGTGTTTTTATTTAGGTAAACTCACCCAAATTTTATGGAAAGTATGACTATGTATGCTTGTAATGATAAATATGATTGGTAAGTTTATTTTCCGTTTTACGAACTTACTAAGTGTAACACCCCAAATCCAGCCTAGAAGTCTAGACCGAATTCGGAATGCTACATTGATCACCGAAGTGATTGTGAGAAAATTCTACAAAAATACACCCTTTATTACTTAAGAACATTTCCAAAAACCTTTATTCCATTTTCCCAAAACATATATTTTATTACAAATCCAAGAACATGTAAATGTTTAAAATTTTGTTTGCAAGTTTAACGGAATAACTGTACGAATCAAATTTTAAAATGGAAATTATACCATAGTCTTATAAAACTTTACAGTTCAACTTAAACCAAATAGCAATTAAAAACTGAAATAAAACTTATAGTTCATTTCCTCTAAAACTGTCAGAGACCTCTGCGAACTAAGCCCATCAACAGAATCCAGAACTGTACCTAAAAGTGGAAAGAGAAGAGGGGGTGAGCTACTCGAGCTCAGTGTGAGATGAAACCAGTTAAACTACAGAAGTAGAAACAGGGAACTAGAAGTAGTTCAGAAGCAGAACATCCTTATAGACAGACGATAGTTGAGCAAATTCGCCCAAAATCAAACACACACCTTACGTACTTTACAGTCATATAGGTCAATCAGACACACACAGCCTCATTTACCATTTAGACATAGTAGCAGTAATTCTCAAACAGTCACAGTAACTATCTAGTCAGACCGTCGTAGTCAAAGTCTACAAAATTCTCATAGGCACAAGTGCCTTTCAATCGAATAGCCAATCAAACAATTCAGTCGAACAAACAATATGATGCAATGAATGCAATTGAGTTATGAGAAACACACCCATCCAGCCAACACACCTCTCTGTCCCCCATCACTCCTCATAAGAGCTTTAAGCTCATCCCACCAATCACTCCACTCAGGACCTCATAAGGCCCATCCAACCCTGCACTCCAACTGATGTCATCCTGGGTTTCTAGGTAATGATGGCTATCAGGATTGTCCACGACCCTCTGGGTATCAGGACTAATAATATACAGATAGACTGTCAGTCATGTATATTATGCAACAAAGCTAGCGTATAAGTTGTACTGAGCAATGCGGTAAACTGCAGTACAGACATGCAGTATGAACTACCAAATCAGATAATAGTACGTAGCGTAGCTAATGTACATATGGTACAGTGCAATGCGGTAAACCGTTATACCATTAGGTTGTAGTAAAACTGCCAGTTCTGTCGATGATACGTAATGGTGCTGACGTATGTACTGTACGGTGTAGTGCGGTAGTCCACAGTACAGTCAAATTGTCCACGACCCTCAAGGTATTGGGACCGCCTATGACCCTCTGGGTATTAGGGGCTAATAACCAATAGATCAATTGCCAGTTCAGTTCAGTCAACTTCCTTCTCTTTAAAAATCCCACCCAAAATAGTTTATACATATGTATGTATGGATGTAGTCAGATGTACACAATCAGAATACCAGTCACAGATAATTAATCAGAAGCAGACATTTACATCTAATCAGTTAGTTATAGAATTAGTCTTGAGTACAATTGTAACTCGAATTCAATAGCAATTACAAAATAAGCTCGCATATCAATGACACATATTCAAACAGTCAGACAGAACTAGTTGCACACACACTCACCCAGCTAACTGACATGTCACATAACCAATCACAATTAACACATTATCCAAACTCAGATCAGCATCATAAATACCCTCATTAGAGCCCAGTCGAGGGTTGAAACACACAGAGATGCGATTACACATAATTTGACCTAAAATCATTATTTGGTGAGATAGGGCCACATGTCTGTGTCCTCCGACTGTGTGGAGCAATCCGGATTGTTTGGGGGCCCAAACACCCATGTGAAAGGTAACACACGGCAGTGTAACAGAGGCACACGCCCGTGTGAAGCAGGGACACGGCCGTGTGAACAGGCCATGTAACTCACTGTCTAATTTCGCTAAAATAAGGTGCAGGGCAGACATGGCCATATGAGGGACTCACACGCCCGCGTGCCCACAAGACACGGTCATGTGTTCTAAAACACAAGCCTGTGTGGGATCCCTAAATCCCTAAATCAATCACACGGCCATGTGGCCATGCTGTGTGACTCTAAATCCCTAAAACCCTAATTCCTAAATCCACACGCCCGCGTGCCCAAGGGACATGGCCGTGTGGCCAGGCCGTGTGGCACCCAATTTGGCCCGAAACCTTAATTCCCAAATCCACACGGCTGTGTGCCTCGGTACACACCCATGTGGCCGTCGGGGAGGCCACGAAACCACTCTAAATCAGCCCTGAAACTATTATTTAAGCTATCATAGCGGTCCCTAACCTTTGCCCTATCAACATATATCAACAAAATGACAATTCCCCTCACTTTTATCGACTAAAAACCCAAAACCAACGGGTTAGCCTACAATCATGAAAAGTCGAGCAGAGAGTGTGCAATTTGAATAAGCAAATAGTATTGTTATAGTTCGAATCTCACACTGTAATGCGATCAGAGAAGACGGCAGGGGCGCAAAATTCACGAATCCACAAATCAACCATTTTGAGAGATATTCAGAAAACAGAAGAGAGGGGAACGTAAAAACAAAAAAACCTAAAATAAAATAAAATAAAATAATAATAATAATAATAAAGAAAAATAAAAATAGCTTTAGTCCTAAAACTAATAAGTTAATAATTATAAATTATTATAATTATTAGCTAAAAACAAAACAAAATAAAACGCCTACCAAAACGTTCACACTAAGACTCGAACCCGAAACCATGAGGTTCCCTAACACTTTCTCAACTATCAGACCAGTAGGCCCATTCTGACACTAAACTTCATATCCACACACATATGTGCAACCTTCCCACTGTCCCTACGCTTAAAACTCAAAACTTTTAGGCCCAAAATTTGGGGCGTTACACTAAGCATAAAATGCTTACTCCGTTTAATTTTCCCTATTTTATAGTGCTCAAAAGCTCGTGAAGGTTGGAAGTCAGTCGGAGTAATCATCACACTATCCACTGTCTATTTTGGTATAATTAGAAATCTTATTTTGGTATAATGGCATGTATAAGCTTATTTGGCCAATGATGGCTTGTAATTATTGTTTTGTAATCTAGCCATTAGAGTGGCTAGTGATGGTATAAGTTTGGCTATTTTTAAAGTGATGTTTTAGTAATCACATAAGCATTTGTTATGTGTTAATTTGTTAGAATTATGTTACCATATAAGTTTATGATAAGAGTAAGTTTATATCCATCGATGCATGAGATAATAATACATGATTGATAACTAATTTATGTGAATATGATGTTGGATTGGTGAATATATGCTTGTGAGTTTTGGTGTAGGAAAATGATAAGTTATGGATGAAAAATGAGGCTAGGAAATGGCTTTATTTTTGTCTATACGGGTAGACACACGAGCATGTGTCTTGGCCGTGTATGACACACAGCTTGTCCAATTGGGCATATGGTCCGGCCGTGTGTCCCCTGTATCTTAAAAATAAGAAACAGAATGCTCAAAATTGGGCACACGAGCAGAGACACAGGCGTGTGTCTTAGCCGTTTGGTTGACACGGCCTTAGACACGGGCGTGTTACACGGCCGTGTGAAAACTGCACTTAAATTTTGAAAATAAAATTTGCCACATGGCTTAGCACACAGGCGTGTGACTTGGCTGTGTGACTTCAATTTCTTCATGCCTTATAAGTTAGAGAGTTACACGGATTAGGGGCACGGGTGTGTGTAGTCACACGGTCCGACCACACGGGCGTGTGAACACTGTTCATAAAAAAATTTAAAAGTTCATGAAAAATTTTATGAGATTTTGATTTAGTCCCGATTTATTCCTACTGTTCATTTTGGGCCTTGAGGGTCCATTTAAAGGACGTTATGGTTGATATCGAACATGTTTAGTAACTAGTATAAATTATCTGTGAATGTTCTGTAAACTTCGGTAATACTCCGTAACCCTATTCCGGCGATGGATACGGGTTAGGGGTGTTACACTTAATTTACAATAATTAGTCTCATAAATAAATTTAAACATGCATAGGGTCAATGTAACAAAATTTCAAAAATATGTCCGTATGTTTCGATACTGCCTCTAACGTATCAATATTTCCTTTAAGTGGTATCGATACCACCTACGCAATTGATACAAAACTAGCATTTTGTTTCTCACCAAATATCAAAACGTCGAAAATTATTGGTACCTTTCGTAAAGTATCGATAAACTTACCCTGAGTATTGATACTCAGGCCACAATATCCATACCAATTCTATAATCTAACTCTCTGTACTTTCGAAATTATAAAGGTATCATTTTAAAACCCACATATCGATACATCTACTCCAAACTACCAAATTTCAGCATACATCAACATTAAAACTATTCAAACTTAATCCTAAACAACATGCTTCATTCACCTAGTTAAAGAAACATCAAAATATTCGAACTAGCAGTCCCAATATCATATTCAAGTCCACATACTTTCAAACATAAATAGCATGAAAACAACCCAAAAATAGACTTAGCAAAATCAATATAAAATCTACCACATTGGCCTATCACATTACCTTAATTCCCCAACCTAACAAAAGCATATAACACCTACTAATAGAAGCTAAATAATTTATTTGGACCACTTCCTTGAAGGTCACATCACTCACACCAGTACTACTTGTCTAAAATGGTTAAAAAAGAATGGGTGAGCTTAACAAGCTCAATGAATGCTCAAAATAACCACTACGTAAACAAGCCATTCTACATCAACATGGCAAACATGCAACATAATCGTAATATATTTTACTCATATGTCATATTTTACGCATTTAATCATCTTTCATGAATATTTACATATTAATTACATTATTACTTAAGCATATATTTCAGCATATATCAATAACATTTAATCACATTCAGTCACTTTTTATGATAATTTGGCTCTTGATATTTTGAAGCATAAAGTGGACTTTATCACTACACATCAGATACGCGTATCTCCATCACACCATAATGACTCAAAGATTCGAATGTGTTCCATAAGTTAAGTATATAGTTAACACTCTCCAACACACCACACATACATATCACGATGAATGGAGCATAGCTCACATTCTCTTATCAACGCCCCACATATATCACAACACAAAGGTGAGTACTCACAATCATATGGCATGCAAACTATATCCAATGGTCTCATAAGGTCACAAAGCCAACATATCCATATTATTATCAAATATTTACTTACCAATTTTCTACACAAATTCACTACATATCCATATTATTAGCATAATATAATCTCGGTCATATGGCATGAAAAGATATCCACATATTTACTATCACAAGGCATGAATAACATACTCTAATATTCACTTTCACAACGGTCATCACAAGCTTATAGCATATATCATAGCATCTCATATATGTTCATGATTTCACAATTTCACAAACTCACAAGCATACATATATCACATTAAATTATAGGCATAAGAACACTTACTCTCAAAACTTAGAGTAATAGTTTAGGTTACCTCTAAATTCTCAATTACATAACGAATCATCTACGAGTAATGATCCCAAAACACTCACTAGAAATACACTTTTGCTGAAAAGCTGAAAGTTTAGACAAACTTTTCTTTGCCTTTGTCTCTACTCGTTGAAGGTTCTACTGACTCTGACTGTAACAACCTATTTTCAGTGAAATTGGAATAGTGGTATTGGGGCCACAAATCAGAAGTGAAAAAATTTATTTTTTATTATTTTAATGTCTACAACATGATAGTAAAGTCATATAAAAATTTCATTAAGAAATTTTATCGTTTACATGCTTAATTCGATAATAAGGACTAAATCGCATAAAATGCAAAAGTTGTGTTCTAGTAGCTAAAGGTATTAAATAGCCATGGAACCTTGAAGTATGAGTCCTTATGTGGTAATTGTATCATTCATGTTTATAGTGGAATGTGATGGCTTGTTATTATGGAAATTTTAATGTTTTAAAAGGGTTATACTACTAATTTGGTAAATAATGATATATTAAATAAAACAAAAACTAAAGTATCATCTTCCTAAACAAAACACCACCAAAATTTCAAAGAATAAGAAGCCATGGGAGCTTTCTAGGTTCAGCAATGGTGTCTTTGTGTGCATCGTATGTATTTTAGCCCCGTTTTTAATGATTTCTATGTTTTCGAGATAGTTGTAGCTTAATCTAGCTAGCTCGAGGACTAATTTTTGAAAGTGTTAAAAGGTTAGGGTTTTTCCATGAATGATATTATGTTTTTTTTTATGTTTTATGAGAGAAAATGATTAGTTGTTGAAAGATAAACAACTTTTGTTAAGTGATTTTTTATGAATTTGTTATATAGGTATTATATTAAAAAATGTGAAATATTCATGGTGTAATTTGTGAAATAATGAAATGTGTGGGCTGTTATGAGCTTGAATGAAATTTTGCTAGGCTTGGGTAGGGGTGAAATTGCATGAATTTCATTTTACAAGCCTAAAGACTAAATTGTAAAGAAATCAAAACATTAGGGGAAAAAGTGTAATTTTACAAAAATATGAATTTGGGTTGAATTCAATAGAATAGTTATTAAATTGATCAAATTTATTCATTTAGATCAAGATAGACCACGTACGGCTCTAGATCGAGGTAAAGAAAAAGCCTCAGATTAAGCGACTTCATTTCTACATGTATCGTTGAGGTAAGTTCATATGTTTAAATAGCGTTTTAAATTATGTTATAAATGATATTGTTTTATATAATATCAAATTGTGTTTCAGTGGAAAAATCCAATGGCATATCGACAATCATCAACTAATGGAAAGGGATAGCTTCGGCTATCGAATTATGAAAAGGGATGGTGGTGACCATCAAATAATGAAAAGGGATGGTGACGATCATTGAAAAATGAAAAGGGATAGCTTCAGCTATCAAATTATGAAAAGGGATAGCTTCAACTATCAGATTATGAAAAGGGATGGTGACGACCATCAAACTATGAAAAGGAATAGCTTCGCCTATCAAATTATGAAAAGGGATAGCTTTGGCAATCGAATTATGAAATAACTTCGTGTGAGCTTCGGTAAGAGTTTTCAATGCAATTTACCTTATTATTATGGAAGGTAAGAAGTGTGTGCCTTTATGACAATGAAGAGCATGATTTCATATGTTTAAGCTTTAAGTATTATCTATTATTATGATGGATTAAATTATATGTGTTTTAAAATTGTGTAATGTAGTGACAAGCTTAGATTACATATGTTACGAACTTACTAAGCATAACATGCTTACCTTGTGTATTTTTCTATGTTTTGTAGTTAATCAGAAGCTCTTATGGGTTGGAAAGTTGTCAGAGATCTATCACACTATCCATCGGCTATATTAGTACTTTTGGATGTTATGTATTTTGGTTGTTGAAGTAGCCATTTGTTTTGGCCAATGTGCTTTGGCTTGTGAATTTCGTATTTTGAATCTTTGAAATTATTGAATATTTTGTTATGTATATGTGGCCTTATAATGGTTGAATGTATAGTTTATGGATACTTAGATGATGGAAGTGAACATAGTCATTTTGGTATGAAAAAGTAGTTGGTATATATGAGTTATGATGTTATTTGCTAAATGGTAAATTTGGTATTTGTGGATGTGAATTTGATATGTAAACAAAGTGATAATTTTTGGTTAAATGATACACATGGTTATATATGTTTATATGTTGTCATTAGGTGCCTTTGGGCATATTGGTTGTATGCAAATGTATCATATTTGATTAGCTTGAATATGCATGGTTTTGATGCATTTTGATGGCTTGTTTAATTGTGTAAAAGTGATTGTAGGTACATGTACGAATGGGTGAGAAAAATGGCTTGGAAATGGTCTATTTTCCGTCCACATGGGCATGTGTCTCAGCCGTATGTGACATACGGCCTGGTGACGTAGCTTTCAAAGGGTTGCAAATCAAGCTGTTACACGGCCTAGAACATGGCCTGGCACACGAGCGTGTGAGGTCATTTTGAAGGGTACACGGCCTGGCACACGAGCGTGTTGCTTGGCCATGTGACCCAAGTTAGTGAGTTACACGGGCACGGACATGGGCTGGGACATAGCTGTGTGTCCCCACTTTGAATGCCCACACGGCCTGAGACACTAGCGTGTCTCTTGGCCATGTGACCCTTACAGTTTTAAAAATTTTCATTATTTTCTAAAAAATTCTATAAGTTTCCAATTTAGCTGAGCTTGTTTCTAAAGTGTTTTTAGGGCCTCGAGGGCTCGTATAAGGGACGATATGCATGCTATGGATTAGATTTTCTATGATTATTGATATAAATTTAAATGTTTATAATTTTTGTTCGTTTTGAAATGAAAACTCCAGTAATGCTCTGTAACCCTATACCGGCGACGAATACGGGTTAGCGGTGTTACACTGACACTTCAACAAGATAAACCACACAAATATTCAATCAACAATCAGTCAATAACTTACCTAAAACAGTCACAAACAATAGCATAAGCTACGTTCTCTTTTAACTGAAACCTTTAACATAGGAAACTTTAAATTCAAATATCTCAGCCTACACTTAATCTTTTCGCACGAAACTAAATCCGTTCATCTACATAATAATCTACAACTAATTCCCAACCTTTAAACTACACAAAACTACACGTTTTAAGGTATCAAAAAATTTTGACATGTTTTGGCCATTACAACGAAAATTCATTAAAACGCAAGAAATCCTAGAAGAAACTTCAAAGTTACTTTAGAAAGCTTCTAATTATGTTAAAAAAAGTTGAAAAACACTTTAAAACTAAGTTTTAATCCACAAATCCGAAATCCACCGTTAAAGACCACAATTTTGGCTTTCCCCGACAACATGTATTTTAATGGCTAAAAATTTGATTTAAAAGTCTAGATAACATTTAAAACTAATAGGAAAATGATTGGTTACCTTGAATGTAAGAAAAAAGAACTTAAGCAAAATTCCAGAAAATCCACTCTTGAAGAAGATGATGAAATTAATGAAGTTTTTGGGTGTTTTCTTGGTTTCAATGGAGATTTATAGTTCAAGGGATATTGGAAATCAATAGTAATTTGGATTTTAATATCAAAATCAAGTATAAGAAACTTGAGAGAGTAATAAACGACACAAGCAAAGCGGAGAGCAACTATCATGAAAGCAAGGTTGTAGCACGGGGGTTTTAGGTTCAATTTAAAATTCTGGAAAATTTGTTTCATAAAAACTCTCAATTTTGACTTTTTTACAAATCAATCCTATTTTCAAAATTAAAGATATTTAAAACTCATTTTCAGAAATTGATTTAGTTTTCTAAAAACCTTAGTCAAAAACATTACCAATAAACCAAATCGCAAAATTTCAAACACTCTAAGGCTAAAATTTCTAAAATACCCCTAAAACTCCTAGGCCATATTTTAGGGTGTTACAATGATGATTGGGGTGATGTCTGATAGTATTTTGAAAGAAATTGTACTTGAAACCCATATTGAAGAATTTATGATTTAATAAAGTTTCATTAAATTTTATGGAATGAATTAAAAGTATTTTAGTTTGAATTGATAAAATTCATTATTGAAATTTGATACGCCATTTGCTTATACTCCATTTTCTATATTTTATTAAATTTTTATTTAAAACACTATGGTTTTACAAAGTTTACATCAGAATCAGTTTTAAAGATGGATGATCTCTATGTAGTGACACGTCATACTCGGATCCTCCTAAGGGACCGTGTTTGGCATGTTACACCAAAAAAGGATATGAAAGCTTGGGAAATATTTCTTCCTTCTTTCTACCTTGGGACAACACAAACCAAATGAAAAATATGAATATTTTCATCTTTCACTAACTTAAGGTATATATATACTTAAGATTAAGGATAGATTAAGCTTAATTAATCATGTTTATCTCGTTAATTTAACATATTTATATTATTTAATTGTAATTGTATAAAATAAATGACTATCATTGTTACTTCTCACTATCTCATAAAAGAACAATGGTTTAATAACCATTTAGGTCCTTTGGACTATTACCAACTAGGTCCTTAAACCTTCTCTAAATTAAAATTCAATAGGAATTAGACTTTTACAATTTAGTCTCAGAGACTTAATTAACGATTTTTTTTATTAAATTATTTAATCAATCTTTAATATATTAACGTACCAACTCTGTAATTATTCCTATTTGTCATTACAGACTCATTGTTGGAGAACTCAGGGTGGTGGATTTGTGTATCGGATCATAAGTCTAAGTTTGAAAAATGGGGGACTAAAATGAAAGAAATATGAAAAGAGATTTCAAAGTTGTTTATGAATTTGAATTTTTAGTGATTAGAAATGATATGGAAATATTAGTTCATTTATGCTAGTATATATAATTGAAATTAAGTTATTGAAATTTTATGTTGTTGAATATTATTATTACCATTATTATTACTACTATTATTATTTTATTATTTACTTAATTTTTTATGTGTTGATTTTAGAAGTTATTAGCACCACTGGGCATACAATGCGCAGCATACGATTTGTTTCTTTCCGTGTGTAGCAAGTTAGATACATAGGGAGTACTTTCAGGGTCAACAACATCCAAAGATCTAACCTCAATGTAAACAATGTTGGTGATGTTTCTTTTGTTTTATATCCCTAATGGCATGTACATAGGCTTTTGTAAACTTTTATACTTTTGAATTCTATCTTAAATATTTTGATTATGTTATATTGGATTATATTCTATATCATAGTATATATATTATACATAAATTAAAATGCTGATATTTGAATATGACAAGCTTGAAAAAGTGTTGGGAATTGAATTGGGAGATATATTTATTTATTGAATTGAATGTTAAATTTATAGGAGGTGGGTTTGAATGAAATTAGGGGAGATGTTGTCAAAATTTTTATAAAAGAAATTATAGAAATTAATGTTCTCAATTTGAGCAATGAGAATTGAGTTTGATTTGCTTCGGTAATGAAATGTGACCTTCTATATTCAGATCCAACGATCGAGTCAAGTGTAGGGTGTCACATTAAAACAATTTACATAATAGCAAAAATTAATCCATGGTTGGAAAGAATAAGGTTCCTACATTAAAAATATATACATATATCAAAGGTAAGGCTTGCCCACCTTGCTAATTTAAGGGACAACAACGGCTAGATAACTTAGCAAACTTCTCTTTCTTTTTTAACTATGGACAACAACTAAAGAAGAATATTATGGTTTAATTCTCTTTCCCACTCACTTGTTATTTATACGTGTATTTAGTATGTAGTTTAAGCGTAATTAATAAAAAATAGATGGCCATGATTTAATCTAATCTAACTTACTGGAAATTGATGGAAAAGATGAAGTTTAGCCACAAATTAAACATTGATTATGGTCATTTTGCAATTAAGACCTTGGTTGAATTGCCACTTAAGGCCTTATGCATTTCCTAAATCCCATCTCACTTATGCAACCAAGTTTCAATTTAGTCCTCGTATTATAATTAATAAATTTCTCAATTTAATCACTTAATAAGTCAATATTAAAATTTCATACTTGACATGACAACTTTTCAATTTAATAATCCAGTTAACTTGTTCCACAAAATCTAGCTCCAAAACTACATTTTCTAACACCGACTAAAATTAGGTCATTACACAATCCACTAACAATACCATGAAAAAACTCTACCTTATTATATATATACCATTAGGAAAACAACTTGATTTATGTTTGTCCAATGACATTGTCATATGAGTGTATTACCCTCGTAGGATATCATTTATCTCTTTAGGTTAAATTCTTTCACCCAATATGATCTTATTTTATCTCAAGGTAACCATTACATCTTCCTTCATGAAAAGGTAAAATACTAATACATATAAATTAAATCATTCATCTTAGACAAATAACCCATATCCTTGTTACTTTTTCATCAACCATGTAATGCTGATGAGAGGATATCATGTACCCTTAGTTGGGCAATGAATTCCACTATTGTAAGTTATGCCGTACAAAATTTGCATACCTAACATACCAATTGTCTATTGAAAAGAAACCCAATTCAAAAATAGTTTTCTTGCACAACGAAAAAATAAAGTTTTGAAAACCAAGCTGGTTTGCGATATTTATAGTAATAAACTTTTCCCAAAATCACACTTGTGTTTTAGGCTAGACAGGTCCTTGTTGTTCTCGACATTCACCCAACGGCCTTCTTCCCTATTCTTGTGCCACGAACTGCTTTGAATGTGGGCTAAAACAAATTCGAATCAAACACAAAACCAAAAATAAATTTCTTTACTTTCAATGGGAAAATAAAACTTTCTCTCAACCAGAAACCGATAGAATTGCAATTCCTAGAAAATAGAACTTCTTCTAGAAAATAAATTTTCACTACTTTCTTGCAGAATAGCAATATCGAGAACTTGAGATGTAACACCCCAAACCCAGCCTAGACGCTATGACCGGATCCGACGTGCCACATCAAAGCGTAAAAAAACATTTTATATTTTAGATCTAGAAAAACTCACTTAGTGTTTTAAAATCATTATAGGTTAAAGTGAATGGAAGCTGTGCACCAGGTAGGAAACCGAAAAAGAGGAGTGAGTCCGATGAACCGTTTAAGTACCAAGCTCCCTTCGGATCCAATCCTAGACATGCACACCACCATTGCCACACCTTAACTTTGTGTATATTCTTAGGAAACCAATTCGTTTAAGTCCATTTTAAGAAAAGTGATTAACTTTGGAAAAATGTTTTCGTTGCAGAAGTTTTGCTTGTTGTCGTGATATTTTGAAATCAATTACTGTTTTAAAAACGCGCCCTAAAGTTACTCAATTTCAACAGTTAAAAATAACAACATATCTATTCTAGCAAAACCTATCAAAACCATAAAAAAAAATAATTAGAGAGGCCTTATTACAACTTAAAACCCAAAACATTTAAGAAAAAGGAAATCTGTCTAATTCACCAGAAGAAAATCAAAATTTTGCAGAATGTGTGGCCACTCCGAATCCCTCGCAGCTCCAAGCCCACTATGGTTGGGGATTACCTGCATGGATGAAAATAAGGGATGAGTTTGGAAACTCAATGTGTAAAATAACCCAACCATAGTCTATATCAGCTCAAACCACAGAAACAGATTAAGTTGGCCTTAGCCCAGAACATATTTCAAAGTGAAGCCCATAGGCCCACAACAGAACAGAACCGATATTACATGTTTATGCAGAAACCCAACCCAAATCCAACCATATACACCCCCGTCCAACCTTACACCTTGTGGGGAAACTACTCGACCCACCCAACCGCTACACGCCACAGAATTTGCAGCATGGCTGCCAGAACAGATAATGTGACAGAATCACCAGATACAGATAATCGTGGCAGAGCCACCAAATCAGATAATTATGGCATAGCCACTAGGACGCTTCCTCCATAATATAACCCATGTCCCCATGCAACAGATATACAAATCAAGTCATACAGAATCAGATCAACATGCATTTCAGTCAAAATTAACCCTAGGGTTATAATGGTCATTTTGCACCTAGGGGTATGATGGTAATTTTTCATACTTATGGGTATTCTAGTAATTTAACTATTTTAGGGTTTTCATGCATATTTCTACCATTTTCGTGTTAACAGAAACACTTACCGAGCGTTCTTACCGTATTGGGTCCGTTAGCCCTTTAACCCGATTTTGGCCCATTAAGCCCAAAAATATCAAAATGCACGAAATCGTGCGTACTGTAGTCTTATCACTTCAGATTACCGAATATGTTAATCTACTTATCTTACGAGCTTTCGCACACTTGCAAGTTCACGAAATATCGGTTTACCGATATTTCGACTTTTCGGCTTTTACCGATCTAGTCTATGAGAGGGTGTCAGTTACACACCTGATTTATAATGGTACGTTGGCGAGATCCTCACACGAACTTCCTATAATTGGATTACTAACACGTCAGTCTAAATATTGAAAACAAGCTATGCACATATCCCCCTACCATATTCGGCCAACCTTGCCTCAGACCCTAGTGTTCTTACCTTTTGCCGAAATATGGATTAGATCCAAAGATCCCACCGAATAGTCCTCAAGCCCTTCGCTGTATGCCCTCTTGTCCACGCTAACACTTACACATTCAAAAAAATAAAGAGGCATAATGCCCTTAGTCCAAACGTTAGCCACCCCTTAAGGGTTTCAGCTTTTCCCTAAAACATGTATGATTAACACAAGTTACTTCAACAACTTACCTATTGTTGTTCGGCCTAGAGGAGTGTGCCTATCCACGATCCTAACTCCAATCCACTGTATGTACGAGAAGAAACAGATTCCAATAGCCAAATTTTTGGCTTCCTATATCATAGGTATGAGAGTTTCGACTTCTTAAGGAAGAAAAGAATGTGGTTCGGCTATGGCAACATTCGGCTTACTGAGGAGCAATGAAGAAAAGATAAGAACTATGTGAGGAAACAGAAGAGAGAAAAGAGAAGAGTATAGGTTCTATTATGGGGAAAAGAAAAGATGGAAGAAAGGGAAAGGTGAGATGAAAAGTAGTATTCGGCTATGGAGAAAACGGCACAATGAGGCTTCTAGGTTAGGCTATTAGCAAAAGGAAATAGAAACCCTAAGCCAAACCTATTTCGGCAAACCAAAGGAAATAAATGTGAAAAGGAAGGAAAAGGAGTTTCTAAGGATGGCACCACCCATCCAAAATGTCAAAATTTCCCTCTTCAAAGATCTAGCCGAATCCCTAAACTAGAGACCCTTGGCCGGCCAACTCTTACTCCTCAAGAGTCCACCATTCGGCCAACACTGCACTCCCTAATCAGCTCCTAAATCTTCTCCCTTATCCCCTCCTTACTCAATCTCCTGAACAGCTCAAACTCCTCCTAACAGAGTTCCACTTGAGTTTCATTGAGTTTCATTACATTCCTTTTCTGTACATAAAAATAATACCACAATCTGCTTACCTTGTGACTTGAACCTTAGCTCCCCTTAGTCATCGACATGCCACTTTTTAAGCCCCCAAGTGGCGTCACATGCCACCTTGCCACATGCTTCCTTGTGGCTTATTTTACCCATTAAATTTCAAAAGCCCAAAATACCAGAACCCCTTTTATTGTAAAATTAAAATTAGTTAAATCTACCGGCTTTTAACTTAGACTTGGGCCTTCTAAAGGCCCACTAACATACTTAGACTTACAACAAGCAGTCAAAACACAGAAATCCTAAAATTCGTTAAATTTTTCAGAAATCTCGAAAATCCCAAAAATTGGGGCGTTATAACTCTACCCTCTTTAAAGAAATTTCATCCTCGAAATTTACCTAATCTGAACAGATGAGGTATTGTTGACGCATCGCCTCTTCTGGCTCCCAAGTAGCTTCCTCTCTGTCATGATTCCACCAAAACACCTTCACTAATAGAACAGATTTCCTTCTCAGAACCTTAACCTCTCGTTCCAATATTTGCACAGGCTCCTCTTCAAAAGTCAAGTCAGTTTGCACCTCAATCTTTACAACCGGCACAACATGAGTAGGGTCAGAACGATAACGCCTTAACATGGAGACGTGAAAAACATCGTGAATCCTGTCTAACTCTGGACGTAATTCTAATTGATATGCCACCAGTCCTACTTGCTTCAAAACCCGATAAGGCCCAATGAACCGTGGACTTAACTTGCCCTTCTTACCAAACCTTAATATCTTCTTCCAAGGAGAAACCTTCAAGAAGACCATATCACCTACTGAGTACTCAATCTCATTACACTTCAAATCCGCATACGACTTTTGCCTATCAGATGCTCCTTTTAACCGATCTCTAATTACTTTGACCTCACCTTCATTTTCAACTACCAACTTTGGTCCAAGAACTTGTCGTTCCCCCAGTTCGGTCCAACAACTAGGTGTTCGACACCTTCGTCCATATAGCGCTTCATACGGTGCCATTCGAATATTTGCCTGATAACTGTTGTTGTACACAAACTCTGCCAACGGCAAGTAATCTTTCCAACTACCTCGGAAGTCAATAACGCATCCCCTCAATATGTCCTCCAAAATTTGAATAACCCTTTCCGACTGACCATCAGTCTAGGGATGAAAAGTCGTACTATAGTTCAATCGCGTTCCCAATGCCTCATGCAACTTCTGCCAAAATTGAGATGTGAATCTAGGATCCCAGTCAGAGATAATTGAAACTGGGACTCCACGAAGTTGCACGATCTCCGCCACATACAACTTGGCTAACTTTTGAAGTGAAAAGTCAGTGTGAACAGGTATGAAATGAGCCGATTTCGTCAACCTATCCACAATCACCCAAACCGAGTCTTTCTTTGTTGGTGTCAAGGGTAACCCACTTACAAAATCCATGGTTACCCTTTCCCACTTCCAAAGTGGTATCTTTACTGGCTGCAAAAGTCCAAAAGGTAGTTGATGCTCAGCTTTCACTTGCTGGCATGTCAAATATTTCCCCACAAACTCTGTCACTTCTCGTTTCAGCCCAGGCCACCAATACAATTCTCGCAAGTCGTGATACAATTTATTCCCTCCAGGATGCATAGCACAAAGTCCCCCATAAGCTTCCTTCAATATTGTCTGCCTCAAGTCAGAGTCCTTCGGAACACAAATTCTTCCTCGGAAACAAAGAACCCCTTCACTATTCAACCCAAACTCAGAGGTTTCCCCTTTCTTATCTTGCTGGAAACGAGCAACCAAAGACTCATTCTTCAACTGCTTTTCCTTAATCTGATCCACCCAGGTTGGCCTTACTTGCAACTCAGCCAACAAACTCCCATCATCATATAGACTCAGACGAGCAAACATTGCTCTCAAATCAGATACAGCTCTACGACTTAGAGCATCAGCTACTACATTAGCCTTGCCTGAGTGGTATTCAATCGAACAATCATAATCCTTAAGCAACTCTATCCATCTCCTTTGCCCAAGATTCAGTTCCTTCTGAGTCAGCAAATACTTGAGACTCTTGTGATCCGTGTATAGAACACACCTTTCTCCATACAAGTAGTGTCTCCAAATCTTAAGTGCAAAGATTACTGCTGCCAATTCCAAATCGTGAGTAGGATAGTTCACTTCATGAGGCTTAAGTTGTCGTGATGCGTAAGCAACCACCTTACCCTTTTGCATCAACACGCAGCCCAAACCCACATTTGATGCATCACTGTACACAGTAAAATCCTTCTCAGACTCCGACTGAATTAATACAGGTGCTTCAGTCAGAACTTTCTTCAACTTCCCAAAAGCTTCCTGCCGCTTCTCAGTCCAAACAAACAGCACTCCTTTTCTTATGAGTTTTGTCAAAGGCGCTGCCACCACAGAAAAACCTTCCACAAACCTTCTGTAGTATCCTGCCAGCCCAAAAAAACTCTGAATTTCTGACACCGACCTAGGTGGCTTCCATTCCATAATCGCTTCAATCTTTCGAGGGTCCACCTTGATCCCCTCAGCAGAGATAACATGTCCTAAGAAGGTTACCTCCTTTAACCAGAATTCACATTTGCTAAATTTTGCATAGAGTTCCTTCTCCCTTAATACTTGCAGCACAATGCGGAGATGCTCATCATGTTTCGCTTCCGTTTCAGCAAATATCAAAATATCATCAATAAAGACGAATACGAATCGATCTAAGAATGGTTGGAATATGCAATTCATCAGATCCATAAACGCTACAGGAGCATTCATCAGTCCAAATGGTATAACCAGGGACTCGTAATGTCCATACCGAGTCCTAAATGTCATCTTATGAATATCTACCTCTTTGACCCTTAACTGATGGTATCCAGATCGAAGATCGATCTTGGAAAATACGGAAGCTCCTCTAAGCTAGTCAAACAGATCATCAATTCTTGGTAGAGGGTACTTATTCTTAATCGTCAGTTTGTTCAACTGCCGATAATTGATACACATCTACATCGTCCCATCCTTCTTTTTCACGAACAGCACCGGTGCTCCCTACGGAGACACATTCGGCCTAATAAAGCCTCTCTCCAACAACTCTTGAATTTGAGCTTTCAGCTCCACTAACTCCTTCGGTGCCATCCTAGACGGTGCGATAGACACTGTTGCCGTTCCAGGCAGCAAGTCAACTCCAAACTCTACTTCTCGATTTGGAGGCAATTCCGAAAGCTCCTCTGGAAAAACATCTCAAAATTCTTTAACGGTTTTAACCTTATCCACCGTCAGTCCCTCAGCTTCTAATTGACTTACAAATGCCAAATAGGTCTCACAACCCTTACGAATCCACTTTTCGGCTCTCAATGCTGACACCACATTGGACAGATAATCCATTCGCTCACCTATCACCACAACCTCCTCACCCTCCGCGGTCCTTAACACCATTCGCTTAGCAGCACAATCTAGAGTCGCCCTATGCTTAACCAGCCAGTCCATTCCCAGAATGAGGTCGAATTCTCTGAACGGCAACTCCATCAAGTCTCCAGGAAAAATCCTACCTTGAGTTTCTAAGGACACATCCCTATACAGTTTGTCTACCCTAACCGAATGACTCAAAGGACTTAGTACAGATACCCCACTCACAGTCTCCTCAGAGTGCACACCCAACAACCCAGATATGGCACATGCAACATAAGAATAAGTAGATCCAATATCCATCAAAGCAGTATACGGCGTGTTAGAAACCAAAAATGTACCAGTTGTGGCATCGAGTGCATCGCCCTCCTCTTGACGACGAGCTGCATACACCAACCTGGCTGTCGAGCCTCAATATCTTCGGCACCCCTACCAGGTGCCCCTCGACCTCGACTATTTCCATTTCTGCCCCTTTCTTGTCCACGTCCTCTCGGTGGTTGTGGTCCACCTCTCACCGGTTGAGCAACTCTTTGTTCAGTAACTTGAACTTGATCTATTTTCTGGGGGTAGTCTTTAACTCTATGCTCCATAGATCCGCACCGGAAACAAGCATCAGAACGTTTCCTACACTCGCCCAGATGTACCTTACCATAGTCCCCACAGATTGGTGGTCTAACAACATTAATCGGAACTGCTCGAACTGGCTCCTCCACTCTTGCCCTCTTGACATTCTTATTTGCTCCTCCCAAAGGTCTTGAATCCTTCCGAAAATGGTTCTGATCCTTCTCACGGTTCTGCCTCTCAGCACGCTTCACTTCCTCACCTATCTTAGCTTTTTCCACTAAAACTGCAAAATCACGCTCCCTCTGCGGAGCACTCAACACCTTAAGTTCATTTCTAAGTCCATCCTCAAAGCGCACGCGACGCTCATACTCCGTAGCGACTATTCCTACCGCATACCGGCTCAGCTTTAGAAACTCAGCCTCGTACTCCGCAACCGTCTTACCTCCTTGAACCAGATTCAAGAATTTCTTCTTGCGGGAGTCCATATAACTTGCCCCAACATATTTCCCTTTGAAGGCCGTATTAAATAGCTCCTAAGTTACCCTATCAGCTGGGGTCCCGTCTCTCAAAGTGAGCCACCACTGATAAGCCTCGTCTCGTAGCAATGATACGGCTCCATTCAGCTTCTGCTCCACAGAGCAGTCCAAGTCGTCCATAATCTATTTCGTAGCCTCCATCTAATATTCTGCCGTACTTGCCCCGGTAACCCTTTCCAGAACATGAAGCATTGCCTGCGACAGGAAGTCATCCCCGGCACCACGATCATGAGACTCCACTTCCGTTGCTGGTGGTACCGGTGCATCTGTCGCCGGTATATGCCCTGAAGACGAAGATCCTACTCGAGCACTACTTCGGCCACGTCCACGGCCTCTTCTACGTGCGGCTCTCGTACTTATATTGTATTACCTTATTACAAATTTTTATGCATAAATTAAATATTTCAGTGTTTATTACAGATGTTTTATGAACATACAGTAATTCAGAGTTTGTTTCCCGCAGAATCAAAGTTTAGCTACAGTCTCAGTCTGTTTATCAAAATTGCCTACAGTTTTAATACCATTCTAACTAGAGTATCCTAGTAGGGTTTCAGTACAGACAGATAATTCAGAGAAATATTCAGAAAAGTTTAGAACGATACTTACAGACTTGGGCCAGAGATTCGAGTGCTACCTTTTAAGGATCCAAATTTTGAAAACCGAGTTTTGCAATCTTTGTAAAAATTTTATTTTTGAATATCCTTGTTTTTATAAACCCATTCCACAGTCGAGTTGTTGCAACTTGACTCTGATACCACTAAATGTAACACCCCAAACCCGGCCTAGACGCTATGACCGGATCTAATGTGCCACATCAAAGCGTAAAAAACATTTTATATTTTAGATCTAGAAAAACTCACTTAGTGTTTTAAAATCATTATAGGTTAAAGTGAATGGAAGCTGTGCACCAGGTAGGAAACTGGAAAAGAGGAGGTGAGTCTGACGGACCGCTTAAGCACCATGCTCCCTTCGGATCCAATCCTAGACATGCACACCACCATTGCCACACATTAACTTTGTGTATATTCTTAGGAAACCAATTCGTTTAAGTCCATTTTAAGAAAAGTGATTAACTTAGGAAAAACGTTTTCACTGCGAAAGTTTTGCTCGTTGTCGTGATATTTTGAAATCAATTACTGTTTTAAAAATGCGCCCTAAAGTTACTCAATTTCAACAGTTAAAAATAATAACATATCTATTCTAGCAAAACCTATCAAAACCATAAAAAAAATAATTAGAGAGGCCTTATTAGAACTTAAAACCCAAAACATTTAATAAAAAAGAAATCTGTCTAATTCACCAGAAGAAAATCGAAATTTTGCAGAATGTGTGGCCACTCCGAATCCCTCGCAGCTCCAAGCCCACTGTGGTTGGGGATTACCTACATAGATGAAAATAAAGGATGAGTTTGGAAACTCAGTGTATAAAATAACCCAACCATAGTCTATATCAGCTCAAACCACAGAAACAGATTAAGTTGGCCTTAGCCCAGAACAGATTTCAAAGTGAAGCCCATAGGCCCACAACAGAACAGAACAGATATTACATGTTTATGCATAAATCCAACCCAAATCCAACCATATACACCCACGTCCAACCTTAAACCTTGTGGGGAAACTACTCGACCCACCCAACCGCAACATGCCACAGAATTTGCAGCATAGCTGCCAGAACAGATAATGTGACAGAGTCACCAGATACAGATAATCGTGGCAAAGCCACCAGAACAGATAAATGTGGCAGAGCCACCAGATTAAATAATTGTGGCATAGCCACCAGGACGCTTCCTCCATAATATAACCCATGTCCCCATGCAACAGATATACAAATCAAGGCATACAGAATCAGATTAACATGCATTTCAGTCAAAATTAACCCTAGGGGTATAATGGTCATTTTGCACCTAGGGGTATGATGGTAATTTTTCATACTTATGGATATTCTAGTAATTTAACTATTTTAGGGTTTTCATGCATATTTCTACCATATTCGTGTTAACAGAAACACTTACCGAGTGTTCTTACCGTATTGGGCCCGTTGGCCCTTTAACCCGATTGTGGCCCATTAAGCCCAAAAATATCAAAATACACGAAATCGCGCATACTGTAGTCTTATCACTTTAGATTACAAAATATGTTAATCCACTTATCTTACGAGTATTCGCACACTCACAAGTTCACGAAATACCGGTTTACCAGTATTTCGACTTTTCGGCTTTTGTCGATCTAGTCTATGAGAGGGTGTCAATTACACACCTGATTTATAACGGTACGTTGGTGAGACCCTCACACGAACTGCCTACAATTGGATTACTAACACGTCAGTCTAAATATCAAAAACAAGCTATGCACATATAAAGATGTGGTTAGATTACTAAGATGGGAGAATGAAAGCAAGCGCTGCTTTTAGAAGCCAGCACGCACCCTTCCACACCGAAGGGAGACTAACAATAGGCTTAAAAGCTCACTTTCTCTTTCATCTGTTATCAATGGGATATCCCGGTGCAAGAACCTAATGTGCTTAGGCTCACTTACTTTCCCTTTATTTTCCCAATTTGGCCTTACGTAACCTTTCGACTACTTTAGTGCCCCTACTTAAGTTGCAAACTTGAGCTACCAAGCTTGGCCAACCTTGCCTCAGAACCTAGTGTTCTTATCTTTTGCTGAAATATGGATTAGATTCAAAGATCCCACTGAATAGTCCTCAAGCCCTTCGCTGTATGCCCCTTGTCCACGCTAACGCTTACACATTCAAAAAAAGAAAGAGGCATAATGCCCTCAGTCCAAACGTTAGCCACCCCTTAAGGGTTTTGGCTTTTCCCTAAAACATGTATGATTAACACAAGTTACTTCAACAACTTACCTATTGTTTTTCAGCCTAGAGGAATGCGCCTATCCACGATCCTAACTCCAATCCACCGTATGTACGAGAAGAAATAGATTCCAATAGCCAAAGTATCGGCTTCCTATGTCATAGGTATGAGAGTTTCCGCTTCTTAAGGAAAAAAAGAATATGGTTCGGCTATGGAAACATTCGGCTTACTGAGGAGCAATGAAGAAAAGATAAGAACTATGCGAGGAAATAGAAGAAAGAAAAGAGAAGAGTATAGGTTCTATTATAGGGAAAAGAAAAGATGGAAGAAAGGGAAAGGTGAGATGTAAAGTAGTATTCGGCTATGGAGAAAATGGCACAATGAGGCTTCTAGGTTAAGCCATTAGCAAAAGGAAATAGAAACTCTAAGCCAAACCTATTTCGGCAAACCAAAGGAAATAAATGTGAAAAGGAAGGAAACGGAGTTTCTAGGACGGCACCACCTATCCCAAATACCGAAATTTCCCCCTTCAAAGATCTAGCCGAATCCCTAAACTAGAGACCCTTGGCCGGCCAACTCTTGTTCCTCAAGAGTCCATCATTCGGCCAACACTGCACTCCCTAATCAGCTCCTAAATCTTCTCCCTTATCCCCTCCTTACTCAATCTCCTGAACGGCTCAAACTCCTCTTAACAGAGTTCCACTTGAGCTCCATTACATTCCTTTTCTGTACATAAAAATAATACCACAATCTGCTTACCTTGTGACTTGAACCTTAGCTCCTATTAGTCATCGACACGCCACTTTTTAAGCCCCCAAGTGGCGTCACATGCCACCTTGCCACATGCTTCCTTGTGGCTTATTTTACCCATTAAATTTCAAAAGCCCAAAATACCAGAACCCCTTTTTTATTGTAAAATTAAAATTAGTTAAATCTACCGGCTTTTAACTTAGACTTGGCCCTTCTAAAGGCCCCCTAACATACTTAGACTTACAACAAGCAGTCAAAATACAGAAATCCTAAAATTCGCTAAATTTTTCAGAAATCCCAAAAATCCCGAAAATTAGGGCGTTACATGAGAGACTTGTCTTTCTCTCTTTTTTGAGGTGTGATTTGAAGCCTACTTGGGTCATCTATTTATAGTGAGAGATGGGAGAATACTGGTTGAACTGGTAGAAGCCAAATAATATTAATTTAATAGAAAAAACTCTTGCTCCCTATTATTTAGGGAGAGGCGCAGCAACCCTAAGTAAAATACCAGGGTCTGTCATGCCCTTGTATTCCATAAAAGGGGAATTGGGTCTCTCCTATATTAGGTCCAATTATATGTGCTTCCTGAACTTTTAACCTAACACTTTATAATTTCTCCCAACCCAATACATTTTTTTTCTATTTCTCAAAGTAAATATTATTTTCTCCTAATGAGGTAATTTTGTCAACCTAATTCTAACTCCGTCAAAATCATGACAATTATACTATAAAATAACCTATGAGAAAATATATTTAATTTTTCTACATTCAACAGATTCATAATGACCTATTAATTTAAATCTATTTTTGAACTTCAATTAATTAAAAATTGTAAAAACAATAAATTAATTCTCAGGTCATTTCCATACTTAGTGAGAAAAATGTTGAAAAAAATCCAATTTGAAAGCGGTTTTCTTGCACAGTGAAAAATTAAAATTTTAAAAACCAATCCAGTTTGTGATATTTATATCAATAAACTATACTCAAAATCGCACCTATTTTTTCAGCTAGACGAATCCTTTTCGTTCCAGACTTTCAATCAAAAAACCTTCTCTGCTATTCTCGTACCATAAGCTTCTTCAAGTGTGGGCTCGAAGGAATCCAAATCAAACACATAACCAAAAATTATTTCTTTTACTTTCAGTGAGAAAATAAATCTCTCTTCGATAGAAATTGGTAGAATTGTGATTCCGGAAAATAGAATTTATACTTAGAAAATAAGTTCTCACTATTTTCGGGCAAAATAACAATATCTCAAAGTTTTGTATTTACATAACATCTTGAGATCAGGCCTGAAAGTTTTGGCCTCACAAGTGAGGGTTCGTCAGTGTTTCGACGAACTAGGGGTTCGCCAGTACTTTGGCGAACTAGGGAGTTCGCCAAAAAAGTATCTATAACAGCCCGTTTCTCAGTGGTGCTGGAAACAGTGATTTTTGGGCTACAAATCCGACGAGTAAGTTCATAAATGTTATTATTTAATATTTTACGAGTCAAATATAGTATTAAAATAAATTTTGAATTGACAATTTAGGCTATTTGAATGAATAATTAGGTTCAAGTGGTAAATCTTTAAAGTCAAGTGGTTTTAGAAAATGAGGCATCGAGACCTTGTTTCTATAAACTGAGCCTGTAAATATTTTATTAAATATTTACGGAGTGCTATTAGAGTCATATTAAAAATTGGTTAAAAAATTTTAATGTTTAAATAGTTAATTAATTAAAATTTGCTAAATTGTAAAATAGGTCAAAGTTAATCGCTATAGATTTAAAATGCTAAAAGGACCAAAATGGAAATTAAATCATGGTCACAAAGTCCAAGAAGTGTTGACATGATTAAATCCACTAGCTTTTGGGCTATTTGCTCTTTTAGTCCTAATTAGTTTAGGATTAAATTGTAAATAAGTTTCTTTAGTTGGAATTTAATTTAATTGAAGGACCAATTGTGCAATTAAACCTTCCTTAAATGGTAATTATACCATGTTTATATGTAGTGGACATTTTGGACATGTTTTAGTGATTTATAAGTTATAAATTAAAGGTTAAATTTGTGAATAATTAAAGAATAAGTTAAATTAAAAGACTTAAAAAGATGATATTATCAAATTTTCTTTCTTCTTCTTGTTGGACAAGCCGAATAGCCATGGAAGACATGGGGAAAGCTTCGATCAAACTTGTGTACTTTGATTGGGTGAGTAAATCTTGCCCGTTTTGGTGATTTTTATGTTTTTGAGCTCGTATTAACTTAATCTAGCTAAATCGGAGACTAATTTGTAAAACTGTCAAATGTTATGGAATGTGTCATTGATGAATTTGAGATTTTCTTGAAATTTTATGGTAGAATCTTAAGCTCGGTTGCTAGATAGGACTATTTTGTAAAGTATTTTTTGGTAATTTTAATGTTTAAGGACTAAAATGTGAAATTAGTAAAGGTATAAGGACTTGATGTGAAATAAAAAAATATGGGTTGTAATAGGGTTCCAAAAAATTCTACTAAACTTGAAATTGAATAAAAATGGTTAATTTGCATGTTTTGGGCTCAAGGACTAAATTGAATAAAAGTAAAATGTTGGGGGAAATTTTGTAAAACATCAAAAAGGACTTAATTGCATAAAATGAATTGATTTTGCTTTTAGAATTAGTTAATTAAATGGAACTATTATTTTAGATCAAGAATGAGTGGAAAATCGAGGAGAAGAGAAAATTACCATATAACCCCTATAATTAGTCATTGTTGCAATTTAGTCAGGTAAGTTCGTATGAACTGTAATCATTATAATGTTAATTAAATTAAATGTTTACTATGGTGTTTTTAATGAAAATGAATCAATATATATGTGAATGTATCCACATTATGACAATTGACGGATATCGAGTCCCGATTGAACTTTAAGAATTCTTAGGATACAAATGACATATCATTAGGGATTTCATGTTTCGGATGCTGGTCTTGAATGTACTACCAATGGCTAAAGTCCTGCATTTTTTACAAATTCTTCACAGCTCATGTGAGCAGAATCGTATAGCTTACAATCTGACCCAAAGCTCGTGTGAGTAGGCCCATTTCACAGCTCGTGTGAGCAATGATGTAAAGGAAATGTTACAATATATGTAAAGGCACACTTCGTGTGAGCTTTCCCAAGTATCCGATGTAATTCTAGATGGTTCAATGGGTAAGAAAAGGAATGGAACGATAAGTAACTTAATGGAAAGGTTCATAATTATATGAAAAGGTTGATGATTATATAATTTATCTTATGAAATCTATTTATGTTATAAATGAGTTTATATGATTGTCAATGAATCTACTAACATGTGAGCTTGATGATGCTTGAATAGGCTTATATTAAATGAATCATGATCGTATGGTAACGATGATAAATTAAATATTATGTTTATATATGATTGATTTCATATGTATCATGAACAAGTATACTAAGTTGTGAGTTTGATGGTGTAATATAGACTTTTATTAAGCTTATGGCATTGGTACATGTTTATACTTATTCTATAAATGTCATTATTGAAATGGCATGTTATGTTTAAAGTTTTTATGAAATTATTAAGCATTCATTACTTACGTAGTTATTTTTTTGTTTTATAGATTATTGAAAACTCGATCAGTTGGAAACTCATAGGAGATCTATCACATTATCCAGTAAACAATTTGGTAGTTTTTGAGTAATTTGGTTAAGGTTTATAATGACATGTATAGGGTGATTTGTAATGGTATTATGGTACATGTGTTAATGGTGTTTTGGTATATGTAAGCATTGAAAAGTTATGTTGGTTTGGTACACCTTAATACGTTGGCAAGTTATGTGATTTTGGTTACATTAAAGTGCTTGTTGATATGGTTCTCTTGGCATGTTGATGATAGTTTGAAAATGGTTACTTGTGACATGTTTTAGTTCATATTTGAACTAGGTTATTAAGTTTAGAAATGGGAATATTAACATGTATAAGGTGGTTTATAATGGTGCTTTGATGAATATGTAAATGGTAATTTGGTATGTTTGTGTCTTGATGTTTAAGTATGGTTGATGGACTTATAATCCTTGATTAGGTAAGTCCTTTTGGTCACTTTTTTCTAATTGATATGTATGACATTTTAGTACAAGATGTTGACTTGGAAATAGTCAATTATGTTGTGCTTTAGGCACATAATAGAATGAAGTCTTTATACATGGAATTAGGTAATATTCACATGTTTTGGTAAATATTGTGTTGTTATAATTGTGGTGACTTTGAATGAGATATTGGTTAGTTGATCTAGGATCTTGAAATGGCATTTTAACGTATGTTTAGAAGTTATTTAAGTCTCCTTTTAAGTGTGCACAAATTAGTTGAATGCTCATGCATGGTTAGGTTACGAAATGGCTTGATTTAGGTGAAAGTTGGGTTCACACGGCTTGAGACACGGGCCTGTGACTCAACCATGTAAAGCACACGGCCTGGCGACACGACCGTATGTCATCTGAAAATTTCTTAAGGTTCCAAGTCAGTGAGTTACACGGCCTAGCACACGGGTGTGTAACCCTACTCAGAGAGTTACACGGGTAAGGACACGGGCTGGGACAGTATGCATGTATATGAATGGTTCATGATGTGGTTAAGTTATTAATTGATATAAAGTTTAAAGGTTTTTAATTGTACGGTAATGCTTCGTAACCCTAATCTGATGACAAAGACGGGTTAAAGGTGTTATAGTATCAGCAATGAGTTCACTAGTGTTTCAGCATTGCAGTATACGCCAACAGATGTGGTCAGAGGTCCGCCAATTGGTTTGGTGAGTTGGTGAACACTAGTTGAGTTGCGAACTGGGGTTTGCCAGTCAAATTCAAGTCAAACTCAAATTAGGAAAGAAAGTTATTGTGTATCTAAGAATACTTTTCATGCGAGTAACATTCTTCTACACCATTAGGGTTCCTAAGTCTAGTAGGGTATCCTAAGATCACTAAGTCACTTAGTGCCTATAAATAAGCCTTTCATCCATGATAATTCTCTCATTGATATTCTGTTTTCAAGTCTCTGTTCTGAACCAAGTTCGTAACAACCAAGCCAGACCATCTACCAGCAAGGATAAAGGCAAAGCTAAACTTGTTTAAATTCTCAAGCTTTTTCAATGAGTGGTTAAGAATTGTCATAAATGTGCTAAATTATCATCCTTTCAGTATAAATGCTCAAGGTTCGTAATTTGCATATGAACTGTTATGTTTCCAAGAATAAATTTTTTCTACAAGCTCTGTTTTTAAGCTTTGACACTCTATTTTAAAACATGTTTCCAAATTATGTTTTATGTGTGCTCCTATGCGAGCCTATGTTTTAAAGTATGTTTTTCAAAGTACGATTTTATAAGCTATGTTATGTGAGCTCTATGTGATAAATTTCTATGCGTGCTCCTTTGGAAGCCCTTATGTTGGATACATTGGTATACCAAAAGATTGTGAGTACTCACCTATAAGTTCTGTGATTTGGGCGTTGAAGCCCTAGGACATGTGGAGAGATAAGGGAATGCTGAGCTACACTCCATTAAATGGGACATGTTGGCGAATAGGAGAGTGTTTAGCTTTATGTTACACTTATGGGACATGTTAAAGACTCTTTGAGTCATTCTGAGGTGTTATAAAGAAATCTGCATATTCCATAGATTCTAATAAGATAAGTATGTTAAGACAAGTGTGAGAACATATTTTATGTTCTTCAGCCATTCTGATAAGACAAGCATGTGAGCATGTTTCATGCTATCCATTTTCAAACAAGAACAAGCCAAGTTTTAAAAGTAATATTTTCAGTAAGTACATGCAAAACTATTTTTACAAACTTATGTTTTCTGACAAGCAGGATCTATGAACAGGGTATCACATCTTCATCGCGAACATAGCACACGATACGATTTTCTTTAGACTAAGCTTTCTCTCTGTTTTAAACTATGTTTTACAAGCATATGCTATTGATTCCTAATTATTCACCGAGTTCGCAATGAACTCACTCATGCCTATCTTACTTCGTAGGTAAGTAGGTCGTAGATGGCAGTAGCAAGGTAGATGACTTGGCGAGCTCATCCCTGAATAGATATTGGAAAACTTTGGAAATAGGTGATAAGGTTTATATTTATGTGGGTTTAGCCTTATTATAATTTAATTATGTTATTGAAATAATTTCTTTGAAATTTTAAGTTTATTTCAATTCTGCGAACCTTAAGTAAAACCTTTGTTGTATATAATTCTTCTTGGCATGAATAAAGATTTAAGTTTCTTTATTTTTCCTTGCATGAGTACCATGTGTATGTATTAAATATCACATGCCCGCCAGTTTTATTGCAAAGTAACATTTTCTGTGAACCCTTCCATGAATAACCCTTGTGCGAATGACTTCTCTGTTTGCAAAGCCTATATTGCATGCGAACTTAGTATTTTATGGGCGAACTTAGGAAGTATGTAAACTGTAGTTACGTTGTGAACCCGTATTATTATGCTAGTTCATGCCTTGTGTTTCTATGTGTACAGTGTGTATTACTTTGGTATGCGAACCTATGTGTGAACTCATGCTTTAATGCGATACCACGAACTCATATGATATTCTGTTAGGTGAACCTATGCTATGTATCATATGCAAACCACAGTTGTTGTGTGAACCTTATAAATAACTCGCATGTTTTACTTTGTATGTTTGATAGTATTCCGCTACTGTGTTATAACTTAACACGTTATTTGTTGTAAGTAAGTGATGTGTTGGAGGTTAGGTTAGAAGTTAATAAAGAGTCACTTTGGTGGCTAATGTAGTTCACCAGTCTCGGATCGAACCTACTCGGTCAGGTTTGAGGTGTTACAATTTAGCCTTATTAGTGTCATCTATTTGTAGGGAGAAGAAGTGAAACCCTTATTGAATTAGTATAAGTTTATTTAATACAAAAAAAATCTCCTAGTGAAACCCTTGTTATTCTATATTACGATCCGACCATATAATATCACTTAGTATTAGTTTAAACATCAGACTACCAGTGAGTCAGTATTTACTTCTATTTTGCTTTGCATTCAAAAACCACATGATGACATTATACAAATTATATTAATGTAATCCATGAACTATTTTATTAACCAATCTGTTTGAAAAAATTACAAGTTTACTAAAATTATTCATGAATTACATTAATACCCTTTTATATATTGTCCTCACATGGTTTTTGCATGTAAATTAAAATAGAAGCAAATATTAACTCGTTTATTGTCTAATGTTCAACTAATACTAAGCGGCATTACATAGTCAAATTGAAAATTGATTGTCTACTTATATTAGTAGACAAACTTAAACATGTCCTTAGTCTAATCGAAAATGAGCAAACCGATTTAAAAACTAATATGTCATCCATTAAGTCCAACTAGGGAGATGTCTTGTCTTGGGCATTGGAGCGGATGACTCTAGAAGATAGAAACATATATGTAACTGACTGGACTGATAGTACATTGGACTAAACTCAAGTACAGTAAATCCTGAATTCGTTTATAGATTTATTCATTTGTAAGTTCAAAATGTGACATACTTTAATCTTTAGTGAATGATGAACTATGTATGCATGACTTATATATTTTAATGTAAGTAAAAGCCTGAGTTCAAATAGATAACGAACTGAAAGTTAGTGCATTGGGTATACGACTTCTACAGTATGTATTCACAATAGTGGAATTCATTGCTCGAGACATAGGTAAATGATATTCTCTCATTGGCGTTACGTGATAGATGAAATGTAAACTTGGCCACGGGTCATTTGTCTTTGTGATAAATGACTTAATTACTATTTGATAGTAATTGACTTTTCATGAAAGAGTATGTTATGATCATATTAGGAGAGCGAATTTATCCAAAAGAAATTAAAGATATCCTATAAGGGTAACACCCTTATGACAGTGTCACTGGACAAGTATTGATCAAGTTACTTTCGTAATGGTATGTCATTAGGAAGAGCTTTGTCACGATACTATAGCGGAATGACTTCGTGACTAAATGAGTTTATAATTAATAGGAGAAAAGCGAGAACTTAATTATAAATCATTTGAGCCATAATCACATATGTCCAATCGGTTGCTCCGTTAGCTCATTACAATCGAAAATAAATTGTATGTTAAATCAAATGAACAAAAATGGATAGAAATGGTGAAGTTAGAGAAATGAGAAGCATTCAAAAATGAATGTAGTTTTCTCTCTGAATATGGAAATGGCCTAAGAATTAATTTATAGTTTTTCGAATTATTATTTAATCTATTAATTAAATAATTGAAGTTCAAAAATAAAATTAAATTAATTGGTTGTTGTGAATTCATTGAATTGAAAAAAATTAAATATATTTTCTTATAAATTCTTTTACAATAAAATTGTCATGATTTTAATGTAATTAAAATTGAGTTTAGAAAATTATTTAATTCAAAATTTAATTAATTAATAAATAATTTTTATTTTGAGAAACAAAAAAACATGTACTGGGTTAGATTAAATTATAAGGCCATGTTTGATTGGAGGGAGCAGGAATAGGTTACAGCCCAACTCGGCGACCCACTACCAAACCCATGTTTGGTTGGTTGTAATGGCTTATTACGTCTGCTTTGAAAACAGCCTTATTCTGTGAAAAGTCAGCATCCCTAAATTCTTCCCTCACCACCAAATAGCAATTCAACGCAGGTGGAAACTCTCTTTTTTTTCCCATTTCCAATTTTTACCTTTCACTTTTTTGAAACCATCCTCCTTAATCCGTTGCTTGCTTGATTTCTTCTTTTTCTTTTCTCTTTCATTAGAATCACATCATTTGGTGGGTTCCAAGTTTATGGCAACTGAAAGCTAAACCAAGGTTTCTAACTCTCTTTTGCTCTCATACTATCTTAATGTTTGCTAAAGTTATCACTGATTTTTTTCCCTGTTGACCCATTAGGTTCAAGAAATTGTAGTTTTTTCTGCTTCAGATTTGATTTTGAGTGGTCATTTTCGTTCTTTACCATGTTGGTTTGGTTGCTTTACTTTGATGGGTTTATGCTATTGGATTAATTTTTATGGATTTATGTATTTTAATTAGCTTGAGAGTTTCGAGTAGAAATCTATTTCTTGGTCCATATTAGAATTTTTAAATCTTTCTTTAAGATTTTTAAAGCTTTCTCTTTACTTATTTTCTAGTTTTTGAAAGATTCAGCCCAAAATTTGCAAGATTCCAAAACTCTAATGCAAGCCAAATTGAAATCAAGTTAAAAAGCCACGTTTTCTACTTTAGAAAATCCATCAATTTTGGTAACTGATGTTTCGATGATGGCTGCAACTTTTCTTTGATTTTTATATTTTCTTGGTTTCTTGGTCTACAACAAAGGGGGGAATTGGGTCTACAACAATAAGGTTAATTAGCTGTTACTTTTTGTTTAGTTGTAGTTTAAGTATACTTTTAAGTTTTATTTGTAATTTTATCTACAATATTTAGATTTAGCCTTAAAATCTTAGAATTGTTCATCAGTTAATTGCCAAGCAATCAAAAAAGAAAAGAAAAATACTAGTAAAATGTCAAAATATTAATATTCAAATTCAAATTTTAATATCTGCAAAATCTTTTATCTTTGTACTAAAAAAAGATTTGTCATTTGAATCAAAATCCCTACCATCCTCTATCTTGATCAAGCAAATTTATGTATCGGCTAAGCACATCTTCAATTCTACAAAGAGTTGGAAAAAAAAAAACATGATAAACATGAACATAATAGTTGTAATTCAATGGGATGTGATTAGTAAGGGGTACCTTTTCTTGCCTGAAAAATGACTAACACGACTAGATGGTGAGAATATGATGAGAGCAATTTTGATGTTGCAAATGATGGAAAGCTCGTAAGCTTTCTTGGCTAGTCCATTTCTATGTTTGGAGGAAAGTGGCTTGTCGGTTGGTATCATTCTCGATCCTTTTAATTTGAAGTTTAACACTACCCATAACAGATGGGAAAGAGAATAAATGAGCTGTATGTTTAGTTTTGGTATAAGGAATTGTAAGGTACTTTGATTAATACTTTATAAGAATATCAATAGATGCATTGGTAAGATACTTTGATGTTTATAATGAGGATTTACTTTGATTCTTCTACGTTTTTAAGAATTACTTTGTTTTTTGTAATGAGGAATTACTTGTTTAGTTGTAAATTGTTACTTTGATGTTTAGTTGTTGCTTTTAAGTATTTTAAGTAATTCCAAAGTATACATTTAGTATTTTTATTTTCTTTTTTTGATTGTTTGACAGTTAACTGATGAATAATTCTAGGATTTTAAGGTTAAATCTAAATATTGTAGATAAAATTGGAATGATGAAACTTTAAAATGTTATTAAGCTTTCATCTCTTCTTTTTCTTCTTTTATGTTTTAAATGTTGTTGATTAAAAATAATATCTTGGAGTTAAATTCTACAATACTCTATCTACTTAATTTTTTGTGAGTTTTTGGGCAGCTTTCTTTCTACTTTTTAATTTTTTTTAGCATCTTTTACTGCAAAAGTAGGGAAAAAAAAATCTTGATGTATTGACTTATGTGAAAATATGCTTAGTGAAAAGAAATGTAATTCTTTAATTTTCACGAGCATGTTTGAACTTTTTTTCTATTGCTTTCCAGGTAGTGTTCTTGGCAATTGAAGCCATTGATTTGGCAGTAGACTTGAAGATTTGGTCTTTGCTGAGTCTTTTTCTGCGCAATAGGTGGTTTAGATTCAACTTGATTGATATTTGAACTACTTGTAACATATTTCCTTCACTGCAGTTTTTAATAACAGAATTATTTTTTTTGAAATTTTCGATTTTCCATCTCAATAAAACTATCTTTAAAGTTTGAACTCGAGTTTCTTCTTAGAAGTATAATGCGCATTATAATTGCACCCAACTCTTATTAGTAAATTGATAATACATATTTTTTATCCCATGTTTGGCATATTTATGAATGATTTCTCCTTAGTTTAAGTGAATTAGATGCTCTTAATCCTTTAAATTCATGTTTTATACTTAGGTGAGCATAGAAGAGCAAAAGGAGCAAGAAAAGGGCCAAAAACAGACTAATTGGGCTTAAAACAGTGTTTCACACGCCTAAGCACTTCCACACGAGTGATCCACACGCCCGTGTATGACAGACGGGTAGACCACACGCCCGTGTGTCATGGCCGTGTCGATATTAATCCAAGTCAAGCTTGCACACGGCCTGAGCACCTTCACACGGATGTGGCACACGGTCGTGTCCCTGTTAAACCTAAGTCTAATTCTATTCGGAAAAGGCTAATTTGGGGTTATTTTGGGCTTTCCAAAGCCTATATAGACACCCTAGAAGAGGATCAAGAGACATAGAGGAGAAGAAAGCAGAATATACCTAAGGGCAGCCATCAGAATCATCTCAGAAGCAAGGATCTACATCAAAACTGAAGATTTTCATCCAATTTCCTAGAAGTTCTTTGGGTTTCTTTATGTTTTATTGTTTTCCTTATTTTGAGATGTTTTCCATTGTTATGAACTAAATTCCCTAAATACCTAAGGGAGATAAAACCTAAGACGGATCTTATTACTATTTGAGTTATATGATAAATACTTATTCTTATTCTTAATTGTGAGTTCTAAATTCTTGTTTTAATATTCCAAGGTATTAATTCAGGTTTTGATGTGCTTATTCAGTGGAGCAAAAGTCTCTGTTTAAGAGTAGATTATTCATAATTAAGCGGAGTTGCATGCAATCCTAGGGATAGGACGACATAAATCTGCCGGATTAGAGTCAAATCTAATAAGGGAATCCATAGATCGAGTTAATACAACAATATGGGTTTTAATTAGAAAGAGATTTCAATTAATCAACATAGAGTCAATTGTTTTTAGTCTCGAGAGAGATATTAACATAAATCAGGGATTTCTACGGAATAAGTCAAGTGAATAAATCGTCTAATTCAAAGGTAATGAGTAAAGTCTAGGTGGATTCTTTCTTGGATATTGTCTTTTCAATCGGTTTTTCCTAAAGTATTTTCCAAACTTTCATCTTTGTCGTAATCTTAGTTAATTAGATAATTAGTTTTAGTTTAAAAACACCCTTTAATTCTTAGGCTAGATAATAAAAAGATAGTAATTACTAGTACTTTTAGTCCTCGTGGATACGGTATTTCCGGTCTCACCAGAACTATACTACTATTCGATAGGTGAGCTTGCCTTAGTCGAATTTTTAGTTAGTTTAGCGACCATCATAAATTCAATTCAATCCCCTTTTTTTTACAAAATTCAATCTCCTTTTTAATCCTTATTTGTGACATATCTGTCAATTCCATTATTTAATTTTTTTTAATTTTATTTTATCCATATTATAAATATTTTTATTTTAAAACAATATTATTTTTATAATATCTATAATTAATTAGCATATTTCTTAAATAATACATATTTACACATCCTTCATGATTTTTTTATTTTGGATATACATATATCACAACAACTAAACAACGATGAATACCATAAATAGCATATAATTATACCATGATAAACATAAAATCTAGGGATAATCCACACATATCATATTAATGTTTAAATATTAATATATTTGATAATTTTATATCATATTTACACAATTTAGCAACAACAAAAAAATACAACATCCATTCATGGATAGCCAACTCTATAATAGAAACTATCTCAAAAACCATAGCCCAACAATCAAAATCAGAGACTTAATTGAGTAATTGGTGTAGAAGCAATAGAGTAATCATGGTTCAAATCGACATCGTGTATTTTTTTTGTTAATGTATGAACATTATGTTTGGATGTAAAATATAATTATCAAGCTATTTATTACTTCTAATCTTTTGCTTTCTAGTTTAAAAGATAATTAAATTATTTGTTTCACTAATCATATTTTAGCACATTAAATATGCATTGTAATTTAAAAATAATCAAGTAAGTTATATATTATTTTTCTAATATTATATATTATGATTTTTATTAATTCATATTTTAATAATAATTATACTAAAGATATTATTAAATTATATATTATTTTATTAAATTGTATTTAATAATAATGTTAAAATATGATTAAATTATTTATTATTTTTTATTAAGTTATATTTAATAATAATCTTATTAAAATTTAATAACAATAATAATAATCATTTACTTAAGAAACTTATGATAAGCGTATTTTGGTCATTTAAATCTTTTCCTTATACTATTACAATATCTATTCCATTCAACCAAACGCAAGAATACTATTACTGCTCTATTCCATTCTATTTAACCAAACAACTGAATTATTTATTAAAGCTCTATTCCATTACAGCCCTATTACATTCCTTACAATCAAACGTGGTGTAAAGTGTTGGGTTAAAAATTCAATAAGCATATATAATTGGACTCAATACATAAGAGGTACAAATTCTCATCATAATACATATGAGGGGAAACACACCCTATTAACCCCTCTTTCCTAGTTCAAATAGGAAGTTTTTCAATTAAAATTGACTTACACTAATTCAAAAAGGATTTTACTTCTTCCTGTAAATAGATGGCACCGGTAAGGCTAAATAAACAGTAAGTTTTACAAAACTTTGAGATATTGTTATTCTACCCGAAAATAGTAAGAAATTATTTCTAAATATAAATTTTATTTTCCAAAATAACAATTCTATCAGTTTCTATTGAAGAGAGATTTGTTTGCCCACTGAAAATAAAATAAATAATTTTTTATTTTGTATTTGATTCGAATTCGTTCAATACCACACTAAAAGCAGTTTGTGGTACAAGAACAATGAAGAAGATCATTCAGTTGAAAGCCGAAAACAACAAAGATTAATAGGCGAAAAGTTGTAACTTAATTATAAATCATTTAAGCTCTAATGACATATGTCCAAACAGTCCCTCCGTTAACTCATTGAAACCATAAATGAATTGCATGTTCAATCAAATGAACGGAAACTGATAGAAATGACGAAGTTAGAGAAATAAAAAACATTCGGAAATGAATGTGGTTTTTTTCACTAAATGGAAATGACCTGGAAAATTAACTTATGATTTTTTGAATTATTAATTAATTAATTACTTAAAATTCGAAAATGAAATTAAATTAATTCATCATTGTGAACCCGTTGAAAGTAGAAATATTAAATATATTTTCTCATAATTTTTTTATGCTTAAATTAATTTATGATGTTTATTTTGAAAAAAAAAACATGTATCATGCTGGATTGAATTATAAAGCGTTAAATTATAAGTCCAAGAACCACTTATAATTAGATCAAATACAAAAGAGACCCAAAAGCCCTCATGTTACATGGGACAAAAAATCGTAATATATTTAACTAGGGTTGTCACCCTCTCTCTCTTAGTTGAACTAGGATTTTGTTTTTCTATTTAAATAAACTTCAACTAATTCAACAAGGGTTTCATTCTCTCTATAAATAGATGGTACCCATAGGGCTAAACACACAACTTTGAAATATTATTATTTTTTTGAAAAAATAGTGAGAATTTCCTTTTTAAGTATAAATTATATTTCTAAAATAACAATTATATCGATTCCTATTAAAGAGAGAATTTTGCTTTCCTACTGAAATCAAAGTAAATAATTCCTGGTTCTATATTTGATTCGAATTCGTTCAAGATTACATTTGAAGCAATTCGTGGTATGAGAATAGCGAAGAAGGCAGCTCAGTTGAAAGTCAAGAACGACAAGAATCCATCTAGCGAAAAACACAGGTGTGCATTCGGTAAAAAGTTTATTGCTATAATTATTACAAACGACGCGGTTTTCAAATTTTAAATTTTTCGCTGTGCAAAAAAACTCGTTTTCAAACCGAATTTTTTTTCCAACAATAACATCTCCTATCTATACTCGTCACTGGGATAGGTAAAGGGTATTACACTTAAGAAAAGAATACTTTGAAATTATTATTATTTATTTAGAAAACTACAAAATTTATGGGAGAGGAGAAAGAGATTGACCAACTTAAAATTGCATGAACCAACACCCATGAGTGTCGATTTCAATGTGTCACAACATGACTTGAACTCGAGACCCATGAAAGAGAAGTTCCTCCTCCATCAAATCAAATTCATATTTGTACCAGTAAAGTACAATATTTCGAGCTAGTTTAACAATGTTTTTAAAAAGTACTTTCAAAAAGTGTTGTGAAAAAGTACTTTTAAAAACTTTAGTTTAAAATTTGAATCTTTAGCATTGCTGTCAAAAATTATTTCTGAGAAATAAAATGTTCATTTTAGACATGTTATTATCAAGTAACAAATACGCATTTAAATAATATTTAAATTAGTTAATATTATTATAGTTTAGTAAGAATATAAAAAAATTATTGTAACTTGTTAATATTTTAATATATAAAATATAAATTTTAAATTTTTTAGCAATAAATATTAATTATTTATAAAATTTAATTAGAATATATAAACTATATTTTAAATATTTAAATATAACCATTAAATATTTGTAATTAGTATTTTAAAAAATATTTTTTAATTAATAATTTTAATACATTTGTAATTAAACATCAAGAAAAAAAAAGAAAAGTACTATGTTATTAAATGGTGAAAAATAATTAAGTACCAAAAGCACTTTTGAAAGAGAAAAAGTTAAAAATTTTAACTTCTCCTTTTTAAAAGTGCTTTTCAAAAGCTAAAAATGTTAGTCTAAGTAATTTATTTAACACAACTTTTTTTTCAAAAGTATTTTTAGTATTTTTTTTTTTTTAACACAACTAAACAGACTTTTTTTACTTGAAGGGAATCCTGAAAAGTAGTCCGAATGACTTAATAGCATGATTGTGGAATTCATAATAACATATTTTTCATCATTACAAATGATTGGATAATACATTTGACACATATTATTCCATTTGATGTAGTGAATCAACTTATTTCGAGTTTATTTAAACATCCAACCAAAGAGTAAACTCTTTTTTTTTAATTCTCTAGGACGCTTAAATGTATATAATTGAATTACATGAGTTTCGATTGTCTCGTCTCATTTCTTATCTCAAAAGCAATTAGAACTGCAAATTGGGACTTTCAAAGTGTTTTTTATTAAATATTTTATTTTTATTTTTATATTCATTTTATTGTAAAACAAAATCATTATTAATAAAATTTATTCAAATAAAATATTATATAAGATTTTATTCAAATAAATATATATTTTTTAGTTTAATTAAAATCAATCGAGAATTTTTTTACTAATGTAAATTATTTAGTTGATTATTTTTACTAAATTAACTACATATATATATTTACGTTAATGAATAAATAAATTGTAATGCAATGAACTAAAACAAATTTATAACTTTTTGAATGATTTTTTTAATTTTAATTCACCATAATATCAATTATTTTTAAATTTAACATTTTAAAGAATTATAATATCAACTGTTTCAATTATTTTAAAATCGAATTAGTAGTCAAACCAATCAAACCATCAATTTTTGGTTCAATCAATAATTTCCGATTGAACCACTAATCCAATCGGTTCAAATATTTAAAATAATAATTTTAAAAAATATAAATAAGTATAAATGGAGAAAAGTAAAAAAAAAAAGTATGAAATATAAAATAATAGAATAGACAAAAAAAAAAAGTAATAAATCACAAAGCCTTTCAAGGTTTTCTTGTCAGAAAAATAGTTGGCTTTCCTCCAATAAAGAGGAAAAAAAACCCTGAAAATATAAGCGTAAATCAATTAATTAGACTTCTCCAAATATCGAATAACTCGCCTTACCTAAATTCAATTCAAAAAATAAAAAGTATTTTTGAAATTAAAATTTAATTATAAAAAATATAAAATAACAATTAAAATATATTTTAAATATTTTATTAATTTTTCAAAAGTAAAATGAACTTTTTGAACAGCTCAGTACGACTCGAATGATGCAGGAGCTTTTATTTTATTATAATATTTTATTATATTATTTTTATTTTATAATATTTATTTTAAGTATTAGATATATCACAGACGGCTAGGGTTATTAGTTATGTTTAGGATTTAAACCTAAGGCTAGGAATAAAACTTTGTTTGCGAAAAAGCCTAGAATGAAAGAGAACTTATATAAATAAGTTGTAGGTTTTACTACCATCATTTTTATAAAGAAACTAGACCCTACCATATTTCCTATTCGTTTGTTCAGCCCTAATTTATTTGGTTACTGCTGTTTTCTCCCCTACACCACATCATATTAAACCACTATAAAAGTCAACTGAAAGTGGAATATTTTAAATTTTAAAATATCAAACATGACTAAATTATTATAAGAGTACCAACCGTCTTTTGCAAAATATTCTTCTAAAATAACAAACTTTTAAAGCCAACTTTTACACGAAAGACATGAACATACCTTGTTCCTCCATGTTTATCTGATCTCCAACCAGCAACGGGTGTTGTAGTGAAAGCCTCCATAACAGAGGCAGGGCAGAAATTTGATTACTCCTTAATTCCATTTCCGAAATGTAAAAGATGCTGGTATAGTGCTCAAACACCTTAGTGAACTTATGACGCAGCCACAATGGTTTCCGTAGATTATGTGCATTATGACGTTTTGGTATATTCAGGAAGGGCAATGAATTGACTCATCAGAATTGTATTCGGAAAACAAATCATCATCTGAATCTACTTCAGAATCAAGACCATTTCCACCACCTTTATGACCTTGAACAATCTTTAATGGGTCCTTGTGACCTATATAGGCAGTTTTCTTGTATAAGCCCCTGCTTCTGTCCCGAAATCCTTTTTTCATCATGCTTGCAAATCTTTCCCTAATATCAACAAGGGGGTGCCTCTGAATAATCCGTTGGCAATCATAAGCTTCCCTAAGAACAACAGTTTGAGTAGCGGACATCTTGGAAATATAAAAGATGCCGGGATGGCGCTCAAACACCTTAGTAAACTTCTGAGGCAATGACAAAGGTTTTCGTAAATTACTCACATTTTTACGTTCTGTTTTCTTCTGTATGGTAAGATGAAAGAGTTCATGAAACACACCCACAATTCTCTTCTCCGACACATCAGTGCGTGGATCCAAGTGAGAGGCATCAGCATAAGGTGAAGTATATGGTAATTTCTGCCATTCTTTTAACCATCCCATGCACTTTCTCTTCAATCCAAAACCCCTTGTAAACCCTATAGGAAAGGCTAAACAGTTATTTTTCAAATCTTCTTCCGTTTGCTGGGCAACATTCTTCTCCAACTGGGAGACAGCAAGTGTATCATCCCATGATAAAAGTTTCAAACCAATGCGATCATCAGGAAGGCGAACCAAAGAAAATAAATCAGCATAATTTGGAATCAAGTTATCGATGTAACAGTAAGGCAACCCCAAGTCCCATTTCAGCTGGTCAATAGTCTGTAAAGGAAGGATCCTATCCTTGGTAAGCATCAACAATTTGCAAAGCCTGTCAATCAAATCAATCATATTATCCCGGATAACACCAAGTTCTTCATGGTAAAGATTTAAGGCTTCAAGGGTCAACTCAAAGCAAGGAACAAGAGTGCCAGCACTGTCAAACACATAAGATTCATGAAAGATGGTGGGATATCTCCTGATAAACGTGGATAGCTTAAGATCATGGGGTAGACCCAGTTGACCGCGATGCCGTGAAAGATGGTAAATGGGGAGACAAAAGTCTGGAGCAGAGGAGAGGATGGACACAAGATTGCAAGCAGCTCTTAAATCTCTTTCACCAGCAATAACAGCATCTAAGGCTTTATCTTTAACCCATTTGAGCTTAATATTAACTAAACTGAAACTCTGCTGGTAATTAAATCCCCTTCTCAACCCACATGAAAAGCCAAATACTTTACCTTTTCCACACAAAAACCAGTAACTCATTTCCTTAAAAAAACAAATTACGGGCTACCAAGTGCACCAATTAGCAGCATCTACAGAGACAGAGAAAAAACCAAATTAAGTTTTTCGTTAATTCTACATGAACTGAACTATAAAATGACTGAATAAGGAGAGGGGATGGGGGGAGGGTAATTGTATTGAGGCAATTTATCGAACATATAAAGTGCAAAAATACTACAATCTAAAAATACATTACCTCAACGAAGCTGAGCTGAATTCGAACAAGAAAAGCCCCGACCATGTAATGTGTAGTCGATCAAAAGCTAAAGAGAGAAAAGGTTAGCGAGATAATGTTTTGATTATATGCTTCGCGGGGCATTATTTAACTTGAAAAAGCAAACTACCTCGATCAAGAAAGATTCAAATGGTTGAAAGCCAATCATGAAAACAATCGAAAATGAAAGCTGTTTGAGGAATCTGAGTTGGTTTCAGAAGAAATGATGGAGGACAACGAAGTGAAAAGGCACATAGCAAGAATCCCACCATGGATTGGGAACTGGGCCCTTTACTTCAGTTTTTAATTTTAGATGATAAACTAGTTTATATCTATTGATTTTTTTAATAATATCAGTTTTTTAAAATTTTTAATGAATTTTTCAAAAAAAATTATAATAAATTAAAAAACAATATACTTATAAAATATTTTTAAAAATATTTAGCTAATTTAGAATCAGTTATATTAATATTATTTAATTTTACAAATATTTAATAATAAAATTAATAAAAAATTTATCATGATTTGAATATTACTATTAATATATTATATTTAAATAATATTATTAATAATTTTTACAGTTTATTTATTGTATATATGGTTAAATTAATTTACTTTAATGTTAAAAATGATTATATTCGATTTTTTTAAATTATATATCTATCTCTATTCTACTTTGATCAATGAATATAATCAACTCTTATTATATTTGAAAAATATAAATTTAACTTGATAAATATTATTAATATTTGTCATTTTAAAAATATTTTAATATTAACATTTTAGTATTCATTAATTTTAATATTTTAATATTAAAATTAAATTAAATTAAGTAAAACCTTAAAATAAAAAAGTAATTGATTTAAAATCAACTTATAAAAAATTATGAAGAAAAATTTTAAACAAAAGATATGGAATCACTTAAAAAAGACGAGGAGTAAAAAAGTAATTTACCCAAATTATAAGTAAGTGCTTCAAATAGAAAGTGACATGTGTCAAAAACTATAATGTATACATGAATGTTTATTTCTTTTAACCTCATATTGCTATAGAATATATAATATATGATTACATAAATTATGAAAATTACTTTAAGCATTTGTGTCTAGGGTTTTTTTTATTTAGACTATTATGAATCCTGTGTTCTAGTTTGTTTGTTTTTTTTGTGTGTAATTTTCATGGGGGTTATCGAGGGCGTGTGTGAATCTGCATATCACTGATGAAGAGGAGGAGGAAGTGTTGCAGGTTTTGGGGGTTTCTGAAGGTCAAAATAGAATGTATGATCTTTGTCTTGTGGGTTGTTTCCCACAGCTAGTGTGATCCAATTTCAGGCGATGCGCAATACTTTGGTAAATCTTTGGCATCCATTAGGAGGCATTGAGATTTCGGATCTGGGGAAAAATAATTTTTTTTTTTTTTGTTCTTCCATCGAGTTGACATTGAAAAGGTAATGAAAGGGGCACCTTAGACATTCAATAATCATCTTTTGGTGTTTCATAGGTTAGGGAATATGAAGGACCCGTTGTTGGTGCCTTTGTTTTATTCTTATTTTTTAGTTCAAGTTCATAATTTGGCCCTAGGTTTTTACTCTGAAGCAGTGGCGAAACAATTGGGAAATTTTATTGAGGTGTTTGAAGAATATGACTTGAAGCAAGAAACTCGTGGATTTGGACATTTTATGCGAATTCGAGTAAGAATTGATGTTAAATCTCCATTGAGAAAAAAAGAAGAAGATTCAATTATCCCCTCATAGCCATACTTATGTGAGGTTTCAATATGAAAAACTTAAGTTGTTTTGCTTTTTATATGGTTGCTTAGGGCATAGCAATAGTTTTTGCCCGATTCGATTAAGAATGGATGTAAATGAGGTGGAATTGGAGTGGATATTTCATTACGAGCTCCTTAGGTAAGATGAGCAGCTATAGCTAAGAGTGTGTGGTTAAGAAGAGTGAGTGTAGTGGGTTCTATTGGAGATTTTTTAGAATCGGATGGTGGAAGGGTTGCCAAGGGTTTTTCGAGGTTTGATGGAATAATAACATAAGTCGAGTGTTGGGATTAAATCTAGAAGGTAAATCAAAGAAAGGATGTGGGAGGGAGGGGAGTTCCTTTACAAGTTTTGTGCAGGATCTAATGGTTCATGATTTAAAGGAAATTTTGATTGATGGTACAGATGATAATAAAAGGCAAAGAACAATTATTTTCTTTGACAGAGTTTCTGAAACTTCAGATTCTGAGGAGAAAGGAGGTGAGCAATCTCTAGATTACCAAAATAAATTATTAGCAACTGCCAATGGGCAAGTCGACAGGCAACAATGAGGATTATGTGTTGTAATGTTCATGGACTGGGGGTCCACGAGCTAATAAGAGGCTTCAACAGATGTTGAAACTTCATACTCTCCAAGTTATCTTCTTTGTGGAGACAAAATTGGACTCGATCAAAATGGAGAAAGAGTGTGTAGGAAGGAAAGGTTTTTGCATGGTATCGATGTACCAGCGAAAGGATCTAGGGTTGGGCTTTGTTTGGGTTGGCGACCTGAAATTGACGTAAGTTTAAGGAGTTTTTCGAATAATCATAATGATGTGGTTATTCAAGGGTCTGGGAATGATGTCAAGTGGAAAATGACAAGGTTTTACGGTTCCCCTAATCCAAAGAGTCGAGTGATTCTTAGAATCTCTTACAAAGGTTGGGTAGAGATTAGAGTTTGCGTTGGATGGTGCGTGGAAATTTCAATGAGATTCTCTACTCTTTTGAGAAGAAAAGAGGAGTTAGTTGTAAGGAGAGGAGGATGGAGGAGTTTTAGAGGGTGCTAATGGATTGTCAATTGGAGGATCTAGGTTTTGAAGGACCTTGCTTTACTTGGGAATGAGGTAATTTTGAACATAATAATATTAGGGAAATGTTAGATAGAGGGGTTGTTAATTCTGCTTGTTGGGAAAAATTCTCAAATTTTGTTGTGCGAGATCTGCTACATTCGTTTTCTGACCATTGCCCTTCGTTGGTGATTAGGGATAAAAAAGAGAGGTGGTTTAGGGAGAATCGATTTTGTTTTGAGGTTTCTTAAACATTGGAAGGTACTTGTGAGGCAAAGGTTCGTCGGCTTTGAGTATAACACCCTTAGCCCATATCCGTATCCGGATTAGGGCTACGGAGCGTTATTGAAAGATAACATCATACAACAAAGATTTATTAATCATAATCAAATCACAACATAAATCATAGCAATAACATCCAAACTCATGCATATAGTCCCTTTTACGAGCCTTGGAAGCCTTAAAAAGACAATAGAAACGAATCAAAACTAAATCTGAATTATATGGGATTTTTCAGAAAAAGGTAATTTTTTTTAAATTGCCACACGGTCGTATGACTCATATAGCTGAGAGACACGCCCGAGTTTCAAGCCATGCGGACATTCGGAGTAGGGACACACAGCCGTGTCCCAGTCCGTGTCTGTGCCTGTGTAACTCTCTGACTTGGGTCACACGGCCAAGCCACACGCTCGTGTGCCAAGCTATGTATCCTTCGAAAAGGCTACACACGCCCGTGTGTCAGGCCGTATGCTAGGCCGTGTAACTGCCTGACTTGCAACCATCAATAAGCTATAGAGGACACACGGCCGTGTAGCATGGCCGTGTGTCACACACGGTTGAGACACATGCCCGTGTCTTTGGCCGTGTGGACAAAATATAAGCCATTTTCAAGCCATTTTTCTCACCCAAAGTGATACGATCCCGCTATTCCATAAGTCGAGTCTGAGCCGAGATCCGATGGTGCTACCTCAAGGGCCGATCACAAGGGCTCGTGCAAAACAATTTAAAGAAGCTGTTATAGCTTTAGTTCAACATGTGTGGGAAGATGTCAATGCTAGACCTATCAAACCAGTTGGTGGCCATTTTGGAAATCCATGCCAAACTTTTCTACAAGTTCAAATCAGCTCGCCGAGCTCACCTTCAGCTCAAGTTAGCTCTCATGTTGCTCCACACCAGCTCATTAGCTCGGAACGAGCTCATTATTAGCTCTCGAGCTTACCCCCAGCTCATCACTAGTTCACGCACCTATAATGAGCTCAATAAGTGTACTCATTCTTAGCTATTAAATAAGATTGATGCATTAAATAAATTTGACTTAAATAATTAATTTGTTTAATTCTGGACATTTTAAATAGGTGTGCCGAATTTAATTAGGTTATTACATGTTATTAATGTGTCTTGGTTGAACTAGGATTTAATGTGTTCAAATTACTACAATTATTTATTGTGTTAGCTGAATTTATGAGTGTGTTTAATATGTTCATATTTGCTGCTACCTTAATGTGTCCACATTGGTGATTAATGCTTGATTTTAATGTTGTAGGTACATCCCTTTGGACGGCACATGCATGTAAGGAATTAATGCAAGGTGCATGCATAGAAAGGTTCAATGGATGGCAATCAAAGAGGCATATGCATGTTCATGATGGTCACTCATGCATTTTGAAGATTCATGGATCAAATTAATGATGGAACATGCATTGGACGGTTCATGTATTGATCATGTGCTCACACCTTGTGTTCACACCATGATGACCATTCAGTTGGATGTTCATACACAAGAGTCGATTCAAGTTCTTTGTTCACACCAAGTTTGACCCTACATGAAGCCTCATTTAATTAAGCCACTCATGGTGAAACAACATGAATTAAAGGCCACATTAAAGGAGTTAGCCGAATCTAGCCATGCATGCATGAAGAACATTTATCCAAGTACATCAATGCATATTCATGAAGTCTTCCATCCACCTCTCATTCGGCCGAACATGGACATGTACATTGAAAGATCATTTCTAGAATTTTCATAGCCATTAATAGTTACATTGCTTAGTTGTTAAGCCTATGAACTTGACTATTCGGTTAGCATAGGCTACTAGTATAAATAGTTGTTCACTTTCATTGTAAAAGGGACGTTTTGAAACTTTTGTTAATGTTATGCTGTCGAAATTGTGAGGTATACTTTTTCTTATATTTTGTTCAAAGATTCGTTTAGCGTTCCTAGCGTTCTAGTTGTGTCAACCGTGTTCTTTGTCGTACCCGAACTTATCACTATTCATAGTGTGGCGTTCAACATACCGAGGTTCCTATCTTGTTAGATAGTGGGTCGAGGTTTCCCTTACCAAACCTATAACCGAACTCAAAAGGCTTAATCAACGGGTCGATACCATTTCGGTATTGGTTCTTGAAAGTACCTTTAGCAGTTCAAACCCATTTCTTTTCTTTACCTAATCAAACCTAAACCGACCAATTTGTTCATATCCTTTTGTTCCTACGCTTTTGTTCCTACCAATCCGTTCGTACCCCTCTTTCTACCTTGACCATGCCTTCAACTCAATCTAAAACCTAACGTAACTTCTCGTAGACGATCGGGCAATCTACATACGACTCGACTCTTCCCGAGACGGTTCGTATCATTTGGTATCAGAGCTACTAAAACGAGAAGTTCGTGCGAAAAAATCAATTCCGGGCTAGTCTAAGTGTACGCGAGTAAGTAGGATCTGGAAAAAAGAAATTTCGTATACTGAAATTTTCTCATTTTGATTAGTTTGTTACTGTTATTATAAAAACAAAAATTTACGCAGCCGAAGAAAAAATATCGTGTACAAAAGTGATCCTATTGTATTTAGTTGTTGATATAGCACAAAAAAAAGTTATACAAGTTAAAAAAAAATTCGAAAAAAAATTCAAAAAAAAAGTGATTTATGCAATTTAGTTGTTATTTGATCGTCAAGATTTGATCTGATATAATTCCCGATCCTTCTTTTATTCTACTCTCCCTAATTTGCCACACTTTTAACCCAATTCCCTATTCTTTCAGCCTACCCTAAGCCAAATACATCAATCACTTGTTATCCCTTTTGAACCGACCACCTAGACCAAGGACTTAGCCTTAACGAATCTGCTTACGAAATTACGAGAAAAGTTAAGAGAGGTAAAAGGCAAGAGGGCGTGAGCTCATTCGAGGGGAGGTAAAAGCCAAACTAATAGTGTAAACACGAGTGTGAGTGTCATCAAAATTCTTTCTTTCTGAGCGGATTGAGAGGATTTGTTTGTGAGGATATTTTAAACGAATAGATGTCCCAAAATAGTGGACAAAACATGGAGGAACAACAAGGGCGGAAACCAGTCAGAAATGTTCCGGATTTGCCAATGCAAGCCCTTTTGCGCGAGATGGAACACTTACTTGACCGAAGGCTTAATCCTCTTGAAGATCGACTCTAACAAGTCGAGGCCCAAAGACAACGCGATGAATATCCTGAAGTTGCTAGGCAAAGACGTGAAGGGGCCAACCAACGACGAAGACAACCAAGGGCTCAAGATGATGATGTTAACGAAAATAGTGGAGATGAAAGTGATCAAGGGTCTAACATAAACCTAGAAAGGAGACGTCCCCGAAACCGTGGACAAGTAGATCGAAGGCGGAAAGATGATGACTTGAAGAATATCAAACTTTCCATTCCTCCTTTCCAAGGAAAATCTGACCCCAAGGCCTATCTTGAATAGGATAAAAAGATAGAGTTGGTGTTCGAGTGTCACAACTATTCTGAGAACAAGAAGGTGAAACTAGCGGCGATAGAGTTCTCGGACTACGCAATGATATGGTGGGATCAGTTGACCACTAGTCGGAGGCGTAACGGAGAGCATCCCATTTCCACTTGGACCGAAATGAAGGCGGTTATGCGACGACGATTTATCCTATCCTACTATCATCGGGAGTTGCATCAAAAGCTCTAAAATCTCATCCAAGGGACGAAGAGTGTGGAAGATTATTATAAAGAAATGGAAGTGGCTATGATCCGTGCTGATATACAAGAAGATCGAGAAGCCACAATGGCTCATTTTCTAGCGGGACTTAATCGAGAGATTGCAAATGTCGTAGAACTGCAACATTACATTGAGGTTGTGGATATGGTCCACGTGGCTATTAAAGTGGAGAAGCAGTTGAAGCAAAAAGGTACCACCCGAGCCTATCCTAGTACCAATCCTTCTAAGTGGGGCCAAAGCACAAGCAAGGGTTTTCCAACAAATTGAACGAAAGATTCTTCAACCATATCTAAGGCGAATAAGCCTATTGCCGAGTCAAGTAAATGTAAGGCTCCTGAAAATTCCACCGCCCATTCAAGGGACATAAAGTGCTTCAAGTGTCTTGGTCGTGGACATATAGCGAGTCAGTGCCCGAATAGACGTACCATAGTGATAAGGGCCGACGGCGAGATTGAAACGGAGGACGACGAGGAGAACGAGGCTGAATCGACTTCTGAAGTCGAGGAGGACTTAGAACAACCCGTTGAAGGTGAGTTACTCGTCGTCAAGCGAAGCCTAAGTCTCCAAAGTGTGGAAAACGAACAACAACGCGAGAACATCTTTCATTCGAGATGTCAAGTGCAAGGAAAAGTGTGTAGCATCATAATCGATGGAGGGAGTTGCATAAACGTGGTAAGCACCCTCATGGTAGAAAAGTTGGGGTTGTCAACCACCAAGCACCCGAATCCATACAAGCTTCAGTGGCTTAACGATGGCGGGAAACTCAAAGTGACGAAACAAGTCTTAGTGTCCTTTAGCATCTGGAAATATTCCGATGAAGAATTATGCGATGTAGTGCCGATGCACGCGGGTCACTTACTTCTAGGACGACCATGGCAGTTCGACCAACGAGTGATGCATGACGGATACACTAATAGATACTCCTTCAAACACCTTGGCAAGAATGTGACACTTGCACCTCTCACTCCGAAGCAAGTGTATGAGGATCAACAAAAACTTAAACTTTCAGTGGAACAAGCGAGAGAAAGAGAAAAGAGTGCAAAAGAGAAAATTAAAGAAAAAGAGAGAGAAAAGGATAAAAATGTGAGAGAAAATAAAAAGAAACAAAAACAAGTAAAAAGTGGAGAGGAAAAAGAAAGTGGGAAAATGAGTGTGTTTGTGAGGGTTAGTGATATTCGGCGAGCGATGTTTTTGAGACAGCCTATGTATGTTTTTATGTACAAAGAGGCATTGTTGAATACTAACGAATTACCTGAAAACTTTCCTGCTTCTGTATTGTCTTTGATTCAGGAATTTGAAGACATATTTCCGGACGAAATACTGTGTGGGTGCCTATCCGAGGCATCGAACATCAAATAGACTTAGTACCTGGAGCTGCACTACCTAACCGTCCTGCTTATCGGAGTAATCCCGAAGAAACGAAGGAATTGCAAAAGCAAATTACTGAACTCCTAGACAAAGGATACATCCAAGAGAGCTTAAGTCCCTGTGCGGTGCCAGTGCTGCTCGTACCCAAGAAAGATGGGTCATGGCGGATGTGCGTGGATTGTCGCGCCATCAACAAAATTACTATCAAATATCGACACCCGATACCTCGTCTTGACGACATACTTGATGAATTAAGTGGAGCCCAGATTTTCACGAAAATCGATCTTAAAAGTGGCTATCATCAAATACGAATGCGAGAAGGCGATGAATGGAAGACAGCTTTCAAAACGAAAATGGGTTTGTACGAATGGTTGGTAATGCCATTCGGCCTTACAAATGCTCCCAGCACTTTTATGAAATTGATGAACCATGTATTACGTGCATTTATTGGTAAATTTTGTGTTATATACTTTGACGATATCTTGGTCTACAGTAAAACTTTAGAGGAGCACGTACCACATTTATGAGCGGTGTTGGAAACTTTAAGAAAAGAGGTATTGTATGTTAATCTCAAAAAGTGTTCATTTTGCACTGATAAAGTTGTGTTTTTAGGTTATGTCGTGAGTGCCAACGGTTTGGAGGTGGATTAAGAAAAAGTTCGAGCGATTCAGGAATGGCCGCGTCCGACAAACATTAGCCAAGTTCGAAGCTTCCATGGATTGGCTAGCTTCTACTGTCGATTTGTGCCTAACTTTAGTACCATTGCAGCACCCTTAACAAGCGTAATTAAGAAAAACTCTACATTTCACTGGTCTGAAGATCAAGAATGTTCATTTAATTTGATTAAAGAATGTCTTGTGAAAGCTCCTTTTTTATCCCTTCCAGATTTTAATAAAACATTTGAAATTGAGTGTGACGCCTCAAGTGTAGGGATCGGAGCTGTGTTAACCCAAGACGGAAGACCGGTGGCGTACTTCAGTGAGAAATTAAGTGGCGCTTCCCTTATTATCCGGTGTACGACAAAGAGATGTATGCCTTGATTCGATCACTTGAAACTTGGTAGCACTATCTAAGACCGAAGGAGTTCGTGATTCATTCCGATCACGAAGCACTTAAGTTTATTAAAGGTCAGCATAAACTCAACAAACGACATGCGAAATGGGTCGAGTATTTAGAATCATTTCCCTACGTCATCAAATACAAGAAAGGTAAAGAAAATGTAGTGGCTGATGCCTTGTCACGGAGATATACCTTATTGACCACTCTTGATTCTAAGTTACTTGGTTTTTATCATATGAAAGAGTTGTATGCTAATGATGAGGATTTTGGAAATATATATCTTTGCTTGTGAAAATGGGTCTTTTGAGAAATTTTTCAAGTACTGAAGGGTTTCTTTTAAAGAAAATAGGTTGTGTATACCACAAGGCTCTATTCGAGAGTTACTTGTGTTAGAGGCGCATAGTGGTGGCTGATAGGACACTTTGGAATAAGCAAGACATTGTCGACCCTCCATGAACATTTTTATTAGCCACGAATGCGAGAGGCGTGGAGCGAGTGCGTGTGAACATTTGCCTAATTTGTAAAGCGGGCTAAGTCAAAGGTCCAACCTCATGGACTTTACACACCACTTCCTATTCCAGACACCCCGTGGGTGATGTCTCTATGGATTTTATTCTTGGATTGCCAAAAACTAAAAGCAGGAAGGACTCAATCTTTGTTGTAGTCGATAGATTCTCTAAAATGTCACATTTTATTTCTTGTGCTAAAGCGATATTGTTTGTGCATATTGCTAATTTGTTTTTTAGGGAAATTGTGCGACTGCATGGATTACCAAGAACGATCGTTTCCGATCGAGATACAAAGTTCTTGAGTCACTTTTGGCAGACATTATGGGGAAAACTTGGGACAAAGTTATTGTTTTCAACTACTTGTCATCCCTAAACGGACGGCCAAACTGATGTGGTAAACCGAGTTTTGTCAACTTTGTTGCGAGCGTTGGTACGAAAGAACCTCAAGTCGTGGGAGGAATGCTTACCCCGCATCGAGTTTGCTTATAATCGCTCTGTTCATTCAGCCACCAAATTTTCTCCTTTTGAGACTGTCTATGGATTTAATCCTCTTACTCCCATTGATTTATTACCTTTTCCTGTTTATCAATTTGTCCATACAGATGCAAGGAAAAAGGCTGAATTTGTCAAGGAACTACATAGGAAAGTTCGAGAGAATATTGAATCTCGAACCGAGCAATACGTCCAACGAGCCAACAAAGGACGAAAAAGAGTTGTGTTTGAACCCGGAGATTGGGTCTGGGTACACATGAGAAAAGAAAGATTTCTGGCTCAACGAAGATCTAAGTTGTTGCCGCGAGGAGATGGCCCCTTCCAAGTCATTGAGCGAATCTATGAAAATTCGTATAAGCTTGATTTACCGGGTGAGTATAATGTTAGTGCTAGTTTTAATGTCTCTGACTTGACTCCCTTCGATGTAGATCTCGACTTGAGGACAAGTCAATTTCAAGAGGGGGGAGGATGATACGATCCCGCTATTCCATAAGTCGAGTCCGAGCCGAGATCCGATGGTGCTACCTCAAGGGCCGATCACAAGGGCTCGTGCAAAACAATTTAAAGAAGCTGTTATAGCTTTAGTTCAGCATGTGTAGGAAGTTGTCAATGCTAGACCTATCGAACCAGTTGGTGGCCATTTTGGAAATCCATGCCGAACTTTTCTACAAGTTCAAATCAGCTCATGAGCTCACCTTGACTCAAGTTAGCTCCCATGTTGCTCCACACCAGCTCATTAGCTCGGAACGAGCTCATTATTAGCTCTCGAGCTTACCCCCAGCTCATCACTAGTTCACGCACCTATAATGAGCTCAATAAGTCTACTCATTCTTAGCTATTAAATAAGATTGATGCATTAAATAAATTTGAACATGTTATTAATGTGTCTTGGTTGAACTAGAATTTAATGTGTTCAAATTACTACAATTATTTATTGTGTTAGCCGAATTTATGAGTGTGTTTAATATGTTCATATTTGCTGCTACCTTAATGTGTCCACATTGGTGATTAATGCTTGATTTTAATGTTGCAGGTACATCCCTTTGGACGGCACATGCATGTAAGGAATTAATGCAAGGTGCATGCATAGAAAGGTTGTTCATATTTGCTGCTACCTTAATGTGTCCACATCGGTGATTGATGCTTGATTTTAATGTTGCAGGTACATCCCTTTGGAAGGCACATGCATGTAAGGAATTAATGCAAGGTGCATGCATAGAAAGGTTCAATGGACGGCAATCAAAGAGGCATATGTATGTTCATGATGGTCACTCATGCAGTTTGAAGATTCATGGATCAAATTAATGATGGAACATGCATTGGACGGTTCATGTATTGATCATGTGTTCACACCTTGTGTTCACACCATGATGACCATTCAGTTGGATGTTCATACACAAGAGTCTACTCAAGTTCCTTGTTCACACCAAGTTTGACCCTACATGAAGCCTCATTTAATTAAGCCACTCATGGTGAAACAACATGAATTAAAGGCCCCATTAAAGGAGTTAGCCGAATCTAGCCATGCATGCATGAAGAACATTTATCCAAATACATCAATGCATATTCATGAAGTCTTCCATCCACCTCCCATTCGGCCGAACATGGACATGTACATTGAAAGATCATTTCTAGAATTTTCATAGCCATTAATAGTTACATTGCTTAGTTGTTAAGCCTATGAACTTGACTATTCGGTTAGCATAGGCTACTAGTATAAATAGTTGTTCACTTTTATTGTAAAAGGGACGTTTTGAAACTTTTGTTAATGTTATGCTGCCGAAATTGTGAGGTATACTTTTTCTTATATTTCGTTCAAAGATTCGTTTGGCATTCCTAGCGTTCTAGTTGTGTCAACCGTGTTCTTTGTCGTACCCGAACTTATCACTATTCGTAGTGTGGCGTTCAACATACCGAGGTTCCTATCTTGTTAGATAGTGGGTCGAGGTTTCCCTTACCAAACCTATAACCGAACTTAAAAGGCTTAATCAACGGGTCGATACCATTTCGGTGTTGGTTCTTAAAAGTACCTTTAGCAGTTCAAAATCGTTTCTTTTCTTTACCTAATCAAACCTAAACCGACCAATTTGTTCATATCCTTTTGTTCCTACCCTTTCGTTCCTACCAATCCATTCGTACCCCTCTTTCTACCTTGACCATACCTTCAACTCAATCTAAAACCTAACGTAACTTCTCGTAGACGATCGGGCAATTTACATACGACTCGACTCTTCCCGAGACGGTTCGTATCACAAATTCTAGCCACTTATACAAACCAAAAGTACCTATTTTCATGCATTCAAATGGTATCTAACATGTGTACATACAAGCTAGAACATCATATTAATTAACCATTCAACCAATATGCCAAAATGACACATCAATCTCAATAATCAACTTGATTAAACACCTACTAATTTCATCCATAATTCAATCAACCAATGAAACAACTTAAACTACTATATTTCCCTAATGTTCACATACCATTCTCATGCACAACAATTACCATTATAATCATTTCCACATCTACCATCTACCTTAATAAATTCACCAAATGCCAAACATATTCAAGGCTACCAAAACTAGCCATTAACAACTTTATGTACTATCTTATTCTATACCAACCAACATTTCATAGCATACTATTATACTCACCATTTCACTACCAACATTTTAGTACTTGGATGCCAAAATAAAAACCATTTAAAGTACTATTATACCAACTAGTTCATCAACTAAAATAACATATATACAAGCCACACATAATGGCTAGTTTCATCAAACAAGACATCTATACATGCCATTATAACCATGACTCAAAATCATCAAAATCTACTGATATAGTCGATGGATAGTGTGATGGATCTCCGATAAGCTTCTAGACCGAACGAGCTTCCGATTATCTAAAAACATAAGAGAAATACACGAAGTAAGCATATAATACTTAGTAAGTTCATAAATCATAAACAATGCTTATCATTTTATTATATAAGCTTAAGAGCAATTAATGAATGTATCCAACATAGCTTGGCACAAGCCTAAGCATCAACAACAATTCATATTAGTGATTAGCACATAGCTTAGCCAAAGTTATTACATAACAAAGAGCTTTCATGTACTTATCATACATTCATTCATACTATTATGAACATAACTAGTAATCTTTAATCACAAACGTCTCATACATTTTTCATGTTTTCATGGCATTATTAGTCGAAGCATTTACCATTTCTTCCCTTTTGTATACCCGTTGAACCACTAGAATAATATCAAATACTCGGGAATCTCGCAGACTATGTGCTAACATATGGTCGAAACGATTGCTTTTTCTTATCTCATATAAATGCTCTCTCTCAAGCCATAGGTGGGTCTGCTCACACAAGCTATCGGTCGGGATGTAGTTACACGGTGCTGCTCATACAAGCTGTCAAGTAACTGCAACACATGTCGAAAACTCAGCCACCAGTAGAACCTATAGGACCAGCACTCGAAACACGGTAACCCCTAATGACATGTGGAAACACAAAAATATACACACTTTTTTGTGCCCTTTTTAACTCAAATTCATGTAGTTTAGGTAAAATTCTTGTCGAAAAATATATAATAATTATAAAATAATTAAATTGCACTCAAATTATAAACATGTTGAATTTTAATTAATTTTATATCAAATTTTGATTATTTTCGATAGATTTGCACAAAGGGCAAAAAATGGCTCGGCGACACTGCTAGAAGCGCAAAATCGAGAAGCAATTTTGAAGCATCAAGGAAAATTAATTTTTCAGCCTAAGACTGTCCAAATTATGTGTATTAATTCATAATATAATTAATTTTAATTTTAATCCAATTTAATTTGGGTTAAATAAATTATTATTAATTAATTATGAAAAGGGGCCCAGTTGAGCTGAACCGAGAAAATTGATCCAACTGAGCACTGGGCAGCCCAAAACCGTCCCACATGCTGACCCAATCAACTTGTTTGTCTGATTATTTGGCTTGCAAAATGGCCCTTGAAGACTTCTCCAATTTGCATTCAAACCCCTCCACTATTCATGCCTTTCAAGATTTGCCCCTACCTAAAAGTAGCATGTTTGAAATCTTCAATTTCCAAATCAATGATTTGAGTTCAATCGAAGGTAATCCTCATCTCTAAACTTTTTTTTAAGTTGATTTCAATCATTATTTGTTAATTAAAGTGATTACAATGGATTTTCAACTTTAATTTCTTTTTTCTTGAACTTGAGGATCAACAATAGTGGATCTTTAATTTTGAGTTGGAAGCCAAATATTAATGGATTTATAAGCTCAAAACAGGTCTAACAAGATATTTTTAATCTTAAACCAAAAGATCAACCACGTTTTATCGATCAATTTTGAGAAATTCGAATTTAATAAAAAACATGGATGATTTTTCTGGAAACTTATGAAACGAATTAAATGATGAAATTAACACTTAGAATACATATTATTGGACTAGGAATGAATATTAGAAGTGGTTTGAGGTGCTGAAAAGGGAGTTTAGTTGAGGAATTCCATATTTCAGCTTAGTTGTGCAACATCGGTAATGTAGTTTAAAGTAATGATTTAGATTCGTATACTTTATCAGATTTCATGTTTCTTATTACTATTGTTAGTTTGTAATGCATACTTTGTCTCTGTTAAAGCTCCACATCAAGAGGAGGAACGTGCAAATCAAAATTGAAGCTCAAACTTGCTTGTTCAAACACATTTTTACTTAAAGAGCTAAGTGTAGAGGTGAGTGATATTAAGGGTAATTTGGTAAATTGGCTTGATTATGTGTTAAATTAAAGGTTTAATTGGTGTTATTAATAACTTAATTGCATATTGGATGGTTGGATTTGCAAAAATAGGTTTTATTTTATAAAAGAGCAAAATGGTAATTGGTTTGGTAAGTTGTGTATTATGATTCTAGCATGATTAAATTGTATAGAATAAGTTGATATTTGGAGCATGAATTGCTGATTTATTGAACATTTGATAAAGGTGTTCTAATTGGTATATGAATATTGGGAAAATGATATTTGTTATGCTTAATTTTATTGATGTTAAAATTGCTTAGCAACATGCTTTTACTTGCATTTTAACATCCTAAATTAAGTGATTAAACAATATATCTTATGCCTTGTATTTATGATTATATTCACAACATTGCATGATGGATCCATTGGATATAGCTGGCATGCCATAAGATTTGTGAGTACTCACCATTATTTGTGATATTGTGAGCATATGACTCTTGGTGGACTAAATTATTTAGGGTAGATAAGGGAGTGTTGAGCTTGAATCTCCACTCATCGGGTTATTTAAGGAGCTATAAGGGAGCGTGTGGCTTCGGCCCGCTCAATTCAAAGGATTGTATTTGATTTGTAGGAGTTTGGAGATCTGTTTATCTAATGTATGATCACACGTTTAATTATTGCCATGAATGTATTATGCCAATATAATTGATTGATTATGCCAATATAATTGAATGTTTATGTGTTAAAAGATGATTTTACATGCTATGGAAAAATTGATTCTTAATTATTGAAATAGCATGTGATGTTATGGTGAAATGTTAACATGTTGTGACTGAAAATGTAATGTTTAATTGATTTGTTTTATGCATGATTGGGTGCAAATTACTTGATGTTTTTACCATCATTCACTGAGCTTTTTAAGCTCACACTCTCACATTTCATGCGGAGGATTTCTGGGCGTAAGGAGTCGAGAAGCGAGTGTAAGGGCGATCCAAGAATTAGGCTCGATAGTGGCTTAAGAAATTTACTTTAGAGACTATATAGGGGCATTGTGATGCTTTTAGGACTAGTGTTATGAAGCAAAGCTTGGATGTTACAATTTTGCTTCTCAATGTAGCGACTTTGCTACAGCCTTGTGATCAACTTCCATCTTTGGCTACTATCGAGAATGTTGCGGCTTCAAGTGTTGGGTGTTGCGACCTGGTCCATAGTCTACTTGCCTTGTTGATGTTGGTAAAAAATTCTTCTAAGTGTTTGTGCAGCTTCAATGTCACGACTTCATGGTCTCCATGTTGCGACATTATAGATAGTCCCCTAACTTCCTTGTTGATTGGTTCAAGTCGTTTCCTGTACCACTACATCAACTCGTTAGAACTTCATTAGGCTTAAGTTGGCCTAATTGGTTGATAAAAACCATAGAAACTACTAAAACTTGGACTTTTACTACTTAAACTCTAAAACATAATTTATATTTAAGATGACTCGATTTTACTACTGAACATGCTAAAATAATCGAATAACATGATAAATTATGGCAAATCAGTTATGGCCCCCAATACACATATGTAACTTTTTTTTACACTCTATCTTTAGAAAAGAGAGAGTTACTTTCTCAAAAATACTTCTGTGTTAATTAGAAAGATCAAACCACAAGATTTCAAGATCTCAAGATTTCGATGGATTCGGGTACACTTTCGCATCTAGTCTTGCTCTTGTTTGTTCTTGATGATTTGACATGATAGATCCTAATTTACTATTCTAAGTTTATATTAGAGTTTTATGGTTCTAACAATAATAGCATTTAAATAATATATTAATATACTAGCACTTAACTCATAGTAAAGTATGACAATATATATAAATATATATTAATCCACAATTCCATAAACCTAAATCTATAACAAAATTTATAATTAAAATACAAATATTTTTTCAAATACTTAATAAAAAAAACCTCTCTATAAATTTAAAACAAAGAAAAAATACATAAAAATAATAATATTTAAACTAGTAATAAACAATATATTTTTCAAACAATTAAAAATAAGATATATAAATATCAATATACCAATATACTACTATTGAAACTAACAATGATCTCAAAAGTAATATTAACTATAAAAAGAAAATTACAAAATGTACAAAAACTTACTTATCTTAAACATTTAAACATACAATAAACCAATTATTCTACAAACAATTAATAAAATATATCAATATATCAACCTTCAATCAAACAATATAACTAATAATAAATTATAGAATGTCAATATACTAATATTTTCCCTTTAGTTTAAAAAATAAACTCAATTTTTAAACAATTTAACAATAATAATTATCAATATATTAAATGTTAAGATAAGTAAGATATAGAGGTGTCCATGGGCTGATCCCAACAAAAATTTAGGCCCGGACTCGGCCCAAAAATGGGTCGGCCTGCCCGTATTAATTTTTTTATATAATCTTTTTTTAAAAATATAATACATCAAAAATACTAAAAATTAAAATAAATGTTTCACAACAAATTGAAAATAAATTAAAAAAAATATTTATACTAACTTAACAAGAAAATGTGAAAAATAGTAACAAAATTAACAATAAAACAAGAGTTATACAATATCCAAATAATAATAACAAAATAGTAGCAACATCATTAAATAACAAGAAAATAATAAAAAATAGCTGAGTTTTTTTTTCATATTCGAGTCAGGTCGGGCTGGGCTCAGCCAAAGAAAGCCTTACCCAATGCCCAACCTATTTTCTAAACGGGCCTTATTTTTTTGTCTAAATCCATTTTTTGGGAATATATTTTTACTCAAATCCTCCCACTTTTCGAGCAGACCTTCAAGCTGAGCCAGGTCACCTAACCCATGAACAGGTCTAATAAGATACTAACATCTAAAATAATAAAAATATTAAATATACCAATAAACATTCAACTAATCTCTAAATTCCACATTTATCAACTAAATTTTTTTTTTAAAAAATAACATACTTGTTAGCGATGGAATCGTAGAGAATTTGTTTCAAATATATTGTGTTAGAAAGAAAATGAGAGAAGAAAAACATGTAGAGAAAAAATGGGAGAAGAAAAAGATGTTGGGAGAAATTGAGAGAATTTTGATAGAAAATAAGAGAAAAGTGATTGTTCATTTAGATGCACAAAACTAAAAAGACTAAATTGCATAATATTTGAAACTATTATTAAAAAAATAATAATTAACCCCTACATACTTACCTCAATTATTTACCTTTGCATCTTTCAATAATTTCTTTACTTTTGAATGCTAGTATACTTTTTTTTGTTTTTTTTTTAGTGAATAAAAAGATGAATAGATCAATTACATAAGCTAACCAGTAACTTTATCTTTCTGTAACAAATCTATAACTTCCTTAGGAGTCTCGTTGAAGATTTGTAGACTAAATTTTCAGCTTAAGTTAAGTTTAGCAAGACAATCTGCAACCAAGTTTTGACTTCTAGGAATATGCCTGGTCCTCCATATCCCTTCCGCTCTCATGATGCGCTGAGTCCTTCTGAGTACAATAATCCTGGAGTCTTCTATATTCAAGTCGTTCAAGATTTGGGGTACTTGAATATGATCTGTTCATATGCTCGTACCTTTGTATACTTAAGTTCAAAGAAGACAGGATTCCAAGTCTGGTTAATGAAATACAACTGTGTGATCTGAGCGTGATTACTAGTCTGGTCTTTTTTTGCTTTTTTTCATGCATGCTTGTTTACATGTTTATTATTTCTTTCAACTGCTACAGGCAAACAAAATACTTCATCACTACATTTTCCTCTTTTCTTTTCTTTCCTTCATTTTTTCATGTATGAAAGCTGCCACGGTTTTGCATTTATTTTCCTTCCTACACCTTTTCACGGGCCTGTTGCTACTGCTACGTGGAAGAAAAAAATTAAAAGACATGAAACAGTGAAGTCGACACCTTGGGGATCCTTAGGGGTACCAACTAGAGGTGTGCATGGGCCGGGCCGGGCCCATAAATTTTTTTTGGCCCGTTTTCAAGGCCCGGGCCCGGCCCGGCCCGAAATATGGGCCTAGAATTTTGTCCAAGCCCGACCCGAGAAAAAAATGATAGGCCCGAGCCCGGCCCGGCCCGGCCCGAACATATTAATTTTTTTTACTTTTTTTATTAAATAAAAAACTTTAAAATATAATAAATCAAATGCATTTAAAACATAAAAACAAATATTAAAAAAAATGGGACTAAAATAATTCTTAAAATAATATATAAATTAAAAATATAATAAAAAATAATTATATTAAAATTAAAAAATTGAAACAAATTAGAACTAAATTAAGAACTAAATTATATTAATAACAAAAATTTTACAATATCAAAATAACATTAGAAACAATAAAAAAAATAAAGTAAAAAAAACTAAAGTTACTTAAAATTTAAAATAAAAAAATTTAAAAAAATTTAATATTAAAATCGGGCCGGGCCCGCTAAAAAATCTTGCTCGAGGGTCCGCCCGCTTTCTAAACAGGCCTCTTTTTGCCCAAGCCCATTTTTCGGGCCTATATTTTTACCAAACCCTCCCATTTTTGAGCGCGCTTTGGGGTGAGCCTTCAGCACTGGGCAGCCCGCCCATGCACACCCCTAGTACCAACTTCAAATTCATCTATTTCGCTAATTAATCCAACACCTCTGCTAATTAAATCACTAATATATTGGAAAAAAAAGGCAAGGTAAACAACTAAATAATAAGTTTGATTCTTGTTAGTTTGAGGGTTGATTCTTTAATTCAAGAATTTTTCATTATAGGGGTTAAGGTTAGAGAATTATTCTTTGATTCTTTAATTCCACGTTGGAATTATTTTCAATTTATTAATACACCTCATCAATATAAAATTGCACCGAAGCCTTAAGGAAAAATCATTTTCGCTTTTTCATCTAATGGAAATGGATCAAAATATAATGCTAGATATAGTATAAGGACCGGTACGGTAGTTTTAGCATTGCCTTCTCCCCAAGACCAGACGCATAAAACCTCAAACCCCCAAAATCTGCAACATTCCGGCGGCTCTTACACTTTTCATCCATGGCTTCCTCTATCATAACTTCCTCCAAGTTATACCCTTTCCCTTCTCCCTCCCTCAAACCCTCCCTTTTCCTTCGCTCTACTTTCCTTCCTTTCCCTTCTTCCATCACTTTACCTTCATTTCCTTCCAAATCATGCCCCAAATCCCTCCTCATTTCCTCTTCTTTGAACCCTAACCCTCCCTCCCCCCAGCGCCGCCCCCCTTACATTCCCAACCACATCCCCGATCCCAACTATGTCCGTGTCTTCGACACCACCCTCCGCGACGGCGAACAATCCCCCGGCGCCACCTTGACTTCCAAGGAAAAACTAGACATTGCTCGCCAATTAGCTAAGCTCGGCGTCGATATTATCGAAGCTGGGTTTCCGGCCGCCTCGAAAGACGATTTCGAAGCTGTTAAGACTATCGCTAAAGAAGTTGGAAATGCGGTGGATGGGAATGGATATGTGCCTGTTATTTGTGGACTTTCAAGGTGTAATGAGAAGGACATTAAGACGGCTTGGAAGGCGGTTAAGTATGCGAAAAGGCCTAGAATCCATACGTTTATCGCAACGAGTGCAATTCATTTGGAGTATAAGTTAAGGAAGAGTAAAGAGGAGGTTTTGGATATTGCTAGGAATATGGTTCGATTTGCTAGGAGTTTAGGTTGCAATGATGTCGAGTTTAGCCCTGAAGACGCCGGCAGGTTGAGTTCTTATCTCGCTTTTCTCTTCTTTATGGCAGTTTCTTGACAGGGATTGTTCTGAGATAAGATCATATTCTATTATTACCTGTTATGAAGAATTCGAGAATAGTTTTGCTTGGTTTGGATTAGATCAGATTAAATGGTAGAATCATAAAAGAGGAATTGAAGTTTATATATGGATAAATTATGGTTTGAGGTTTTATTCAATTGAAGCCAAACCATTTTTGTGAAAGATATGGGCTTTGGTTAGTGGTGTTACACTGGTGTACTTATGCTTGCAAGTTGATTGGGTTCGGCTTGAAAAAAGAAAGGAAAAAAAACCTTGAATTTGGCTTGGTTATTGTGTAATCGAGCTCAAGCATCTCGAGAGAGTCAAACTTAAGTATTAAGTAGCTCGAGAGCCTTGTCAAGCTATATTAGTGTGTATATATATTGTTTTAATTAATATTGAAAATTTTCAATTTGTATTCGAGCGAGAGTTCCACTAGAAATAGTTGAGCTTTTAAGTCAAGCATGTTAATCAACCTCTTCCTTTTACTAACTAAATGAGCCTAATCAAGCTGAGCTTAGAGCCTCAGTTTCTAGTTGAGCTTGAGCTTTTGACAGCTTGAGTTTGCTTTGGTTAAACCCTTAGGCTTTATCAAATATTGCTGCAACAGGTGCATGCTTGTTTTTGCATGGGGTGGACTAATAATTTCAAGGTCTTTAAATGATAGCTATTTTGCAGTTGCAGTAGTGTATGAATCTGCTTTTGGAATAAAATAAGTAAATGTAAAAGGGCTTTTGTTATTTCTTCGAAATGATAGTCTTGTTTCGTTTGATTGTACCAGATCTGACCGTGAGTTTCTGTATGAGATTTTGGGTGAAGTGATCAAGGCTGGAGCGACAACTCTGAACATACCTGATACTGTTGGCATAACTATGCCGAGCGAGTTTGGGCAATTGATTGCTGATATAAAAGCCAATACCCCTGGAATTGAGAATGTTATTATTTCAACACACTGCCAAAATGATCTCGGGCTTTCTACTGCCAACACTATTGCGGTAGGCCACTGCTTTACATTGTTAATTGATGCATAGTGAGATTGAGATGTACTTTGGTTGCATTACTTCTTAGCTGTTATGAATTCAGGGAGCTTGTGCTGGTGCAAGGCAAGTGGAAGTAACAATCAATGGCATTGGAGAAAGAGCAGGAAATGCTTCAATGGAGGAGGTGAGGTTTTGCTTCTTGCAATATCAGAATGATTTATATGTTTGGATTTTGTGTTATTAGAAGTAGATGGGAAAATTCATTGCATTTTTTACCTTTTTATTGTATCCAATTGTCTTGACCATGTTTTTATTGTGTTCGATTTTTTTTAATGAGTCCTTGTGTCCCTGAGATGCATTTGTGGTGTTGAAGTTGTATCCATGTTAGGCGTGTGTTCAAGACACACCCCTGCACAGAGTGTACATGCTTCACAGGATGAAAAAAGTTGTATCCTTGATTATATATATATTGATAATGTTAGATAAATCAGCAATGTCAGTTGCTCTTCTAGCGTTCAGTTGTGTTAAGAGCTATTAAATTTTTTTGTAATTGAACTTTTGCACCTCTGTCAGCAGTTCTTGTAATATCCTATGGCCTATAGCTTGTTTTACGGTTTTGAACCATTGAGCTTTCACTTTTGCTTGTGTAGGTCGTGATGGCCTTAAAATGTCGTGGTGAGCATGTATTAGGAGGTCTTTATACAGGAATCAATACCCGACACATTGTAATGGCAAGCAAAATGGTATTCTTTCATCAACTTCAGTTACAGCTGGATTGTTTCTCACTCTTGACTGAATTAGCTCCAAGGTCTGTTATTGACTTAAAATGGTTGTTTAGGTAGAGGAATACACAGGGTTACATGTTCAGCCGCATAAAGCCATTGTTGGAGCCAATGCTTTCGCTCATGAAAGTGGTATTCACCAGGTTGGTTTTTCAGTGTTTGATTGTATATATTTGTGAACCTCCAAACAATTTCTGTCTAGTTATAGAGTTTGTTGTATGGCTAATTTCCTTGTTAGATGGTTGAAGTGTATTTATTATCATATTTGAAAAATGATTGAATTAATTAGTATGCATTATGATTTTATCATTTTGTGGGTATAGTTAAGAGCAAACTCAACCAAACTCTCCTACTTTTTATCCCTGATTAGCTGTGTCTAGTTAATACAATCTGTTATTGTCATGCTGTTTGGTTAAGGATGCGAATTACTGAAAGGTCTAAACAACAAAGTCACTTTTTCTTTGTTTTGGTTTATATATACTTACAAAAGTAATACAAATAATAAGATATATATTCTAAAATGCTTTCTGTTTTGTAGGATGGAATGCTAAAGCACAAAGGTACTTATGAAATTATATCCCCTGAAGATATTGGACTTGAGCGGTCCAATGAAGCTGGCATTGTCCTTGGAAAACTCAGGTGGGTATTTCATATTTTTCAACATATTTTCCTCCATATCTTTTTCTTTTTAATATGTTTTAAATAGAGTTTGAAGGGATGTAGATGGTGAAATATGTGTAGTGTAGAAAGAGCTATAAATGGTTTTCTGCTGCTTTTCAATGATGGATGCATCGTCACAATAATCTAGTTGAAGATTTAACATAAGCAGCAGCATGTAGGGTTGAGCAAAACTCTATTTGACTCAAAAAAACGATTTCTTTTTCAAATTTCAAGTTGTTCAAATCAAGTTGTTTGGTTTTGAGTCTACCCGAGTTAGTTATTCGATTTTCTGAGTTCAACTTGAGTTGAATTTTACAACTCAAATATCCGAAAAACCTATTTAGCAAAACAACGTCTTTTTGAGTTGAAGTTATGATTTTAATTTTAGCTTTGTCTTCCCACTTTTCAATTCAGTTTCTTGTTCCCTATTAAGAAAAACCCACCCCCAATTTTGAAACCCTAACTTCTTGCTCCCAATCCTCTTCCATTCCATTCTTTGCGACTTCATCGATTGGCACTCTAGTCAATTTTAGGTTTATTTCAGCTTTCCTTCTTACTTTGTTTTTCTTTGGTTTATCTCTTTCTGGGTGTTTTCCTCCTTGCTTTGCCTTAGCTTTTATTGTGAAAAGATTTATCTTAGAATAACTGGAATGATCAAAAGCTTGAAAGTGTCCTTTTTCTTTTATGTTTACTAGATTTCTTCCTCACATGCATTGCATGTGGATATACACGTTTATTATTTTAAAATAAAAGAAATAATAAATAATTATAACACATTTCATGTAAATGATATTTAAAATAAATAATATTTTATATATCAAAGAAGTTAGAATCATAGTTTAAGAAATGGCACAATACTATTAAAATTACTTTTGTACAATTATTAAAAGGTAGGTGGACATATTGAAGAATTATATTTTCTACTTTCCAATCTTTATTGTTTTGATTTCTGCAAAATCGATATAAATATATTAGTTATATTATAAATTCACTTAATAATAATGTTAATTTCAGTTATAAAATAAATGTGTATAAGTATATTAGTTATATTATAAATTCACTTAATGATACTGTTAATATTAGTTATGAAATAAATGCTTATATATACATTTCTTGCGGTAAGACCTTATATATCACAAGGTTAACGGCATGTGCAACATTCTAAATAAAAAAATTATATAAAATTAAAATTGAAAAATCTAAACATATAAAGTAAAAAAGATTTACCTATAATTAACATAAATTCTCTTTTTATCCATCCTACTTTTGTTTCTTTTCTTTTTCATTAGAAAAGTTGGTATATCATTAATAGCCCTACCAATAATATCTAGCAAAAAATACCAAATAAGAAATAAAATACTATAGATTATGCAAAGTAAATAAATAATTAATTCCAAGTAAAACTAAAATTATACATATTTGCTTATCTATATGCTCTAGTAGATCATCAAAAGAAACAAAATTATAAAACAAAACACTTTTATAAATTGGAGAAGTTAACTTCTTTAACTGTGGTATAAGAAGTCAATGACAGTTCATATTTATTATGGATATTAATTAACTTACTATTAGGACTTTTTTACTACACCATTTGTACAAGTAAAAGTTCTTTCTTTTAAAACTTATTTTTGAATTGTTACAGTATCTTTGAACATCACTACTTGAATTTTAATTCCTTGAAATAATTTAAACCAATTGAACTTTGAATTAATACATACTACTATTAAAAATAATATAGAAAACTGGAAGTAAAATAAAAAACTATAATATTAAATTGAAATAATAAAAATTAATCTAGGCATAATATTATATTAACTTATCATCAATTTCATTGTTGATTGAATATGATTTGATATTGTCTCCTCGAAGAACTGTTGCTTTAATACTCCATTTTTTTTGAGATACTTCTACTTTATTAATGCTAACCATCTTCATTAATTTTACTAACAATTCTCCTAAGATGCAAATTATTTGAATATGTGTAACTACTGGACTCTATTTATAGAGTTAAACTTAAATTTTAATTGGTATATAACTCTAATATTAATTAAGTGATAATTTATAGATAAAATCTTTTCCTCTATTTTATGCTTAGAATTCTATTCAAATCAAAACTCAATTTTAAGTTTATTTTTTAATTTACTGTAATTTTAAGTTTATTTTTTAATTTACTGTACTTAAAACTTATTTAATTATATTAATCATGTTATTTATAGATTTTTAATTATTAATTTGCACAAACTTTTTGTAGCTAATAAATCTAAATTATTTTATGCATAGAATTCAATTCGAATTTAAACTCTAATTTAAAATTAAGATTTTTAATAAAATTTTTACATCAATTTTTAAATTACTAATTTTTCAATTTACCAATAAATACAATTTTTTCCGCCAATCGTCAATTAAAATTAAATTTTTAATAAACATTTTACATCAAATATTATTATTAATTTTTAATTCACTAATAAATCCAAATTTTGTATTTCATTCTTTTTTCAATTAAAAATCTTTATTTTTCATGTCTAATTAAATTATAATTATTTTTAGATGTCAATTTAGTAAGATGGAAAAAAAAAAAGTATTCTCGTCAATTCAAAAGTTATTCCAAACTCGTGCGTTTATATAAATTATAGATGAAACTGATTGTTGGGCCATTTTATCATCATCTATTTCACTTCTCTACTTCCTATCTACCAAGCACTTTGGGGTTAAATTGACTAATATTAGTTAGACATGAGGTATTTAGAAGAGATAAGACGAGTGGGAGAATAGGCTAGCGACAAAGAGGCCTCTACCGTAAGTTCCATCTAGTGTTATTAAGCATTAAGAAAAATGATTGTTTGTTTGTTTGATGTTCTTATGAATGATGAAATTCCGTGTAAGTGCTAAATACTTAATGTAACCATCTCCTTCATATTCTCTTATTCCATTATTGTTTGAATATTAAGATAAAATTGCACGTTTTTAAAGGTTTGATTTAAGTTATAAGATAGATTAATGGTCCTTCAAATCCTAGTGTTACAATTCTTCAGGGAAGATGTTGATGCATTTTTATGTTAACCAGTCCCCAAGAACTTTAATCTCAACTTCTAAAAAATCTATAGCTTACATTTTTTTTAAACTCATCTCTTGTTTGAGTAATAATGGCTGCTTTACATTCTCCTTTTCATCTTTAATTTTTTTTTCATGTGGCACATGGCAGCATAATTTAGTGCCATGAATTTCCACCAAACATTACCAATGGAAGTTCAAAGATGAAAATTTAGTAACAAATGGAAAACTTGTTTGTTAGTTAGGTGATCTTATCAGCTTTTTCATGGATAAAGATTTGATTATTTTTTTAATTAGATGAAAATTAAGAATGATTTAGTTATCTTTTTTAAGTAAAGATTTGCTTAAATGGTTTGTATAGGAATCCGTTTAGAATTATTCAACTGCTATTCTTTGCTTAAAAAAATATTATAAACTCAAAAAAATATATTTGATTCGATTCGAAAAGTTTTCAAATTGAGTTGGGTTGATAAAATAGGATCCGTCAACTTAACTAATTATCTATTTTCAGTTGATTTCACTCGACTCGATCGCTCATCCCTAGCAACACATTTGTTACCATTGCAAAGAATCTTTTATTTAACTTTGTGAATATATCTTATATCCAATTTTGATTAGCATTTGAAATATAACTTTTTATTTGAGGATAGTGGAATCATTGCAATGGTGTGGGAGTGATATGTTTATAGGTTTTACCTTAGCCTTTTCTCGTTGTTATGAAAGAAAGTGCTTGTCAGATAATGTGCAAGGTAGGCAAAGGGTAAAGAGAAGGTGTTAAAATCACCTGAGTTGCTAAGCACCGAAAAAATTCTTGGAGAAGTAATTTAGGGTACATATATTAAATATTAATATATTGATAAATATACTGAACCTAGTATTCTAGAATAGTCTAAAATATTTGTGTTCATTCCATTTCTTGCATTTTTTTGGAAAGTTTATTTGTGTGTAAATATAGATTTTTAACTTTCACCAATTCCATGGTGCTATGTTACTTGGAGTTGGATATGAATGTTGGAGTTGGACCTATGGGGTATGGCTCCGTTAGTCCTAATTGTTTCAGTATATTGAGGGTTGTATGTCTTGTATTCATTTTGCGATTTTCAACATGTTAGGATAGAGGAAGAGTCGAAGCAAGAATTTTAACCCATATGCTCACATTTTATATTAACCGAAAGAATGTTGCATTCTAGCTTTTAAGGGTTGAATAGAGGTGAACTGAAAGGGGAAGCTTAGATGTTCCGAATAGGGAATTCTCTTCTACCTCTCCCCGACCATGAAAAAATGAAAAAAAAGTTAGCAACTTCTTTAGTGAGGTTGATTCTATCCTACTCTTTCTACTCAAATCTTTTGTTGGTATCTCCCTATTCATTTTTTTAATCTACAAATTTTGTTGTTACGAAACTATGACTTCTTTGTTATTCTTTTTCTTTTCCAATTCTCTGGTAAAGTGGACGTCATGCTTTGAGCGACCGATTGAAAGAGGTATGCTATTAACAATGTAAAAATTTGATGAAATTACCTTTCTTTCCTTAATCTAAATACTTTGTTCTTCCTGTTTTCCTCAGCTTGGTTACGAGCTTGACGATGTTCAGCTTGGGAACATATTCTGGCGCTTCAAAGAAGTAGCTGAACAAAAGAAGGTACAATTTTCCTAACTAATCTCCTGGACTTCTTTCCCTTCATATCATTGTATAGTCAACTATTTGTAATGAGTTGCATTTGGAAGATATGTGTTGATAATAGGAATCCTTTTCTCTTGTATATTCCAATCGAAAAATTTACATGGTTATTTATACTAAAAGAATATAGTAATTAAGGAAACATAATCAATACATTAAATTAATAATCCTAATTTTAAGTTAATCTAATCCCAAAAAATTAGTAATGAGACTAGCTGTCAACACTCCCCCTCAAGTTGGTGCATAGATGTCACACATGCCCAATTTGCAAACCAAATCATGATAGCTTCTGTTGTTAAGTCCTTTAGTGAACACATCAGCTAATTGCTTGTTAGAGGCTACATGACTTAAGCCTAAGATGTCGACAGTCAACTTTGATGAAGTGTCGATCAATTTTTACGTGCTTTATTCGATCATGTTGTACTTGGTTTTGGGCTATACTGATGGCGGCTTTGTTGCCGCAATATAAGGATAATTTTCAGTAGCTCGCAAACACCTTGAGCCATGGCTCTGTATTCTGCCTTAGCATTTGACCGAGCAACCACACTTTGCTTCTTGCTTCTCCAAGTGACTAAGTTTTCAGATGTAGACCTCCTATCCTCCAGATTTCCAGCCCACTCTGCATCTATAAAAACTTCTATCTGGAGATGACCATCTTTAGAAAATAAATCTTTCCCTGAGGCAGACTAAGTAGCGTAGAATGCGAAAGACAGCTTGCATATGGGACTCTCGAGGATCATGCATAAACTAACTTACCAAACTGACTGCATATGCTATGTTAGGTCTAGTGTGTGTGAGAGAAATTAATTTACCAACCAGTCTTTGATATCTTTCTTTATCCACTGTCTCTCCTATTCCAGCTTGCAACTTATTATTGCTTTCTATAGGTGATTCTGCGAGTTTGCATCCCATCATACTTATCTCAGTCAAGAGGTCTAGGATGTATTTTCTTTGAGATATGAAGATTCCTTTTTTTTTTTTTATTTGATAACTTCAATTCCCAGCAAAAATTGTAACTTTCCTAAATCTTTTATTTCAAAATTTTGAGCCAAACATTGTTTCAATTGAGCCATTTCTTCCTCATCGTGTCCTGTCATCATTATGTCATCAACATATACAATAAGAAAAGTGATCTTACCCTTGTGATGTTTCATAAAAATGGTATGATCAGCATTGCTTTGCAGAATCTGTCAAACTATGCTTTGGGAGATTGTTTCAATCCATACAAGGCTTTCTTCAATCTGCATACTTTCCCTTGCGTTTTTGCATTATCAAATCTAGGAGGAATCTCCATATATACTCTCTCTTCTAAGTCTCCATGTAGGAATGTATTCTTCACATTACATTGTTGTAAGTTCCAGTCAAGGTTGGCTGCACAAGATAACAAAATTCTGATGGTGTTCATTTTGGCAACATGGGAAAACGTCTCTTGATAGTCTACTCCGTAAGTTTGAGTGAAGGCTTTAGCAACCAATCGAACCATTAGACTTGTGTTTCACAGTAAACACCCATTTGCATTCCACCAAATTATTGTCTAATAGAGGAGTAACTAGCTCCCAGGTCTCATTCTTTGCTAGTGTCTTCATTTCTTCAACCATGGCTTCTTTTCACTTGGATTCTTCAAATGCTTTACGCCAATCCTGTGGAATAGACACAAAGGAAAAAAACAAGACAAAGGCTTAATAGGGAGGGGACAATGAGTCAAGAGATAAAATTAGACATAGGGTGTCTAGTACAAGATCTAACACCTTTCCTTTGGGCAATAAGTTTATCTATATCATTAGGGGGTAACTCACCAGAAGAGGAAGATTCTTGGCACATGGTAGGTTGCATGGTGGCTGCTTCTGTTCTAAGCCTTCTTGAATACTTCTTTAAATTTAGTTTGTCCAAACGCCCAACAATATCCTTTTGAACAGTAGTCTCCCTCTGATCAGTAGCTTCCCCTTGAACAATAGTTTTTTTTTTTTTGGAACAGTAGCTTCCTCTTAAACAATGGTGTTATTTTTCAAAACTTACTGAGCCAAATATCACTTCTTTTCTCTCATTGATCTCCCCCTGAAGAGGTGATTGAGTTGTACCATAATGTGGCTCAATTTCTCTGATTGTAACATCCATTCTAACGAAAGTTCTTCGTGAAGGAGGATGATAACACTTGTAACCTTTCTGTGCCAGAGAATACCCAGTGAACACGCATTTAAGGGCTCATGGATCTAACTTGCTTGCTTTCCGACCATGGACATAACAGACACATCCAAACATCCTAGAAAGAACAGTATAATTATTTTTACCTTGTATAGTTTTCAACAGACTTTTTGAAATAAAGGGTTTTGAGTGGAATTCTATTAACAAGATAGGCGGCTACAAGAATTGCGTCCCCTCAAAATGATTTTGGAAGGTTTATGGAAAACATAAGAGATCAGGCGACCTTTAGCAAATGCCTGTTTTTCCTTTCAGCAATCTCATTCTGTGAACTAGTATCGGGACAATTTGTTGGATGAATTATCCCATAAGACTCCAAATAGGCATCAAAATGGTAACCGTTGTCAGTTCTAAAAAACTGTATCTAAGTATCAAATTAAGTATACAGCATTTAATGAAAAGATTGGAAGCATGTAAACACATCATTTTTCAATTTTAGCAAATACACCCAAGTCATCATAATGCAACAATAAATAAAAGTAACAAACCATCAATTATTAGATAATTAAGCATGTTGAGTTGGTCCCCAAATATCAAATTGAATAGTCATAAAAGAAGTATTACTTCTCAAAGGATAAGAATTTTTAGTGTGTATAGCAAACTCAAAAGCTTCACAAAGCAATGAATCAAATCGAGTCTTTGAAAATAATTTGGGATATAACTTTTCCATAACAAAAAAATGATGGGTGTCCTAACCGCTTATGCCATTGCATTATTTCTTGGTTGATAACTTCTAAAAAAAGGCTTGGAACAAATTCACTACTGCATTCCAACATATATGAGCCATCATGCAATCTACCATTGCTAATCATTTTCCCTGTTTGAAGGTCTTGGAATACACAATGATTAGGGAAAAACTCAATTTTGCATTTTAAGGTATTTGTGATGGCACTAACAGATAAAAGGTTAACCGGAAAACGAGGAACATGTAGTACAGAGGATAGTTTAATATTGGGTGTATAGTTGACAGAAACTAATCCAGTTACAGGAGTAAAAGACCTATCGGCTATCTTGACACCTTTTTTTGTTTGACTTGGGAAGTAGTTTAAAAAACTTAAGAGGGACCTATCATGTGTCTATTCGCACCAGAATCAATAATCCATGAGTCAGTATTAATACAAGTATTAAAGGCATTACCTGTCTCTACAAAATTGGATGTTGGATTCATGGGGTTATCATAAATATATATATATATATTTTAATTCTGCCAATTTTTTTTCTCTCAAAAAAAAAAAATGCACTACAAGAGCCAATAATAGCAAGGAAGACCGGAGAACACCAACAAAGCCAACTGTGGTGGTCGGAGAATTAAACTCGACGAATGTGACTTGCACGCGTTGGCGTGTGAGCAAGTACACCGAAGCTGTGGGTGGCGCGTGAGAGCTACGCGCAGGGAGTTTGGTCAGCGGATTTTGAGGTTTTGCTGAAGATGAGACTGTGGCTCCGTTGAAGGGGGTGGTGAGAAAAAAAATAGGCCGAAAAATGGAGAGTACCAAATTGGATTTTCTAGGGTTCGAGAATTTTAAAAAAATAAGCTCCATAAATCTGGATTCTCAAGCTCTTGATACCATATTGATAATAGGAATCTTTTTCTCTTGTATGTTCGAACAGAAAAATTTACATGACTATTTATACCAAAAGAGTAGGCCTAACTAAGGAAACATAATTAATATATTAAATCAATAATCTTAATTTTAAGCTAATCTAATCTCTAAAAATCAGTAATGAGATTAGCTGTGATAAGCTGTCAACAATAAGCTATCTTCAAGTGTGGAAATTTCTTGTTTTCCAGTGATGGTTTTTCAGAAAATGAAGTTGAAAAAAAGGAATGATTGTTCCCAGAGTACAATTTTGTGTTATTTTCCCTTGGAAAGCTGGATTGTTATCATGGGAACATTTTTCTACAGTTTTTTATTTTAAAAGCAGCCCGACTTTCTAGTTTCAGCAACTAACAAGATTTTCATTGATCTGTATGAAAAATAAGAACAGATAAAAATACAGAGACAGGAAGCAGATAATGATGTTATTTTGTAAATGTAGTTTTATTTTTTCGTTGTTTACCATGTTACTGTAGTCATAAGCTACAGATATCCAGTTGGATTCTCAATGTATTTTTAACACAAAAACTCCTATCTTTTTAAATCAACCATGGACTTTTGGCATGGTTAACCTTGTAATTTAATGCTTAAAGGATGATACTGGTCTGAGAAATTGACTGTGTGCCTAGAAAATGAGGAAATAGACCTGAAGGGTGGATGATTGCTGGCAGTTGATATGTTCTATGTTCTATGTTCACATTCTTCATTTTTCTGAAGTACCTGTATCTAACACTCACCTCTGACACATGAATATGAGGATAGGACCTCTAAAGACCCTCCAAATATGTGGAAGAACTTCAAAAAAATAAATCTAACTACACTTGTCAGATACATACCCATATCCAAAATTCCAAGTAACATAGGATATGTTGCATGATTTTCGGCGTAGCTCGAGTGTAAAGGTTCTGGTTATCAATGATCTATTACCAAATAGTTAATAAGGATTTTTATTGGGATTTTGTTCCAAGTATTTGAAAATATATTTTCAAGATCTTTGGTGATTGTGACATGACAGTCTGAAGTAATGGTTTTTGTTGGTTATGAATTCCTGCCTTCCTTGGTGTTTATAAGTTCTTTTACTTTCTGGTTGAGTTTTTGTTGTTTTCTATCATATCTTGATTTTTTAAAAGGAAAAGTAACTGTTGTCTGGAGACTCAAGTACTAATGCATTATTTATGTTTTTTTTTTGAGGATAATGTGATCTATACTTATTTTATTTACTGGTTTTCCCAGAGAGTCACTGATGCTGATCTAGTAGCATTGGTTTCAGATGAAGTTTTTCAACCAGACGTGGTTTGGAAGCTTCTCGATCTACAGGTAACTAGAGCTTTTCAAACAATAGTTACATGAATGTGGTATTGGGTGCACTTCCTAGACATTTTATGATACAAGGTGGGGGCATGTTTCATTGGCTTATTATTTCGGGTTGTAATACTGTATAAAGCATTATTGTTTGTATTGGTTTGATATATAAAGTAAATAAAATAATAAATAATTAAATGTATACAATAGACTTCTTGGCGTTCTTTCACATTAAAGGGGTGTCCCCTTTATACCTCCTCCATATGCTTTGAGAGGTCATCAAGTTACCCTGAATTGAAGACATTGTGCATGGGAATGGCAAGGAATAGAGCTTTCCCTCTATTTCCTGGGATTTTCATAGTTCCATCTACCTTAATGGTGCTACTACCTGTATAAAAGTTTACCTCTAGATACTACAGAACAACATTAGATTGTACTTTGAAGTGGTATTGGTGTCACTGGACTTGTATAAAATTCCCTAACTAATCATGGTGCCACTGGACTTAGTAACACCAAATCAATTGGGATTTCCTTGAAAACCATCTGTTAATAAATATGTTTTAGGAGTATTTATGTTTTAACCACTCGTTTTTATTTAAAAAAGAAGAAATCACTCTTTTAAAAAAAAATCTCTTTAGAAAACTATTTTTTAAAAAATACCATCCCTTTTAAGATTACTATTATTTAAATTATATACACTTTTACTTCTTTTAATAATCCAACCGTTGAATCTATCAATATAATGATACTTGCCATGCATGTAAATTTTGGGATCTATTTGATATCTCTATTATATCGAACTATAATGCTTTCTTTATTAATATATATTTAACTGTTGATTTCTTTACTCCAAAGCAAATAGTTAGATATCTTTAATTTATTCAAAACTTGACATGCATTATCTACATGAATGGAATACAAAGGCTTGATGAAAGTGTCAATACACATTTGTCAAAATAAAAAACCATGCTAATTTTTCTTTTGGAAGTTAATTCATGACCTCTCCCAACTTTGAAGTTTGCAAGAGTGAATGTTTCCCCTTTACCCTATTAGATACTCCCCCACTGTTTACTCTTTCAACTTTGAAGTTTGCAAGAGTGAGTTTCTGTCCATATTTATTTATTTTTTACCTTTCATCTCCTTTACCCCATTAGATACTTTCTCTCTCTCCTTTTACTATTTCTTCTTCATGCTTGTCTTTTTGTTTGACACATCAACTCGGTTCATGGTTTTGACGATCCTAGTTGCCTATCAAAGAGATCCAGTACACTATGTGACCAATGTGGGTATGATCATATTTCTTAAGTTTTTCCATATATTTGGACGAGCTTTGAAGGTTTTATTCCCATATCCATGTTCAAAAATGAATGTTGGATGAGTACCTAAAGAAAACTCAAGAGTCCAGCAACATAGCGATCCAGATCTATGATGTGGATTTTATTACTAGGGGTAGCAGCAATCCTCGTAACTGTGTTTTAATATGTTGTTCGTCGACCAACATGCAGGTTACCTGCGGAACTCTTGGTCTTTCTACTGCAACAGTTAAACTCATCGATGCTGATGGGAGAGAGCATGTTGCCTGTTCAGTTGGAACTGGACCTGTAGATTCAGCTTATAAAGCTGTTGATCTCATTATCAAGGTTTGATGCAAGAAATAAGTACTTTTCTTTCTTTGTTATGGATGCTACCAAGAATGTCTATGAATTCCAGATTTTCTTATAATTAAGGCTACTTTTTAAATATCAATGCTTCATCAATTTCCATCAATTACAGGAATCGGTTTCACTTCTTGAGTACTCAATGAATGCCGTTACGGAAGGAATTGATGCTATAGCCACGACCCGCGTTCTAATTCGTGCAGAGAAAAGTCACTTATCTACTCATGCGTTGACTGGTGAACTCGTTCATCGAACATTTAGGTGCTGAATCTTCTTGCTTTTGTTTCCATGTCCGTTTTAAACATTTCCAGCTCGATAAATTCAGTGAATTAAAATCTTTTCTCCTTTGGTGACAGTGGAACTGGGGCAGGAATGGATATTGTTGTTTCCAGTGTCAAAGCTTATGTCAGTGCATTAAATAAGATGTTGGGATTCAAAGAACAATATCCAGCAAAGGCTTCTTCCATAGAAAGGACTCCAGCTTCTTCTTAAGCTACTTACTCGGTTTCATGTACGAGTATTGAATATGATTATGTATCCAACAAGGGTATGTTCATTTCTGTTTATATTTTTCCACGTCTATACTCATGTCTGGATATGCGTCGGACACTCTACTTTAGAGAGAAGAAAAGATGAACAGTTGGAGCAGCAATCTCCACGCATACATACATGAGTTCAGTGTTGTAACTGCAAATTCATTTTAATCTTGCAGTAGTGACAATGATTTGAAAGGTTTTTGAATATAAGTTAGTTTGAGAGACTGTTTAAGTTTTAGAAAGAAAAAAACCAAAACAGTTGGTTTTGTTCTTTCTTGTGAGTTTTGTAGAATGTATTAAGAAATCCACAAGATCGTTTCTTCTTCAAAATAATTTTTGTATTTATTTTGACTCAGGTGAGTGTCGAATAAAGATGAGTCTGACAGTGGGTGTTTCAATTTAATTTTTTTTTTCATCTTTTTTATGCTAAAAAATATATCAGATAAAGTGGTTACTTTTTTTTTTTCCTTTATACACAATCCATAAATTAAAAAACTATAGAAAATTTATGGCAAAATATTTCTTTCTTTTTAATTTTTTTTTTATTTTGGTTAAGAGGATGTTTGTAATTGCATCTTTTATCGAGTTAAATGTCAAATGTACAAATGCATGATACCATTTGATAGCAACACAAAGGTTTAGATTTTTCTTTTCAATTTTATTGAGATTGTCAAATCGATATAATAAACTAAAAATGATTAATGCATTATTTATCTTCAAAGTTGTACTTAATTTGCTTAGCTGTCAATTTGTTTTTACGGTACTCTCATTTTGCTTCATATTTAATAAATACCCTGGCTAGTATTTATTAAAAAAAAACAATTGTACTTAATTTGTTACTCAATTTTTATTTATCAATTTGGTATTTTAATTTTTTCATCATGTATCACTTTAGCCCAACTTTACCCCAACAGTAAATAGTGTTACAAAAAAATGAGAGCGCGATCAGTTACTGTAAGGGGGAAGAATTGGAAAAATTGAAAGAATAAATTTTAAAAAGGGAACAAATAAAAAATAAAGCAAATTAAGAAATAAAAAAAATCTGGAAAGTTGTATAAAATTTCCCGAATATTTACTTAGTTTTTAAAAATACATAGAATACAAAAAAATAGTGAAAATATAAAATAAAGAGAATTTCAGAAAATAGAAAAAAAATATAGATATATAAAAATTTTCCATTTTTTGAAAATTCTCTTTTAGCAAAATAAAATTTTAAAAATAAAAAAAGAATAAATTAAAAAAATTTTAGAAAAAAATTCAAAATTGTTTAAAAAATTAGAAAAAATACAATAATAAAAATTCTTGAAATTATAAAATGTACTTTTCTTTTTAAAAAAGATACATAAAATTTACAAAATTTCAAAATATATATTTACTTTTCTTGAGTAGATAATATGTTCATCATGGTAACATAACAATTAATTCTATTTTTTTAAAATTTTTTTATATTTTTTATAAAGGAAATTAAGATCTGCTAATCTTCAGTAGGAAAAATTTGTACCTTCATATAAAACAAATTTTTTGATGGTGAATTAACATACACCATTAACCACAAAGAAATTTAGCTATCCGTAAGATTTAAGTAGCAAAAATAAAAGTATCAATCAATACCACCATTTATGCAGGAAGGATTTGAGGGTTAAAAATGCTCAATAATGGAGTGCAAGTCAAATCTTTGTTGAATCCAAACTAGAGTTCAAGGATTCTCTTTCCACTTTCCGTTTTAATATTAAATTTAAGAGAAAATAAAAAATTAAAGAAAAAATTGTTAGAGTTGTGTGACCTAAATTCTAAGAAATTGCTTGTAAGTCAAGTTAAACAAAATACATTTTCTTTCTAAAAGATTTCGTATTTATTAGTATAATATATTTAGCATTTATTAACATAATTTATTTGACTTACGAATTTAGCCTATAAATAGGCTTTTTTACAACATTAGAAAAAACACCCATTAAAAGATTAGAACTCATACCACTTTTGGAGAATTTTGTGTTTACGTTTTGAAGATTCTTTATTTTTAAGTTTTGGGGTTTAGTTTTTTATCTCTATTTTTTGTACACATCATTCTTTTGTCATTATAGTAAAATCATTTAGTTTTTTATCTCTATTTTTTGTACATTTCGTTCTTTTGCCATTATAGTAAAATTATCTTTACCCGTGATTTTTTATCCTCTTAGGAGGGGTTTTTCCACGTTAAATTTGTGTGTTCAATTTTTCAATTTCTTCCGCTATTTTTACTTGTCCATTGCTTAATCAGAGCTAGTTCAATTTTCATAGATCAGCCCGTTCAGAGATGACAACAGCATGGTTTGATATTGAGAAGTTCGATGGTGTCACAAATTTCAATCTGTGACAAGTTCGGACGATGACAATTCTAGTTCAGATCAGCCTAAAAAAGGTCGTTATTGATAAAAAGCCTGAGAATCTAGATCAGACAGAATGAGAAAAGCTTAATGAAAAAGCCCTGTCTGCAATCTAGTTGTGCCTCACGAATAGGGTATTGCAGGAGGTATTGATGGAGAAAACCTCATTCGCCTTGTGGAAAAGGTTAGAAACTCTTTGTGGAACTAAGTCTCTGGTTAATAGTTTAGTGTTAAAACAACATCTATTTACGTTTCTCATGAACAAATGTGAGTTTCTTAGAAATCACATTAGTAAATTTATTACTCTTTTAAATGATTTAAAGAATATTGAGGTTAAGATTGACAATGAAGATCAGACGATGCTATTATTGTGCTATTTACCCTCTTCATACAAGTCTTTTAGAGGACTTTGATTTATGGCGGAGACAAACTCTCGTTCGAGGATGTGAAAGGTCATTTGTTGAGTAAAGACAACCTCGAAAATGAATTTAGTTCAGATAGCGAGGCATATAGGTAAGCTTTTGTTTTGGTAGCATCAAAGAAGCGAGAAAAAAGGTGTCACTATTGTAAGAAGTTGGTCACGTCAAAGCAGATTGTTATAAATTGCGAAATAAAATGGCTGCTGAGAGTAACAAAGAAGATGCAACTGGTGCCAATTTAACCGATGAAAGCGATAATGATTTCTCATTAGTGTCAACAAGAAATAGCTCCGAGCTTACGTCCGAGTGGATCCTAGATTTGAGATGTTCTTTCCATATGTGTCCCAACAGAGAATGGTTCTTCACATACAGTTTGGTTGAAGGTGGAGTTGTGCACATGGGAAACGGTTCATCCAGTAAGGTAATCGGTATTGGTACTGTTAAAATTAAGATGCACGATGGGACGATTAGAAAACTCTCAGATGTCAGGTATGTACTTGATTTACGAAAGAATCTCAACTCATTAAGTTTTTTAGACTCAAAAGGTTGCAGAAACAACATCGAGTCGAGCAATATTAAGGTGTCTCGTGGGGCTCTCGTTTTGTTAAAAGGTAAAATAGATGACAATCTTTATATTCTGGAAGGTTCTATAGTTACCGGTGAAATCGGATGTCCCTCATCTGTTATGGATTCGAAGTCAACTCGTTTGGAGTGGGGGCAACTTGGTCAAAGGAGGGAAAAAGGTATGACCATTTCGTTGAAGAGAGGTTCTCTTTTGGATGCAGGTTTTGAAAAGTTAGGGCACTGTTGTAACGGCCTGATAGTCAGGGGTGTCGGAAAGTATATTCCCGGGACTCCGTTTTTGTAAATTGAACTTTGTAAATATTTATAATAAATATTTACAAAGTTAGTTGTGTAGTTAATTAGGTTTCGGTTAAGCGAATTTACTTGAATTAAAAGTAATCAGGTATAAGGACTAAATTGCATTTGAGTTAAAAGTTGAATTATAAATTAAAAATTAATTAAAGGGCCAATGTAGTAATTATACCTATATATATGTATAGTGGACGACATATGTTATTAGAATATGTTATAATATTAAGAAATCTTAATTATTAAGTAAATGTATATATGTATTATTTAATAATAATTAGTACAATAAAACAAAATAGGTATTAAAAGAAAGAATAAAGAAAAAGAAATAGAAAGACATGCAAAATTAAGAAAGAAAAAGAGAAAGAAAGAAGAAAGGAGATGCACGGCCTAAGGGCTTTAAACTTTCAAATTTCAATTGGTTAGTCAATTTAGTCCCTTTTCTCCTGGTGTTAAGTATTACCCGACTCATGTTGAAGTTTTAGCAATTGTTAAGATTTTAAATGTTAATAATGTTGGATAGTTTTAGTATTAGGGATTAAATTGATAGATTTTTAAGCTAGAAATGAAAAAGGATTAAATTGTAGAATAAATTATAAATTTTGAATAATAGGGACTAAATTGTGAAAAATTCAAAATTTATGGGTTTAAGTGAAAACATGTAGTTAAATTTATTTTAAAGTGAATTTTATATGAAAATATAGAATTAAATGTAAAGAATAAAAATTAGTCTCGGTTTAGGGACTAAATTGAAATTTAGGCAAATATTAAGTAAAAATTGAAATATTCAATATGAAATTGAATTGTGTTGTATTGATGAATTTTAATTGTTTTAATTTCGTAGCTAACGTCATACCGGAATCTTCGACTAAAAAGGGGAAGGATAAAATTAACATCGAATAGCTCAAAATCCACGGTTTGTATTTCTATAATCCGAACCTAGTTGTTAATTGTTGTAATTCAATTTAATGCATATGGTAAGTGTTTGAGGTGAGTATTTGACATTTTGATAGTTGATTGAAATGGATTGAACTGGTATATAAATTATGAATGTATTGATTATTGAATTAAAATGAGTATATGTGCTAATGTGAAAGTTGGATATTGATTATTATAGATTGAATTGAATTCATGTGTATATGTGATTATATGAAAAATTTATGTTGGATATTGGTTGTTTTTGAAATGTGAAATTAAACCCTATTAACTGTATCGGGCTGAGTCGGATATAGATGGCATGCCATAGGATAGGAAGAGTCCAGGGATTTCTTCGACTTCGAGTCGATGAGGCACTGGGTGCCAATTTACTTTGGTTTAATCGATGAGACACTGGGTGTCAATTTATATAGCGTTGGGCACAGTTATTACTTCGGATTTATCTGATGAGGCACTGGGTGCCAAACTGGTGTGTTGGTTGGATCCGTGTATTCGTTCGAGTCCGAGTCGTGTTAATTGGGGTAAATAAATAATAAAGTTCTATAATTGATATTGAAATAACATGGTATGATAAATGGAAGTGATATAGTGAACTGAAAATAAAATGTGAAATATGTTGTAAACACATGGAATATATAAGTTATATACTCATGAATTGAATATGGAATGAATAATGCTTTTGTTTAAATGAAATGTGGTTGGCTATGTGAATAGCTATTTATATAGCAATTGTGTGAATTGAGACATTGTTAATCAAATGAAATATGATAGCATGTGTAAATTGAATGTAGTATGAAATGATGTGCTAATATGTATGAATTCAAAAGGTTGACATATGATAGTTGTAATCTTAGTCATTAATATGTGTTTATAATTAAATTGTGCATTTTATATTCTCTTGTCTTTAAATGTTCGGAATATAGAAATATCACTGAGTTTTACTCAGCGTACGGTTTTTTTTTCTGTGCACAGGTTAGGTACTTCACTTTTGATCACCGATTCAACATCCAACAATGATCCCGAACTTAAATGTGGTGATGTTTGTCTTTTGTGTTGGCATGTACCTAGGATATCTAGAAGTTTTTTTGTGGATGGATTGTAAATGAGGTTATAAGTGTAATGTTGGTTTAGTATTTATGTAAGCATGTGTTTGTGTTTGAAGCCATAGTATGGTATAGTGAATTGAAGCAATGCTTAATATATGCATGTTAATGATGAATTATATTATGATTTTTTTAAATGTTTGAAAATGAATGATTTAGATTACGGTTACTCAGTAATACTTTGAAACCCTATTTTAGCGATGGATACAGGTTAGGGGTGTTACAACAGTGTTTGTGAAAATCAGACCTGTGTTAGTTTTGATTTGGCAGTGCACAAGTCGAAGGCTAGAAGTCTTCCAAATTCTAAGCACAAATTCGACTAAGCTAATTCCCTGCATAGTTAAAGATAGGCTCGTGGCGGGCTTTGGTAAAGATGATGTTGTGAGAATTCGTGTCAAGGTGAAGATTGTTAGAGTTATGTGACCCAAAATCTAAGAGATTGCTTGCAAGTCAAGTTAAACAAAATATATTTTCTTTCTAGAAGATTTAGTATTTATTAGTACAATATATTTAGCATTTATTACCATAATTTATTTTACCTATGAATTTAGCCTATAAATAGGCTATTTTACAACCTTAGAAAAAACACTTATTGAAAGATTAGAACTCATAACACTTTTGGAGAATTTTGTGTTTACGTTTTGAGGGTTCTTTGTTTTCAGGTTCCGAGATTTAGTTTTTTATCTCCATCTTTTGTACTATTCATTCTTTTACTATTATAGTAAAATTATCTTTGCCCATGATTTTTTTATCTTCTTTGGAGGGGTTTTTTCACGTTAAATTTGTGTGTTCAATTTCTCAATTTCTTTCGCTATTTTTGTAACGACTCGTTTTTAGTGTTGTTAGGAGTAAAGTTTTCGAGACTACAAATTCTGGCTAGTGAGTCAGTATATATTAATTATTTAGTATTTATATGGTATCACAAATGTTGTATAAAAATTTGGTGGTGAAATTTTAAAGTTCAAATAATTAATTAAGTAAAAAGGGACTAAAGTGTAATAGATGTAAAAGTTGAGATTTATTAGTAAATATGTTAAATAGTTATAAAAAAATAAATTATGGGACTTAGTGGGTAATAATACCAAAGCTTTGGTTAGTGGATGTTTATGGAACGGGTTTTTTTATAGGCGTCAAAACCACCAAATAAAAAAATTCCTACAATAAAATAACTCTAAACAGTAGTAAAGAGTTGTAGGGTCGAGTCCACATGGATTGGTAATTATGATAAGCTTTTGTGTGTTTTTTTGTGAACATAATTTCTTTCGTGTTTGTAATCATGGCAATAGTCGTGCCCACGACTCTAAACAAACTTGCTGAAAAATAAATTAAATAAATAAGGAGAGTTGGAAATGTCTAGAAATTAAATAATTGAGATAGCATAAATAAGCAATTAAAGAAATCAAAAGTAAAAATAAATTAGAAAATGAATTTGGATTTTTCAAATAGAATTATAAAGCCTTAGCCCTAGACTCGGTGAAGTCCAGTCTCTAATCAATCATTGAAAATGGGTTTTTTCTTCCAAATAATAAGCTCGTTATAGCGGTTAAGAACGTCCTAACCACTAATTTTTCCTCTCGTAGTTGATTCTGGTATGCCTTGCAACCAAACCCTTACCGATTATCCAACCACGATACACGCGTTTGGGATTCAAGACTTCGACAGCCTTGCATTTTGAAGAACCCAAATCAGATTAACTGCCTCAACTGCGCGGGACGTTTAAATCTGATCACTATCTCCCTTGATTTGTTCGCAAAAATCCGAATACTGTATGGTTGACTTGTCTCTCCAACTGTCCACCAAAAAGACTCCAACCCAATGCGCTTTTTGAATTGAAATTTAGTTAACTTTAAGGGAAGAATTTGTCAATCTCGATATTTTAGAGAGATGATAAATACCGATTTGAAGGATTTTTAGTGCGGATACATTTCTCACGATTCCTGACCGAAAAGAATACCGACCTAAAGCTAATTTGAATTTAATGAAACATGAAATTAATCATGCTTTGGTTGGTTATGGAAGTGGATTTAAATGGAAATGGTGGTAGATGAAAGGGGAAGGGCTTGGGAAACAATTAAGCTAAAATATTGAAATGGAAACAAAAGTTGGCAGAATGTCTGCACTCTTTCATGCAAAGTAATAAAGAAAATAAATTGATTTTTTATTAATTGCTAGGAAAATCAAGGTGTATTTTTTCAAGTCCACCATGCCACCTATTTATACATAAACCATTTGCTAAAATTGGGCTAGTCCCACCTACCCACTAATTAAATGAAATAAGTATTAGATTTCTTTTTTCTAATTTTGGCTTTTACAAAGTCAAAAATCTTATCAGCCCCTAAATGTCTCCATATTTCTGATTCGACCCCTCTTCAATTGCTCATCCTTCAATTTAATTCTTTTCTGCTTGTTTTCGAATTAAAGCATCCGAATTTCGTTCCTGAAAAGATTCAAACATAAAATTTACCAATTATCAGAAAGTAATTCAAGAACAAGTTGATTTGAGTACGTAAAGTATGCAAAATAAATATGCTATCAAATCCCCCTATTTAGCCTATGTTTGTCCTCAAGCATACTGTACGTTCCTTTATTAGAAATTATTCAGTAACTTATCAAAAATCAAGCCTCTTTTCCACAACCATGATCAATGCAAACAATTTAGGCAAAAAAATGAATAAGTGCTCAAATACTTAGTTTGATCTCCATAAAACTCAAACATGCAAATTAAATCATTTCACTAAATTGAGTTTGAACCAAAATTTGCAATGTATTATTCTTAGTTAATTATGTAGTAAATTTGGGACATAGTCAAACCTTTTTATGCGAATTAAGATGACAACCCAAGCACCCTACTCCAGTTACTCAATTTGACATGTCTCCAAATAGACTATTTTTCCCTACTCATGGAAACTCGATTAGGAGAAGGTTTGCAAGTTTTCAGTTCGTCACTTGAACCTTTTTACACAAGACGAGATGACAACCCAAGCACCTTATCCCAGTTATTAAATTCGGTCACTTTTTTGAAATCTTCACTCATAACTTAAGCCATCGGCGGAGTAGTATTTCTTCTCTTCTTTTTTTAATTTATTTATTTACAAGAAAATACAATATTCTTACCAATAAATTATAAACAATCAATTTTCATGAAACAATCTAATTTCATATATCAACTTTAAAACGCACATGTTGATTAAACTAGATATTTGAACACTTTAATTTAAGAATCACCCAACTATCTGAATTGACTAAGTAATGGAATTAGAGGCTCAATGTCAAATAAATTAATGAATAGTCCAGCATAGGAACTAATACATGCGAATGAAAAACATGCAGCAAAAGAGATTCAAACATGCACAGTTACTAATCCAATCCCCCTACTTAACCTATGCTTGTCCTCAATAATATATTATATGAATAAAAGTTTAGTAAAGAGAAAGGTTAAGTATACTCCCCATGTGTATCTAACATGGTTGTCGGTATTGGGAGTGACTACTTTGCAATATGTCAAGAATAGTAGAGACTTGGGTTTCCATTATTTCAAGTCAAGCTTCAATCCGGCTTAAATGTGCCTCTATAGATGAATAAGGCTGCTCTTCTTGCTCCATTGTAGTGAAATTGGGACGTTGGCGAAAGACCCTATTACTGTGAGCAGTTCGCATACTTGGAGGAACAAAATAATACGTAGTAGGGGTGCTGGAAAGCAAACCCATTGAGTCCAAACAATACTCATCTAGATTATCCATAGTATATGCACATGTTGAGGATGATAAATCAACTTCAGAGAGAAAAAGTTGAGAGGTTAAATTTGTAATATATGGACCAAGTATTAGTGTTCGATTAGAGATTAAAGACCATGAAAGTTTCGTGCAAACCAATATCCTAAATTAACTTTAAATCCATAATGTATACACCACGAAAAGAATAATTTTGTTTTAGTTAAAACAGATGACAGATCATTTTGACCTAAATAGCTAAAAGCTAAAAACCAATGAATATATCTTAAAGCAGGTTCATGCACCAACAAGTCCTTAGAGGTCTTGGGATTTAAAAGTTGATTCCCGGAATGAGTTAAAGTAGAATAAATAGCATCAACATCAAAATCACTTGTTATATCCAATAATGCAGTATGGTAAAAATCGCTTTGAACATCGTTAGGGTCAATGAAACCTATGGCGACGTTAAGATTTGAAATCGACATCCTAAAGTCTTTACCAAGTAATCGGAAATAGACAAAATCTTGAGTTTCAATAGTTCACAGTGCATTAATATTGAAGATAAATGTTGTGTAGAACTCATAATCTAGTTCATAATATGCAATACATTTCCAACCAATAGCTTTAAAATAGTTCAACACAACATCATGTATATTTAACATATCAAGGGTGTAAAGATCAATTTCCTTAAAGACTGGAAGTGGATGTTGTAGAATGTTATCGTATCTTGCGTGATGCATTAAGATTGTAAAATTCAGACACCCTCGTAATCGTCCTTCAGTAGGAATAGTGTAGGTATGACCTCGCCTATTATGTTGACCGTCTCGGGATGGTTAAACATTTTCATTAGACGAGTCGGGTAGTGGACTTAAATTTCCAGCAGCATTAGTACTGCTATGTGGAGGCGTCACTAGCACATTAGTTGGTGGTCGATGTGTTCGAGTGGTGGATGATCATGTTCGACATTGAAAAACAAGCTCGTTTCTAGTCGAAGAACCTTCGCCATAGTCGTTAGAACTCCCTGCCTGCCTCATCTGAACAACCTACATAGTATGTTAGTAAAGGTAAAATAAGTTGTAAGTTAGGAATCGACCTTTCAGAAGTAACAGGATTGCTATGCGAGCGTTCTATTTTGATCAGAGTTGGGCTTCGTCAATGACAATTTCTAATAGGCCCAGTCATTTGTCTTGTAGGGGTTGGAGACAGATCCGATTTGTTATTTTCTAAATCAATGATAGGAGGAGCTAAAAATCAGTTTTGTCCACAATTATGGGAAGTCGGGAACCTGTCTACTGCTCTGTTCCTAGTTCAAACCATGATCTGCGTATAGGCTTGAGGAATAAACGTCATTTGTTTACAGTTGCTCACAACAGTGATTTCATAGTGGTTGACATTTGGGGGTCGGTGGGTATTGTTGAAAACAAAAAAAGAAGAAGAAAACGAAATAGGAGAGGTAAACGGTGAATAGTGGTGTTTGGGGAAAAAGAAGAGCCAATCGACGATGAGAGAAACGGTGAGACCACGACAGTTTCGTGGGGTCCAAGATCAATGGCGACAAAGGAGGAATGAAATGAGTGACGGTGCTCATGAATTAGGGCCGTTTGGTGTTGTTCTTGTGCGATGGTGCAAGAAAAGAAGAAAAAGGGAGAAGAATCAACGATTGATTGGTGCTGTGGTGGTGTCCGGAGATGGTGTCGGTATGATGGTGTTAATGCGGGTTAGGGTTTTTATTGTGAAGAGAATAAGAAGAAAATGAAATGGAGAGGTAGTGTAAGAGGATTGGGGGTTTTCTTTTTCTTCTTTTTTTTTTTTCATTTTGGCTGGTATAGGCCTTCTTTTCCCTTTTTTTTCTTGGCTCATTACTGATCGTTTAACCCATTTTATTTTTCTTTTTTTGTTCTTTTTGGGTTTCGTTGGGCTTGTTGGGGTTTTGGGTACTTGAGATTGTTTTGGGTATGAGATATGTAGGTTAAGTGGTTTTGGGGTTATTATTTGGGTTAGAGGATTGGTTATTATTTGGGTTAGGGGTGTTGGGTTTGCTTGTAGAAAAATAGATGACAACAATTAACATGGCGCACCTAAGCCATGATCGGTATCTGATTTTCAAAAAATTGTCAACCTTCGCCACATTATTGGAAAATAACACATTAAATGGATTAAATAATAATTTATTTATTTCCAACCTAAATTAAACTAAAATTCAAAATTAAACAAATTAAAATAAATTTGGGTTGCCTCCCAAAAAGCTCTTTTGTGTAACATCGTTAGCTCGATTACCTGGAAGTTTATTCAATTGGCTCTTCGAGGATTAATTCCTCAACCATGTGTACTTGAAAATTTTCGTAGAAAGGCTTCAATCGTTGTCAATTGACTTTGAAGATTTTTCCAGATTCTTCACTTTTGACTTCGACTGCATTATGCGAAAATATGTGAGTAATAACAAAAGACCCTAACCACTTAGTTCGGAGCTTACCTGCAAAGATTCTTAGTGTAGGGTCATAAAATAATACTTTCTGACCTACCACAAATTGTATAGATTATCTTTTGATCATGGTATGCCTTGATTTTATCTATATAAATTTGGGCACTTTCATACGCTTCTCGTCGAGCTCCATGTTGCATTGCTTAACCGCCCAAAACGCTTTGTGTTCTAATTCTACAAGAAGATGACATGGTTTACCAAATATGAGTTGATAATGAGACATACCTATGGATCCCTTATAAGTTGTGCGGTATGCCCATAACGCATCATTTAGTCGCAAACTTCAATCTCTCCTATCTGGCTTAATGGTCTTTTCCAAAATCAATTTGATCTCTCGATTTGATACTTCTGCTTGACCATTTAATTGAGGGTGATAAGCTGTAGCAACTCGTTGCACTACCCTATTTTTTTTCAAAAGTGTGTCGATTACCTTATTGCAGAAATGTGTTCCTCGATCGCTGATCAATGCTCACGGTGTGCCAAATCTTGAAAAAATTATAACTCTTTAGAAAATCCACTACAGTTTTGGCATCAACACAACGACTGGCTCTAGCTTCCACCCATTTTGATACATAGTAAATTGCAAGTAAAATATAAATGTTACCGAATGACGAGACAAAAGTCCGCATAAAGTCGAGGCCCCATACGTTAAAAATTTCACATACATGTATAGGTGTTAGAGGCATTCCATTTTTTTGGCTCAAATTTCCTATCTTTTGAAACTTTTCACAAGTTTTACATAATAAATATGCATCATGCAAAATATGTGGCCAATATAGTCCACGTTCAAGTACTTTGTGTGCAGTTCGTTTAAGGCCAAAATGTCCACCACATGCGTAAGAATGACAAAAAAGATAGAATCGATTTTACCTCAGCTTCTGTAACGCATCGTCAAATTACCTGATCAAGACAATATTTTCAAAGGTAGGGATCGTTCCCAATTTAGTATCGCGATTCTCGTTTAATCTTATCCTTTTCAGAATGTGATAAATTAGAAGAAATTATGCATGTAGCAAGGTAATTTACCATGTCTGTGTACCAAGGAAAACTTGTCTGAGCAGAAAGCAGACTTTCATCTTGGAAATTATCATTAAGAGGTGTGACATCTTTTGATGGAGGTATTCGACTCAGATGGTTAGCTACCAAATTCTCGCGTCCTTTCTTATCCTTTATCTCAAAATCGAACTCTTGCAGAATTAATATCTATCTAATAAGCCTTGGCTTTGCTTCCTTTTTCCCGATAAGATATTTAAGAGTTGCATGGTTAGAGAAGACAACAATTTTAGTTCCTAATAGATACGATCAAAAATTTTCCAAAGTAAAGACTATAGCTGGAAATTCTTTTTCAGTGGTCGAGTAATTACTTTGGGCGGTATCTAAGGTCTTAGATGCATATGAGATAATGTGTGGTTCCTTCTCGATTCTTTACCTAAGGATCGCTCCTATATTGTGGTCACTTGCGTCGCACATGATTTCGAAAGGATAGTTCCAATTTGGTGGCTGAACTATGGGTGCCGAAATAAGTTTATGTTTGAGCGTGTCAAATACATCTCTGCATGATTGGTCAAACTCAAACTCTTTCTTCTTCTATAAGAGATTACAAAGTGGTTGTGCAATTTTTGAAAAATATCTAATGAACCGCTTGTAGAAACCTGCATGACCAAGAAAAGAACAGATCTCCCTCACAATTGTGGGGTATGAAAGTGAGTTAATAATATTAATTTTTGCTTTATCAACATAAATTCCTTTAGAAGAAATGATATGGCCTAGAACTAATCCTTTGTCAACCAGAAAATGACATTTCTCATATTTTAGAACAAGGTTAAATTCTAGGAACCTTTCTAAAATTTTAGCAAGATTTGACAAACATACATCAAAAGATTCACCATACACAGTAAAGTCGTCCATAAATACCTCAATTATTTACTCAACGTAGTCGAAACATATACTTACCATACACTTTTAGAATGTGGCTGGTGCATTGCATAGTCCAAATGGCATCTGTCTATAGGCAAATGTACCAAAGGGACACATAAACACCGTCTTCTCTCAATCCTTCGGTGCCACTGGAATCTAGAAAAAACTTGAGTAACCATCAAGACAGTAACAATGAGATTTTCCAGCTTGACGTTCTAGCATCTGGTCAATAAAAGGAAGTGGAAAGTGATCTTTCCGAGTTAAAAAATTCAACTTCCTATAATCTATGTAGACTCTCTACCCATTTTGGACCTGAGTGGGGACCATCTCACCTGCCAAATTTTTAATTACGGTTACGCCAGTTTTTTTTTTGGTACTACATGAACTGGGCTAACCCAATTGTTGTCAGAAATGGGATAGATCATCCTAGTATCAAGTAACTTTTAAACTTTTTTCCTTACTAGTTCCATCATAGGCGGATTGAGACATCTTTGAGTCTCTCTTTTGGGAGTTGCGTTCTCTACAACTGGAATTTTGTGCGTACAAGTCGAGGGACTCAAACCCTTAATGTCAGAAATCGTCCACCTGATCACCCTTTTATACTCTTTAAGAACTCGTACCAAATTTTCCTCTTCTAACTTCGAGAGTTTCCTCGAGATTATTATTGGAAAGATATTTCTTTTTCCTAGAAAAGCATACTTCAAATGGTCTGAAGTGGTTTGAGTTCCAACTTTAGGGCCTACAAAATAAATGGTAAAAGCTTAGTTTGTGAAGGAGATAATTTAAAATTTTTACCTGAAATTTTTTGTAATTGCGGTGCCTCTATATGAACAATTGTTTGGCGAATAAACTCCTCGATCGTCATCCATTCATCATGATATTCAAAATGTAATTCAGTTAAAGGCTCAAGTATATCAATATTAAAAATGTTAGTAATTGTGCCGAGATGGTTCATGGCCTCAAAAACGTTAAATTTCACCATTTCTCCATCAAAATCCATAGTGAGTATCCCATTTCGTACATTAATCTTCGTTTGTGCAGTACTAGAAAATGGTCTCCCAAGTAGTATATTGGAGGAATTGGCCGAATTATCGTCCTCTATGTCGATAATGTAGAAATCTGCAGGAAAAATCAGTTCGTTTACCTTAACAAGAACATCCTCTAGCACTCCTTTTGGATGCATTACTGACCTATCTGCAAGCTAAATGATTACACCTATTTCCTTTAAAGGACTCGTATTTAGTAGTTTATAAATAGACAAAGGCATAATATTAATAGATACACCTAAGTCGCACATAACTTTTTTAATACCGACACTACCTATTTGGCAAGATATGGAAAATATACATTGATCCTTACATTTAGGCGATTTTTCCTTTGTAAAATGGCAGAGACATTTTCTCCAACACTCACCTTTTCATTGCCTAGGAGCTTGTTCTTACTCATGCATAATTCTTTTAAGAACTTTACATACTGTGGAATTTGCTTAACCGTATGAAGAAGAGGGATGTTTATTTCTACCTTCCAAAAATTGTCAAGGATCTCATTTTCTTCTTGCTCCTTTTTGCACCAGACAATTCTTCTAGAAAACTGAGGTGGTGCTGCAAATGATTTTTGTGGTGTCGTCTCCATTAGATCCTTTGAGTCAATTTTCTTCTTGTATTGACCAGTGTCCTGGGCACGACTTGTGCCAGGTATAGGGGTTCCAAAACCTTTCCACTTCTCAATGTCATAGCATTTGCATTATGTCGAGGATTAGGTTCAGTTTGAGAAAACAATTTTCCTTGCGACTCGAATCAACTAACTCTAAGCACAAGCTTACTCATTTGTTTATCTAAGTGTTGAAGATGTGTTTTTGCCTTCTGTTGAAATTTCTCAGTATTGTTAGCTAACCTTTCCACTATTTCTTCTGAAGATGATTTTTGAGGTGGTATTTGTTGATTCAGAAGCGACTTTTGTTGGTATGGTTGATTGAGTCGAGGATTCGACCCATAACTCAAATTGGGATAATCTTTCCACCCCACATTATAAGTGTTCGAATATAGATCATATCACCTTTGGGGTGGCCCTGGAAAGTTTTTGATAATATTTGCTTGTTCTGTTGAACCCTCGTGTAAAATGAGACATAAATTTGTCGGGTGGTCTAGCATAGCACAAATTCCATAAAACCGTGCTGGCCTAATTTTATCTGTAAGAAAATTTTGGACAACATTAGTAAGCTTATCAATTTTATCTTTTAGAGATAGAGAACTTAGCCCATGAACTCTTCTCGTAGGTTCTGTAACTGGTCAGAATTGTTTAGAGTTCACAGCCATGGTTGAAATTAACTCTCTTACTCTCTGAGGCGTCATATTAACAAGTGCCCTTCTACTAGTAGTATCTATCATTTTTGTTTCCATTGGGAGTAACCCTTCATAAAAATACTACAAGAGTGACTGTTCAATCAAGCCATGTTGTGGGCAAGTTGCACACAACTTTTTGTATTGCTCCCAATAATCGTAGAGCGATTCAGTCTTCTTTTGTCGATTTCCTAAAATATCCCTCTTTAATTCGGCTACTCGAGCTGCTGGAAAGAACCTGTCAAGAAATAAATGAGACATGTCAGACCATGTATTGACAGATCCTTGAGGTAAATAAAATAGCCATTCTTTAGCAGAGTCGACTAACAAGAAAGGAAAGGAATGAAGTTTAATTTGATCCTCGATTACTCTCTGAGGTTTCATGCTTGTGCAAACCATGTGAAATTCCTTGAGATGGGTATGCGGATTTTCATTTTGTAATCCGCGAAATGTGGGCAATAGATGAATCAGGCCCGATTTCAACTCGAATGACGTTCCTTCCACCGTATAAGTTATACATAGGAGTTGTTGTTCATCTGGGGCTGCTGTGAGTTAGCGTATAGTTTGCAATGCCATTTCGTTTGGTTCGTTGAATGAGAAAATGTCATGGTGTAAGATACAATTTCAAACTTGGGATGTGATCGTTTACCGCGTCGAATGGCTTCTTATTGTAGTTTTCGAGCCAACTTCTCTATTTCTGGTTCAAATTCTAGAGACCCCGATTCTGATTTGATCATAAGAAAAACAAACAAAAGTTAGAAAAAATATTTCCAATCCTCGACAACGGCACCAAAATTTGATGGGCGTCTAAACCACCAAATAAAAAATTCCTATAATAAATTAACTGTAAAAATTAGTAAAGAGTAGTAGGGTCGAGTCCACAGGGATTAGTAATTATGATCAACTTTCGTGTTTTTCTTGTGAACAAAATTTCTATCGTGTCAATAATCGTGGTAATAGTTGTGCCCACAACTCCAAACGAACATGCTAAAAAATAAATTAAATAAATTAAGGGAGTTGTAAATGTCTAGAAATTAAATAATTGAGATAATAGAAATAAACAATTAAAGAAATCGAAAGTAAAAATAAATTAGAAAATAAATTTGGATTTTGCAAACAAAATTATAAAGCCTTAGCCTTGGACTCAGTGAAGTCCTGTCTCTGAATCAATCCTCGAAAATGAGTCTTCTCCTCCAAAAAATAAGCTGGTTATAGCGGCTAAGAAAGTTCTAACCACCAATTCTTCCTTTCGTAGTTGATTCCAGTACGCCCTGCAAACCAACCGTTACCGATTATCTAACCGTGATACACATGTTGCTGATTCAAAACTTCGGTAGCTTTGCGTTCTGAAGAACCCAACTCGGATTAATGGCCTCAATTGCACAGGACATTTACATTTGATCACTATATCTCTTGATTTGTTTACAGAAATCCGAATATAGCACGACTGACTCATCTCTCCAATTGTCCGCCAAAATGACTCAAGCCCAACACGCTTTTTGAATTGAAATCAAGTTAACTTTAAGGGATGAATTTGTCAATCCCGATATTTTGAAGAGATGATGAATACTGATTTGAAGGATTTTTAGTGTGGATATATTTCTCATGATTCTTGACTGGAAAGAATACTAGCCTAAAGCTAATTTAAATTTAGTGAAACATGAAATTAATCATGCTTTGGTTGGTTGTGGAAGTGGATTTGAATGGAAATGGTGGCAATTGAAATGGAAAGGGCTTGGGAAACAGTTAAGCCAAAATATTGAAATGGAAACAAAAGTCGGCAGACTGCTTGCACTCTTTCACGCAAAGTAAGAAAGAAAATAAATTGATTTTTTTCTATTCAATTGCCAGGCAAATCAAGGTGTATTTTTTCAAGTCTATCATGTTACATATTTGTACATAAACCATATGCTAAAATTAGGCTAGTCTCACCTACCCACTAATTACATGAAATAGATATCATATTTCTTTTCTAATTTTGGCTTTTACAAAGTCAAAAATCTTATCAACCCCTAAATGTCTCTATATTTCTTATTCGACCCCTTTTCAATTGCTCATCCTTCAATTTAATCCTTTTCTGCTTGTTTTCGAATTAAAGTATCTGAATTTCATTCTTGACAGATTTAAACATAAAATTCACCAATTAGAAGAAATTAATTCAAGAACAAGTTGATTCGAGTACGTAAAATATGTAAAATAAATATGCTATCAGTTTTGTTATAAATTTAAAGATTTTTAAATGGAAACTGTAAATTAAATTAAATTAAAATAAAAGGGAATATTGGTGGTCATCTTATCCAAAAGGAGATTTACCACCGAAAACACCATAGGAGAGGGTTTGAGCTTTGTTTTGATAAAAATCCTTGCACGTAAGTGTTTTAACCTCCATTTTTAGTACATTTTATTTTTTTGAATCTTTAAAACTAGACAAAGCTAACATAGGGGTTAAATTGTTAAGTTATGTTAAGTTTAGGGACTGGTGTTTTAGATTGTTCACTGTGCTTGAAATATTGGATGAGCTATGAAATTTTATTGAATAATTAAGCTACTTTGTGTAGTGATTTTTGTAACACCCCAAACTCGGCCTGGACATTATGGCCGAATTTGGCGATGTCACATGATAGTGTTTTCAAAATCATATCGTTGCTATCACCTCATTTCTTGTTTTAAAGCACTACATTACCTTAACATTGGTTTTCAAATTGTGTCACCTATTTAGTTTATCATCTTCAAAATGTTAACCTACGCAGAAGCTTTTGATCTATTGTGTGGTCGTGAATATTTTGATAAAACGTTTGTTTATTTTGAAAACCCGAGTTTTCCTACTACTAGCAGTAAAACATAAAATGTTGCAAATCCCAAATTTAGCCAAAAACCCGTAATGGCCATAATTACATCCACATTCCCTAAATAAAAATTAAAACCATGATAAGCATAAAACTGAAAGTTTATTGTGAGGCAAAAGCAGTGGTCATCGTCGAGTCCTCTGCTGCACCGATTCGTTTAATGCTGGGGATTACCTGAACAGATTAAACAGAAAAAGGTGAGTTTTCGGAAACTCAGTGTGTAATCCCCATAGAAAATATACACACAGGACAATATCCAAAATCAGTCATATATTTATAAATAGTTCGGGCCTGAGCCCTTTACAGAATCGGTGTGGACTTTAGCCCACTCAGATACAAAATCAGATAATAATTAGGGCCTTAACCCATCTCAGATATAATATGCAGAACAGAACAGAATAACAGAGTTCTACCCACTAGCCCCTACACACCAACTCTGTCCAACCCTACACACCATGTGGGGATAAAATTGACCCACCCATCCCTACACACCATGCTGTACCGCAATGCGGCACATAATCAGATAATTGCAGCTAAGTTGCCAGATATCAAGCTTAAGAGCCTTTCAGAACACTTCCTCCAAAACATCAACCCAACCCCGATGAAATGCAACATACAAATATGACTTGCTAATATGCAATTCATCAGATCATACAATCAATTCAGATATCACAGTTCATGCTCAGTACAGAAATCAGACAGTCAGAATACTCATTTAGGGGTCTAAGTAGCGGTTACCGACCCTACAGTAGGTTCACAGTCGGCTTGGGTGACCCGTAGAACCTACCAGAACTTTTTTAAAAAATGGGCCCACAAACCTGTGTGGCCCACACGGCCCAAATTGGCCTTGGCCGTGTGGATCACACAGTCTGGCCCAGACTTCTATACACCCGTGTGGGACCACATGACCCAATTGGTTGACCCGTGTGCCGTACACGGCCTCACCGGGTTATCACATGGCTGTGTCCTTTGCACACGGCCTGGCCTCATCAATCACATTGCCGTGTATACCACACGACCTATCACACGAGCGACCACACGCCCGTGTGGCATCGACATAAATGTTTTTTGGCTTTTGCCGTTTCTTATTTTCTATGTTTTCGGGTACACACTTGAATTCAATTTGCTATAAAAATCACCCCAAGCACTCCTAGGCCTAAAATTTAGATACCCCTCATTAGTTTAACAGATTTATTAGCGAATGTGGATAACGAGATTGTAACACCCCAAACTCGGCCCAGACGTTACGATCGAATCCGACGTGTCTCATTGAAATGTTGCTAGAAAAACCATGTTTTCACTAAAGTCTTTCCTTAGGGTTTTTAAGAGTATTTTCGTTATAGATTAAAGTGAATAGAAGCTGTGCACCAGATAGGATGCCAGAAAAGAGGAGGTGAGTCAATTAGACTGCTTAAGCACCAAGCTCTCCACGGATCCAATCCTAGACATGCACACCACCATTGCCACACTTTAACTGAGTGGTTGTTCATGGAAAGCCGTTTCGTTGTTTTTAATTTTGAAAACATTTTCATTGCGGAAGCTTTGCTTTGTTATCGTGATATTTTGAAATCAGGTAACTATTTTAAAAAATGCGCCCTAAAGCTATTCAATTTCAACGATTAAAATAATATCATATATATTCTAGCAAACATATTAAAACAATTAAAAATAATTGAAGCGGCCTTATTACAACTTAAAACCCAAACTGTTAAAATAAATAAAAAGCTGTCCGAATCACTAGAAGAAAATCGAATTTGCAGAACGTGTGGCCACTACGAATCCCTCACAGCTCTAAGCCCACAATGGTTGGGGATTACCTGCAAGGATGAAATTAAGGGGTGAGTTTGGAAAACTCAGTGTGTAAAATAACCCAACCATAGTCTAAATCGGCTCAAACCGTAGAAACAGATTAAGTTGGGCCTTAGCCCAGAACAGAGTTCAGGATGAAGCCCATAGGCCCATAACAGAGACAGAACGGTTATTTCATATATGTAGAACCCAACCCATATTCAACCGTATACACCCCCGTACCAACCTTACACCATGTGGGGAGACAACTCGACCCACCCATCCGCTACACGCCACAGAATTTTACAGCATGGCTGCCAGAACAGATAGTGTGACAGAGTCACCAGATACATATATTTGTGGCAGAGCCACCAGAACAGATATTTGTGGCATCGCCACCAGAACGCTTCCTCCACCAACATAACCCATGTCCCATGTAACAGGCATACATGTCATGCCATACAACATACAGAATCAGATTATCATGCATTTCAGTCATAACTAACCCTAGGGGTATAACGGTCAATTTGCACCTAGGGGTATAATGGTAATACTCATACTTAGGGCATCTTAGTAAACTAACTATTTTAGGGTTTTCATGCATATTACAGCCATCAACGAATTAACAGACACACTTACCGAGCGTTCTTATCGAATTGGGCCCGTTGGCCCGTTAACCTGATTTTGGCCCATTAAGCCCGAATATACCGAAGTGCACGAAATTGCGCACTCTACAATCTTACCACTTGAGATTACTGAGATTGATAAATAAACTATCCCACGAACATTCGTACGCTCGTAAGTTCACAAAATACCGGCTTTTTGACATTTTGACTTTTCGACTTTTACCGATCTAGTCTATGAGTGGGTGTCGTTTACACACTTGATTTGTAACGGTTTGTTGGTGAGATCCACACACGAGCTGCCTACAATTGGATTACTAACACATCAGTCTAAATATCGAAAACAAACTACGTACTTATCCCCCTACCATATTCGGCCAACACTGCCTTAAACCCTCGAGTTCTTACCTTTTTGCCGAAATATAGATTAGATCTAGAAATCCAACCGAATTTGACTTCAAGCCCTTCGCTGTACATTCCCTTGTCCACGCTAACACATACACAACCAAAAAGAAAGAGGCAATAATGCCCTTAGTCAAAACGTTAGCCACCCTTAAGGGGTTTCAACTTTTACCTTAAATCATAGATTATTAACGAAAGCTATTCGATAAACTTACCAATCGCTGTTCGGCCTAGCAGCGTACTCCTATCTTTGATCTTAACTCTGATCCACCGTAGTTACGAGATGAACAGTTCCTAGTAGCCAAAGATTCGGCCTCCTATACCCCAGGTATGAAGGTTTCAGCTTTTTAAAGAAGAAAAGAATAAGGTTCGGCTATGGCAGGATTCAGCCTATTGAGAAAAAATTAAGAAAGGAAAATAAGGGAAGAAACAGAAGAGAGATGAGTTTGGGTTCGGCTATGGAGAAAAGGAAAGATGAAAGAAAAGAAGAAGTGAGAGGGGAAAGTAGTATTCGGTTATGGAAAGGGAAAACGGCACAGAGAGTTTGGTGGTTTCCAAGTGTCAGCTACTAACAAGAATGAAAGGGAAAAAGGAGAGAAACCCTAAGCACAACTCCTAATTCGACAAGCCAAAAGAAAACTAAATCGAAACCCAATGGAGAACTTACACAGAAATGGCACAACACTTCTCTAATGCCGAAATTCCTACTTCCAAGACCTAGCCGAACTTAGCTATACTAGAGACCCTTGGCCGGCCAACTCTTGCTCCTCAAGAGTCCAACATTCGGCCAATACCACACTCCTTGATCTGATCCTAAATTTTCTCCCTTATCTCCTCTTTACCCAATCTCCTGAACAGCTCAAACTCTTCCTGACAGAGTTTCACTTAAGTTCCATCACATCCCCTTTCTGTTCACAAAAATAATAATACCTTAACTTGCTTACCTTGTGACTCGAACCTTAGCTCTCCCGAAACATCCACACGCCACTCCCAAGCACTTATGTGGCGTTACATGCCACTTTACCACAGGTCCTCTTGTGGCTTATTTCACCCATTAAATCTTAAAAGCCCAATACACCAGAACCCCTTCTCCTTTAAAATTAAAATTTGTTAAAACTACCAGGTTTTAGCTTAGACTTGGGCCTTCTAGAGGCCCACTAACAAACTTAAGCATGATTTATACAATCAGATCATACTAAAATCAAGATTCACCAAAACTGACAAAAATCTCGAAAAGTCCCGAAAATTAGGGCGTTACAACTCTACCCTCCTTAAAAAAATTTCGTCCTCAAAATTTACCTGATCCAAACAGATGAGGGTATTGTTGTCGCATCGCCTTTTCTGGCTCCCATGTAGCTTCCTCTCTGCCATGTTACGCCAAAGCACCTTTACCTATGGAACCAACTTCTTTCTTAAAACCTTAACATCACGGCCCAGTATCTGCACTGGCTCTTCCTCGAAAGTCAAATCAGGCTGCACTTCAATCTCTGCAACCGGCACGACATGAGTAGGGTCAGAACGATAATGCCTTAACATGGAGACGAAAAAAAATCATGAATCCTATCTAACTCTGGAGGTAATTCCAATTGATAAGTCACTGGACCCACTCGCTTCAAAACCCGGTAAGGCCCAATAAACCGTGGACTCAACTTGCCCTTCTTACCAAACCTTAATATCTTCTTCCAAGGAGAAACCTTCAAGAAGACCATATCACCCACCGAGTACTCAATCTCCTTACGCTTTAAATCTGCAAACGACTTTTGCCTATCAGATGCTTCTTTTAACTGAGCTCTGATTACTTTGACTTTATCTTCAGTATCAGCTACCAACTCAGGTCCAAGAACCTGTCGCTCTCTCAATTCGGTCCAACAACTAGGCGTACGATACCTTCATCTATACAGCGCTTCATACGGTGCCATTCGGATACTCGCCTGATAACTATTGTTGTACGCAAACTCTACCTTAAGTCAGAGTCCTTCGGAACGTAAATTCTCCCTCGGAAACACAGAGCTCCTTCACGATTCAACCCAAGCTCAGAAGTTTCCCCTTTCTTAACTTGCTGGAATCGAGCAACCAAAGACTCATCCCTCAACTGCTTTTCCTTGTCGATCCACCCGTGTTGGCCTTACTTGCAACTCAAACCAACGGACTACCATCATCATCTGATTTGAGCGAGCAAACATTGCTCTTAGGTCGATCATGACTCTACGACTCGGGGTGGCATCGGCTACCACATTAGCTTACCTGGGTGGTACTCAATCAGACAATCATAATCCTTAAGCAACTCTATCCATCTTCGTTGCCTAAGGTTCAACTCCTTCTGTGTCAGCAAGTACTTGAGACTCTTGTGGTCCGTGTATATGACACACCTTTCTCCGTACAAGTAGTGTCTTCAAATTTTAAGTGCAAAGATTATTGCTGCCAATTCCAGATCGTGAGTAGGATAGTTTGCCTCGTGAGGCTTATGCTGTCATGATGTATAAGTAACCACCTTACCTTATTGCACCAACACACAGCCCAAACCCACATGTGATGCATCACTGTACACGGTAAAATCCTTCCCGGACTCTGGCTGAATCAGTACAGGTGCCTCCATCAGAACTTCCTTCAATTTCTCAAAAGCTTCCTGCTGCTTCTCAGTCTAAACAAACGGTGCTCCTTTCCTTATAAGCTTTGTCAATGGTGCTGCCATCACAGAAAAACCTTCCACAAACCTTCTATAGTATCCTGCCAAACCCAGGAAACTCTGAATTTTTGACACCGACCAAGGTGGCTTCCATTCCAGAATCGCTTCAATCTTTCGAGGATCCACCTTGATCCCCTCAGCAGAGACTACATGACCTAAGAAGGTTACCTCCCTCAACCAAAATTCACACTTGCTGAATTTCGCATACAGTTCCTTCTCCTTCAATACTTGCAGCACAATGCGGAGATGCTCATCATGCTTCTCTTCAGTTTCAGAATATATCAGAATATCGTCAATAAAGATGACTATGAATCGATCCAAAAATGGTTGGAATACGTGATTCATCATATCCATGAATGCTGCAGGAGCGTTCGTCAGTCCAAATGGCATAACCAGAAACTTGTAATGACCATACCGAGTCCTGAATGCCGTCTTATGAATATCTACCTCTTTGACCCTTAACTGATGATATCCAGATCGAAGATCGATCTTGAGGAATACTGAAGCTCCTCTAAGTTGGTCAAACAGATCATCCATTCTTGGCAGAGGGTACTTATTCTTAATCGTCAGTTTGTTTAACTGCCGATAATCGATGCACATCCGCATTGTCCTATCCTTCTTTTTCACAAACAGCACCGGTGCTCCCCACGTTGACACACTCGGCCTAATAAAGCCTCTATCTAACAACTCTTAAATCTGTGCTTTTAGCTCTACTAACTCCTTTGGTGCCATCCTATACGGTGCGATGGACACTGGTGCCGTTCCAGGCAACAAGTCGATTCCAAAATTGACTTCTTGGTTCAGAGGCAATCCCGAAAGCTCCTCTGAAAAAACATCTTGGAACTCCTTAACTGTTCTAACCTATCCACCATCAGTCCCTCAGCCTCTGACTGACTTACAAATGCTAGATAAGCCTTACAACCCTTATGAATCCACTTCTCGGCTCTCAACGCCGACACCACGTTGGACAAATAATCCCTTCGTTCACCTATCATCATAACCTCCTCACCCTTCGTGGTCCTTAAAACCATTCGCTTAGCAGTACAATCCAGAGTTGAACTATGCTTAGCAAGCCAGTCCATTCCCAGAATGAGATTGAATTCTCCGAACGGTAACTCCATCAAGTCTCTAGAGAAAATCTTACCTTGAGTTTCTAAAGGCACGTCTCTATACCATTTGTCTACCCTAACCGAGTGACTCAAAGGACTTAATACCGATACCCCATTCACAGTCTCCTCGAAGTGTACACCCAATGACCCAGATATGGCACATGCAACATACGAATGAGTAGATCCAATATCTATCAAGGTAGTGTATGGCATGCTAGAAATCAAGAACGTACCAGTTATGACGTCGGGTGCATCACCCTCCTCACGACGACTAGTTGCATATACCAATGCTGGCTGTCGAGCCTCAACATTTTCGACACCCCTACCAGGTGCTCCTCGACCCCGACCATTTCCATTATCGCCCCTTCCTTGACCACGTCCTCTCGGTAGTTGTAGTCCACCTCTCACTAGTTGAGTAACCCTCTGTTCTGCAACTTGAACCTGATCTATTTTCTGAGGACAGTCTCTGACTTTATGGTCCATAGATCCGCACCAGAAACAAGCACCAGAATGTTTCCTACACTTGCCCAGATGTACTTTACCACAGTCCTCACAGATTGGCGGTCTAACAACGTTCACCGGAACTGCTCGAATTGGCTCCTCCACTCTTGCTCTCTTGATATTCCTGTTTGCACCACCTGAAGGTCCTGGATCCCTCCAAAAACGGTTTCGATCCTTCTCACGATTCTGCCTTTCAGCCCGCTTCACCTCCTCAGCTATCTTAGCTTTCTCCACAAAAGCGGCAAAGTCACGCTCCCTCTGCGGAGTAATCAGCACCCTAAGTTCATCTCTAAGGCCATCCTCGAAGTGCATACTACGTTTATACTCTGTAGCGACTATCCCTACTGCATACCGACTCAGCCTTAGAAACTCAGCCTCGTACTCAGCGACCATCTTACCTCCTTGAACCAGATTTAGGAATTCCTTCCTACGGGCGTCCACATAACTCGCCCCAACATATTTCCCCTTGAAGGCCGTCTTAAACAGCTCCTAAGTTACCCTGTCAGCTGGGGTCCCATCTCTCACAGTGAGCCACCACTGATAAGCCTCGTCTCGTAGTAATGATACGGCTCCCTTCAGCTTCTGCTCTATGGAACAATCCAAATCGTCCATAATCTGTTCCGTAGCCTCTAACCAATATTCAGCCACATTCGGGGCTACACCAGACACGCCCCTAAAGATCTCCGCTCTATTAGCCAGGAGTCGTTTAGAAATAGATCCTCAAATTTTGTTACCCGTATTTGCCCTGGTAACCCTTTCTAAAACACGAAGCATCGCCTGAGATAGAGCGTCATCCCCGGTACCTCGGTCATGAGACTCCACCTCTGTTGCCGGTGGCACCAGGGCATTTGCCGCTGGCATATGTCTTGAAGACGAAGATCCAGCCTGTGCACTACCTCGGCTACGCCCACGGCCTCTTCCACGAGCTGCTCTCGTACTCATTTCGTATTATCTGATTACGAATTTTATGCATCAATTAAATATTTCAGTGTTTATTACAGATGTTTTATTAACAAACAGTAATTCAGAGTTTGTTTTTTGCAAAATCGAGGTTTAGCTACAGTCTCAGTCTATTATCAAAATTTCCTATAGTTTCAGTACCACCCTAGCTAGAGTATCCCAATAGAGTTTCAATACAGACAGACAATTCAAAAATATTCAGATGAGTTCAGAATGATACTTACAGACTTGGGCCGGAGATTCGGAGTGCCACCTTCTCAAAATTCAGATATTTAAAAATTGAATTTTGAAATCTTTTGAAATCATTTATTGCAGAGAAAAAAATTTAAAAACGAATTCCCTAAGCGATTTTCAAAATTCTTTATTATTTTTATTATTATTTTAAACCCATTCCACAGCCGAGTTCTTACAACCTGGCTCTGGTACCACTAAATGTAACACCCAAACTCGGCCCAGACGTTACGACCGAATCTGACCTATCTCATTGAAACGTTGCTAGAAAAACCATGTTTTCACTAAAGTCTTTCCTTAGGGTTTTTAAGAGTATTTTCGTTATAGATTAAAGTGAATGGAAGCTGTGCACCATGTAGGATACCAGAAAAGAGGAGGTGAGTCAATTAGACTACTTAAGCACCAAGCTCTCCACTGATCCAATCCTAGACATGCACACCACTATTGCCACACTTTAATTGAGTGGTTGTTCACGGAAAACCATTTCGTTGTTATTAATTTTGAAAACATTTTCATTGCGGAAGCTTTACTTTGTTATCGTGATATTTTGAAATCAAGTAACTATTTTAAAAAATGCGCCCTAAAGCTATTCAATTTCAATGATTAAAATAATATCATATCTATTCTAACAAACATATTAAAACAATTAAAAATAATTGAAGTGGCCTTATTACAAATGAAAACCCAAACTGTTAAAATAAATAAAAAGCTGTCTGAATCACCAGAAGAAAACCAAATTTGGTGTGGCCACTTCGAATCCCTCACAGCTCCAAGCCCACTATGGTTGGGGATTACTTGCAAGGATGAAATTAAGGGGTGAGTTTGGAAAACTCAGTGTGTAAAATAACCCAACCATAGTCTAAATCAGCTCAAATCACAGAAACAGATTAAGTTGGGCCTTAGCCCAGAACAGAGTTCAGGATGAAGCCCATAGGCCCATAACAGAGACAGAACGGTTATTTCATATATGTAGAACCCAACCCATATCCAACCGTATACACCCCCGTACCAACCTTACACCATGTGGGGAGACAACTCAACCCACCCATCTGCTACACGCCACAGAATTTTACAGCATGGCTGCCAGAACAGATAGTGTGACAGAGTCACCAGATACATATATTTGTGGCAGAGCCACCAGAACAGATATTTGTGGCATCGCCACCAGAATGCTTCCTCCATCAACATAACCCATATCCCATGCAACAGGCATACATGTCATGCCATACAACATACAGAATCAGATTATCATGCATTTCAGTCATAACTAACCTTAGGGGTATAACGATCATTTTGCACCTAGGGGTATAATGGTAATACTCATACTTAGGGCATCCTAGTAAACTAACTATTTTAGGGTTTTCAAGCATATTACAGCCATCAATGAATTAACAGACACACTTACCGAGCGTTCTTACAGAATTGGGCTCGTTGGCCCATTAACCTGATTTCGGCTCATTAAGCCCGAATATACCGAAGTGCACAAAATTGCACACTCTGTAACCTTACCACTTGAGATTACTGCGATTGATAAACAAACTATCCCATGAATGTTCGCACGCTCGCAAGTTCACAAAATACCGACTTTTCGACATTCTGACTTTTCAGCTTTTGCCGATCTAGTCTATAAGTGGGTGTCGTTTACACACCTGATTTGTAACGATTCGTTGGCGAGATCCACACAAGAGCTGCCTACAATTGGATTACTAAAACATCAGTCTAAATATCGAAAACAAACTACGTACTTATCCCCCTACCATATTCGGCCAACACTACCTTAGACCCTCGAGTTCTTACGTTTTTGCCAAAATATGGATTAGATCTAGAGATCCAACCGAATTAGTCTCCAAGCCCTTTGCTGTACGTCCCCTCGTCCACGCTAACGCATACACAACCAAAAAGAAAGAGGCAACAATGCCCTTAGTTAAAACGTTAGCCACCCTTAAGGGGTTTCGGCTTTTACCTTAAATCATAGATTACTAACGAAAGCTATTCGACAAACTTACCAATCATGGCTTAGCCTTACAGAATGCTCCTATCTTTGATCTTTACTCTGATCCACCGTAGTTACGAGATGAACAGATCTAAGTAGCCAAAGATTCGGCCTTTTATACCCCAGGTATTAAGGTTTCAGCTTTTTAAAGAAGAAAAGAATAAGGTTCGGCTATGGCAGGATTCGGCCTATTGAGAAACAATGAAGAAAGGAAAATAAGGGAAGAAACTGAAGAGAGAAGAGTTTGGGTTCGGTTATAGAGAAAAAGAAAGATGAAAGAAAAAAGGAAGTGAGAGGGGAAAGTAGTATTCGGTTATGGCAAGGGAAAACGACACAGAGAGTTAGGTGGTTTCCAAGTTTCGGCTACTAACAAGAATGATAGGGAAAAATGAGAGAAACCCTAAGCACAACCCTTAATTCGGCAAGCCAAAAGAAAACTAAACTGAAACCCAATGGAGAACTTACACAGAAACGGCACAACACTTCTCTAATGCCGAAATTCCTACTTCAAAAACTTAGCCGAACTTACCTATACCAGAGACCCTTGGCTGACCAACTCTTGCTCCTAAAGAGTCCAATATTCGGCCAATACCACACTCCTTGATCAGCTCTTAAATTTTCTCTGTTATCTCCTCCTTACCCAATCTCATGAACAGCTCAAACTCTTCCTAACAGAGTTTCACTTAAGTTCCATCACATCCCTTTTCTGTTCACGAAAATAATAATACCTTAACTTGCTTACCTTGTGACTCGAACCTTAGCTCTCCCTAAACATCCACACGCCACTCCCAAGCACGTATGTGGTGTCACATGCCACTTTACCACAAGTCCTCTTGTGGCTTATTTCACCCATTAAATCTTAAAAGCCCAATACACCAGAACCCCTTCTCCTTTAAAATTAAAATTTGTTAAAACTACCAGGTTTTAGCTTAGATTTGGGCCTTCTAGAGGCTCACTAACAAACTTAAGCATGATTTATACAATCAGATCATACTAAAATCAAGATTCACCAGAACTCACAAAAATCCCGAAAAGTCTCAAATATTAGGGCGTTATAGGGACTGAGCAGAGACTCGACTTACCGCTGACAAAGGTCTTCGGAAACACTGCTAACAGCCATGATATGAAAATCACTGCTCAGAACCTCACTTAACGCCTTCAATAACAGAAGAACACGTTACTACACATATTATTAAAGTTCAACAACAAATATTACGAAGGAAACTTGCCGAAGGTGCGCCTAAATTTTGTACAAAAAACCATTAAGTATGTTAGTATTGTCATATAAAAATTTCGTTAGTATTGTCTACAACATGTTAGTATTGTCATATAAAACACCATTGAGTCAAACATTCAGAAAAACATTTTGAATCCTGTGAAACAATTCCTTCAGAAATTCAATTTTAACACCCAATCCACAACCGAGTTTGGCAACTTGGCTCTGATACCACTAAATATAACACCCCAAACTCAACCTAGATTTATGCCTGAATTTGGTGTGTCACATTGAAGTATTTTTTGGAAACCATGTTTTCATTAAAAACCCTTCTTATTTAAAATGTAGTACATTGAAAACTTATTAATATTATTCCCGAAAGTCTTTTTAGGTTGCGAAAGCATTTCCAAAAGTGTTGCAGAAATGTAGTGTTTTGAAAATAGTTATCGTTTTAGAAAATCGCAATCCACTTTTAACAAATAGAAAACCTAATAAACTAAAAATCCCAAATTAAAAACTATAAACTAAAAGAGGCCTTTTATAACCCAGATCGAAATAATAGTACTTATTAGTAGATAACTTAAAAGAAAGTCAGAAATAATAGCAGTTGTGTGGCTATCTCCGAGTCCCTCGCAGCACCGATCCTCCTAATGCTGGGGAATACCTCCACAGTGAATAAACGGGGTGAGTTTACGAAAACTCAGTGTGTAATCCCCTTACTAGAGTAATAGTCGATATCTGAAAAAAAAAGCGATGCGGGCGAGCCCTTTAACAAGAATGAAGACAATTTAATTTGAGTATAGGTGGCCAAAGCTTAATACAAATCACTTAGGGTCTCAGCCCATAACGGAACCAATTGGGCCTAGCCCATATCAGTAAATAGTGTTAGGTGGGCCTTAGCCTATTACAGAATCAGTAACGGAATCAGGTGTACAGTATGTATAATGTATGAATGATGCATGCAATCCCATCCAACCCTGCACTTGCCTCCGTCCAACCCTGCACTTACTGTGGGGATAAAATTGACCCACCCATCCAACACACCAAGCTTAGCACCGGTTACGGCACTAAGTCAATAGAACGGCTTAAAGCTGTAGACAGAATGGCACAGAGCCATAATCAAAATGGTTATAAACCATAATAGGATGGCACAGAGCCATAATCAGAATGGCATAGAGCCATAAATACGGCACAAAGCCTTCAATTTGGCACAAAGCATTCAGCAACGGACACGAGCTTTCGGTAATAAGAACGACACTAAGCCTTCAATACACGCACAAAACCATCAGCAAGAAGGACAACACCAAGCCATCGATAACGAGTCTATAATCAGCACAAAGCCATCAATCATGGTAATATAATTGGCACAAAGCTTTCGGTGGATTGACTGCACTAAGCCATCGATAGTATATACGACATAAAGCCATCGGTAAAATGATCGGCACTCAGCCATCGTTCGGTCCACAGTTATCTCGTGCGACCTGTGCGACCTTAACAGATCAATATGAATGTTCAGCTTAAAGCCCTCGGTGGATCCACAGTCGTCTCAGCGACACGTGCGACCCTAACAGAACAGATCTTCCTCCGTACAAAATCCCAACCCCATGCAATATGTCATGTATGCAGGAAGTCATGCCCATAATACCATCACAGTCAGGTCAGTCAAATCATAGCCATACAATCACTGTCAAATAAGTCATTTACCCTCAAAGGGCAAAACAATCATTTTGCCCTACATGGGTATTTCGGTAATTTTACAAATCGGGGGTATTTCAGTAATATTCTAAATTGGGGTCTTAACGACCCAATAGATGGTCCACTATCACCTCGAGTGACTTAAGTAACCTCAACAGACATAACGGTGTAATGGGCCTAAGGCCCATACTCAGCCCAAGTGGGCCCACATGCTCGTGTGGCCCATTTAGCCCAACTTCAGTTACGACTATGTGACCTACATAGCCCATTCTAATATTTATCAACTACCGTGGATTTAATCTGTGTGGGCCCACGAGCCTATTGGGCCCACACGGACTATTTCAGCCCAACGATGCCCTTAACGGCCTATGCCGTGCACATGACATGACAAGCCCAACTACTTTCCACCTAACAGTTAGATTTACACAAGAGAGCCCGCCGAGGCCCAGAACAACCCCAGCAGACGAGAACACTCGTGGCGGCCTCTACAGTCTATCGCCCATGGCTTGTAGGCTCAGTTTACCCTACGAGCGATTACACGCTCGTGAGGCCTCAAATGCTAAAGTTTCATCTTTTTGGATTTTGCTAACTTCCATCAAAGAAGGGCGTGAATACACACCTGTTTATAAGAACGCGTCGAAGTCCACGATCACCAACCTTGGTTAAGCAGGTATGAAATAATCCCTCCTAAAACCAGTGATCACCAACTCATCTTGTTCGCTCTATTTAAAGCCAGCTTCTCACCAATTCTCATGTTAGCTTCCCGATGTAGGATTACTTTCAACCATTATGAAAATTCCTTATTTTTTTTATGACCACTTCAACCGCAGAGTTCCAGTCTAACTCCACCTCCTACACAGCTCAAACAGCAAAATAAATACTGCATTACGCATCCCAAGACTTGAACCTCAGACCTCACAGTTATACAACACGCCACATTGCCACTCCACCAAAGGCTCCTTTGTGACACATTTTATCCTCAATTAATTATAAGGTCTATAGGCCAAAGTCCAAGTTCCTTTAAACGAAAAACCAAAATAAATTGCAAGAGCCAATACTTGAACCCTAGTTCCCTTACAACCTTAATGATGCCCCAACCACTAGACCACATGCTTTCTTATGTCATTTATTTACCACAATAATATAAAAGGCCTTCATCTAAGCATCCAGGGTTTTATTCACTTAAAACCAAAATTTTTGCTAAAGCCCAGGTTTGAACCCAGGACTTCACCAACACTCCCAAACACTCCTAATCACTTAACCACTGCGGTAGACAATCAACTGTGTCACATGCACAACTAAATTCTAATTCCTCCGATACGCGAAGCCTATTTCTTCTAGGCCCAAAATTTAGGGTGTTACAACTCTACCCCCTTACAAAAATTTCGTCCTCAAAATTTCCAACTATCAGAATAGTCGCACAACCTAGCCCACCACACTACGATCTTGTTGCACACTCTGATCCTAACAATACAAGCACACACCAAGCCATCTATCCATCGAAGCGGATAGATATCATATGCATACCATTTCCAGAACACACACAGAATAAATACAAACTCTAAATTCAAGTGTAGCAGTACAGTCTAATATCTAAAGAAATCACAGTGTTTTTATCTACTGCTTTTCAATGAAAACAAACAACAGTTTTAGAAACTTACGAATTCGGCGCCGGGGACTCGGTGTGCCACACAATCAGTCAAAAATTTAGAAAAACATTTTGAATCCTTTGAAATAATTCTTTCAAAAATTCAATTTTAAAACCCAATCCACAAACGAGTTTGGCAACTTGGCTCTGATATCACTAAATGTAACACACCAAACTCAGCCTAGATTTATGCCTGAATTTGGCGTGTCACATTGAAGTGTTTTTTGGAAACCATGTTTTCATTAAAAACCCTTCTTATTTAAAATGTAGTACATTGAAAACTTATTAATATTATTCCCGAAAGTCTTTTTAGGTTGCGAAAGCATTTCCAAAAGTGTTGCGGAAACGTAGTGTTTTGAAAACAGTTATCGTTTTAGAAAATCGCAATCTACTTTTAACAAATAGAAAACCTAATAAACTAAAAATCCCAAATTAAAAACCATAAACTAAAAGAGGCCTTTTATAACCCAGATCGAAATAATAGTACTTATTAGTAGATAACTTAAAAGAAAGTCAGAAACAATAGCAGTTGTGTGGCTATCTCCGAGTCCCTCGCAGCACTGATCCTCCTAATGCTGGGGAATACCTCCACAGTGAATAAACGGGGTGAGTTTACAAAAACTCAGTGTGTAATCCCCTTACTAGAGTAATAGTCACTATACAGAAACAAAAACAGTCTGGGCCAGAGCCCTTTAACAGTAACAGTACAATTTAATTCAGAGTATAGGTGGCCAAAGCTTAATACAAAGCACTTAGGGTCTCAGCCCATAACGGAACCAATTGGGCCTAGCCCATATCAGTAAATAGTGTTAGGTGGGCCTTAGCCCATTACAGAATCAGTAACGGAATCAGGTGTATAGTATGTATAATGTATGAATGATGCATGCAATCCTATCCAACCCTGCACTTGCCTCCGTCCAACCCTGCACTTACTGTGGGGATAAAATCGACCCACCCATCCAACACACCAAGCTTAGCACCGGTTGCGGCATTAAGTCAATAGAACGACTCAAAGCCATAGGCAAAATGGCACAGAGCCATAACCAGAATGGTTATAAACCATAACAGGATGGCACAGAGCCATAATCAGAATGTCACAGAGCAATAAATATAGCACAAAGCCTTCAATTTGGCACAAAGCCTTCAGCAACGGGCACGAGCTTTTGGTAATAAGAACGACACTAAGCCTTCGATAATACGCGTGGCACAAAGCCATCAGTAAGAAGGATAGCACTATGCCATCAATAATGAGTCTATAATCGGCTCAAAGCCATCAATCACGGTAATGTAATTGGCATAAAGCCTTTGGTGGATGGACTGTACTAAGCCGTCGATAGTATATACGACACGAAGCCATTGGTAAAATGATCGACACTCAGCCATCGTTCAGTCCACAGTCGTCTCATGCGACCCGTGTGACTTAACAGATCAATACGAATGTTTAGCTTAAAGCCTTCGGTGGATCCATAGTCGCCTCAGCGACCCGTGCGACCCTAACAGAACAGATCTTCCTCCGTACAAAATCCCAACCCCATGCAATATGTCATGTATGCAGGATTTCATGCCCATAATACCATCACAGTCAAGTCAGTCAAATCATAGCCATACAATCACCGTCAAATCAGTCATTTATCCTTGAGGGGCAAAACAATCATTTTGCCCTACATTGGTATTTTGGTAATTTTCCAAATCGGGGTCTTAACGACCCAACAGATGGTCTACCATCGCCTTGAGCGACTTAAGTAAACTAAACATACATAACGGTGTAATGGGCCTAAGGCCCATACCCGACCCAAATGGGCCAACATGCTCGTGTGGCCCATTTAGTCGAACTTCAGTTACGGCTATGTGACCTATATAGCCCATTCTAATATTTATCAACTATTATGGATTTAATCTGTGCAGGCCTATAAGCCCATTAGGCCCACAAGGCCTATTTCGGCCCAACGAAGCCCTTAACGGGCTATGCCACGCACATGACATGACAAGCCCAACTACTTCCCACCTAACAATTAGATTTACACAAGTGGGCCCACCGAGGCGCAGAATAACCCCAGCACACGAGAACGCTCGTGGCGACCTCTACAGTCTATCGCCCATAGCTGTTTATGAGAACGCGTTGAAGTCCACGATCACCAACCTTGGTTAAGCAGGTATGAAATAATCCCTCCTAAAACTAGCTATCACCAACTCGTCTTGTTCGCTCTATTTAAAGCCAGCTTCTCGCCAATTCTCATGTTAGCTTCCCGATGTGGGATTACTTTCAACCATTAGGAAAATTCCTTATTTTTTTATAACCACTTCAACCACAGAGTTCCAGTCCAACTCCACCTCCTACATAGCTCAAACAGTAAAATAAATACTCCATTGCGCATCCCAAGACTTGAACCCCAGACCTCACAGTTACACAACACGCTACCTTGCCACTCCACCATAGGCTCATTGTGACACATTTTATCCTCAATTAATTATAAGGTCTATAGGCCAAAGTCCAAGTTCCTTTAAAAGAAAAACCAAAATAAATTGCAAGAGCCAAGACTTAAACCTTGGCTCCCTTGCAACCTCAATGATGCCCCAACCACTGGACCACATGCTTCCTTGTGTCATTTATTTACCACAATAATTTAAAAGGCCTTCATCCAAGCATCCAGGGTTTTATTCACTTAAAACCAAAATTTTTGCTAAAGCCCAGGTTTGAACCCAAGACTTCTCCAACACTCCCAAACACTCCTAATCACTTAACCACTGCAGCAGACAATCAACTGTGTCATTCACTTGTACAACTAAATTCTAATTCCTCCGATACGCGAAGCCTATTTCTTCTAGGCCCAAAATTCAGGGCGTTACATGGCCGTGTGACCCCTGTTTTTAATTTTTAACTTTTTCCCATTTTTTCTATTTTTTTTCGAATTGATCCTAGAATGTTCTTAAACTATTTTTAGGACCCTGTAAGCTCGGTTTAAGGCCTGTAAGTGCATATTTATTATAAATTGAATGTGATTTGTATATTTATAATTATACTTGGATGATTATTTCTATGCAATGTTAAATGTTTAATATCTCATTGTAACACTCTGTAACTTTGATCCGGCGATGGAGACAGGTTTGGGGTGTTACAATTTTTACTTGTTTGTTGGTTATTTGATTCAATCCCCAACAAAAATGTTTTTAAATTGAAATATAAGAAGAGGTCTTAAAAAATGTTTAAAGGAAATACAAAATATTGCAAATGAAAATGGAAAAACTCTCAAGAACTAAAAAAAATCCTAAGCTAAAATACAGACAAAATAAAACTCTACTTTAAAAACTAGTTATCAACCTCTTTTTTTCTAAGTACTTGAAAAATTCCCAGCATGTATATAAGTGATTTTACACATTTTCCTACTTTAATGAATCATAATTTTTCTGCAAAGCATTTCAACCATCCAAAGTTAGGGTCATGACCCTATCTCAAATGTCCTTAGGTTACCTTTTGTAACCATCACTGATCTCATAAAGTTTCAACATTTTAAAACACAACCTTACGATGCTCTTTCCCTATCCTACTCTGCACCACGAAGCCTCACCACATGAGTGAACCTCCAAGTCCACACAACGATAACCATTCAATACAAAGCGAACATGAAAAATAAAAGAAAGTAACACAGAATTATAAAATGCATACCTACAAAAGAAAATAGAAGCATAAAAATATTTAAAAAAATAGATAAGAAATTAGAGAAAGAAGCTCTTCACCCTCAAGCATTTCTGGTTTTAGAGATTTTGTAGTTTCGCTCAAGGATCCAAATGTTGAAAAAAAAAGCTCAGGGTGGTGAGTTTGTTGTTCAAAACTAACTACAATGCCCCCAAAATTTTTGGTGTCATGATTCATACCACATCGAGGATTAAGCTAGCTAAATTCCCGAGAATGGGCATTGTGGTAATAACCTTTTATTTATGAATCAAATGTGACATTAGGAAAGCTCTAAAATTAAGTTAAAATACAGATAGTTAAAATGACTTTTAGACTAACTTGTAATGGAGGGAAAATTAACATGCTAATGTGGGAGAAAAGGAATGAAATAAAAATGAATCTAAAAAGAATTACGGAAGAAATAGTGAATGCCTTGTAAGGCAATTTAACGAAGTTTAGATCAAGTTATAGAAGATCTTGAGCAAAGCCATAAACTTCCAATAATTTTTCTAAATGAAATGTCCATCATTATATCTTACTTATTAAGAATTAATAAATAAATTTATAATTAAATTAGGAAAGAAAGTGGGTGATAAGACCCTTAACGTTGATAAGCACTAATGAGGCTTAAAATTGATAAAATTGTATTAAGTATTGTAATAATTAATGGGAATCTTATCGGGTATAGTTGACATGATATATGATAACAGTACTGCATTTTTGTCATGATTGTATAGTAGGTTGTTTTATATGCTTGGGAGTTATTGTTAGTGCTTTGCACTTAGGAGTTTAGTTGGTTATTGTTTTTCGCTTCATACATACTTGGAACTACAACTATCATTATCATTCACACTTTGCACATATTTGGTGTGTACGTTGGATCAGTCTATCCAACCATGACCTTCACTAGTGTTGACAAATATGCGACATCGTGTCAAATCACTACAATGGTCCTTATCAAAGTGTACCATAGAGATCTTAATATCGAAATGTAAATTGAATATATAACTTGTATGTCTAATCAAGTGGTATATCAAATTAATATTATTATAAGTTGATGAATCTATAGAGCTATACTGTCTCAGGTTCAAGTATTGTATCTAGACATATTTATGATTTAAATATCACAAAATGCTTTGTTGAATAATTTATTAAACTGTACGCATTATTGTAAAGTCTCCATATGTTTGATTGATTGAATTGTAAAATGAGGGCAATACCCTAGTGGCTAACAGTTGGCAACTATCCCCACCTTGGGAATACTAAGGATTCTGTCACAACTTGTTTTTAGTGGTGTCAAAAATAATAGTTTCGAGACCACAAATCCAACCAATGAGTCCGTAATTAGTATTATTTAATTAATATGAGTCAAATATATTTTTATATTGAATGTTGGATTTAATAATATTTGCTACTTGAATGAATAGTTTAATGAATGAATAGTTTAAGTTCAAGTGGTTTGCTCTTAAAGTCAAGTGGTTTTGGAAAATAAGGTATCAGGATATGATTTCTTTAAACCAATTTCGTAGATATTTTTATTAAATATATATAGAGCTATTATATTGGCATGTAAAGCTTCAATTTGTGAATTTTAATGTTAATTAAGGAAAAAAGGCTAAATCATAAAAGATGTAAAACTTAATAGCTATTGAATTTTATTGATTAAATAGCTTAATTAGTGGATGTTTGAGGACTTATGTAGTAAACAGGCCATATTGCTATGTGGGTGGACGGTTAAGGCATTTAATTTTAATTTTTTATATGTTAATTTATATGTTAATTATAATAAGGTAATAAAATAGTAAAATAATAATAACAAAATAGCATCTTCCTTAACACTTCTTCCACCGAAATTAGGAATAAGAAACTCCATTAGAAAAGCTTAAGGTTTGGCCAAGCCAGAGTATATGCATGTAATAATTTTCCTACCTATTTCTCGTAAATTTTATGTTTTTGAGATTGTTGTAGCTTAATCTAGTTAACCCAGGGACTATTTTGTAAAATTGTTAAAGATATTAAAACTTGCCATTAATGAATTTGTAAAATCGTAAATTTTATGTTTTGATAATAAATTTGAATTATAAATTGTTGCAATTAAGTACAGTTGAGAAGGTGATTATTTGGTAGTTGTTGAACATTTGGGAAATATGATTTTATGATTTTGAAATGAACTAGTTGTTTGGCAATTTGTGTATGAATGCATTTCTGAAAGTGCCTCTGAATTATTAAATGTTGTAAAATCTATTAAATGCTTATTTGAACGTAGCAAACGATTGGGATATGATTGGCATGCCAATAGGGTTTGAACCCGCGCTTGTACGGGTTTACACTCTAGTGCCTCTATTAGCATTTCGATGCCCTCTGGTGTGATATGGTTACTCGAATACCTGAGTCATGTTACTATAGTTCATTAGGCTATGAAAATTTGTGATTAATGTTAAAATGATTAGACATTTTCGGTGTTTATTCATTAGAAGGATTGTATCAAAAAATGATCATGCGAGAATGTTTCATTATGGTATTGATGTAATGAAATGTAGATATATATATGAATGATTTGATTGAATCATTGAGGAGAATGAAGTATATGATGAACTATTTCAGCACTAATTTTATGTATTTTTTGTAAATGGTTGTCAAGTTTGAGTCGTCTAAGTGTTTTTAGTTTTCAAATGTTTAATTGAGGTAAGTTGATTTGAATATAAGCTATGAACTTGCTAAGCTACTTCAGCTTGTTTTGTTTGGTTCCATTTTCTATAGTTAACATTTCGTGAAATTGGTTGGACGGATCAACTTCAAGGCTCACACTATCAAAGTCCTATTTCGATAGTTTTTGATTTGTTATTTTCGATTTTATGACATGTATATAGGGTTTTGAAGTTGATGAATTTAAAGTTCTAGTTGGTTTATAATGTGGTTAAAGTTGGTATATAATGTTAAGTTTCAGGTTTCAAGATCAACTTCTGATGAATGTGGTAAAACTAATTAGGTATATCATATTGATTTTATTTTGTGAGATGATGATTTGTTTTATTTGAGTGATAAACTTGATTTTGGTATTTAGTGTCTTGAAAGAGTCATTTGTCATTTGATGTCTTCGTTGAAGATTTGTTGTTGAAATGGTTATTTTGTTTTGGTAATCTTTTGGAACTTTGGTTAGGATATATTCGCATTAGAAAGTTTGATATAAATGGTTTATTGTGGCATATGTTATTTGGAATTTATTTGATGATTGAATAAGGTTATTTGTTGGTTATTGTTTACATTGAAATGTGGTGCCAATGATGGCATATTGGTTAGGCACATAAGTTGAATATGAATTAGTATATTTTGGCACATTTTTGAGTAGGTTAATGTGGTGATAAATGTATGGCTTGGTTTCTAAGAAATTGTAGGTGAATTGGCTTATGTTTGAAGGTATTTTTGGGCACACACCGTTTGGGATATGGTTTGTCACACGGCTATGTGTCCCACACAGTTGCATGACACGACCATGGCTAGGTCTGTTGGGCCCATGAGAGTTGGGCCTACTATTGCACCTACTGGGATGACAATGCGTCAGCACTATAATAGATGCCATCCGGGCGAGTGTTGGAGGGCTACTGAAGCTTGTCTTAGATGTGGGTCTTTAGAGCATCACGTTAAGGATTTCTCATTGAGAGCTAATCAGATGCAAGCTCCGGTTAATAAGACTGCACAGCCGCCGAGGGTAGTCCAGCAGCCATCTAGGGGCTGCGGTCAGGCTAGGGGTGGTAATGGCATGGGTCGAGGGCAAAGAGCACCGGGCTGAGGTGCTGGATCGATTGAGGTAAAATAGCCTGCTTTGGTTTAAGCTACTTGTCACCGTGAGGAACGAGGTTATCCAGACGTCATTATGGGTAGGTTTCTAATTTTTAATATACCTTACTTTGTATTGATAGATATAGGCTCTACACATTCTTACATAGCTAGTATGGTGTCTGAGACCTTGGGGTTGTCGTTTGAGAGCAATTTTAGTGAGATAATAGTGGAGATTCCGTTAGGGCAGTCTATGGGAGTTAGTAAACTGTTTAGAGATGTTCCGTTAGAGGTTCAAGGGACTGTATTTCTGGCTGATCTGATATAGCTTCTATTTGGGGAGTTCGATTTAATTCAGGGTATGGACTGGTTAGTCAGACATCGGGTGAGTCTGGATTGTGCTACAAGAAGGGTTGTTTTGAGGATTAATGGGGATAGTGAGGTGGTTGTGATTGGTGAATGACGAGACTATTTGACTAATGTGATATCTGCATTGAGGACAGAGAAGTTAGTAAGGAAGGGGTGTGAGGCATTCTTAGCTTACATCAGTGTTGTTGATTCTGTGGATTCTTCGGTTAAGAATATTCAAACTGTGAGGGAATTTCCAGATGTTTTCCCAGAGGAATTACTCAGATTACCTCCAAGCCGTGAGGTGGAGTTTGGGATTGAGTTGTTTCTGCGCACAGCTCTAGTGTCTATCGCTTCTTATCGAATGGCACCAAAAGAGCTGACTGAACTTAAGGCTCAAATTCAGGAGCTGTTAGATCGTGGGTTTATTCGTCCCAGTGTGTCTCTGTGGGGAACACCTGTTCTGTTCGTAAAGAAAACAAACGGTACATTGAGGATGTGTATCGACTACCGTCAGTTGAACAAGTTAACAATCAATAATAAATACCCACTTTTGAGATAGACGACTTATTCGATTAGTTCAGAGGGGCTTCAGTGTTCTCTAAGATCGATCTTCGATCAGGTTTCCATCAGTTGAGAGTAAAGGAGGTCAATGTGCATAAGACGACATTTAGGACTCGTTATGGACATTACAAGTTCCTAGTTATACCTTTTGGGTTGACTAATGCTCCCACGGTGTTCATGGACTTGATGAATCAAGTGTTCCAACCCTACTTAGATCAGTTCGTGGCGGTATTCATCGACGACATCTTGGTGTATTCTAAGACAGAGGACCAGCATGATGAGCATCTCAGAGTGGTTTTGTAGATTCTTCGTGAGAAATAGTTGTATGAGAAGTTCAGCAAGTGTGAGTTTTGGCTGCCGGAAGTGACATTTTTGGGGCATATGGTTTCTGCTGAAGGGATTTATGTGGATCCTCATAAGATTGAGGCTTTGTTAAGTTGGAAGCAGCCGAAAAGTGTGTCAGAAATCCGTAATTTTCTGGGGCTGGCAGGATATTATCGACGTTTTGTAGAGGGGTTCTCTTTGATCACAGCTCTGTTGACTAAGCTATTGCGTAAGGGAGTTCCTTTCGTTTGGACTGATACATAATAGGAGAGCTTCGAGAAGCTCAAGTTCGTGTTAACTCAGGCACCTGTTCTGATCCAGCCTAAACTTGGTAAGGGTTTCATGGTATACAGTAATGCGTTAATGTGGGTCTGGGTTGTGTTTTGATGCAAGATGGTAAAGTTGTTGCGTATGCTTCTCGTCAGCTCAAGGCTCACGGGGCTAATTATTCGACGCACGATTTGGAGTTGGCAGCTGTAGTCTTTGCTCTTAAGATCTGGAAGCACTATCTGTATGTTGAGAAGTGTACTATCTACACTGATCACAAGAGCCTCAAATATCTCCTCACTCAGAAGGGGTTAAACCTTAGGTAGCGTCGAAGGGTCGAACTACTTAAAGATTATGGCTGCAGTATTTAGTATCATCCTGGTAAGGCCAATGTGGTAGCCGATGTATTAAGTCGTAGAGCTATGATCGATTTGAGAGTGATGTTCACTCGACTCAGTTTATTAGACGATGGGAGTTTATTGGCTGAGCTGCAAGTAAGGCCGACATGGATTGAGCAGATTAGAGCTAAGCAGTTGAGAGATAAGTCTCTTGAATTGAGGTTTCATCAGATTGAGAGTGGAGTTACTACGAATTTTGGGTTTAGTGATGATGGGGTATTGTGCTTCTGAAGACAAATCTGTGTACCGAATGATGAGGACATAAGAAAGTCGATTCTGAGGGAGGCATATAGTAGCCCTTATGCTATGAATTTCGGTAGGAACAAGATGACCAAGATCTCCGAGAGTTATACTGGTGGCCAGGGTTGAAACATGAGGTTACCGACTTTGTTGCTCGCTGTTTGACTTGTCAGCAGGTTTACGCTGAGCGTCAATTACATTCGGGTTTGCTACAGCCAGTTAAGATACCGATGTGGAAATGGGAGTGAGTAACGATGGACTTCGTTATTGGGTTGCCCTTAACATCCACTAAGAAGGATTCTGTTTGGGTCATCGTGGATCGATTGACCAAGACTGAATATTTCATTCTTGTTAGGACAAACTTCTCCCTACAGAAGTTGGCCAAACTTTACATGTCTGAGATAGTGCGGCTACATGGGGTACCTGTCTCGATCATTTCTTATAGGGATCCTCGTTTTACGTCTCAGTTCTAGCAGAAACTTCATGAGGCTTTGGGTTCGAGGTTAGACTTCAGTACTACTTTCCATCCTCAGACAGATGGTCAGTTAGAGAGGGTGATCCAGATACTGGAGGACATGTTGAGGAGTTGTGTGATAGATTTTCGAGGCAGTTGGGAGGAGTACTTGCCATTAGTAGAGTTCTCTTACAGCAATAGCTATCAGTCTAGTATACAGATAGAACCTTACGAGGCACTGTATGGTCATAAGTGTCGCGCTCCCTTAAGCTGGACTGAGTTAGGTGAGCGACGAGTTCTGGGTCCAGAGTTGGTATCAGGAATTGAGGATAAGGTCTGCTTAATTCGAGATCAACTGAAGGCAGCCTCTGATAGACAGAAGTCTTATGCTAATTTAAATAGGAAGGACATCGAGTATTCTGTGGGGGACATGGTTTTCCTTATGGTCTCACAGTGGAAGAAGGTTCTGAGGTTTGGTCGCAATGGTAAGCTAAGCCCTCGGTTTATTGGGCCGTACTGAATTCTGAAATGAGTGGGACCAGTCGTATATCAGTTGGAGCTACCTCCAGAGTTAGATCGCATGCATGATGTGTTTCATGTCTCGATGTTGAGACGCTATCGCTCTGATCCCATGCAGATTGTGCCTATGGAGGAGATTGAGGTTAGATCAGATCTAACATTCGAGGAGGAGTCGGTTCAGATCATAGATCACGACAATTAAAGTTCTGCGTAGGAAATCTATCCCTTTAGTGAATGTACTGTGGCGGAATCATAACACTGAGGAGGCCACTTGGGAGCCGGAGGATTCGATGCGTCAACAATATCTTCACCTTTTCAGATCAGGTAAAATTTCAAGGCTGAAATTTTCTTTGAGGGGGTAGAGATGTAACGCCCCAAAATTTGTATTTTTGATTTTGTGAAATTTGACACACAAAATGTGTATCTGCTTCAGTGGTTAAGTGTTCTGAGTGTTCTGGGTGTGTGTGAGAGGTCCTAAGTTTAAGCCACAACTTGGGTAAATTTTGAAATTTGAATGACTAAAGCCTGAACTGGGTCTGTTAGGCTTATAGTTTATTATTTATAAAAGCTTATAAGAATGGGTTTGCTGGTCTGGTGTTGTTAAGCTGATGGTCCTGTGTTCAAATCCCAGTGCGAACGTGGGTTTTATTCTTTTGCTCCATTTTCTGGAAGAGTTTCGTTGGAATAGGACTCTAAGTAATGGGGTGTTGGATGGAGAAAAATAAGGGGAGTTGGGATAGGGGTTATTAGATTTTCAGTTCATTTTCCTGTTTCCAAAAGTTTTGTCTCTCTGCCAAATTTCCATCCCTTTCCCTTTCTTTTTCTTTTATTTTTCCTCCTTTCTTTTCTGTTTCAGGTTTCGTCTTTACTATGCAAAACGGTTCCTTGTCGTTCGTTTGAATATCGTGTAAATTCATTAAGTGGTTTAGTGACTTAAAGTTTGGATTTTTCTTTTTAGATAATAATTGAGATGTGGCTAACTGTTTTAACAGCTGGGAATCTGGAGTAAGAGGCTATTCTGGTGCAGAATCGTAGGTGGTAGCATTCGTGTTTCACAAGGTAAGGGTGTTACGCTCGAAAAGTGTCTATCCGTTTTGGGGTTTTGGTTTAATTTGATTGTTCTAGGGATTAACTGAGTAACACATGTTCAATTATAGGTTTGGGTTTGTTCGAGAGTGATTATGCATCAAAAACATAGCAGGTGTGTACTTCAACTGCATAGAAAACAAGAATCGACGAAAGCTGGAAATAATTCTATCGACGCCACACGGCCGTGTGGTCACCCATGTGGTAGGCCGTGTAGAAGCACACGGGCATGTGATTAACGAACCAGGCCGTGTGCGCGTGACACGGGCGCGACAGACACGGCCGTGTGTGAGACACAGGCTCGACCAATTGGGCCGTGTGGGCATCACGGGCGTGTGGGCCCACACGGGTGAACCACACGGGCATGTGGGAATTTAGGCCAGGCCGTGTGACCCACATGGCCGAGGCCAATTTGGGTCGTGTGGGCCCACATGGCCAGGCCACATGGGCGTGTGAGCCGATTTTGCATAAATGTTCCGTAAGGTTGCACAGGTGGCCTAAGTCGACTGTAACCTGTCATTAAGCCTTACTTAGACACTTAATACTGTGAACTGATATTGCGATGTATGTACTACCATGTTACACTTAGCATGTATATCTGTCTGTTCTGAATATGAAAATATGTTTGTTAATCTGCATTATAGCATGCCAGATTGTATGATGCATTGCATTGGGGTGGGTTTGATGAAGTGAAGGAAGTATCTGAAAGGCTTCATAAGCCTGTTATCTAGCAGCTAAGCTGCGTATTTATGACATGTGCTGCATTGCGATACTTTATGGTGTGTAGGGTTGGATGGGTTAATTTTATCCCTATATTTGGTGTGCAGGGATGGGTGAGTCGATTTTATCCCCACATGGCTTGTTGGGTTGGATGGAGTTAGTGTGCCGGGTTGGTGGGCATGTTCTGTTATTCTAATCTGTTATGCCTGATATATCTGAGATGAGCTAAGGCCCTAAGATTGTATCTAATTCCGCTTCTGAATGGGCCAAGGGCCCACTAATTTTGTAAAGGGTTTAGGCCCAAATGATGACTGTATTCTGTTATCTGACTGTATGCATGCTGAACAGTGGGGATGTAGACACTGAGTTGTAAAAACTCACCCTTTATTTGTTTATACATTGAGTAATCCCAAAGAGAGCGGATTGGTGCGTGGAGGACTAAGGTTGTGACCACAACTATTTTCATCGTTTTAATTTAATTTTTTTTTCTTTTTAAGTTAGTTAATTTCTCATTAATAATTTGGGTATTTATTTTTGTAATTGGGATTTTTGGGACTAACGGTTTGAATTTGGGATTATACCTTGCTTTCCAGTTTTATCATTACAAAAACAAGACATTTTCTTGAAATTAAAGTTTTTCTTAAAATGAACGGTTTTCTAAAACAAAAGGTTCACAAGCTTTCACTAAAAAAGTCATGTTTGGAACCATAACAACGAACATGTGTTTTTATGAGTTAATTAAAGACTAATAAACTGGAAGGGTTTTCACTCGATGAATTAGACCACAACTTCCATTCCATGTGATGTCGCCAGATTCGGCCATAACATTTAGGCTGGGTTTGGGGTGTTACATCACACCTTTTTGTTCTTATCCGGATTGCTGTTAGGTTTGGCGACAATTCTGGGCGTAATCTGGAAATACTCATGTAGCGACATCAGTACCAAAACATGAAGAAATTAAGGATAAATAGGTTAAGACCCACTGGGTTATAAAATGCAATTTACTAAACTGAAAATGCTAAAATATGTGCTAAAGATAACTAAATGGGGTCAAGTTAACCAGTAAGTAGGGAGGAAACATATGTTCTTTCTAGTACTATCAACTACATTAGTAAAAATAAAAAGAATATACCTATCGAGTCAAATGATTACACTGTTAGAGTCACAAATTTGCTTGGTTAGTGTGTTTTAATTAATCAGATTTGTAGAATGTGTCCACTGAAAATCCAGGTTAGTACTTTCTTGTTGATTTGATGCTATTACCATTTGATTATTTCGATTTCATTTTGGGTATGGATTGGTTAACTGAACATGATGCTGTAGTGAACTATTGACAGAAACAAATCACTTTGAAATGTCAGTAGTATTGGCTCAGAAATTTATTAGGAAGGGTTGTGAAGCATATATCGCATGCATTTTTTATTCTCAAGTGTTTGAATCAAAAATCGATCAGGTACCGATAGTTAAAGAATTTGTTGATGTATTTCCCGAAAATTACCAAGATTTTTGTCAATCTGAGAAATTGAATTTGTTATAGAACTTGTACCTGGGACAACTCCGATTTTGATAGTTCTGTATAGAATGGCTCCTACTGGTTTGTCACACAGTCGTGTCCATACATGAGCATATGGCACATTCTTATGGTCTATTTAATTTAGGTGCTAATTGGTTCATATGACCACAATCGGTTACATGGCTTGAAGACACGGTAGTGTGACCATGATTACACAGCAACAGTCTATTACACAGCCATGTCACTTGGCTTCACACGGCCTCAACCTGTCACACGGCTTGGCCACACGACCGTGTGGCCCCTGTTTTTTCTTTTTACCTATCTTTTCGCAAAAGTTTCAAATAAGTCTTGAACTATTTCCAAGTTGGTTTAAGATCTTCATAAGCTTGATTAAGGCTTGATTTTGATTGTAAATCATATAATACTTATCTTATAAATGTTTTGTGGTTTGGTTGATTATTTATGTCAAATTTATGAATGATATTGATTGTTAACTGTCGTAATACCTTATAGCTTGGGTCTGGCGGCCAGACCGGGTATAAAGTGTTATAACCATACTCCTTAAGTGCTTCATTGAGCTACTGAGGCTTCAAGTAGATGGGCTTCTCTACATGTTCCTTGAATCGAGCCAGCTCAAGTGGGTCTAATGAGCCCCATTTAATCAATTAACCTCCATAAGATGCTCTTTGTGCATTATTCATGGACTTGGTTCTGTGACCCGTGACACTAGCTCACTTTTGGCTGCTTTTAAATCATCAGCCTTTTTTTGGACGACAATTTCAGGCTTTTTTTCTCCTTTAAGCAGAATAATTTCTTCCTTCAAGGAATCATTTTATTGGCACAATATCTTCATTTTCTTTAACATATGTCTATAAGAATCCTTCAGATATTTAAAAAGAACATCATCATTATCCGAGTCTTCTTTAAAATCTGTTAGAACACGGTTTCAAACAATAGTAGTAAAACCAACATAGTTGTTGACATCTTCATCTCCATCAGAACTTTTTTCATCACTCTAAGTGACTGAGTGACTTCTCTCTCTTTTTAGTATTAGTATACTCTATATGTAAGTGACCAAATTCTTGCATGCATAACATTAAACATCCTTCTTCCTTGTCCCATTAGTATCTAATTTAGTTCCCTTCTTAGCAAACCTCTTCTTGTTTTTTTGAGCAAGGCTAATTGCTTTTTGATCTCATCAATATCCTCCACTATCTGTTTTGTTGTTTGGAAAACCATTTGAGCATTGAATGTTACATTCTTTTTCATACCCATTTTATCACATTTTGCTTCCTCCATATTCAACTCAAAAGTATGGAGTGAGCCTATTATCTCATCCAGCTTGAGAGTAGTAATATCTTTGGCCTCCTATATTGTCATGATTTTAATGGAAATTCATTTTGGTTAAGACATCAACATTATGTACCAATTTATCCTTAGAAAAATGCTCACCGAGACAAAAGCCTCATTAGAAATTTCACATAATCTTGCATAAAACCCATAAATAGTTTCATTGTCAAACATGTTTGAAATTTTTTTATCTCAGTTGTTAAAATAAGAAGCTTTGACATATGTGTGACATCATTTCCTTCATGTTGGTAAAATTTGATTTTATCCCATTAATTATCTAGAATATTTATCATATAAAAGGTGCTCCCCAACAACTTTAAACACTTTAAAAGACAATGATAAGTACTTAATCCTTATCCAATAGACTCATAGCTTCATCACAAAGATCGGTTGAGCAGTTAGAGTCCTCGCCGCACATCACCTATTGTAACAGTCTATTTTTTAGTGAAATCGGAATAGTGGTTTCGGGACCACAAATCTGACCCAAAAATAAGGTCTATTTTTATTTCATAATATGGTCTGCATTATAATAGGCATGTTGTGTGAAAATGTTGCTACAAAAATTTTAACGATTAAGTGTTTAATTACGAGAATGACTAAATCGCATAAACTGCGAAAGTTGAATTCTAGTAGCTATAAGGATCAAATAGCTATGGGAATCAAAACTAGAGGTCTTTATATGGTAATTAAACCATTAAGAAAGTATGTAGATTTTTCTTGGGACTCATCCATGGAATTATAGAAAAAGGGTAAGGACTAAATTGAAAATAGAAAAATACTTAATTAATTAAAAAGACGATAAAAGATATCATTTTATTTTATGTCATCTTCAACCTAAAACACATGGAAACCCTAGGTGAGAGAAAAGAAACTTTCAAGGCCTAATTGGGTAAGTTTCCTTGTCTCATTTTTAGTAATTTTTATATTTTTGAAACTAGGATAGCCTAATTGGGTAAGTTATCAAGGTATGAAAAATGGGTCATGGATGTATATGCTAAAAATTAGAAATTTACAGTAGAAAACAAAAACAACTTTTACAAAGTATTTTTGATGAAAACATGATTTAGGGACTAAAATGAAAAGTTGTAAAATTTGAGGGAAAATTCTAAAATTTTATGAATACATGTGCTGGAAAATTTTTAATGGGGCTTTGGTTATGCTTGGAATGGGGAGTAATTTGTACAAGTTTCATTTTTTGGGCCTAGGGACAAAATCAAAATTTATGGAAAAGTTAAGGGCAAATTGGTAATTTTACCTAGGACGTAAATTGAGTCCATTTGAATATGAAATGTGTGAAATTGATGGTTAAATTCATTTATATAGATCCGATCAACACTAATTCGAGGTTAGATCTAGGAAAAGAAAAGGTTACGGTTTAGTAGACTTTTTACGCGAACAAGTGTCGAGGTAAGTTTGTGTAACTTAATTCGGCTTGTAAATATGTTTAATTGAATGTTGTGTTGTATGGAATATGATTTATATTGATGTACATTACTTGAATGTCATCGTGAGAAATTTAATACATGCTTGAAATGATGAAAAAGGGGTTAAGTCCCGATTGAATATTGAATTTCGATGATTATATACGTTTTCCGAAACTAATAAGGTCCTGCATTTGTTGCGGACGGGATTTAGCTCGGACGAGTAAGTCGACTAACCTTGTTATAGAAAGGATTTAGCCCGGATGGGTAATCTCAATATAATACCTCTCGAGCATACGTTATGAATAGGGTTTAGCCTAGACAGGTAATCCTAATCGAGCTCCTTTGAGCTTATGTTATATAAAGGATATAGCCTGGTCTGGTAATTCTCTTATACGATATGTGGCTCGAGAGAGTGTTTCTTGATTAAGTGCCCTAATGGGTACCCTTGAATAAGGAATTGAATGATTATTGAATTGTACACTTCGAGTGTACTACTTGAGCATCTATCAGAATTCAATGATTCAATGGACATATTACTCTTGACAAGGCATGAAAATCTTGAGATGATATGATAATGACTTGAAAGAATATTGCTTGATGAGCTCATCTATGTTACTCGATTGATATGAAGATTTTGGTGGCTAACATATTTGATTGAATGTAAGTGATTGGGCAATTTAGCCAAATGGATGGAAACATAACATTGTATGCCTAGATTTAATAAGCAAGATTGGTAAGTTTAGTTTCCGTTAAACAAACTTACTAAGCATGTAATGCTTACTCCATTTTATTTTCCCTGTTGTATAGTGCTCGGAAGCTCGTGAAGGTTGGAAGATCATTGGAGCATCGTCACACTATCAACTAGTCATTTTGGGTATACTTGGTTGAAATCATTTTGGTATAATGGCATGTATAAGACAACTTGACCATTAGTGGCTTGAAATGTTATTTTGTAACCTAGCCATCGGAATGGCTAGTAATGGTTGATTTTGGTATGATTAAGTAGATTATTATGATACATATATATACATGTGTTATGTTATGAATATGTGATCATTTTTGTGAATGCCCTAAGTTAAACTAAGGTAAGTTTATAACCACCTATGCATGTAATGATATGCCTTGTTGAATGATGAAGATTGTTTAATTTAAATGTTTAGATTGTTTGGTATTGGTTATATGTTTCAAGTGCAGGTCTTGGATAAAATTTTGGGTGAGAAATGAAGCTAGGAATGACTTCATTTTGTCCACACGGGTAGACACATGGGCATGTGTCTAGACCATGTGTGACACACGGCCTGGTAACATGGGCATGTAGTTAGGCCATGTGTCCCCTGCACTTTAATTTTGAGAAATAGAATGCTCAGAATTGAGCACATGGGCAGAGACACGGGCGTGTGCCTCAGTCATGTGTGCCATACGGCCTAGAACACGGGCTTGTATCTTGGCTGTGTAAAACCTGCACCTAATTTTGAATTGAATTAAATAACCACACGGCCTAGAACATGGGCGTGTGGCATGGCTGTGTGTGCAAGTCAGAAAGTTACACGGGGTCGAACACGGCCTCCAACATGGGCGTGTCCTAGGGTCACATGGGCGTGCCCCTTGGACCACACGGGCGTGTAAGCCCTGCAGCTTGGAAAAATTTTGTAATTTCACAAGAAATTCTTAGAGGTCCCGATTAAGTCCCGATTCGATTCTAATACTCGTATTAGGCCTCGAAGGCCCAATCAAAGGATGTTATGAATGATCTCGATAAATGAATAGTAATTTAGATAAGTTATTTGTAAATGTTTCTGAATGTTCTGGTAATGCTTTGATAACACTGTTCCGGTGGCAGATACGGGTTGGGGGTGTTACATTTAATGGTATCAGAGCTACGATTTAGTCGATTCTCAGATTTGACGTAGTGAACACGAGTTTAGCTATACATGCCATTATATAAATTGTGATAGTGTAATGACTCCTGATCATTTTAAATGTGTTTCACATATAGTAATGTCATCCAACTGAGCTAGAGCTGAATTCGAGGAAGCTGAGAGCAATGCTTCAACTTCAGTACAGAGGATTGCATCTGTGTCTGGAAGTGAAAGTCTCATTTGTAACACCCCTTACCCGTACCCGAGACCAGGATGGGATACGAGGCGTTACCGGACGCATACACAGTCATTCATAAACATGCAAAACTGGGCCACAAAATTTCATCCAAATTAGAACTTTTCAAACACATGCATATCGTCCCTTATATGGGCCTTCTAGGCCTAAAACATACATCAGGGTGGTTTGGGGCTAAACCAAGAGCTTTCGATAAACTCTGGGCAACTTAACAAATTTTCTTGCTTTGGAGAGTCACACGCCTGTATAGCTTGGGACACGCCCGTGCCCTTTGCCCGTGTAACTCTCTGTTTGTGACATTAGCAAAATAATTTGAACCACACGGCCAGGCCACACACCCGTGTGCTAGGCCGTGTCCTTAACACGGCTAAGACACATGGTCGTGTCTCTGACCGTGTGACTAACACTTGGCTATTTTCCAAACCTTTTTGTTGGTTTAATCCTTCACATGCTTAAACACTTCATAGACTCATACTATAACTTCAATTTGATGGTCTCATATCCTTTATTAAAACTCAAAATAATATTTGTATGATTACATACATGTGAATCACCTACTCGTATAACCTAGTCTAAACACACCCATCCATATTCTTTGGCTTTACCATTTTAATCACTCTTTATACTCTTATACCATGTTCAATAACATACCATTTTCTCTCAACGAAAATAGTAAGCATACATATCATGATACCATCTAATCATAGCAATCAAGCTAAATCATATAACCACTTCACAGGATAATATCACATAACTTGGATAATTAGGCTTAAAGCCATAACCATCATAAGCCACATCTCATGGCTATATACAATGTACTAATATAAGCCAAAATCTGGGCCAAAACATAATAACAGATCAATAATTAAGTCCCTATACATGCCACTCACTTGAAGACATTAAGATTCATCAATACTCCAGAGAAGGTAGCTTGATAGTGTGATGCTGTCTTCGACGATCTCCAACCCCAAGCCAACCTGACAACACTAAAGAAATGGAGAGGAGAGAGTAAGCATAAAGCTTAGTAAGTCCATATGAAAACAATAAGCAAATTATCAACATGATTCCATGGTAATATAACCATAATTATACTTTGCTTATATTCTGATCATGTTGTTTTCTAAAGTCATAGTCACTAAATTATTTATATCTTTAGCTATGAAACTCCAAATCAAGATATGATAATTTTCCCTAAAACTAGACTCACATATCTTCTTATCATAAAATTTTCAAAATTTTTGGGATAGCCAATAAATACATTTTATTCTTTAAATTCTCCTTTGTTTCGCTGGTTGACAGTTTTGATCTTTCCTTACTAAAGATTTATTATCTCTTAGTACGGGATTCAGATGATATTCCTGTATATTTCTCTTGTTTAGTCATATAAATTCTAACCCATAATCATTTTTGTACAACTTTTAGTGATTTTCCAAAGTTGAGACAGGGGAGTCTGAAATCACTCTAACTCTGTCTCATAAAAGTTCAAATATCTCATAATATGAAACTCTTTTGCTTACACTGTTTCCTCTACGTGAAACTAGGTTCAATAAGCTTTCATTTCATATTTCATTAAATTTCTAGTTCGATTTCCATGATTTTTGGTAGATTTTCAAAGTCACACAATTGCTGTTGTCCAACACTATTTTAGTGCAATATTATGATGACTATCATAGGATGACATAATAACATGATCACCAAGATTATTCATCATTCAATAGCTCATTAATCAAATATTCATATATATATATATATATACATGAATATACCTTTTTGTCATATATCATCCTGTAACAAGGCATTACTCATGAGTATAACATATGTACCTGTACGTATCCGTAGCATATCGAATAACTTTACCTTCATTACCATGCCCATCTCGGGACTTTCATCACATCATACAATATAATACCCGTTGAACACTTGGAATACTATTGGATACACGAAAACTTGCACATAAGTGCCACATAAACATACGTAGCCAAAGCTACCTCATAACATGTAACACATCCATAATGAACTCAAACCAACTCAATGAGCTCAGATGTTACACGTATCACATCCATTATGAAATCGGACCAACTCAACAAGCTCAGATGCTCGCATCCATAATGAACTCAAACCAACTCAATGAGCTTGGATGCCTCATACATATCACGAACTCAGACCAACTCAACGAGTTTTGATTCCTAATTTCCTAATGACATGTCACTTGTATCCTAAACTATTCCTATGGTTCAAACGGGATTATTTCTCATATACACATAGCATCCTTATCACACTTGCTTTTCATGTCGTGAAAAACGACCATAATATCATTCATGCTTGCAAATTCACCATTTTCATATTCATGAAACAAACATGGCATTGCTCATAATTACATTTAGGCAATTGTCACATAATACAATCCTCATATTAACTATATAAATATTCACCACACAATGTTAATACATCAATTTATGTTCAAGCATAAAAAATGATATTATTGTATTATTATTGACATACGAACTTACCTCGAATGCGAGCACGACTATTGATTCTGATTTAGTCTATAATCTCATTCATTTCCAATCTATGCCCGAATCTCATTTTCATTGATCTATAATATCACATTTAGCTTAATAATTAGTCACATTATTCATATGGGTCCAAAAATCATATTTTTACAAATTTACATTTTGACCCTTAAACTTTTACATATTTGCACTTTGGCCCCTAGGCTCGTAAAATGATTTTTATTTAATTTTCTTGTATTTTATGCCTAGCCAAATCATTTTCATAACTATAGTAGCCCCCAATTTCCACTAAATCACACTTTTGTGACAAATTTTATAACTTTTACCAAACGGTACTTTTAAGCATTTTCACCGAAAATCACTTAGTAAAAGTCATTTCTCTAACCATAAACTTGCATAATCTACCATTAAACATCAAAATACACACATATTTATCATGGTTCAAAACCCTATACCTTCATCATAACTCAAATAAATGGTAGAAATAGGTAGATCTTGTTACGATGATTTCAAAAACGTAAAAATTATTAAAAACGGGGCATGAACGGACTTACAATTTAGCTTGGAAGCTTGGAAAACCCTAGCCATTTTTTCTTCATGCAATATTCGGCCAAAGAATAAGATGGACAAGAAATTTTGGCTTTTATTTTGTTTTTAACTCATTTTAATTTCTAGATTACCAAAATGCCCCTAACGTTAAAATATTCTATTTCACCCATTTCATGTCCATTTTTGTCCAAAATATTATCCAGTGGTCGAATTACCATTTAAGGACCTCCAATTTAAACTTTCATAATAATTAGACACCTCTAACATGTAGAACTCAACTTTTGCACTTTTTATAATTTAGTCCTTTTGGCTAAATTGAGTGCCCAAACGTCAAAATTTTCGAATAAAATTTTCACAAAATAATTCCGTATAATTGTAGACCATAAAAATATAATAAAAAAATTTTACTATGTCAAATTTGTGGTTCCGAAACCACTGTTCCGATTAGGCCCTAATTCGGGATGTTACACCGTGTCTAAGGGCGAAAGTGAGGAGGCAAAACAAGCCTTCTTTTAAATGATAAATGAATGGTTAACACAATACCTGAGAACAAACCCTGCTATACAACGACCTCCCCTGCCTACTCCCCAACTGATTCTTAAGGTACCACAGGGTGCCGAACTTGTTAGAATCGGTAAGCCTCCAATAGATAAAATTTGCAAGCATGGGGCGGAAGAATTTAGAGCTACCAAAGATGATGATCTAGAAAGGGCTGAGTTTTGGCTAGAAAATACCATCTGGGTTTTTGATGAATTATCTTGTATGCCTGCTAAATGTTTAAAATGTGCAGCATCTCTACTGAAAGATACAGCTTACCATTGGTGGAATACCATAACTTCAGTTGTACCAAGAGAGAATGTTACATGGGAATGTATCGAGAGGTTCATGGATCAGAAAAAGAAAGAATTTCTAGAGCTCAAACAAGGAAATTTGAATGTGTCTGAATATGAACGAGAATTTGTTCAACTGAGTAAATATGCCAGAGAATGGGTTCTGACCAAGGCTGAGATGTGTAAACACTTTGAAGAGGGTTTAAATGAGGATATAAAGTTATTTATTGGAATTCTTGAGATAAGGGAATTTACAGTGTTAGCTAATCGAGCCCACAAAGTTGAGGAATTGAGTAAAGAAAAGAGACAAGCCGAAAGAGAGGCTCGGGTTTCTGGAAAAAGAACTATAAGTAAATCACAATCATTTGCTTCTAAGAAATTAAAGAAGTATTATGATCATGTTACCACCTCTACGGGATATTCTGGAAGAGAGCGGGGCTCTCAACATTCTAACCCGAGGTCTTCATCTCCATCTGTGACTAGTGTGAGTAGTGTTGGTAACCCCAAACCAAAATGTAAACATTGTAACAAATTTCACCATGGCGAATGTTGGTCTAGAAGTGGAGCTTGTTTTGGATGTGGTTCACTTGAGCATTTTCTTAGATATTGTCCAGAAAGAGTTGAAAAAGAGATGGAACCAGCTCCAAAGCCTAGTAATCCTGTTGCGAGAGGCAGACCACCCTGTCACCCCGGTAATGTTAGTGGTAGTCAAGGTACTACCAAGGATACAACAGTTAGATTTGAGGCACAAGCACCTACAAGGACATATGCTATTCGTACTAGGGAAGATGCCACTGTACCAGACGTCATTACTGGTACATTTTCTCTACTTGATCTGATAATCTACATTGATTGATCCCGGTTCCACATATTCATACATATGCACGAACCTAGTGTCTGTTAAAAAATTACCTATTGAATTCACTAAATTTGTGGTTAAAGTTTCAAACCCCCTAGACTAGTGTGTTAAGGTGGACCAGTTAAAATGTGCCACTGTATTTTCAAAGATTGATCTTCGTTCTAGTTATTATCAACTACGGGTAAAAGAATCAGATGTGCCAAAGACAGCTTTTAGAACCAGGTATGGACACTATGAGTTTCTTGAAATGCCATTCAACTTGACAAATGCACCTGCAGTGTTTATGGATTTGATGAACAGAATTTTTAGCTCATATTTGGATAGGTTTGTGGTGGTATTTATAGATGATATTTTGGTTTATTCCTTAGATGAAAATGAACATGCTGAGCACTTGAGAATAGTGTTGCAAACTCTACGAGAGAAACAATTGTATGCTAAATTCAGTAAATGTGAATTTTGGTTACGGGAAGTTAGTTTTCTTGGGCATATAGTATCTGCTGAAGGTGTCAGAGTAGACCCGAATAAAATTTCATTCATTGTTAATTGGAAGCCACCGAAGAATGTGTCTAAAGTCTGAAGTTTTCTGGGACTAGCTGGTTATTATCAGAGATTTGTAAGAAGTTTTTCAATGATAGCTTCTCTAATGACTCATTTGCTACAGAAAGATGTAAAGTTCGAGTGGACTGATAAATGCCAGCAGAGCTTTGACAGATTAAAGGCTTTATTAACAGAAGTACTTGTGTTAGTCCAGCCTCAATCAGGTAAGGAATTTATAGTCTACAGTGATGCGCCATTGAATGGTTTTCATTGTGTTTTGATGCCACGATAGCTAAAGCCACATGAAAAGAACTACCGAACACACGATCTCGAATTGGCAGCCATAGTGTTTGCATTGAAAATTTGGCGGCATTACTTGTTTGGAGAAAAATGTCACATATTCACCGATCATAAAAGTCTAAAATACTTGATGTCACAAAAAGATTTGAATTTGAAATAGCGTAGATGGCTCGAGCTATTGAAAGATTATGAACTTGTTGTTGACTACCATCCGGAAAAAGTCAACGTAGTGGCAGATGCTTTGAGTAGAAAATCCCTGTATACTTTGTGAGCAATGAACACTCAATTGTCATTATCTGATGATGGATCAATTATAGTTGAGCTGAAATCTAGACCAACGTTTTTGCAACAGATCTCTGAAGTTCAAAAGAATGATAGTAAGTTTCAAGCAAAACGGGTACAAAGTGAATTGACTCCTGACTCAGAATTTCAGATCGAGACTGATGGTTGTTTGTTATTCAGAGGTAGAGTATGTGTACCGAAAAATTCATAATTTTTTTCATGTGTCTATGCTACGATGGTATCGATTCGATCCTTCACATGTTATCTCTCCAATAGAGGTAGAGATCCAACCTGATATGACATATAGTGAAAAACCAATCAAAATCTTAGCTTGAGAAACAAAAGAGTTAAGAAGTAAAAAGGTAGCTTTAGTAAAAGTTCTTTGGCAATGACACGGTATAGAAGAGGCTACCTGGGAGCCAGAAGATACTCTGAGGAAGCAATACCCGAATCTTTTTATTAGGAAGATTTTTGAGGACGAAAATCCCTAAAGGGATGAGAGTTGTAACAGCCCATTTTTCAGTGAAATCGAAATAGTGGTTTCGGGACCACAAATTTGACCCAAAAATAAGGTCTATTTTTATTTCATAATATGGTCCATATTATAATAGGCATGTCGTGTGAAAATGTTGCTACAAAAATTTTAACGATTAAGTGTTTAATTACGAGGACTAAATCCCATGAAATGTGAAAGTTGATTTCTAGTAGCTACAAGGATCAAATAGCTATGGGAATCAAAACTAGAGGTCCTTATGTGATAATTAGACCATTAAGAAAAGTATGTAGACTTTTTTTGGTGACTCATCCATGGAATTATAGAAAAAGGGCAAGGACTAAAATGGAAATAGTAAAATACTTAATTAATTAAAAAGATGATAAAAGATATCATCTTATTGTATGTCATCTTCAACCTAAAACACATGGAACCCCTAGGTAAGAGAAAAGAAACTTTCAAGGCCTAATTGGGTAAGTTTCCTTGTCCCATTTTTAGTAATTTTGGTATTTTCGAAATCGGGATAGCCTAATCTCTCTATATGAGGGATTAATTTGAAAAGTTATCAAGGTATGAAAAATGGGTCATGGATGTATATGTTGGAAATTAGAAATTTATGGTAGTAAATGAAAGATTATTGATAGACAAACAACTTTTACAAAGTGATTTTTGATGAAAACATGATTTAGGGACTAAAATGAAAATTTGTAAATTTGATGAAAAATTCTAAAATTTTATGAATACATGTGCTGGAAAATTTGTAATGGGGCTTTGGTTAGGCTTGGAATAGGAGTAATTTGCACAATTTTCATTTTCCAGGCCTAAGGACAAAATTAAAATTTATCGAAAAGTTAGGGGCGAATTGGTAATTTTACCTAGGACGTAAATTGAGTCTATTTGAATATGAAATGTGTGAAATTGATGGTTAAATTCATTTATATAGATCTGGAAAACACTAATTCGAGGTTAGATTGAGGAAAAGAAAAGGTTACGGATTAGTAGACTTTTTACGCGAACAAGTGTCGAGGTAAGTTTGTGTAACTTAATCCGGCATGTAAATATGTTTAACTGAATGTTGTTTTGTATGGAATGTGATTTATATTGATGTACATTACTTGAATGTTATCATCAGAAATTTAATACATGCTTGAAATGATGAAAAATTGGTTAAGTCCCGATAGAATATTGAATTCCGATGATTATATACGCTTTCCGAAACTAATAAGGTCCTGCATTTGTTGCAGACCGAATTTAGCTCAGACGAGTAATCCCATTGACCTTGTTATAGAAAGGGTTTATCCCGAATGGGTAATCTTGATATAATACCCCTCGAGCATATGTTACGATTAGGGTTTAGCCTGGACTGGTAATCCTAATCGAGCTCCTCTAAGCTTACGTTATATAAAGGATTTAGCCTGGACTGGTAATCTTGTTATACGATATGTGGCTCGAGAGAGTTTTTTTGGTTAAGTGCCCTAATAGCTACCCTTGAATAAGGAATTTACGGATTATTGAATCGTACACTTCAAGTTTACTACTTGAGCATCCATCAGAATTCAACGATTCAATGGACATATTACTCTTGACATGTCATGAAAATCTTGAGTTGATATGATAATGACTTGAAAGAATATTGCTTGATGAGCTTATCTATGTTACTCGATTGATATGAAGATTTTGGTGACTAACATGTTTGATTGAATGTATGTGATTAGGCAGTTTAGCCAAATGGATGGAAACATAACATTGTATGCCTAGATTTAATAAGCAAGATTGGTATGTTTAGTTTCCGTTAAACGAACTTACTAAGCATGTAATGCTTACTCCATTTTATTTTCCTTGTTTTATAGTGCTCGAAAGCTTGTGAAGGTTGGAAGATCATTGGAGCATCGTCACACTTTCAACTAGTCATTTTGGGTATACTTGGTTGAAATCATTTTGATATAATGGCATGTATAGGACAACTTGACCATTGGTGGCTTGAAATGTTATTTTGTAACCTAGCTATCGGAATGGCTAGTAATGGTTCATTTTGGTATGATTAAGTAGATTATTATGATACATATATACATGTGTTATGTTAAAAATATGTGATCATTGTTGTGAATGCCCTAAGTTAAACTATGGTAAGTTTATAACCACCTATGCATGTAATGATATGCCTTGTTGAATGATGAAGCTCGTTAAATTTGAATGTTTGGATTGGTTGTGTGTTTCAAGTGCAAGTCTTGGGTAAAATTTTGGGTGAGAAATGAAGCTAGGAATGGCTTCATTTTGTCCACACAAGAAGACACACGGGCGTGTGTCTAGACCATGTGTGACACACAGCCTGGTAACATGGTCGTGTGGTTAGGCCCTGTGTCCCCTGTACCTTAATTTTGAGAAACAGAATGCTCAGAATTGAGCACACAGGCAGAGACACGGGCGTATGTCTCAGCCGTGTGTGCTACACGGCCTAGAACACAGACGTGTGTCTTGGCCATGTGAAAATTGCACCTAATTTCAAATTGAATGAAATAACCACACGGCCTAGCACAAGGGCGTGTGGCATGGTCGTATGTGCAAGTCAGAGAGTTACACGGGTCGAACACGGCCTCCAACACAGGTGTGTCCCAGGGTCATATGGGCGTGTGAGCCCTGCAGCTTGGAAAAATTTTGTAATTTTGCGAAAAATTCTTAGAGGTCCTGATTAAGTCCTGATTCGATTCTAATGCTCGTATTGGCCCTCAAGGGCCCAATTAAGGGACGTTATGAATGATCTTGGTAAATGAATAGTAATTTATATAAGTTATTTGTAAATGCTTCTGAATATTTTGGTAATACTCTGAAACCCTATTTCGGCAACGGATACGGATTAGGGGTGTTACATCCAGTGTTATGTTCTCCCTTAATGAGTCAAGTAACTTTAGATTTCATAGACTAAATGTAATAGCCCGTTTTCTAGTAAAATTAGAATAGTGGTTTCGTGACCACAAATCTGAAGTCAAAAAAATTATTTTGTTATTATTTTATGGTCTAAAATATGATATAAATACCATAAAAAATTTTCATTAAGAAATTTTACTATTTACATGCTTAATTTGATAAAAAGGACTAAATCGCATAAAGTGTAAAAGTTGAGTTCTAATAGCTAATGGTATTAAATAGCTATAAGAGTTTAAAGTGGAGGTCCTTATATGGTAATTAGACCATTATTTTGTTAGTGGATGATAATGGCTTGGCATTTTGTGTAATTATTAAAGTTTATAAAGGTTAATTAGGTAATTAATTAAATAAATGATAATTAAAATAAAACCAACTTAGTATCATCTTTTCTTTCATCTTTCTTAACTGAATATCAAGGATAAGAAACCATTTTTCTTAAAGCTAGGTTCGACGAAGCTTATTTTGCTCAATTGGTAATAATTTTTGTCCCATTTTTAATGATTTATAGGTTTTCAGGATCATTGTAGCTTAATCTAGCTAGCTCAGGCATTAATTTGTGAAACTGTTAAACTTTTAGGGTTTTACCATTGATGAGCATGCTTTATTTTTGAATTTTGATGATAGAAAATTGTCAAATAGGGACTAAATTGAAAAATAGAAAATATTGTATGGTGAAATTGTGAATTTATGAAATATATGGGCTGCTATTAATATGTATAAAAATTGGCTAGGCTTGGGTAAGGGTTAAATTGCATAAATTTTATTTTTCGAGCCTAAGGACTAAATTGTAAAAAAATTAAAAGTACCGGGGTAAATGGTAATTTTTCCAAAATATGTTTTGGACTAATTTGAATGAGAAATATATTAAAATATAGGTCAAGTTAGACCTCGTACGGAGTTAGATCGGGGCAAAGAGAAAGTATCAGATTAATCACCTTCGTATCTACGTATACTCGTCGAGGTAAGTTCGTGTAATTAAATTGAGTATTTATATGTTTTAATTGAATTATATGTGTTTGAATTGTATAATTGTTATGTATAAATACCAATTACATATCCGATGATGTACGATGATTACCGAGCCTTGTTTGAAACTTGAGAATTCGTAGGATACAAATGACATGTCATTAGGGTTATCGATTTGGTTGTGGTCCTGCATATGTTGCAAACACACCATAGCTCATATAAGCTTACCGATTTTAGCTCGTGAGAGCTTACCAATTCTCAGCTCGTATGAGCTTACTGATAGCCAGCTCGTGAGAGCATATTGATTCATAGCTCATATGAGCAAACATGTACAAGGATTGATGGATTACAGTTTAACACACTATGTGTGAGCTATCTCGCATATCCAATGATATTATAAATGGTTCAACGGGCAATATTCTGATATGATAAGACTTGAGTTCGATCAAACTATTACATGTATACATATGAATTACATGGTATATATGTTTATGAAATGGATGATACATGTATATGGAATTTGATTAATTGTTGAGCTCATCCATGACTTGGCCTATATATGTGTTTACATGACTAACATGGTTGATGTATATGTTGTAACACCCTGTATTTGGGCCTAGAAGTTTTGGGCCTTAAGCATGGGATCAGTTGAAGGTAGCTTATAATATTTTGTTGTGCATGTAAATTTCGTTAATGAAGGCTTGTTTTAGTGGTTACGTGTGCTGAGAAGTGTTGGAGAAGTCTTGGGTTCAAACCTGGACTCTAGCAAAAATTTTTGGTTTAAGGTGAATCAAACCCTGGGTGTAGTAGGTAGGCCTTAAGAATATTGTTGGAGAAATTGTGCCACAAAAAGCCTTGTGGTCTAGTGGCAAAGTAGCGCCACATAAGAGGCAGGAAGGTGGCGTCATGGAGTTGGCAAGGAGGTCCAGGGTTCGAAACACATGGCAAACATAGAGCATTTATTTTGCTAACAAGGGGCGGCAAGAGTTGGTGTTGAATTTAAACTCTGATGATGGAGGGATCCCACATCGAGAAGCTAGCATAGGAGTGGATGCGAAGCTGGCTTTAAATAGAGAGAACCATGAAGAGAGTAAAAGTACCTTTCTTGGCTGATCCCTTTCGCTTTATGGCGTGCTCGTTTGGGTTGGGCGTCGGCTAAAAGTGCTCGGAGCGCGGATTAACTCCAGTCTCCTATCAGGTGTGTATTTCTCACTACTCTAGCTGTAGGATGGCTACTTCGGGCCACGATGGGCCAAAAGGGGCCATATGGGCCCAATGGGCCTACGGGCCCAATTGGATAAGTTGTTTGATTGTGTAGTAAATACTGAACTAGGCTAGGTGAATCTCATATCTGTTGTTAGATTTGGGCTAAAAGGGTCTATTTGGGCCTATTTGGGCCAAGAATGGGCTTTAGGCCCATTCGTATTGTTATCCCTGTTTAAAATACTTTAGTTTACCAAATTACTGAGAAACCCTCAACTTGTAAAATTACCAAAGTACCCCCGATTTACAGAATTACCGTTTTACCCTCGATTTACAAAATTACTGAAATACCCTTAGTTTGTAAAATTATCAAAATACCCCTGGTTTATAAAATTACCAAAATACCCCTAGTTTACAAAATTACCAAAATACCCCTAGTTTGTAGAACTACTAAAATACCCCTGTAGGGTAGAATTACTGAAATACCCCTGCAGGGTAGAATTATCGAGATACCCTTGTGGGGTAAAATTACCATTTTGCCTCTAGGGTGTTAAATGACTGTTTTGCCCTTGTGGGCAAGTGACTGACTTGGACTGTGTGGTTGACGAATTGGATTGTGAATATATGGATGACTTAACTGGGATTGTTTGATTCAAATATGGGCATGGTATCCTGATTCTGTATGTTGTACGCCATGACATGTATATCTGTTGCATGATATATTGATATACATGATATGACATGATATGCACATGATATGTTATGGGATGCACATAATATGCTATGATATACTCATTATATGCATGGGTTGGGTTTTATATAGATGGAGGAAGTGCGAAAAGGGATTTGCCCCAGTTTACCAAAAAGGCCTTTGCCCCAGTTATTAAAAGAGGCTAGGCCTCCAGTTATATGATAATGCAGCTATGCTGCCAGTGGAGAGTTTGGTTGGGTGGGTTGAGTTATTCCCCACATGGAGAGCTTGGCTGGTACGGGTGGAGAGTAGCGGATGGTGGGTTGAGTAGTCTCCCCAAATGCGCTTGCATACATTCATTAGTAATTCATGTGAAATTGAAATGGGCCTATGGGCCATACCGTTTACAGTAAAGGCTTCGGCCTAGTAACCGTTAAACAAAAGGCTTCGACCCAGTATATGTCAAGACTGAATTAGGGCTTAGGCCCGGTTGCTGATATTAGTTGGGCTCTGAAAGGGGCTCGTTGCACACTGAGTTTTCGTAAACTCACTCCGTTTATTAACCTTTCAGGTAATTTCCAGCCTTAGACAGATCGGAGCTGCGAGGTGCTCGGAGGAAGCCACACACACTGTTTATGTTTCAGTTTTGATTATTGCTTTTAAATGTTTTTATGTGGGTTGTAGTAAAGCTGTTGTAATTTTCTGGATTTCTAATTTGGAATTTTATTTATTGTTCTTATAATTGCTAGTATTAGAACACGATTTTCCAAAGCAACTACTGTTTTCAAAACATCACGCATCCGCATTTGTTTTTAAATTAAGCTTCCGCAACTGCCAAGGTTTTTACAAAGTTGTTAAGAATGTTATTCAGCTGAGGTTTTCTAACAAGGTTTAAAAAGGGTATAAGTTTTAATTACTAAGAAGGGTTTTTAATGGAAACATGGTTTTCAAAAAAACACTTTAATGTGACACGCCAGATTCGAGCCAAACTTCCAGGCCGGGTTTGGGGTGTTACATATGTGCTTAGGCATTTGGCCAATATATGTTAGGATATGCTTTTATTACTTACCTTATATGTGAATAAATGGTAAGTTAAGTTCTATGTTATACAAACTTACTAAGCTTAAATGCTTATTCTGTGTTATTTTTCGTGTTATAGTGAATCGAACGCTCGTTCGGGTTGGAAGCTTGTCGGAGCTATATCACACTATCCATCAGCTCTTTCAATACTTTGGTTGGTTTAATTTTGGTTATAATGGCATGTATAGGTTATTTTGGCTAATATTAGCCTATGTGTTTTGGTTGTGGATATGATCATTTGGTTGGTGAAATGTTATATTTTGATGTGTATATAAGTTGTCTTATATGGTTGAGGTATGGCTTGATATGGCAGAATGATGGAAGGTAAAATGGTGGTTTGAATATGCATTTTGTGTAAGCCTTGAATGGTTGTGAATTGGTACTTGTTTGAATGACTTATTTGATGTTTTTAGTGCACAAGTTATATGTGAATTATATGACATTTGGAGCTAGTTTTTGTATGTCATATATGGTACATTTTGGTATGTTTTTAAAGGGTAAATCAAATGGCATAATATAACTTATTTTTGGTCAAGCCTTTGTTGGTTAAATGATCAAATTGTGTTTATATTTTCACATGTTTATGAATTGTCATTTGAGGTGCCTAAGGGCATATTGGTTGTATGTGAATATACTACATGTTTAAGGCTTGATTTTGCTTGTTTTGGATGCCCCAATAAGGCTTGTTTATATGCACAATGTTGAGTGTAGGTTGATGCCAAATTGGGTGAGAAACATGGCTTGTAAAATAGCCTATTTTTGTCCATACGGGCGTTTGTCTCAACCTGTGTGACACACGACCATGTGTCCCCTGTAGTTTTCAAAGGGTTGCAAGTCTGGCTATTACATGACCTAGCACATGGGCGTGTGGCTTGGCCGTGTGGCCCAAGTCAGTGAGTTACACGGGTACGAACACGGGTTGGGACATGACCGTGTATCCCTATTTTGAATGCCCACACAACTTAAGACACGGATATGGCCTGGCCACATGGCCGTGTGACTCTTACAGCTTTGAAATTTTTCAATGTTTTTTGTAAAATTCTTTGAGTTTCCAATTTAGTCTCGACTTGTTTCTAACGCATATTTAGGGCCTTAAGGGCTTGTATAAGGAACAGTATGTTTAATGTTGTTTGATTTTGATATGAATATTGATATGATATGAAATGTTTGGAATTTTTGTCTATTTGATTTGTAAACTTTGGTAATGCTCTGTAACCCTGTTCAAGTGACGAATACGAGTTAGGGGTGTTACAATAAAGCATTTCCTCTTGATTGAGCATGACTTGATATTCAAATTTAAGAGTTTTTTTGGAATTTAGAAAGAAAGTTGCAATTGTAGTTCTTTAAAGAATTTTGGATGCCAAGTAGTCTAGCCATTTTAACGAATAAGGGTGTTACTTAAAATATCTTTATGACAAAGATTAAGATCTGTCAAGAGTCTTGAAAGTCTAATAGAAATGGTACCTAAACTAGAGTTGCAAGTACTATGAACCATGTCAAAAAAATCATTATGTTGGGACCACATAGGTTGAAATCGAAAAGGCTTATTACCAAGATTGAGCTAAGAATGGGAAAGAGAGAGAACATGATAGTGATCAAATGATTCTGGCAAGGTGTTGGTTATTCACTTCAGGAAAAAGGGATCTCCAAATGGGGTTTGCAAGGCAAGACCAATTTGGTCTTGGATGAGACTGTTATTTTCCCTAAGGTTTAACTAGGTAAATCTAGGATCTAAAAACCTAGATTAGTAAGTTGACAGGAACCAAGGCATTTATGAAAGAGTTTATGTATCACTAAGTTTAAAAGAAAACCCCCTCTTTTATGGGCATTTGAAAGCACTTCATTAAAATCTCCAACAAACAGCCAAGAGAGGTCATGGTTTGAGGCAACAATTATTATATTCTCCTTTTTGGATCTAATGCCCTAACTATAGTATTTTTTTTTTCTATGTACACTTTATTTTTTGAACAGATTGGTTTAATAATATCCATAAATTACATTAACACCCTTTGTATATTGTCTTCAGTGTTTTTTCATGCAAAGTAAAATGGAAGCAAATATTAACTCACTAGTTATTTAATGTTTAAACCAATATTAAATGACATTATGTGATCGTATCTAATACGAAAAGACAATTTATATTAGTATACAAACTTAAACATTAATAAAAAATGAGTAAGCCGATTGAAAGACAAATACATCATCTATCAAGTCCAATTGGGGAGATGCTCCGTCTTGAGCATCAAAGCAAATGACTCCTAAAAGATAGAGTAACTAGACTAACAGTACATCGGGCAAGACCCAAGTAGAATAGATCCTAAATCCGTTTATGGATTTATTCACTTGTGACATTCATAGCATGACATACCTTAATCCTAAGTGAATGATGAACTATGTATGCATGACTCGTAAACTTTGATGTAAGTAAAAGCTTGAGTTCAAATAGATAAAAAAAAATTCGAAAGATAATGCATTAGGAATTCGATTTCTGCAGCATGTAGCATCATTCACATTAGTGGAATTCATAACCCAATAAATGGGTAAATGATATCCTCTAATTGGCATTATATAATAGATGAAAGTAAACGTGATAACAGGTCGTTTGTCTTTGTGATAATCCTGATTACTATTTGATAGTAATTGACTTTTTTATGAAAGAAGATGTAATGATTATCATGAGATAAAATAGAATCATATCGGGAGAACGAATATCCCAAAAAGATTAATTTTATCCTATGAGGGTAACACACTTACGACAAGGTCATTGGATGAACACTGATTAAGTAAATTTCGTAATTATATGTAATAAGGGAGAGCTTGGCCATGATACTATAGTGAAATGACTTTGTGATTAAATAAGTTTATAATTAATAGGCGAAAAGCTGAAACTTAGTTATAAATTATTTAATCCTTAATTACATATGTCCAATCAGCCCCTACGCTAGCTTGTTGAAACCAACAATGACATTTAGAATCAAATGAACAAAAATGAATGAAAATAATAAAATTAGATAAATGAGTCACATTCACAAAATGAATATGTTTTCTCATCAAGTATAAAAATGACTTGAGAATTAATTTAAAATTTTTGAATTATTATTTAATTAAATAATTAAAGTTCGAAAATGAAATTAAATTAATTAATCATTGTGAATACGTTGAATATGAAAATTAAATATGTTTCTTCATAAATTCTTTTACGGTAAAATTGTCATGACTTCAATGAATTAGAACTGAGTTGAGAAAATTATTAAATTGAAAAATTAATTAAATTAATTAATAAATAATATTTATTTTGAAAAATATAAAAAATGTATTGGGTTGGATTAAATTTAAAAAGTGTTAGTTTAAAAGTCTAGTAAGACCATATAATTGGATCAAATATAGGAGAGGCTCAATTCCCCTCATACGTAAGCGACAACCCTAGTGTATTTAATTAGGGTGTGTCACTCCCTTCTAATTAGATTAAAAGACTAGTTTTCCTATTAAATAAATATTATTTGTGTTTTTCTAATTTAATTAGGACTATCCTATCTCTCATTATAAATAGATAACACTAGTAAAACTATTTACACAAGTTTCTTACAAATTTGATATATTGTGATTCTTTCAAAATATAGAGAGAATTTATTCTCTAAGTATAAATTTTATTTTCTAGTAATCTCAATTCTAACGATTTTTATTGACGGATAATTACTTTCCTACTTAAAGTAATAAACTGTTTATGTTTCTATATTTGGTTCATGATTGTTTGAGCCCACACTTGAAGCAATTCATGGTATGAGAACAGCGGAGAAAGCCGTTCGGTTGAAAGTCAAAAAATTTTCTAGAAAAAATTATTATTATAAATATCACAAACCATCTTCGACCACTTATGAAATGATAAAATATGGCAAAACCTATACCAAAAGTTAGTTCACATAGGAATGGGCACAGTAGTGCATAGAAAAGTGCACGTAGAATACCAAAAGGAGTTATTCATGTTCAAGCAAGTTTCAACAGTACCATTTTTACTATTATAGATGTAGGAGGTCAGGTAACTCTTAGTCCTTCGTCGGCACTTGTGGATTCAAGGTTACAAGAAGGGGGGACCCCTTTTGTTGCTCAAACCGCATGGGAAATGTTATTCAAGCAATAGTAGACCAAGGTATGCAACGAGCAGAAGTTATGATAAAAGGTCCTGGTCTCGAAAGAGATGCAACATTACGAGCTATTCGTAAAAGTGGTATACTATTAAGTTTCGTACAAGAAGTAACCCCTATACCACATAATGGTTGTAGACCCCCTAAAAAGGACGTGTGTAGAAATAAACACTAAAAATATTTCAAGAGAAATAAATGATTCAATGATCTAATCAAATAAAATAATATTACTATGGTTCAAGAGAACGAAAAAGTCTCTACTTTAGCTCAGATATGACAATGGAAGTGTGTTTAATCAAGAACATATAGTAAGCGCCTTTATTATGGACGCTTTATTTTGTCTCCACTTATGAAAGGCCAAGTTGACACAATAAGAGCTTTGCTTGGAGAATTAGAAGGAACATGCATTACGTGTACAATATCTGAGAAAATATCACACGAATATTCTACCATTCTCAATTTTTAAAATTTTAATTTTTTGAAGTTACTAAAAGTCATTTTTCTAAACCAGAATTTTCTAACACTCCCATAAAATAGTACGCTCATTAAAACAAAGACTAGCATAGATAGCTGAAAATAACTATGATAAATTTGAGGAATTCACCTTCACAATGGCATGAATTTCTTGCTCCGAAACACAATTATTGTTAATGGTGATGCGATACAAGTTCCATTCACCCAAATGCCACCTTCATGCCTTCGTTTTAATAATGACCAAAATGTCAAGTTGTTGAACCCTAATCAGATCATTGGCAGTGATAAGAGATTTGCGATGACGAGCACTTTTGTAGTTCCAAAAGAGGATTGACATAATATGATACAAATGTTGAATACCATTCGTCTCGAAACAAAAGTGGTAATCTTCTATCATTTCCTTCAATATCGTCAACATTTCCATCTTGTAAATTAGCAAATGGTTTTCTCTCAACGAAGGCACATGAAGAAAATCAGGTAATGGATATTCATGACTACCAAGACTCGAAAAATGAAGAGTTGATTCTCTGGAATCTGGAGATTCTCTGTAATCTGGAGATTCTCTAGAATCTAGAGATTCTCTAGAATCTGGATTTTCTAGAGGTTGGATGTTGAGCTCAAATGGCGATATCTTTGAAAAGCTAAGGCGGGAGTTTGAGTTGATCTTGGCTCTGGGAAAATCAAGGCAAGAGTCATCTTTAGTTCTACTGGGTTTATTGTTTCTTCTAAGATCACTTGAGTGTTTGAACTTGACCTTTGAAATTTCCTACGGTTTCTAGTTCGTTGAAGGCCATCATCAAAGGATCCAGAGCTTGTCCCACTGGCAAAAGAGGATAAACCAAAATGTTTGGAGCTTGAGGATTTGCTTCCCTTAAGTGAGATCTTCTATTTCTGTAACGCCTTAAAATTTCTAATTTCGTTATTGTGAAAATATGACACAAATATCTGTCAGCTTTAGTGGTTATGTGTTCTGGGAGTGCTTGGGAGGTCCCAAGTTCAAGTCTTCGCTTGGGCAAATTTTGGTATTTTGAATTAATTAGGCCTTACTCTTGTTCAGTAGGCTTTTATTTGATTGTTGGTAAAAATATATCAGAATTGGCCTACTGGTCTGGTGGTTAAGTAGAGTGTTAGTGTGTAGTAGGTCTTGTGTTTGAGTCCCTGCGCAAGCAGGGGAAATTTTTGTTTGAGGCGTGTGTGTGATGGAGTTCAAATTAAACTGGACTGCTGAGTAGTTGTCTTTTAGTGGTTTAATAGGGAGGGTTTTTAGGAGATAATTGGGGAGAAGTTATCAAAATAAGATTTTCTTCTTATCAGTTTTCTATTTTCTCTTTTCCTAACAAATTTTCTGACGTTAGACTTTTGTTTCTCTGCCATTTCTTCTTGTTCACTTTTGGTTTTTGTTCCCCTTTGGTCGAATCTTGTTTCTTCTCTTTCCCCTCTCTTTTCGTTTTCTTGATCGGTTCATCTCTTGGTCTATAGCTGAAATTCTCTTCTCTTTTCCCTAATCTTTTCGTTTCTATATTTTTTGCGAGTCATCTCTTTGGGTGCAACTTTTGACTTCATCTATTTTGGAAAGTGGAATTTTCCCCCTTAGTTATCGTATTTCGATTAGACAATTAACAAAGGGTTCGTTTTACTCTCGTTTAGGTGTTGTTCAAAGGTTTTAAGCGGATATTCCAATGTGTGGAGATGACTGGTAATCAGATTCGTCGCGGTAAGTTTTTGAATCGTCGTTGGTTTAGTTTCTCGAGTTTTATGTTGGGGATATTTGGTTTGATTGTCAAATAAAGCGATTAATTAAGGGATATACTGGTCAAATAAAGGTTTTTGAAGGCTCGAGTTACTTTGCACAGCGAATCGATACCAAGTGTGTACTTGAAACGTAGAAAACGGGATTTGGCAAAAAGTCAAAATTGCTTGCTGTTAAGAAATAAGAGAAATAAGAGAAAATGATGCGAAAAATTGTAAAAACAAGGAAATAAGGGTGTTATAAACTTGGAAATCAACTTTTTGCACTAAAATAGTTTTGGACAGCAACAGTAGTCTAACTTTGAAAAATCATCAAAAATACTAGAAATTGAGTTAGAAGTTGAATAAATATGAAATTAAATTTTATTGAGTCTAATTTCTCATGGAAGAAACAGTGTAAGCAATGGAATTGTAAATTATGAGATATAATAAATTTTGTGAGACAAGGTCAGAATGATTTCGGGTTCCCCTGTAGAATTTTGGAAAATCATCAAAAATTGTAAACAATTAATTAGGGGCTTAAATTTATATGTTTAAATACTTAATGAGTCTATTTTCAAGAGAAATAAATAGAAACATCATTCAAATTCTGTACTAAGAGATAAATAATTTTTAGTAAGGAGAGGTTGAAGCTGTCAAACAGTAGAATAGGGATAAATTTGAAAATTTTACTGTACTTATTTGATAAACTATAAATTTTGAAAATTTTATGGTAAAAATTTATTTGAGACTAGTTTCAAAAACATCAAGTGGATCTTAATTTGAAATTCTGTAGCTCAAGATATAAATAATTTAGTGACAATGACTCAAGTAGACAACTTTGAATGAACATATAAGTAAATAGTGAAAACATATATGAATATTTAGCTAGCATGGGTTACATTAAAAATGAATCACATTGCCAAGGCCAATTTGGGCCGTGTGAGCCCATTTTTTTGAAAAGTTGTCTAAGGTTGCACGGGTCGCCCAAGTCGATTGTGGACCTACTGAAGGGTCGATAAGCCCTACTTAGACCCCTATATGAGTGATCTATCTGTCTGATTTCTATACCAAGCATGAATTATGATATCTGAATGTATGTATTGTAATTGCATAATAGCATGACATCTTTTGTATGTTGCATTGCATCGAGATGGGTTATTGTTATCTAGAGGAAGTGTCTGAAAGGCTATTAAGCCTGTTATCTGGCAGCTCTGCTGCAAATTTCGATTATGTGCCGCATTTCGGTACAGCATGGTGTGTAGGGATGGGTGGGTTGATTTAATCCCCACATGGTGTGTAGGGATGGATGGAGATTGTGTGCAGAGGCTGGTGGGTAGGATTCTGATTTTCTGTTATTGCATATTGTATTTGAGATGGGCCAAGACCCTAAATTATATCTGAGACCATATTCGAATGGGCCAAGGCCCAAACTGAATCTGTAATGGGCTTAGGCCCCAGACTGTAATTGATTATTTTCTGATGTGTATCTGTATGTATGTTTTCTGTGGGGATTACACACTGAGTTTACAAAAAATCACCCCTTTTTCTATTTAATCTGTATAGGTAATCCCCAAACTTAGGCGGATCGGTACAGCGGAGGGCTCGACGGTGACCACCACTACTGAACTGCTTTATTACAGCTTTTGATTTTATATTATCTTTGGGTATTTATTATTGTAATGTTGGGACTTTGGACTATTTGGTTTAAATTGTGATTTTATACTATTTTTATGGATTTTTAAACTGCAACTCAACAAAACACGATTTTTTCTAAAAACTAAGATTTTCAGTTTTGTAAAATAATTGGTTTCAAAAGATTCAGCTTAAAAGACACGTTTTAAGGAAAATCAGCTATTTCATGTTTTTTCAAATTAAATAAAAGCTAATTAACTAGAACGTTTTTAACTTGTCAATCTCTATTTCAAACCCCATTCCATGTGACATCGCTAGATTCGGCCATAACGTCTAGGCCGAGTTTGGGGTGTTAAAATTTCTCCTTTCCATACCAACTTTCATTCGTTGGCTGGCGTTAATGCCCTAGAATTCTGGCTTTAGGTGTTTCTTTGTGGCTCTTGGTTTGCCACAAGGTTTTTTAGGAGAAAACTAAGAGGGGGAAGGAAAGTGACCAGAGAGGCTTGGGAAGGAAAAGCTAAAACGCCCTTAAACTTTAACTCCTGAAGAAAGAGCGGAAGAAACTATCCATTCACTATTAACAATCTTTCCATGCATCACATCGGGCAGATTCTAAAGGGAAATGGAGGGTTGTGGCTCAACGTTAAAAAGTAAGTATTAGATTGATCATTAAAGATAAGACATTTCCTACCTTCAACTGGGGAGAGGGTAAGAGAGAGATATCCATTTGACAGGTGGATGAAGACGGTTTAACATTCTCTTTAGCAAGCAATTAGGAGTTAGGTACAATAGGATATCTTGTCTAACTTTTTAATTTTGGGAGAATGGATCTTTGGAGTGTTAGATTTGTAAAATAAATCTAAAAATAAAACTGAATAAACCAGGATCTATCATGTCAAATCATCAAGAATAAATCAATAACAAAACTAGATGCGTAAGCGTACCTGAATCCATGGATTCCTTGAAGTTTTATTAAATCTTGGGGATTTGATCTTCCAAATTAGCACACAAGAAATTTAGAGAATATCTACTCTCTCTTTCCTAATGATGGGATATTAGAAAAGATATCTTGTATATAATTTGGGGACCATAACCCTAACATTTATAACCTTGGCATATTAGTTCTAATCAATTTCTAATTAGCCCATCATTAATTAGAATTTGATTAGAACTCAATTACTAGAGTATCTGCACATATTTGACCCATACTTCAATTAATAATTAAAGCCCAATAAAATTCTAAACAAATTAAATCACTTTTAATTTGGGCTAACCTATCATGATAGTAAATAATAACATGTAATTACCCTTATTATATATGTGATGTTCATATTTTCCAACAATCTCCTACTTGGACCACATATCTATATACTAATTACTCAATAATTACATGTCATTATATAACCTTATGAGCTCAAAATTTTACTATCATATTCAAAAGGTATTCCAAACAATCTCGTCCATTAATTATGTTAACATAGAACCAAGGCGACTTTTGTTACATATATCGTAACTAAATCCATCCATGATCACGTATATTAACACAACCAAATGACATAGATCAAGTATGGATGTGTAGCATGGAAATTACATGCAATATGATCTAAACATGTCTATTTCCAACTGGTCCTCTTTAAACTTAAGTGAGGCCAGTTTCAAAACAATAATCAAAGTGAATAAACTGAATACTTTATTTCTAATCAGAAAATAACCAAATACATAAATGTCTGAAAACAAACATAAAACAAATAAAATATAAACTCCCACTAAATCATGATATCCTCAAACAATGTAACACCCATGTGAGCAGTGTGCTCATGAAAGACCTTGGGTGGTAAACCTTTTGTGAGCGGGTCTGCTATCATGGAGTTTGTCCCAATGTGCTCTATGGATATTTGACCATTTTGCACTCTTTCTTTTACAAATAGGAACTTTATGTCAATATGTTTTGACTTAGATGAACTCCTGTTGTTATTGGAATACAGCACTGCTGACTTATTGCCACAAAATAATTTGAGTGATCTTTCTACATTCTCTAAAATGCGTAGCCCTGTGACAAAGTTCTGCAACCATATTCCATAGTTTGATGCCTTATAGCATGCTACAAACTTTGCTTCCATAGTAGACGAAGCTACAAGTGTCTGTTTGACACTTTTCCAAGATATAGCTCATCCAACTAATAGGTAAATATAGCTTGATGTAGATTTCCTACTATCTTGGCATCCAATGAAATCAGAATTAGAATACCCTATGATCTCTAAAAGATCTAACCTCTTATTAATAAGCATGTAATATTTTTTTCTCTGAAGATATTTCATAACCCTTTTGGTTGGTATCTAATGGTCTATACCAAGGTTGTTTAAATATCTGCCTAACATCCCAACAATGTACGCAATGTTCGGACGCGTACATACTTGAGCATACATTAAACTCCCAATAGCTGATGCATAGGGAATCTTTTGTATTTCCTGAATCTCAAGGTTACTTTTAGGGCATTGAGTAAGACTAAATTTGTCTCCTTTAGCGACAGGGGTGTCACCTAGTCTACAACTCTACATACCAAACCTTTTGAGTACTTTATCGATATAGGACTTTTGAGATAATCCAAGAATACCTCGAGATCAGTCTCGATGTATCTGAATTCCTAAAACAAAATAGGCGCCCCCAAGATCTTTCATCTCAAAATGCTTAGATAAAAAACTCTTGTTTTTGTGCAATAAGCATATATCATTAGCGGCAAGCAAAATGTCATCAATATATAGAACCAAAAATATGTACTTACTCCCATTGAATTTGTGATACACACAATCATCAACAATATTCATTTCAAAACCGAACGAAACAATTATTTGATGAAACTTGTGATACCATTGATGGGAAGCTTGTTTGAGTCCATAGATGGATTTTGTCAATTTGCAAACCATATTCTTTAAGTTTTCCGACTCAAAATTTTCTAGTTGCACCATATAAATTGTTTCTTCAATATCGCCATTAAGAAACACAGTCTTAACATCCATCTGATGTAACTCAAGATCAAAATGAGCAACAAGCACCATGACTATCCTGAAGGAGTCTTTTGATGAAACTGGAGAGAAAGTCTCTGTAAAATTAATACCTTCTTTTTTAGTATATCCTTTAGCTGCAAGACGCACCTTATACGTCTCTATATTACCATTTGCATCCCTCTTGGTTTTAAATATCTGTTTACAACCAATTGGTTTTGCACCTTCAGGTAATGGGGCAAGTTCCCAAACTTTATTTTCTTGCATAGATTTATACTCATATTTCATGTCATCAATCCACTTTTGAGAATTAGAACTTTTCATGGCTTGATAAAAGTTGATTGGATCATCTTCCATCATTCCATTATCATCCTCATGTTCTTGGAGAAATACAATATAATCATCTGGAATAGCATTACTCCTTTCTCTTGTAGACTGTAACACCCCTAAACTGTAACCGTCACCGAAATAGGTTAAGAGGCATTACCGAACTCGTAACTCAGTTCAAAACAAACACATATCAAATATCACCTCATTTCAATAAATACAAGTCATTCATATTCAATATGAATTTAAAACAAGCATACGAAGTCTAAAACATGCATTCAGGACCAAATTGATAACATATAAAAGTTTCAGAACTTAGAAAATTTTTAACTTTTCAAAGGTCACACGCCCGGGTGAACAGGCCGTGTGCCTCACACGGCATTAGACATGCCCGTGTGTGTAAGCCATGGCAAAACAGGACATACATATTGACTTATCCACCCGGCCACAAGGCACGCCCGTGTGCTAGGCCGTGTGAAAATTAAGGAGGCTACTAACTTGGCTACACGACCGACCACACGCCCGTGTGTCTAGGCCGTGTCAAAACTGGAGGGTATACTGACTTTAATTCGTAGGGTACCTCAAGGGACACACGGCCATGTAACGTGACCGTGTATCCCACACGGCTGAGAAACAGGCCCGTGTGGACAAAAATAGGCCATTTGAATAGCCAACTTGCCACCCCAATTGGCTCAAACCTACAATCAAGAAAACAAACATATTTACACACCAATTTCAGCCAATTTCTATGCCAAAACATAAGTCATTCATGACGTATCATTGCCAACCAAATCCATACTCATAAACCTTACTAAACTATGTCAAAACATAAGATAAAAGCATATCAAAACATTTCTTTCAATACATCATTCAATCTCATGCTCAAACTTACCAAAACTTTTCAACATTTACCATTTCTCTTGGCCAACCAAAACATACCACAATTGCACATTAGCATCACATATCATATACCATTATCAAACTATAAGTTCAAACACAAACTAGCCATATCACATGGCTAAATATATACACCACAAAACATAATCCAACAACTTCTAGCCTATACATGCCATACTTTAATATATACATTTTCAAAGTACCAAAATAAGTTTCGATAGTGTGGTGATGATCCTCGATGATCCCTAAGCTCGCAGTAGCTTCGATATCTATAAAATAATGCAAACACACATAAAGTAAACTTTCAAAAGCTTAGTAAGCCATATACAAATAAACATATCATTTAAAGTATATAAACTTCATCTAATCATTTATACTTTGTAGCTAAATGCTAACACAAATCTCATATTCATATACTTAGATCATAGATCAACAATTGTTCACATACTTACCTTTCATTCTCAAACATTATATACAATACAAACGTACCTGAATCGGATACAATTTCATAAAGTCATTCATTTTCTCAGAATGCCCATTTGAACTGTTCAGAAACATAAAGATACGCAGATAGATCAAAAAGCATATACAATGCCGACGTCTCAGACGTGTTCTTACATGTAATCAAATATTGATGCCACTGTCCTAGATAGGGTCTTACACGAAATCAAATACGATGCCAATGTCCCAGACATAGTCTTACACGTAAAACAAAAATCGACGCCAACGTCTCAGATGTGGTCTTACACGCAGAACATATATCAAAAATCCTATGTCGTGACATATGTATCCTAACTATTCCTAGGGTTCGTACGGGACTTTTCGAACGTCGGAACTCTGTTGATACTTTCTCAAATGACATATATACAGCTTGAACTTTCATTCATCACAATTCAATATGATATGAATAATAAGAATTCAATTCAAACACGTCTATTGTATATCAACTTACCTTGTACGGATTTGGATGGATGGAATCAGTTACTCGACGACTTTTGACTTTCCCCGATCTAATTCCGTATTCTTTAATTCTCGATCTATATAAATTCAAATTTAACTAATTCAATAATAAATTCATTCAAAACTATCCACAAACACATATTTAGGGCATTTTGCAAACTAGCCCTCTCATTTTTACATTTTGACACTTTACTCCCTAATTCACAAAATCACAAAATACACATAATTTACTTGTACACAAGCTTGGCTGAATATTCATAGCTCTCATACAAGTCTACACATTTCATTTATTTCACATTTTAGTCCCTCAATTTACAAATTTCACAATTTAGCCCATTTTACTCAAATTCATCAAAAATCCAAAGAAAAAACATGTAAACCCAACATCAAACATTCATTTATCAACAACTAACTTTAAAAAAATCATAATTTCATCAATGGCACATTTCAAAATCATCATCAAAATAAAAAATTGAGACATGGGCTTGATAATATTCAAAGCAACGATTTCAAAAACGTAGAAATTATCAACAACTAAGTCAAAACCATACCTAAATTAACAATTTGCTTGGCCGAACCTTAAAGGGCTTATTTCATTTATTTTTCTTGTGATTTTTGGTGGATGAGTAAAGCAAAAAGATGAACAAATTTTGTTTTATTTTATTCATCATTAAGTATCAATTACCATATTACCCTTGTATTAAAACATTAATATTCCACCAACTAATGTCCACTAATGTCATTTAATCATAACCATGGTCAAATAACCACATAAGGACCTCACAATTATAAACCAAAGTCAAATAAGCACTTTTAACAAGTAGCAGGAAATTTTTACATTTTACGCGATTAGGTCCTTTTATCAAATTAAGCACACAAACGATTAAATTTTCATACAGAATTTTCACAGATGCTAATTCACATATCATAAGCACGAAAAATAATATTTAAATATTTTTCTAACTCGGATATGTGGTCCCAAAACCACTATTCTGACTAGGGTCTAAACTAGACTGTTAAATGGACCTCTTTAATGGCACTTGTTGTTGAGGTTGTTGAGTTTGTTCTTCTGGAACAATTACCTCATTTTGAATTGGGAGTTGTTCAACATTGTCTTGTAGAGGTTCTGGATTCACTTTTTGATCAATGATAGGTATAAGAACCTAAATATCGTTAAAAGTGATAGTAGGAATTGAGTTAAAATCCAATTCCTCCTCAAAAGCAATGTCTCTAACCCTATTTCTCCCCCCAAACTCAATATCCTCAAAAAATATTGCAGTTCCCATCTCAAAAATATTCCTTATTATGGGATCATAAAATTTATAGCCCTTAGATCGCTCAGAATGGCCAATAAAGTAGCTGCTTACTGTTTTAGAGTCCAATTTCTTTTCATGTGGCCTATAAGGCCTTGCCTCAGCTGGATATCCCCAAATGTGAAAGTGCTTTAGACTAGGCTTTTGACTTGTCCAAAGCTCATAAGGTGTTTTTGCAACTGCTTTATTGGGTACTCTATTCAGAATGTAAGTTGTTGTCTTTAATGCTTCTCCCAGAGGGACTCAGGTAAGGTATAATTAGCAATCATGCTCCTTACCATATCCTTAAGAGTTCTATTTCGTCTTTCAGTTGCACCATTCATACTAGGTGATCTTTGCATGGTGTACTGTGGGACAATACCGCATTCCTCTAGGAATTTCGCAAATGGTCCTGGACATTGTTCACTTGAGCCATCATATCTACTGTTGTACTCACCACCACGATCAGATCTGACGTTTTTAATCCTTTTGTTGAGTTGATTCTCAACTTCAGCTTTATAAGCTTTGAACATGTCCAAAGACTGAGATTTCTCATGAATGAGATATTGGTACCCATAACGTGAGTAATCGTCTATAAATTTTATGAAATATTGTTGACCATTACAGGATGTCGTAGGGAATGACCCACAAAATCTGTATGAATTAAATCTAAGACGTCTGAAGATCTGTTGGCACCCAACCTCTTGGTTTTGGTCTGTTTTCCCTTAATGCAATCGACACAGACATCAAAGTCTGTGAAGCCAAGGGACTCTAAAATACCATCAGACACAAGGCGTTCAACTCTAACTTTTGAGATATGACCTAAGCGCCTATACCATAATGATGTTAAATTTTCCTTATTTAATTTGCGTTTAATACCACGTGATTCCACATGAAAGGTTTCATTATAGGAGGATGCAACTGTTTCTAGAAAATAAAGTTTGTCATAAGTATTTAAATAACAAGTTCCAATAACATTTGAATTTAAAGACAAATTAAATTGATTGTTTTTGAATGAACAATAATATCCAAATTTGTCCAACGAAGAAACAAAAACTAAATTCTATCTAAATGACGGTACAATAAAAGTGTCTTTTAAATCCAAATAAAAACCAGTTCCTAATAACAACCTTAAATGCCCAAGTGCTTCCACTTCTACCAATTTTCCATCGCCCACAAAGATATGTCTTTCACCATCACTTAGCTTTCGGTAACTCAGACAACCCTACATAGAAACACTTATGTGAGTAGTAGCACCAAAATCTATCCACTAAGTGTTTCTAGGTACTGAAGCTAAATTAATCTCAGAACAGAAAAAATTAAGAATTATACATTTCTTTGCATGCCAAGCATGATATTTGGTACAATCTTTCTTTACGTGTCCAGGCTTGTTACAAAGAAACAACTCTCCATAGCTTGTTGTTGTTTCTTTTGAGCTGGACCCTTAGCAGCTTCATTCTGATATTTTCTTTTCTTGCCCTTGTCTTTAGGGGCATTGGCCAAATGAGCACTTTCATACTTATCACGCTTCAACCTTTCTTCCTCTTGCACACAGTGAGAAATGAGTTCATTTAGGGTTCATTTCTCCTTTTGACAGTTATAACTAATTTTAAATTGATTAATCTGTGCAGAAAGTGATACCAAAATCATAAGAACAAGAAATTCCTCAAAAAGCTTGATCTTAAGTGCCTTAAGTCTTGAAGCAATATGGAACATCTCCATAATGTACTCCCTTACGTTTCATTGACCCTTATACTTCATAGACATCAAAGAATTTAGAAGTGATGTCATCTCAACCTTATCGTTTTTAGCAAAACATTTTTCAATTTCATCACGGAAACCTTTGGCCTGAGTAATCTTTTCAGATTCTGTGCCCCTAAAGGCTTCTGGAATGCTGTGTTTCATGATCATTAGGCTTATGCGATTTGAACGTCCCACCTCTCAAAATCCCTCTTAACATCAGAGGTACTTTCCGCAGTGAGAGGTGCAGGTTGTTCTTCCCTTAGTGTAAGGACTATGTCCATACAGCCAAGCACTATAAGTAAGTGCCTTTTCCATTCCTTAAAATTAGTCCCATTAAGCATGAGTATAGAATTTATATTAGCAGATATTGTGGCAACAGGAGATGAATTAATTGAATATAGAACAAAAACAAGCTTAAATCAATACTCATAAGTAAATAATAAATTCAAGATAATGGCTAATCCCATCTCAAGATACCAAACACAACATTAATATCAAGTCTTTGGACAATAATATTAATAGTAAGCGGTACTCTTATTGTAGCAATCAAACATTGACAATAAATTATGTTAAACAATGAATTAATCTTTGACTAACTTATTGCTCACATAAAATACCTTATAATTGTCACACATTTATCACCACAAATGTCATTGAAATTTTGCCAAATATTAACTTACCTTTGGGTCAATTAATAAACGTATGAATCACAAAAACATATAATCATCTTAATATTTCAAATAAACTAATCTACACAAAAGAGGTCACTTTGGCGACATTTTGTTTCAACTAATTCATTTAAAATATTAGACATCCTTAATTAAAAGCCAAAATCTGAATTTATTTGTTTCAAAATATTTACCTTAATTTCATCTTTCAATCAAATTAAAAGATAATCATATATATTTATATAATTTTCCAAAACTAACATGCATTAAACCAATCAAAGCATGTATATATTATATATTTATACATAATAAAATATATATTAAAGAATTAAGCCATGCGTATATGTTAACCCTTTTTTTTAACATCAAAATAAATTCCTTATACCATTAAAAAAAATAAAAAAATAAAAAAATATAAGGCTTTGAAAGAAAATGCACAAAGTGACAGAAACATGATTTTGCAAATACAGTAGCACAAATCATGAATAAAGAAAATAATTGAATTGCAAGAAAAAGATTAAAAAGCAAAAACTTTTGTAATTGAATTCATCAATTCGAAAATCATTCAAATTAAAAAATTAAAACAAAACCCTAAATTTTACGATGAATTCTAGATAATCAAAATCTGAAAAAAAAATTACTTTAATATAAACCTTCAAAGATCAATATATAAACCCATAAAATTTCATAAATCAATTATTCAAAAGAAGAACCTTAATCAATTCTCAATGATTCGATATGACGAGACTCAAATGCCACTTGTTAGATTTGTAAAATAAATCTAAAAATAAAACTGAATAAACTAGGATCTATCATATCAAATCATTAAGAACAAAACTAGATGCGGAAGCGTACTGAATCCATAGATTCCTTGAAGTTTTACCGAATCTTGAGGATTTAATCTTCTAAATTAACACACAAGAAATTTATAGAATATCTACTCTCTCTCTTTTCTAATGATGGGATATTAGAAAAGATATCTAGTACATAATTTGGGGACCATAACCTTAATATTTATAACCTTGACATATTAGTTCTAATCAATTTGTAATTAGCCTATCATTAATTAGAATTTGATTACAACTCAATTACTAGAGTATCTACACGTATTTGACCCATACTTTAATTAATAATAAAGCCCAATAAAATTTTAATAGATCACTTTTAATTTGGTCTAACCTATCATTATAGTAAATAATAACATATAATTACCTTATTATATATGTGGTGTCCATATTTTCCAATATGGAGTACTTGTGTCAAAAGCTGATTTACTAATAGGGGACAAGTTTTGGAGGGCTTGTTTCGTCTTTCCCGCGGCATGCATGAGATTTCCTTTGAACAAGCATCCAAGGACCATATCCTTGTTCTTCAGCTGGAGGGCTCTCAAGAGAAGAATGGTCCTTTGAGGAAATGGAGGAAGAACCTTGTTCCTGAATAGAAGGGCAATCAGGCGAGATATGGTCTAATTTCCCATATTTAAAACAAATTGAATTGAGTCCCTCATAAATAATGGGTTGTCTAAAACCTTCAACATTAACAAACGAGGGAGAGGGTTGTTTAGATTGACTTGAATCCACATACAAGCATATCTACTCCTCACACCCATTAATGTTCGGTCATCCACACGAAGAAGAGGTCCAACACATCTACCATTTTCTTAAGAATCCCTAAATTCAGGAAGTCTAAGCCACACTGTAACAAAAGAGTTTGTAGTAGTCCAAGCCCTAAAATTAGGTTCCCACCTTCTAACAATAAGACAATGCTTGAGAATATTGGCTCACCTCATCCATAGAGTCTTGCTTGAGAATATCTTCATTAAATGCTTCATCATCAACCGAAGAAGAAGATGATTTCCCAGAACGGAGAATTTTCAACGAGTTTCTTGTTCCTCGCAGAAAGCTTGTTCTCTTCTTCAGAAGCAAGAGATACAGTAAGAAGAAATTTTAGGGTAAGAATCTATTTTTTACCGTTTTCTGTGTTCAGGAGTCTTTAAGACTTCAGAGTATGATATCCATGTGGGTTTTCTAATTATAGTTACTTTTGATATATTTTTTGTAATGGTAACCAAATGTAGAATACAACAATAAAGTACATTCTGCTCTCAAAAAATACTCTACTTCTAATTTTAAAACATTATTGAAAAATACAATCACGGTTCAAAAGTACTAAAAAAATATGGAGAAAATACCTTTTATTTGTAATTATATTTGTAAACTTCACAAAGTAGTAAACTGAATAAATATACTGTTTTTAAATTAGCAGGAAAGATATACGCTTACATTATATATAACAAAACTTTAAAAAATACCAATAACCAGATGAGTGAATTCAATTTAATTGTCTGCAATTTTTTAAAAACAAAACACTAAACATTAATCGCAAATTATTTTCAACACCGTACTCAACCATAATCGCTCCCACATTCTATACATCCAATGATGAAGGAACAAAACTGTCCATCAAGTGGCATGTGCCTCCACAATTATTACCGCAAAGTTTATACGACTCTATCCTACACTGAACACGATTATACCAACAAACACGACACAAGTACACGAATTACATACATGAATTACAAAATCTAAAAAAGGTTGCAAAACTACAGCACCAAGCAGCAGCACACATTGATTTAAACATATAATCACAGGTAAGAATCTAAGTAACCATAAGTGTGTTTTTGTTATACTGCAGCAAACTAGCATAAGTTCTATCCCATATTCCTATATACAGAGACTCGTCATCTGGACTCAAAGATACCCCAGAAATCTCACCGAAGAAGTCGATCTCTTGCCGTTTCTGGAAACCAGCCCTTATGTTATACACATGGACGAAATCTGCCGGTTCAGCAACTACCATGAATTGGCCATCGGATGAAAAGCGGATTGATTGTACGGCACCTAAGTTTCCTTTGAGAGTCACGATTGGCATTGAGAGGTTTCTTATGTCCCATACTCGGCACGTCTTGTCCTGATTTCCCGTGGCAAATATGCGTCCATCTGGGTGCCATGCAGATGCGAACGAGTAATCTCGATGACCTACCACTGTGGCTACAGTCTGCAACCAAGGAACATGCGATTCAGGTTCAAAAGAACTAGCATTTCTTACTTTCAGCACTAAGCAACATATGATATTCTTTACAATATTTAAAATACCAGAATAAAGATCAAACGGATGAAACCTCCACTGGTTTAACCAGATCGACTGGTTACACTGATTGAGTCGGATGATTAGATTAAAAAGAACTTAATATAAAATAATAGGTAACTTTAATATTAAATATTAAATATAAAATATTTTCCAAATTACTAGAATCTTTAATATTAAATATATAATACTTTGTAAATTATTAGAAATCTTATTGCACGCATATATGAGTGACAATCACGTATTTAGATTACAAAGATGTGTTTGAAAATAACATGCAGTAAATAAGTAAAAATATGATTTATCATCAATCCTAAATTGATATGGAGTTAATTTGTCACACAAACTCAATCAACAACGGTATTAATATACGCAAATATATACAAATATATATAACAAATAAATTTATTAAAGTTCTATATAAAAACAAAAAAAAATTGCTATAATTCAAATGGTAAATGAAAAAGTTTTATATACAAAAACAACCATATAATCACATAACTTACTTAGCAAATAAATAGCTTTTTTGGTAATTACCTAATTGAGTTAGAACTCGATTAATAGGTCGATTAGGGATTTAAATAATAGTATAAATACACAAATATATAAAATTAAGAACAAAAATATACTTATTAAAGTTTCAAATAAAAACTGAAAATGGTTTTAGTTAAATGGTAAATGAAAAAGTTTTATATGAATAGTGTCCTTATTTCAAATCTTATTATAGATAATTTTTTATTGATTTATAAAAATATAAAAAAGACGAAAACACTAACATAATCATTTAATTTATTTTGTAAATAAAATGGTTATTTGATATTTCTCTAACTGAGTTGTTGATCTCATTACATAGCTAAATGGTGGGATTTTTACTATAGATCCAAAAATAAAATGTTCAAATCTCCTTGCATAAAATAAAATTTAAAATAATAATAAAAATAAAAAAGCTTAAACCCAATTTTTTTCGATTTCTTTTTTTTGGTTTTTTACCAGTTTTTAATCAGCTTAACCAATTTATCCCCCCAATTCGTTAAAGTGAACTAGTAAACGGTTTTCGGTTCAACTACTTTGACCAGTTAATGGAAGAGTCAAATGTACACAAATGCAACCCTGCTTTCAGGGAGGCTATCTCCCTATTTTGAATAACTGATTACGGAGCAACCTTACCCAGTCACCATTACAGTTCCCATATCCTATCAGAAAATTAAATTCTTACCTTTCCATTTTGCGAATCCACAAGCAGCCCATCCAAGTCATCTCCAACGACGGTGATAAGTCTTTGATCTGGGCTGACTGATGTGTGCTGCATCAGAATAAACTTCAGTCATGTTATTGAATTTTAAGATAATCCACGAAAATGACAGATGATTTCAGTTTGCTTTTTTCTGTTTATGAAGCAACAATCTCCATTGCTGTTGAAATGCAGACCCCTTAAGTCAAATTTACTCCATTAGGTGAAGAAATTATTTACTTTGGACAAGACGACCCTTTTTAAAACACATGTGAATATAAGCCATATTGCTTCGACTTTCATTTCTCTTTAAGTACCCATGACCGAACTAGTATTGAAAATATTTTTGGAAATAAGTACGAGGATATGATCCTCCAACCACTCCCCAAATAAGTGAAAGACATTTAAAAGAAAAATTAAATATACCTGTGCCAGACACATACTCATATCTGACACTACATTGTAACACAAGATGCAAGATAGAACATTAAGGATTCTGAAAGAACTGAATCAAGATTGTAGGCATCACAGTAGCAATTTGAAGGACTTACATTTACTGGCCAAGGGAACTGGAAATGGTTTAAAAGTTGAAATCTCTCAGTATCATATTCTCTCACACTACAGTCATTATTTGAGGCCATAAAATTAATTCCACCCCTGCAAAACAGCTTCAAAATTCAATCTAATATTTTATTCGATATATTATCCAAGTCAAACAGCAAAGCAGCAATTATCATGCTACCTCAAGCTGTCATATATCTCGATAGCATTTGTAATTGCATTATCGTCATACGTTGTCCGGGTACAAAAGGTTACTCCTTTTCTGTCCAAGTGCTGCAGAAACAGGAACATGAAATTGTACAATATTATATATAAAAGAAATGGCTAAAGGCAAACAGAGAATGCCAGAAATAAGTTCATACAAAACCAGAATTCGCAGAAACAAATAAATAAAGGATACAAATATGGAAATATGTACAAACTAGAGCATGCTATCAATCCATGTTCTTTTGAGAACATGACAAACATTTAAATTTCTAGGATTTTCTAGAATTCCCTTTCTTGATTTCTACCAGGATTCCCATCACAAATTAAGAATGATATCATCATAAAACAGCTGCTTGAATGGTTGCTCAGAATTTAATACATCCCAGGTTGCGGTTTGGCCTCACACACTCTCCCACATACTACCTGGTTCACACCATAACAAACACACACTGCCTTTTCTTCCCATTGCAAGTATGAAAAACTACGTTGCTGACTGTTCTTGAAACGTCTAACACATGGCATGGGAATATGACCTCCGAAAATCCTCCAAATACATGGAAAAAGTTAGAAAAAAATAACCATTCCATATTGGAGAAATACGCATATTTGAGACACACCCGAGTTCGAGTAACATAGATGAAAAGTTCCTAAAAGAAAGATTGTTATCTACACACGTCTCACCCCGATACTACCTGATTCACTACATAAAATCCACAACTATTCCACCCCTTCAACAAAAGAGAAAAAAGGTGAGAGATAGTTGACAAGACATTCTCCCGTAGTTGACAAGACATTCTCCCGATTTAGGAAAACAACTATTCAAATGTTTTTCATTTCTTGGGCAAGTTTATAAGATGATTTAGCAGAAATAGGAAACGCAGAAAACATTAACTTACCTTAAAAGTAAGCTCTCCTTGGAAGCCTCCTGCGACCATAAAATTGTCTTTGACTGCTAGAGTGCTTATTTGAGTTTGTGTAAAACCTTCTAACAAACTTCCGGGATGTTTCTAGTTGCAAGGCAAATAAAGAGAAATTAGCAGATAAAATAAACCCAAATTACTACAATAACCATCTATCATCGACAACATTCATATTTGTAAAGAAAATATAAGCACTAAGGCTAACTAAGTGCAATTGTAATACCTCAGCAGGTGCCACATGCCCAGCAAAATTAAGGATCTCGGACAGATTACATGACAATGATGACCAATGCATAACCGAATAATTGGACATAAGGTAAACATCATGCTTTGAAGTAGCCCAAACCAAGTTTCTGAGCTGTAAAATTCATTCCACAACAGGTTAATTAAGTCATGAACACTGTACATAATAAAACTTCTAAGCCAAATATAGGACCTACTTTAGGTATTCTTAATCTTACTACACAAATATTGCCATGTACAAAGACAAAAGTAATGAGTACTAAAGGAAAGAAAGGGAAGTAGAACTTAATGAAACAAACAGCAACTTATGTGCAAATGCAGATGTACACAAAGTTGCAGGTTCAAAAGCATAAATATAACCAATCAAATCTATAACCGATAAATAACACTACTGAAAAACATATTCAATACCAAAGAAGAAAATCAAGTTCCTTTATAACTGGCCATGCACACAACTGAACCTAGAGAAGTGATGACAAAGGTAATCTTTTGAATGATTAAATACATTAAAGCTAAATCATTTCTGAAAGGACAAAAAGAAATTCAAGAACAATATGTTTTGACACCAAAATCAACATATTCGAAAGGTAAATAAAATGACACCCTATGTTGCTCCAATTTGTTGTCATGTCCAGAACCTGTATCCGACATGGCTATGGGGATTAAACCTCCACTGTTTCTCCAAATACATGAGTGAACGTAGAAAAAAATTGAACATTCCAGTATCAGACACATTCAAATTTGACAATTGCACTTGAGTCCAAAGTAACTTAGATAACAACAAGAACAAAAGATATAAACATTTTCTGACTAACAAACCTGAAAATGAAGGATCGTAGGTTTAACTAATCTAGTATTGTGGAAGAATTCATAGTAGTTCCCACCCTTCTGTATATGTTTAAATTCCTGAAACAACAAATACATTTTATACATAGCTTAATATGATTCCGCTTTACTACAGACTAGTTCATTTATGGATTGTAGGAAAAGATACAAACCTTGTCAACAGCTTCACCGGAAGAAGGCATATTCTCATAGTTCTTATACTGCTCAAGCCTTGTCAACCTATATTTTTCTCTAGTTATGTTCAGTCTTTCCCACGGAATCCCCTGAATGTCTTTCCCCTTCCGCGCTTGCGCAGAAGTCGTATCGGTCACCTTGGTCAGCTGCTCAAATTATAGCATGAAAGTGATGAATTTCATCATTTAGTATAAAATTAACTAAAATTAACAACAAATATATATAGAATATATAAATATCACCAAAACGAAAAACAAACCATGTCATATTCATCAGCATCCACATCTCCACCAGCTCGACCGTAGTTGTCTTCATCCATGTCATCAACAAAATCTTCATCCATGTAATAGAAATCCTCCCCTTGCTGGTAGGACATGATATATTTGCATTCAACTGCAAAAAGATTCAATTAAAAATTTCTTTCTACAAATAAATTAACAAATATTAAAATAAAAACGCTTAGGGAAACCTAAAGAGAGTTGAATCAAAAGGGGATCCTAAAATTCATAGAAAAAAAACTTATTTTCAGACAAACTAGCAAATAGCAAATTTACTATTTTTCTTTTCATTTTCTTAAAACATATCTTAAAAAATATATATTGAATTTCTAAAAGAGAACGGAATTTTTAAGAGCAGAAGGGTATTCCAGGGTGCTTATTTTAAAACAAATGGCTTTCAAAAATTATTTAAAAAAAAAAACCTAAAACATGATAAAATCATATCCAACATAAAAGATGAACAAGAACAAAAAAAAACCCAAAAATCCTTAAACCTCACAAAGGAAAAAATAAAACTATTTTTCTACCACCAAAAAGAATTGCGCAGAACTAAACAAAAAGGGGAAAAGGAATAGGACAAAAGAAAACAGATATTGAATTCACTAAAAGAAAATTTAAATTTAAAAAAGGAAAAAGGAAACGAGAGATTGTTATTCTTACAAGAAGTTTAGTATGATGGTTCTGAAACTGAGGCCTCGGATTTAATCATTTAGGTAATAAAATATTATAAATAAAGAATGAATGAAAATTTATCTTATTTTATTATTCTAATTTATCTTTATAAGTAAAGAGAATAATGAAAAGAGTTCCGAGGGTTACATTATTGTGGGCGAAAACCGTCATTGCAGCATGCTTTCTTGGGCCGGGTTACCCGTCTCCTATTCAATCAGCTCCGGTTTAAATTTTTTAATTTATTTTTCCACACAGTTATATTTAAACAAAAAATATAATTACGAATCAATAGGTGATTAAAAGAAAGTGTGGTCAAGTTTAAATCCTGATGATGAGAAATTTACTTAAATATTATTCTCAATCAAAACGGAAAAACACATCTATAATTATATCAATATATATAAAATTATTTGTCCTCTTTAAAAAATAAAATAAATAAATATGATTTCTTTTTTTTTGATAAAATAGGGTTGGGCTTTATATATTTAAAACTAAAATTTACATCAAAAATAAAATTAAAAAGACTAAAGGCACAAAGAGGCTCAAAGAAAGAAAAGTTATCTGATCCTAAAAGGAAGAAAAAATATTGAAAAAGAAAGATAATAAAGAAGCTACTGAAAAAGTAAACAAACTATAAAGAAATTAAAGAAAAATGTGCCTCCTCCTTTGGGGAAAGAGATTGTCCGTCCCACTCTTATCATCTTTCTAAGAGGCGCCGACGGTTCCATTTCTCCCAAAAAAAAGCCTGCCTGCATTAAGGCAATCATTCAGTCGAAGCATCCCTCTCTAGATCTGATGCTTCCGTAACCCAAAAAATCGGAAAAACCGAGAGTCTTTCATTTATCAGTCAGGCTCGCGGAGCCAATTATCAGAAAAAGTTATCGCAGCGAAATCTGGGATAGACTCGATCAGGTAAAAGCCTTTTTCATTCCTTACACATTCAGTGGCTAGAGCGTCTGCTAAAGCATTTCCAGATCTTTTAACATGCATAAATATGATGATTTGAAATCGGACGAGAGTGCCTTTGATATTACGAATGTGTGAGCTAACTTCTAATTTGTCAGTATGACTTGAGTTACATTTCGTAATAACAGACAAGGGGTCTCCTTCGATGATTAATTTTGTTAATCTGAGAACTAACCCCATTTTAACCGCCTCAAGGCATGCAAGGGCTTCATTGGCGAAAGTCGATCCTACATTATCGTGAACGTTTTAGACACTATTACCATACCCTTGTTATTTCGAGCAACCAGCCCTGTACCTAATCTACACCATTCCATGACAAAAGCCGTATCAAATTTTACTTTGATAAAATCGGTAGGAGGAGGATTCCAGATGACTTTATCACCTTGGACGGTAATTTTCTTCTCTTCTAAACAGTCCAATTCATAGAGATACCTAGAGATAAATTTAGTAATTTCCTTTCCTGATTTAACCACTTTGTCATGAACTCTCCTATTTGTTTCAAACTAGATGGCCCAAAGAGAGCAGCAAACAGTCCTTTGTTGAATATGCCAACAGACATTAAAAACTGCAGTAAGGCAATCTAGCCACCCCTGACTAGGTAGGTTTAATAAATCAATGAGGCCTAAGATTTCCCAAACTTTATTTGCAACAAGACAAAAGTAGAAGGCATGATCTACTGTTTTTGCTCCTCCCCCATAAATGGGACACATAGTGTCTCAAACCAGCTTCTTCAAGAATAAGTTTGACATGGTAAGGATATAATTTTTGGAAATATGCCAAACAGTAATTTTTAGATTGGAAGGCAGATTTAAGTTCTATAGTTTACAATAAAAACTTTTATATGTAGCTTGTTATTCTCTTAAACTAAGAGAAGCACTATTGATTTGTAACAATTTGTAAGCATAGCGAACGTAAAACTCACCATATGCTTCCCTCCACCAAACGAAGGTATCATCTTATGGTTCAAGTGTCAGCGGGATCTGAAAGATTCTTAATGTATCATCCTCATCAAAGATGGAAATAATAGTATCCTTTTTTTCCATTCTCTATTATCATCAATAAGCTCAGAAACAAATTCAAGATTACAATTACTAACTGTACCACATAACTGAAAATTAAAAAAGCCTGGTATCCATACGGCATTAAAAATAGGGATCGCTTCACTCGTACCCACCCTCCAACCAAAACCATCCTGAAGTACCTTTTTTGTTGCCTAAATGCTTTTTCACGCATACGAAGCATTCACTTTAAGACATGAATTCAGAAAATTAGAATGTGGATAATATGTTGCTTTCAAAACCTACGCCAACAAAATTTGGATTAGTCATAAGACGCCACCCTTGTTTTGCAATAAGGGCAATATTAAATTTCGCAAAACTCTTAAAGCCCATGCCACCATTTTATTTTAATCCACACATAGAACTCCATCCACACCAATGTAAGCCTTGTTTCCCATGAGTCTTTTGCCACCAAAATCGAGGCACAATGCTCTCCATCTCTTTACACAAGGATTTCGACAAAAGAAAATAGCCCATAGCATAAGTGGGTATTGCTTGCAACACCGCTTTAATAAACACTTCCTTGCCGCCTCGAGACAAGAAACGGGAACTGCAATTATCAACCTTTTGTTTCATACAGTCTTTTAAATACTGAAAAAAGACATTCTTCCTTCTGCTCACTATATTTGGGAGACCCAGGTATTTCTCGAGGTTAGTAGAACACCTTACACCCAATTCGATGGAGATTTGTGTTCTTACTGAATCAATTTTATTTGCCCTAAAAAAGATTGTGGATTTGTCAAAATTCACACATTGACCCGAATGGGTCTCATATTCTTTCAAAATTTACTTCAAAATTTTATCGCCTCTCACAGTAGCCTCTCCAAATAGAATACAATCATCGGCAAAGAGTAAATGAGATATCAATGGACCTTTTCAACTTACTTTTACCCCCTTTAGAAGACTTTCATGAATAGCCAACCTCATTAAAGAAGAGAGACCCTTACTACAAATGAGAAAGAAAAAAGGGCTAAAAGGGTCCCCTTGTCGAAGTCCTCTCGAAGGCTAAAAAGGTGCCCCAATTCTTTCATTTAAGCTTATCGAATAAGAGACAATGGAAACACACTTCATCACAATGTCAACCCAAGCCTTACAAAAACCTATTTTTTCTATCATTACTCTCAGAAAATTCCACTCTACCCTGTCGTAGGGTTTACTCATGTCTATTTTGAGCGCAAGTAAACCCTTTCTACCTTTTCGCTTCTGGCTAAAAGTATGCAATAATTCATATGCCAATAAAACATTATCAGATATTAATCGGCCGGGAACAAATGCACTTGAGGACTTGTCAATATAGACCTATAAGACCTTTTGAAATCTATTTGCAACCATTTTGGCTATGATTTTATAGATAACAGTGTAAAGGCTAATTGGTCTAAAATTTCACATTTTTGTAGGAGTGTGAATTTTAGGGATAAGAACTATATTAGTGACATTTATAAACTCCATATTAATGCTATTATTTACTACTCCTAAACCAAAACGACAAACCTCATTGCCCATAATTTACCAATATTTTTGAAAGAAGATTACTGAGAAACCATCTATACCTGGCGCCTTCATAGGACCCATACCTTTTAATGCCCCAAAGACTTCCTCCTCTATGTAGGAAGTAGTTAGCTCAATATTGGCCTCCTTAATGATGCACTTATCAACTCTGAACAGAGTATGGCTTATCCCATTGCCTCTATTTCGTCGTGAAAAGCTCAACAAAATAGCTCGTCTCAATGTTTTCTGTAACACCCCAAACCCGGCCTGGACGTTACGGCCTGATTTGGCGTGTCACATTGAAGTGTTTTAACGAAAACTGTGTTTTCATTGAAAACCTTTGTTAAAATAAGAGAGAATCTTAACTAAAAACTTGTTCAAACATAAGATTTAATGAAAATAAATCACTTAGAAATTTTAGTTGCAGAAGCGTAGAAAACATACTATAACTTAAGAAATCCATGTTCAACTTCTCATAGATACAATGAAAATAATAATAATAATTCAAGTAATAATAACATAATGAAAACCTTATTACAATTTGGTCTGAGCATACTTAAAAAGAAATAAAAACTTAAATGCTTAAAAAAAACCAAGTCCGATTTATCTTGCTAGCCGGCCACCCAGAGTCCCTCCTGACATCGAACCTTCTACGGAGCATCACCTGAAAATAAAATAAAAGAGGGGGTGAGTTTTCACAAACTCAGTGTGTACAACCCTCTATGAAGAAAAAACAAGCATTCAAAGAAGAATCATCAAACATGCAATGCAAACCCATCCAAATTATCCATCTGCTACACATCAGCTCCGTCTCCTGTCACACCATGTGGGGATATAAATATCGACCCACCCAGCCCACACACCAATGGTAGCCCGGTTGCGGAACTAGCTTCATTTACATATTGGGCTTTAAAGCGGTCGGTGGATCTACGATTGTCAAGCAACCATGAAATCTTCATATACTTCCTCCGTTTCATATTTCCCATCCTATATGCAATCTAAGCAGAATATCATATGTATGCAACAAATAGGCATGTCACATTCAATAAACTTACATTTAGCACATAGGGATATTTTGGTCATTTTTGCCCTTAGGGGCATTTCGATAATTTTCCCTTAATTATGGTTTTCACTTACCTTGGCCCGTTAACAAGTCCCGCGAGTTAAGATGAACGAATACTATGCATCAGGTAGGATTCCAAATAAGAGGAGGTGGGTCATCAAGATCGCTTAAGTACCAAGCTCTCCCTAGATCCAATCCTAGACATGCATATACCCGTTGCCACACCTTAACCCTTTGAGTTGTCCACTGTCGCAAAATTTAATTAAATCTTATGTAGTTGTCATATACTAGGCCCAAAACCCCTTAGAAAGTCCAAACAAATTCACATACCTATACCTGGCCCATTAAGTCCAATCATATTCATATGGCCCATTAGGCCCAAATCACTTGTATATGACCCATTAGGCCCAAATCACATTTATATGGCCCGTTAGGCCCAGACACATTTATATGGCCCGTGATGCTCACATACAAATTCCTATCACATAGCATCAATATTCAGTTTTTGCCTATTATGGGCCCAATAGCCCATCGGGCCCATTTAGCCCATTCCGACCTGTATGGCCAAATCACAACCCAAGTCCACGGAATCGCCCGTGGGTCTTAGGAAACCTATTGGTCTCTCTCTTATGAGCGTTCGTGCACTTGCAAGACCACCGTAGCTAAACTTTTGGCTTTTCGGCATTTCGGCATTTCGGCATTTCGACTTTTGCCAATTCATAATGTGTGTGTGCAGTATATGTACACACCTGGTAAGCAAGTGTGATGCGATCTCCTTAGCCCAAACCTACAATTGATATCACTCAAGGATTAATCTTACATACTTATCGAATACTTTACCAAAAGCTGGAATCTCACCTTAACCTTACCTGAACGCCAAGCCTTTACTAACTTTTACTTTGATCACTAAACACGCGTATTTCTCAGATCTGAAGAGCAAATCGGCAGGAATCCAAAATTGAAATCTGACACTAATTCCACTAGATTCGGTCAAAGAGTATTAGCCCTTGAGAGATTTGGCTTTTCGACTTTTCAAATTTAGTATGGTGAATAAGGTTTATTTGGTACAGATTAAAGAAGAAGAGTAGAAGAAGAAATCGACTAAGTGAAACAAAGAAAATTGTGTAGAGAAGAATAGAAATCGGCAGGAAGAAAATAAAGAAAAACAAAAGGATTTTCAACTTTTTGGATCTTGAAAAGAAAAGGGTTTTCGGCTTTTGGAGAAAGGGGTTTCTAGCAACAAGGTGAAGAAGAATTTTGGCAGTAGCCTGGCAACCCTGTATTCAGCCCCTATTTATAGCTCTTATAGCTGAATTTTCCATGCCCAATTCCCAATTCGGCTCCATCACTTCTCCCTTCTCATCTCCTCATTTTTCTCCTTGATAACCCCTTGATCTTTTCCTTAATTTTCTCTCCTGAACACTTCCCTTGGAGTCCTCTTTCACGCCACTACCATCCTTCTAGAAAGCTAAAATTAAACTTCTAAAAATACTAAGCTAGGATTCGAACCTTGGATCTCCTTGCTAGCTACTAATGCCACCTCCTTGCTCTCTAAGTGGCGTCACTTAGCCAGTCCTCCACAAGGCTTTTGGATGCTATTTTTCCCCTATTTTTATTTAAAAGCCCAACTACTTGCCAACCCTGATTCTTTTAACAATTAAACTATAATTTCATTTATTCCTAGGTTCGAACTCAAACCTTAATTAAGACCTACTATAATTATCACATGGCTAGGAACATAAAACAAAATTTTCATCAAAACCGAATATAAAGAAATTTCAAGATTTCGGGATATTTGGGTTTTAGGATTTTTGGGGCATTACATTTTCCATTTCATCATGACCTATGGTAATTCTACCATCCACATAGTCTAAAAAAGAGATCCTATTTGAACTCTTCCTTTACGATGCACATTTGTGAAAAAATTTGGTATTTCTGTCACTAGCCTTTAGCCAGTTTACCCTTGCTCTTTGTTTCCAAAAAGTTCTTCATTAAGAATCTCCTAATTAAGGAGTTTTGTATCAATAAATTCTTGAAGATTTGTATCGTCTTTATCACCTCTTGTAGCAACTCCAACTTTTTTGTCAAACTCTCCTTCAAACCATTCTTTTTCTCCTTTTTTTTGCCAAGCTCATTTAAGTAAACCAATTCGAGTACTTTCTAGTTTGGAAAGAAGGTCCCCCTATTCGAATCTCATATCTTCTTAACTTCAGTTTCAAAGGAGTCTTCTACAATCCACCAAGTTTTTAATTGAAACTTGCGTTATTTTTTATCTTCTCCTCCACGGTATGTTTAGATCAAAAGTGGGCAATAATTTGAGAAAGAGTAGGGTAAATGACAAATAAAAGCACTAGGGAATCGAGTAGACCACTTTTTGTTTGCGACCCTCTATCCAACCGTTTTTTGATTTTTGTTTCTAACAAATTCATTCTCTCCTATATAAACGAAGGGCCCGAAAAACCCATGTCAAACAGGCCACAGTCTATTAAGGCATCTCAAAAATCTTCCATTCTCCTTTCTTCCCTTGTTATCCTCATTTTTTTTATAAGCATAGAGAATATTGTTAAAGTCCCCGCACCCGAGCCATGGAAGATTACAATTAGCTTCTAAATATCTAAAAATGTTCCATGATTCTTGTCTATTCTTTGCAAAAAGAGAACCATAAAAATCTATGAAGTGCCATTCTTCATCCTCTTCGCTCTTTTTAATCGTCACGTTAATAAAACTATTAGAGAGCTTCCTTAAACATACTTGTAGATCATCTTTCCATACTAAACAGAGGCTACCTTTACTACCATCAGCCCCAATCTCAAATCCATGCAAAAAGCCACATTGTTTCCTAACTATTTCCATTATACAAGAATATAATTTTCTCTCTACAAAGAAAATCGTTTTGGGTTTATAAAGCCTCAGCGAATGCTAAATTTGGCACACTGTCTGTGGTCTTCCCAAACCATGAACTTTCCAGCATAAAAGTTTCATTGTGCTCAGCCGACTTGCCTATTGGCAGCTGTCAATTCTTCATTAGTTAGAGCTAAAGCTTGCTCCAAGGCATTTTTGTCAGAACTGTCTATCATAAAGTTGTCAACTTCTTCTTTATCACCTTTCACTTTTTTACTACTAGTAGTGTCGTAGGAAGGAAACCCCACCTCACTAAAAAACTCTCATTCTCCTTTAAGTTTTCCATGTGTCACAACCCTGCTACCTTGTTCCAAATTAGCGCTTCTAGCTATCCTCTTCCAGTGTTTGGTGGGTTGTAGTCTTTCTTCCAAGTTTCGCACTTTACACTTCTAGGCCCTATTTGAGTCATTAATGGGCCCAACTCCCAAATGAGGACCATCGTGATCCATAAGTTCCTAGCCCAAATATTTTCCTAAAGTAGAATCAATCGAAGTCCAATACTTGCCTCTATCATCTTCCTGAATTTCATGGGCCCCATCTTTTAATTCCACGTCTGACTTCTATTCTATTCATTTAAAATGCTCCTCAAACAACCTATTTGAGTCCAACACGCCAACTTCTATTTAACACACTTCCTCCTTTTGCGTTTCTCGTAGCAAACTCCTATTCAAGCACATCACCCACAACACCCTTCCTCCCAATGGTAATTTCAGAATTGAATACCTTATTTTTGAATTTAGCGCCCTCTTTCGAAGTCGTGTCATCCATAACCGCCATAAGCGGTGTCTCAATCCCAACACTCTGGCATTTTGAATATGTGGAATCATCGTCTTCTTCTACATAGGCAATTTGTTTCATAGATTTCTTTAAGTTGGCACCCAGCTTTTGACTTACCTTTCCCACCAATTTAGATTCTCTTTAAGCGTTACAAAGTAGGGTAAGTTGTCCTCTAGTAAGTGTTTAATGACATTTGAAACCTCCGTGCATTCCTTTAAGTCGTGCCCCATTTGGCCACAACTAAAGCAAAAACTGGGTAAATTTTCATACTTAAAAGGGATCCATTGCTTTCCCTCCAAACCAACCTGGATAAAAATTCTATGCCTTAAAGGTTTCTGTACATTAATATTGACTCGAATTCAGGAAAAATCCCCTTTTGACTCCGATGTAGAACTCCACCAAAAGTGGACCCAACCGCATTCATAAGGTCTTTCATGTCGCATTCTGGCGGGCAAGGGCCAACTTTGATCCAAAATGGAGACAGAATCAACTTTATCTTTCTTCTCTCCATGGATTCCAAAAGTCGATAAAAAATAATTAGATTTCTCTGAAAAAACCATGGTTGACCCTCCAAGATTATCTCTAGGTCCTCATCTTCCTCAAACAGAATCATCAATAAATTTTACCCTGTAACTTGTATTTCAAACTTTTTTCGTGTCTTTCAGATTCTTTTCAATTGGGCTCGAAAACTATCAAGATTATATGATTTTCTTGTCCACACAGAACATAACATCCTTGGTTTCCCTGTATGAACAATCGATGGACTTTTCACCAATAACTGAACCAATTCTTCTTCAAGAAGAGAGATCTTGTCTGTAACACCCCTTACCTGTGTCCAACGCTTGGATAGGATATGAGGCATTACTGGATTTAAACATAAGCAACATACAAAACAAGCCATACAATTTTTCCCAAGTTAAAACCATGTATACACAAGCGTATTGTCCCTTATACAGGCCCATGAGGCCCAAAACATACATGGGGCATGGTTCGGGTCTAAACCGAGAACTTTCAGAATTTTTACAACACTTAGAGAAAAATTTCTTATTTTGAAGGGCCACACGCCCGTGTGGGTAGGCCGTGTGGTCACACACGCCCATGTAGCTTGGGACATGCCCATGTCTTTAGCCCGTGTAACTCTCTATTTATTATGTCATCATAAAATATGGTCACACTACTAAGTCACGCACCCGTGTGCTTAAGCTATGTGGCGAATTAAATTCCAAAAATTAGGTGCAGACTTCACACGGCCAAGGCACATGTTTATGTCCTGAGGCCGTGTCCTTCACACGACTGAGACATACGGTTGTGTCTCTGCCAGTGTATTTACTACTAGGCATTCTGTTTTACCTAATTAAGGTGCAGGGGACACACAGCTGGATCACATGCCCATGGGGCAGATCGTGTGTCACACACGGCCTAGACACATGCCCGTGTGTCTACCCGTATGAACAACTTTGAGGCTATTTTCCAAACCAATTGCCACCCTTATTTGCTTTTCCGGTAATCTCATACAGTCCAACAAAACGCAGACTCTTTCGGCCAAATCTGAGAAATTTCTTCCATGGAGATACTTTCAGGAATACCTTATCACTGACCTAAAACTCAATCTCTTTTCATTTTAGATCCACGTAGGATTTTTGTCTATCTGAAGCGATTTTTCAACAATGACGAATTACCTTTACCTTTTCTTTGGTTTCTTTGACTAAATCAACTCCATGAATCTGATTTTCTTTGAGTTCGGTCCAATACAAAGGCGTTCGACACTTACGCCCATACAACGCCTCATAAGGTGCCATCTTCAAACTCGACTAAAAACTGTTGTTGTAGGCAAATTCTACCAATGGTAAATACTTTTTCCAACTACCTTGGAACTCAAGAACACAACATCACAACATATCTTCAAGAATTTAAATTACTCACTTAGATTGACAATCGGTCTGCGGATGGAAAGCAGTACTAAAATTCAGCTTTGTACCCAAGGCTTTTTGTAACTTTTTCCGAAACATGATGTGAACCTTAGATCTTTACCCAAAATAATCGACAACGGCACTCCGTGCAATTTCACAATTTTAAAAATATACAACTCGACTAGCTTGTCAAGTGAGAAGTCAGTACGTATCGATATAAAGTGAGTCAACTTTGTCAATCGATCTATAACAACCGATACGGCATCTTTCTTTCTTGGTGTCAATTGCAAACACGTCACAAAGTCCATAGTAATCCGGTCCCACTTCCGCTCTGGAACTATCATAGGTTGTAGTAAACCGGAAGGGACTTGGTGTTCAGCTTTTACTTGCTGACAAATTAAACATTTAGAAACAAACTCTAAAATGTCTCTTTTCATTCCTGACCACCAATACATTTTCTTCAAGTCATTATACATCTTCGTACTGCCTGGATGAATAGACAAACGACTACTATGTGCCTCACACAAAATCTTCTGAATCAATTCGGTATCTTTAGGAACACAAATTCTATCTTGGAACATCAAGCAACCATCGAAACCAATCCAAAAATTTGATTCAATACCCGACTCACATTGAACTCTCTTGTCTTACAACTCACTATCACTTTTCTGAGCTTCACAAATCTCTTGAAGAAACATAAGTCTAGCTTTCAACTCAGTTAGGATAGAACCATCATTTGAATAAGCCAATCGTGTATTCATAGCCCTCAATGCCAAGGATTTCCTACTCAAAGCATTGGCGACCACATTCGCCATTCCCGGGTGATAGTCAATCACTAACTCGTAATCTTTTAACAACTCAAACCATCTCCTTTGCCGTAGGTTCAAATCGTTTTGAGTCATTAAATACTTTAGACTTTTATGATTAGTGAATACTCGACATTTCTCACCATACAAATGATGTCTCCAAATCTTCAACACAAACACAATAGCGGCTAACTCCAAATCATTTGTCGGATAGTTTTCCTCATGCGGTTTCAGCTACCTCGAGGCATAAGCTATCACCTTACCTTCTTGCATAAGTACACAACCCAATCCATTCAAGGATGCATCACTATAAACCACAAATTCTTTTCCTAGTTCAGGTTGTACTAAAATTGTAGCCTCAGTCAATAATGCCTTTAGTTTCTCAAAACTTTGTTGGCATTTTTCTGTCCATTCGAACTTGACATTTTTCTGTAACAATCTCGTCACCAGAGTAGCAATTATGAAAAATCCTTTAACAATCTGTCTGTAATAACCGGCTAAGCCTAGAAAGCTTCTAATCTCAGTTACATTCCTCGGCGGTTTCCATTCAACAATAACCAATATCTTACTCGGGTCAAATCTAATACCATCACCCGAAATAATGTGGCCTAAAAATCTAACTTCTCTAAGCCAAAATTCACTTTTACTAAACTTAGCATACAACTGCTTGTCTCTCAAAGTTTGTAAAACCGTTTTTAAGTGCTCGGCATGCTCGGTCTCATCATGAGAATAAATCAGTATATCATCAACAAAAACAACAACAAATTTATCCAAATACGGTCAAAAAATATGGTTCATCAAATCCATAAATACAACAGGAGCATTCGTCAAACCAAAAGGCATAACCAAAAATTCATAGTGACCATACCTCATTCGAAAAGCAGTTTCCTATACATCCGAGTCTTTAACCCTCAACTGGAAATAACCGGACCTCAAGCCAATCTTGGAAAATACTATGAATCCCTTCAATTGGTCAAACAAATCATCAATCCTTGGCAAGGGATACTTATTCTTTATGGTTACCTTATTTAGCTGTCGGTAGTCAATGCATAATCTCATCGAACCATCCTTTTTTTCACAAATAGTACCGGTACGCCCCACTGAGAATAACTAGGTCTCATTTCAACTCCTTTAATTCCGTTAGAGCCATCCTATATGGAGCAATCAAAATAGGTGCAGTACTAGGAATTAACTCAATACCAAACTCAACTTCCCTAATTGGAGGCAATTCGGGCAACTCTTTCAAAAACACATCTGATACTCATATACCACCGTCATTATCTCAATTTTCAACTCAAACTCTTTTGTATTCAACACGAAGGTAAGATAAACTTTACAACCCTTTCTCATACATTTCTGAGCAGTCATAGAAGAAATCACCACAGGCAAGCTATCCGATTCATTTGATTCAACCCGAAGAATATCATCACTTTCACATTTCAATTCAATAATTTTCCTTCCACAGTTTACTACTGCATCATGCATGGTCAACCAATCCATACCAAGTATTATATCAAATTCATCAAACGACAAAAGTATAAGATTAGCCGGAAAATAATGACCTCTAATCATTAAAGGGAAATTCTTACATACTTTGTCAACTAACACATACTTGCATAGAGGGTTTGTCACTTTTATCACAAATTCTATAAGTTCAACAAGCATATTCATAATAGACACCAATTTCACACAAACATACAAATGGGTAGATCCCAGATCAATCAAAGTAACAACGGAAGTATCATAAAGAGAAAAAGTACCCGTAATCACATCAGGAGATGAAGCCTCTTCGTAAGTGCGAATGGCATAAGTCCTCGCAGGTGCTCTGCCTTCGGGCCTCACAGTTGGATCTCTAGGTGCACTTTTGCTACTTGCTCTATTTCCCAGATTTCTCTATAGCCTTCCTTTAGAAGCAGTATTACCAGATCTCGCACTCTAAAATTTCTCTTTTTCAACCATTTCGGGGCAATCCTTGATAAAATGATCATGTGATCCGCACTTGAAACATGCCCAGTTATTTATCCAGCACTCACCGGGGTGATGTCTGCTACAAAGTTGACATTCAGGTCTATTAGGTCGAGCGTTACCCACACTCATTATCGAAGTAGTTTGAGCCTTATGACCTGAATACTGTTTCCTATGGTTTCTATTCGTGAACCCAACTGAAGCACTTGATCAAGTATTAAACTCTCTTGGTTTCTTAGATGAAGACTGAAATGACTTACCCATCTATCTCTTCTTTAAATCTCGAGACTCTAACTAAGCTTTCCTTTTTTCTTTAGCCAATTCCTCGGCCTTACAAGCTCTCTCTATGAGCACAACAAATTCTTTCAGTTTAAAGACACCCACCAACAATCGAATGTCTTCGTTTAACCCATCTTCAAATCTTTTACACATGATGGCCTCAGTGGATACACATTCTCGAGCGTATTTGCTCAGTCTTACAAACTCACGCTCATATTCCATTACCGTCATTCGGCCCTATTTTAACTCAAGGAATTCTTTTCTTTTTTGATCAATAAACCTCTAGCTAATGTACTTCTTATGGAACTCTTCTTGGAAAAATTCCCAATTAACTCTCTCCCTTGGTGCAACTGACACAAGGGTGTTCCACCACTGATAAGCCGAGTCTCTTAGAAGTGATACAACACATTTCATGCATTCTTCAGGTGTGCATGATAACTCATCAAATACCCTGATGGTATTCTCAAGCCAGAACTTTGCCATTTCAGGGTTATCATCCATTCTAGCTTGGAACTCTTTGACTTTTATCCACTGAAGATCTATTTAATCTCATAAAATCCATACCTTGGGGTGCTACAGGAACAGGTTGATGAATAGGTGGGGGTGGAGGGGGTTGAGCGTTCAGGTTCGTTCGAACGAACTCCGTATACTAGGCATCCATCATATGGAGAAAGGCTTCCTTGCCTCCTTCTCCTCGACTAACTGTAGGAGGGCGTTGCTCCTTCAGCGGGAGCAGGCGTGTTACTTTCAACATCATCCGCCACTGCTTTGTCGGGATCCATTTACTATATGAAAACACATTTTAAAATGGCCAGGAGTCGTCACACTATCATAATATATATATGACATATATAGCTAGACTCGTACACATGCTACGTTAGTCCAAGAATTGACTAAACTGTAGCTCTAATACCACTAAATGTAACGCCCCTTACCCTGTCCGATGCTGGGACAAGATACGAGGCATTACCAGACTTAAATGTAAGTAACATACAAAACTGGCCATACAATTTTGCCCAAGTTAAAACCATGTATACACAAGCATATTGTCTCTTATATGGGCCCACGAGGCCCAAAACATACATGGGGCATGGTTCAGGACTAAACTGAAAACTTTCGAAACTTTTACAACACCTAGAAAAAAATTTCTTGTTTTGAAAGGTCACACGCCCTTGTGGGTAGGCCGTGTGGTCACACACGCCCATGTGGCTTGGGACACGCCAATGTCCTCAGCCCGTGTAACTCTCTGTTTATGATGTCATCACAAAATATGATCACACGGCCAAGTCAAACACCTGTGTGCTTAAGCTATGTGGCGAATTAAATTCTAAAAATTAGGTGCAGACTTTACATGGCTAGGGCACACGCCCATGTACTGAGGCCATGTCTTTCACACGGCTGAGACACACGGTCGTGTCTCTGCCCATGTGTTTACTACTGTGCATTTTGTTTTACCTAATTAGGGTGTAGGGGACACACGGCCAGATCACACGCCCACAGGGCAGACCGTGTGTCACACACAGTCTAGACACATACCCGTGTGTCTACCTGTGTAGACAAATTTGAGGCTAGTTTCCAAGCCAATTGCCACCTTTATTTGCACCAACAAATACATGACTTAAAAGGCACTTAGCATGGCATAAGTGAGCACTTAAACATACACAAACAAGACATGATCATGATCATTTCATCTTTACTAATACATGCATAAGACTTCATACTTTGTCAAGCTAAATTTATAAATTTGCATGCACTAAGAGTTGTAGATTACTTCTATTTAACATGCTCATGTTGTCACCATACCATTCACTCACAATTCCATCATCAAACATCCATAGCCATAACATGTCTCATCACATTCACACAACAATCAACCACATCACAATTGCATAGGCACATGTATGCATATATGAATAGGTTTACAACCCAATAATCAATATGAGCCACATCTCATGGCCTTATACAAAATGAATCAAATATCATCATAAGCCAACACATTTGGCTAAATCAATATGACATCTAACAAAAAGACTAAGTCCCTATACATGTCATACTCAAAATGTTGAGACTAACTATACTCAAATGTCCAATTGATAGTGTGATTGAGTCTCCGACGTCCTTCGATCCCCGAGCTAGCTTGACGATACTATAAGAAAATAGAAAAGAGAGGCGAGTAAGCATAAAGCTTAGTAAGTCTGGATGTAAATAAATAGCAACATAATCATAAATATCATACACTTAACATAACATAATTTACATATGTGTCATCATAGTTTCATAGGCATAACTTACTCATTCTCAATCTTACCAAAAGTTCATCACATGCCGAGTTCATTCAAATGAGATTTTCATGCATACCTGTACTAACTCGTAACACATCCTCATATTTTCTCATCAATGACTTGTCAAATAACCAACTGATTTACCCGTTGAACACTTGGAATACTATCGAATACACGGAAAGCTTACACATAGTGCTTTATACGTAGCCACATGCTACCTCATATCACACATCACACATCACTCACTCTCGAGCTAATAACGGACCTGCTCACACAACCTGACAGTCAAGAAGTAGCTATACGGGCTACTCACACAAGCTGACAGGTACCCACAACACATGCGGGTTACCCAACCATCGGTAGACGTACAAGACCAGCACCCGGATCACATTACATACATCATATAATCTCATGAGCTCATAATCACATAGTTCCTAGTGACATGTAACCTTGTATCCTAAATTATTCCTAAGGTTCAAACGGGATTTTCTCGATGTCACATTTTTGTCGAACTCATTCATAATTTCATTCTCATAAACCATAACATCATTCATACACTCATCATAACAATTTAACATAGAAACTCATATATTAATAAAGCTGTAACAGCCCGTTTTTAAGTCAAATCAGAACAGTGATTTTATGACCACAAATCTGAAGTCAAAATATTTATTTTATTATTTTAATAAGGTCTACAGCATGATAAATTAATTATGTGAAAGTTTCGTAAAGAAATTTTATTGTTTGAATGTTTAATTCGGTAAAAAAGACTAAATCGTGTAAAATGTAAAACGCATATTCTATTAGTTAAAGGTATTAAATAGCTATGAATCATTAAACTAGAAGTCCTTATGTTGTAATTAGACCATAATTAAATTGAATAGACATTAATGGGAATAATGTCATTATATTTGATGGATTTTAATTAAGGTTATTTTGGTAAAATGTTTAATAAGTTATAATAAATAAAACCAAAATCATTTTATTCATCATCTTCCATCTATATTGCTGAAATTGAGAAAAAAAAATAAGGGTTTGAAGCTTCCATGATTTCGGCACACTCCTAGCTTGATTAAGGTACGGTTTTAGCAAGATTTTTGATGATTTCTATGTTTCTGTGATTGTTACTTCGTATTCTAGCTAGCCCGTACCTTAGATTTTGAAACTGTAAAAGATTTAACATGTTGCCATTGTTGAATGCTTGAGATTTTAAATGACTGATGATGGATTTTTAATATTTGTTAATAGTTAAACTAGTTTTATAGAGTGATTTTTGACAAAAATGTCAAAAAAGGGATTAAATTGAGAAATGTGTAAAGTTCATGGATGAAATGTGAAATAAATGCAAAATATGGGCTAATAGGGACCTCATTGAAATTTGGTTTTCATGGGTTATGGCCTAATTGTGTAATTTTGCATTTTTATGTGTTTAGGACTAAATTGCAAAATAGTCAAAAGTCTAGGGGTAAAATTGTAATTTAACCAAAATAAATGTTTTAGGCTACATTAAATTGAATGAAGTTTGAATGAGTTAATTTGATATTATATAGATCAAGATAAGCAAATACCGGAACTAGATCGAGAAAGACGAAAAGTGGACGAATAGCTGATAGTTTTATCCGAGGATACGAGGTAAGTTCGTATAATTAGAATCGAACTTTTATATACTTGTAATTATTGAAATGAATGTGTATAATTGACATACCTGAGATATGAATGCCTTATCGATATAATCTATTGGTTACCGAGCCCCATTTGAACTATATGAATTCATAGGATACAAGTGACATGTCATTAGGGTTACCGTTTTGGTCGAGCTCCTACATTTGTTGCAGACTCACCACAGCTCGTATGAGCTTACCGATATATCAGCTCATAAGAGCTTACTATTTTCAGCTCATTAGAGCTTACCGTTTCAGCTCAATAGAGTTTACTGTTTATTAGCTCAAGAGGAGCTTACCGATCATGGATCAAAAGAGCATAAATGATGATGAATTGATCGATTACTGATGTTTATCACCCGAGAATCTTTTGAAGTTTTAATAGGTTCAACGGGCACAAATACTGTTTATACAGATAAGTTACGGTTTACATATGAGTTATTGTTTATATGATTGAGATTGAAATGTTACTAATGTTATATATGTTATATGAATTTGGTATGATGCAAGGTATTGTATTTATGGATGGTTTTATAAATTTTAAAAGACTAACATGTGATGAATGCTTGTGTTTAGGCATTTTGTAAGTGAATTGATTACACTTTGATTATTGTTTTGATTATGTATAATGGTAAGTTTAATTCTAATTTATACGGGATTACTAAGCTATAAAGCTTACTCTGTTTCTTTTTCTATGTTTTATAGAGGTTCGATAGCTCGCTTGTTCGGATAAGTTGGAGTTGCACATCACACTATCCAATTTCCAATTGGTACTTTTGAACTTGTGGATATATGTAAATATGGCATGTATAGGCTAGTTTAAAAGATGTTAATTATGTTATTTGATATCAAGGTTTTGGTATATTTGGTGTATGAGTTAAGCCATGAGATTTGAGTATAAGTGTTCAATTATGGTATGATTTGGGCAAGAAATAGATGGAATGAAAATGTGCAAATGATGTCTTGATATGTAGTTGATATATGAATGGATTATGCATGATGTTATTTAGGTAATTGAGTACCAAGTTGAATTGGTATAAAATGTGTATGAAATGGTTATTTTGGCTGCCTATTGAGTTGTATAAATGTTTTCATTTATGCTTGTGAATGCTTGTGTATATAGGGTGGCAAAATGGCTTTGCAAATAGCCTATTTTTGTCCACATGGGTAGGGATACGGGCATGTGTCTCAGCTGTATGTGATACACGGTCATGTTACATGGCTATGTGTCCCCTGGTGTTAAAATTAAATTGAAGTCAGTATGCTCTAGACGGCCTCACACATGGGCATGTGACCTGCCGTGTGGTACAAGTCAGTATACCCTACAGTTTTGGCACCGCCTGATACACGGGCGTGTGTGGCCATTTCGAAGGGCACAAGGGCTAGACACACGGGCGTGTGGTTGGCCGTGTGACCCAAGTCAGTATCCTCTCCAGTTTTCACACGACCTGGCACACGGGCATGTCCTCAACTGTGTGACACAAGTCAGTATGTATGCCCTGTTTTCACACGGTCTAAGATACGGGCGTGTCTACTAGCCGTGTGAGGTACATGGCCTGTTCACACGGGCATGTGACACTTGAAATGTTGAAATTTTTCTAAGTTTCTAAAACTTTAATATGTTACTGATTTAGTCCCGAATGCATGATTTAAGCATTGTATGTTCGATTTAAGTACATATTGAATGTGAATGAACGATATTTACTGAAATGAGTTAATATTTGATAATGATTGTTCTGAACTGAGTTACAAGTCCTGTAATGCCTCTTAACCTATTCCGGTGATGGTTACGGTTTAGGGGTGTTACAAAAGCATTAAAACATGATAAATCATTGCATTATTTACACATGAACTTACCTCGGTACAAAAATAGTAAAAATGGATCTAATCGTTGTACACCTTGTTTTTCCCTCGATCAAGGTCCGTTCCCCGTTTTTCTTGCTCTATAATACCAAATTTAGCTTATTTAATACAAACATTATTCAATTCAGTCCATAACTCATACTTTGACAAAATTACCTTTTTACCCCTAAACTTTTACATAGTTACAAAGTAATCCCTAGGCTCGTAAAATGAAATGTACTCATTTTCTTTGTTACCCAAACCTAGCTGAACCTAACACATACTCATATCAGCCCACATTTCTCATTAAAACATACATCTCACTACTCATTTTACATCTTTTACAAATAAGTCCTTTTTATGCATTTCCATAAAAAATCACTTAGTAAAATATGTTGAACACACATCAAACTTTCATAATCTACCATGAAACATCAAAATACATGCATGGCACACATGGGTAGATTTTTGAACATGAACCCTAGCTCAAATAAATGGTAGAAATAGCTAGATCGATTGATGACAACTTCAAAAATACGAAGAATATTAAAAACAAGGTTAGGATGTACTTACTATTGAGCTTGAAAGGATGAGCAAAACCCTAGCTATGGCTCTTTGGAAATTTCGGCAATGAGAGAGGAAGATAGACACAATTTTTGACTTATTTTCCCTTTTTATTCTTTTATTAACCAAATGACAAAAATGCCCTTCTTTCAAATTTATCCTATTCGTGCCCATTTTTGTCCAAAAATATGAAAATTGGTTAAATTGGACACTTATTCACAAAATTTCTTCATGAAACTTTCACACAATCATGCAAACATGTCATGGACCACAAAACAATCATAAAAAAAATATTTCTACTTTAGATTTGTGGTCTCAAAACCACTATTCCGACTAGGCCCAAAATCGGGATGTTTCATCGTCCCTCTCCTCCCTCTCCATCTACACCAAAAGTCACCACGCTTCTCGAACCCAGCCACAACAAAAGCTGCTTCTTTGAGAGACTTTGAGAACGTACTCTTGACCTAGGTTTTTTACGACTAAAAGTATTATAAATATGATTTCTTAAACCTTACTAATACATCAAACAATGATCATATTTCTCAAGTTTGATGTTGATAATGTTGTATTTAATAGATATATTTTTATTTAAATTCAATTATGAAAAAATATTTTTAAATAATAAAATAAAGGCTTTATTACCTAAATAACATAAAAATAATAATTAATTACAAAAAATAAATTAATTACAAAAATATGCATTTGCTATAGTGTTTTGATGGTACTGCCAATACTGAAATTTGATGACCTGAAATATTCAGGGACCTAATAGGTAAATATCCCATTTTGATTGAAAGTTGAAAAAAAAGCTTTAAGAGTGCCGCATGACAACATGCCACCACCAAACCTTTAAATAGGGTAAATTCCCTCATAAACCCCCATTATTTATTATTTTCTTTTATTCCCCTTTAACACCAAAATACAAACTGCTTCAGTGTTTATTATTTGCTAATTACCCAAATAAGGTAATCAGAGGCCAATGCTCCAGTGCTGAAAAGCAAGTCATGTAATCTCCCTGCTCCATCGCCGTAAATACAAACTGCCCTTTCTCTACTTTCTCCACTCACCGAAAAATTGATAAGACAACCATTTTTGCAAGCATTTATAACTATTAAAAATGTTTTGTTTGACAATGCACTTTTTGCAGCCATTTTTGCAAGCATTTTTTAAAGCATTTGTTAGAAATGTTTAGAGAAAGTAGAGAAAGGGTAGTTTGTATTTTCTTTTATTCAAGGCACTTTTGTGTATTATTTGCTTCATAACCTTATTTAGGTAATAAGAAAATAATAAACATCGAAGCAAATTGTATTTTGGTGTTAAAGGGGAATAAAAGAAAATAATGAATAAGAGGGTTTTATGAAACAATTTGCCCTATTTAAAATTTGGTGCAATGTGTTAGCGGCACCTTAAAGCCTTTTTTTCGATTGCCAATCAAAATGGGATATTTACATATCAAATTCCTGAATGTTTTAGGTCATCAAATTTTAGTCTGGTGTCGCCAATATGTCAGGCGGCACTGTTAGAACACTGTAACAAATGTCCATTTTCATAATTAATATATTTTACATACCTTTTTGTAATTAATTATTATTTTTATATTATTTGAGTAAAAACCTTAAAATTAATTTGCAAGTCCAACTCATCTAATTGGGCTAAGTTTAAAAAAAATGTATGATCACGGCCTAACTAACAAGACGGAGCGTCTAAGATAAGTTTTTCCATGAGCTCCAATTATACAAAACATTATTTAATTACATAAAATATTATTATTTTAATATTTTATGTAATTATAACATATACACTAAAAAATTATTCAATTATATGAAATATTATCCTATTACACAAATGATTATAACATTATCAGATTAACAAATATACCTCACTGTTACTTAAAATATTATGAATTTGATAATGTTATAATAATATTTACATAATTGATCACATCCATATTTTTTTACATAATTATATGATGTTTTTTTTTCCTGAACCATCCAAATAGACGAGTATACTTTTATTAGTTTTTTTTTTTTTTGAAAGTATATACATTTATTAGTATTAAATTAAAATTCATCGCATCAAATAATTTTTTAAATGTATTTTCTTTAAAGTATATTTTTAAAAATTAAAACATATTAATATGTAGTTTAATTACTTTAATTATAATCTTATTTGATTGAACTCTATTTTTAAGGTGTCAATAAAGAGACTTGTTTAACTGATTTAAATAATAATATTAATTAAAAATGAATTTGGTTGTATTTATTTAATTGATTTAAATAATAAAATTAATTATAAATGTATTATAAATTTGTAAAATATAATATCAATATTAAATTAATATTTAAATACAATAAAATTTGAAGTAAAACATACGATATTCTCCTTTTATATTTATAGATTTATATAAAATTTTTTGAATCAAAATACTGTTGCATTAAAAAAGAAATGAAAATAGCCTTAAAATCCAAACACCTAATACGAAACACTTGTTCACAACCTATTGGGCACCCAAACGGTGCTCCACAAACCAAAATTTAAGAAAAAAAAAATAAACGGTAAAACACCTAATCCCTTAAAAAACAAAAGGAAACCCTAAATAGAACCAACAAAAATAAAAAAGAAGTTGTCCGTCGATTTCCTTAAACCAATGAACCCTCAAACTACATCAACACCAAAGGTGTAAGCTTCCCACCCAACTCAGGGGAATGGAAACTTTAAAGCCCTCATAAACCCTTTGTAAAATGGTTGAGTTCTTTGGAACTAACCCCATAAATTATCTGATCTTAGCCCTCCCTCTCTAAACCAATCGTCTAGTTCCCTTTTCGATCTCTTTCAACAAAATCTTCCACTGAAGCTGAGATTTCCTCCATCCAATATTTTTATTGTGCGTGGTTTGACCTGCCTTAGCCAATGCATGCGCAGCACTATTAGCTAGTCGAGGTATAAATCGAAATCTGATTGTTGTGAAATTAGTGACTTTTTTTTTTATTGCCTTGAGCACATTACTAATGCAAGATCTATCATCTTCTGTAGCATCTAATCCTTTAATTACTAACAAGGAGTCTCCTTCCACTGACATTTCGAATGCCTAGATTTGCCCCAAAAATGATAGCATGCAAATACACCCAGGCTTCGCCCATTGCTGGTGTCGAGATATTTTTACACGGGTAAATACATGATGCCATTACAAGACCTTCTTTATTTCTCACTATAATACATACCCTTGAAGTGTGTGAGTCTTGATGAAAACAGGCATCAAAGTTGATCTTAATCGTGTCTCCATGGGCCGGTTCCCATTTAACATTTTTAAGTACTTTTTTTTGGCATCGTAACACCTTTTAGCAACTCATTTTCCATCATATAGGCTTTAATAAAAGAAACCACCTCAAGTTCTCCAACACCTCTAACCCGTATCCTTCGCTGGAATAGGGTGGAACATTACTGGACCAACAAAATAGTAAACCATTCAATTCATACATCAATCAGACATAATCTAATTTCATCAAATACATTCATAATGTCCCTTAATTGAGCACTCAAGGCCCTAAAAATATTATACAAACAATTCAGGACAAAATCAGAAACATTTGGAAACTTTAAGAAAAAGTTAAAAATTTTGGACCGCAAGGGTCACACGGCTGTGTGAGTCACACGACCAAGCTACACGCTTGTGTTCTAGGCCGTGTAACTCTCGAGAAGCAGCCATTAACAACGTACAGGGGACGTACAGTCGTGTCGCCTAACTGTGTGTCACACTCGACTGGGACATACGCATGTATCTTAGGCCGTGTGGACAAGAAATAGGCCGAAATCAAGTCTTTTCTTTCACCTAATTTCAACAAGTACCATTACACCAAATAAACCTACGATCAAAGCACTAAAACATGCCAAAATATGCATAATAATATCATATCAATATACCATAAGTCCATTTAACCAATATGCCATTTGGGCACTTCAATCACAATCAAGCGTTCATACTTACATTTGCAACAAAATGATCATGTTTCATCCAAACAACCTTAGCTAAATTCTATATCAACGTATAGCCTAATTGACCACATTTCAACCATTCCAACTCATACTTCTTTGGCCATTTAACCCATGCATCAATTTGGCATTAAAAACACCAATCATCAAGACATCAAATGCCAAAAACACACTAACCATATTACTATATTTACAAGCCAAACATAACAAATAGTTCACCAAACACAAGTCCACCTATACATTACATTATAACCTTGATCACGATATCAAATCTACTGATATAATTGTTGGATAGTGTGATGGATCTCCGACTAACTTCCAACCCGATCGACCTTTCGATAATCTATAAAGTAAAGGAAAATAACTACGTAAGCAATGAGTGCTTAGTAAGCTCATATAAACTTTAAACATAACATTCCACCTATACCAATGCCTCAAGATTTATCAACTATGTAACCATTAACTCATAAATGAGTAAGTCTACCAACATCATATTTATATATATATTTCATTCCTAACATCATAGGATTTTGTAAATCATTATACACCATCATTAACTTTTTCATAAAACTATAAATTACTTCCTTTACTTACTTTCCATTTCATTTACTAAGCATAAACTTAAATAACAATATCAAATCGCTAGTTAGTATATTTATTCACCTCATAGGTAAGTTCATCCATAACATACGTAATTTCTCATATATATAAATACACCATTTAACTCATCAATCCCTTTTTCATCATATCACATTTCAATAATGAACTTACTGTTTCATTATATTTTTTTACCCATTTCGTATGTATATTACAAGCATAAGAATAAACATCAATCATAATCTCAAGCTTGACATAAGCCTAATCACCATAATCAATACACAAGTTAATGCATTTATGTATATAACTCATTTGGGGTCAATCACATGATAAACCATTTTATAAGAAAATAAACCTTTGAATCTTACGACCTTTTCATGAACATAAGCATACTTCCATTTGGCCACTTAACATTTCAATGTATATCATTAATATTAAACATGACATAATGTAATCATAAGCTTATCACAAACCTAAGCATCATCCACAATCTCAACTAATGAATTTATTTATGTTCATATCAATATTCAATAAATAACAAATCTTTCAAATTCATTAAATAGATTGTCTTACCAAGATTTTCCATTCGAAGAACGACATACGAATAAGAGTACATTGTCAGATAGACCGAGTACACCAGACAGACGCCAAACAGAAGCTCATAAGAGCTGGTCCACCCGAAACACGCCAAACAGAAGCTCATAAGAGCTGATCCACATAAAACACGCCAAACAGAAAGTATAACACGAGAGTTTGCAACAAATGGTGAACTTTGGTTTACTTTGGTAATATACAGATATCTCCCTCCAATACCATCTCCATTCCAAACCCCCATAATACACCAAAATACGATTGTACTCTATCCCGCGTTCAACCCAAACCGAGCATCAAATTCAATATTATATCTCAAATTACCATTAATTATCAACAATTAAAAATAAAAATATAAGTAGTACCATGTTAATCTACTCAACAATTCATATTGATGTTAAATTCTAACCATACGAACTTACCTGGCTAAACTGTAAAAATGTCGAAGTACAAGGAAATTTTGGTAATTTTTCATTCTTCACGATTTTCTACTTGACCTTGATCTAAATTAATAATTTTATTCAATATATTATTTTAAACAGTAAAACAATATATTTTATGCAATTTAGTTATTTTTGACATTTTTACAAAATTACCCCTAAAATTTTACTTTTATTCAATTTAGTCCCTGAGCCTAAAACATGCAAATTAACCATTTTTAATGCCAATTCACATCATTCAAATATTCATGGGTACACAAAACAGCCCACATTTGAAATAATTTCAGATCAAAATCTTGTGTTTTTATTATTTTAACAATTTAGTCCCTAATCGATAAATTCATTAAAAATCACTTAACAAAATACTTTTAATTATCAATCAACATCCCAATTTCATCATTTAATATAAGAAATCACAAGATTCATCAATGACAACATTTAAAA